>CM041635.1:48037532-48141666 GCA_023333625.1 Bothriochloa decipiens | reverse complement strand
AAGGGGTAGATGATGACATGTCGCACCACATCTCTCAAGGTTTTGTCGAAAAATTTTGTAGTTCGAATTTTTGGGTTGTTACAGTGGGAGTGCGTCCGACGCAGCGTCCGACGCTGGCGTCCAGCGGACGGCCCCGCGCGCGATCGGCTCTGAGTAGCGTCCGGCGCGCGGCGGGCGCGTCCGGCGCTGGCGTCCGGCGCGTTTGACTTAGCTGGCGCAAGGTGCAGCTGTTTCAAACGTCGGACATTGAACAGTGTCGCGGCCACGTCTGGCGCTCGGTGGAGCTGGCGTGTCTGGCGTGCCAGTGTCTTGGCGCGCGGATGGTGAACACGCTGGACGCGTTCGACGGTTCCATCAGGCGCGTCCGGCGCGTTGATCTGAGCTGTTTCAAGAAGTAGCCGTTGGGAGGCAACGGTCGACTTTGAACGCGGGCGACATGTGGCGCAAGATGGAGCGCCGGACGCGTCCGGTGATTCCATCTGGTGCGTCCGGTGCTCCCAGTAGCTTGACACGCGGATGGTGAACGCGCCGGACGCGTCCGGCGGTTCCATCTGGCGCGTCCGGCGCGTGGTTCTCGTGTGTCCCGTGGGGGCAACGGCTAGTTTGATGGATGGGGGTTATAAATAGTTGTTGGTCGACCTTGGGCTGGATCTCTTGACTCTCTAACTCATTCATCATTCCCTTGAGGTGAAAAATAGCCCTCCTCTCATCCTCTCTTGCTTGGTTGCACATCATAAGTGAGGATTGAGTGATTCAAAGTGCATTGCATGAGTTGATTCATCTAGTGGCACTTGCGAGTCGTTTGGCCGGTGATTTCTTGTTACTCTTGGTGAGCACCGTCACCTAGCCGGCTTGGAGATTGTTGGAGGCGTTGGGAAGAGTTGGTGATTGTTCTTGCCCACCTCCGGTGTTGATTTGTAAGAGGTTCTTGTGCTTTTCCTCGGTGGAGCGCCAAAAGCAACTTTAGTAAATTGCTCGTGTCATTGAGTTACCTCGCTTGAGAGTGGAGTCTTGCGGTTCCCTTGCGGGGGAGTGCCTTGTGGGGCAAGTGGCTTAAGGGTCACACCGAGGAACCATCTAGGTGGAGGTCGACACAATGGGGACTAGCTTGTCGGTGTACAAGTGAACCTCGGGAGAAAAGTCATTGTGTCATCTCTTGTCTCCCGGTGATTGGTTCTTCATCGATATATTTATATTGTTGTCATTGTGATCGATTGAATATCATCTTGGTGATTGGCAACAACTTCACTCCACCGTCGGTATTGAAATTGCTATCCTACCCCTTGTATTTACTTTATTATATATATTCATATTGTATAGCTTGTGTAGAATAAATTATCTTGATAGCTCAATAGATTAGAAGGTAGTGACATAGTTTTTGCGTGACATAGAGATCATAATATATATATATTAGAATTGTCACTAGGAGGCTTGCTCTCAATATAGGCTAGGCAAAACCACATTCACGCCATTTGTTATACTAATCAAGTTTTGTCTAGTGGTTTGTAGAATTTTTAATAGGCTATTCACCCCCTCTAGCCATCTAGGACCTTACAATGACCCATATGACACCAAACCAACATCATGTACTAAAAAAGATCTGCATGATGAGTTAGTACAGCATATATGGCTCATATGGAATCGGAGTAAAACGCGGAAGCATAACAATATGAGCATAAATCATAACACACGACATGATATAAGATATGAATATGAAAACCAACACATCCCAGAGAGTATCATCACACACATAATACAATGCGATGCAAGGAAGTAAATGTCTCAGAGAGTATCATCTCACACATAATACAACGCAATGCGAGGAAGTAAACATGATGCGCATGAGTGTATCAACATGTAAATGTCTCAGAGAGTATCATCACACAATAATACAATGCAATGCGAGGAAGTAAACATGATGCGCATATGTGTATCAACATCACAACAAAAGAACCAAATCGCTCTCACAAGCTCCCCCTAAATCCTACATACTCTCACATCTCCCCCTTTGGCATCAAGGACCAAAACCTAAGGACGGGAAGAAGGAGGAGTAGCAGACGAGCCGGTCGGTCGAGCACGAGGTGTCACAATGTACTGATCTGGATCATCTGGACCGGCCGTGGGAGTCTGCTGGGGCTGACTGTCAGTAGCTATCTGACCCTCTGGCCGTGTCGCTGGCGGAGAAGCGGTCTGGGTCTGCTCAGCAGTCTTTATGAGTGGGGTAGTTGTCTTTATAGCTGTAGCGGCAACTGTCTGACCCTGCGGCTCTGGAAGTGATTGCTGAGCTGGAGCCGTCAGGGGTGCTGTCTTAGTGACGGGGTCTACAGGTGTCTCTGCTGAAGCAACTGAGGATGGAATCGTGTCAGTGGTGCCTGTCCCGGTCACTGGAACTGAGTCTGAGGCTGAGACTCCTGAACTGGTACTGAGGAAGGAGAAGGACCTGCTGTCATCTGAGTCGGTGCCGACTGGCCTGTGATCCCACTGAAGGTATGCGGAGCAGCTCCTGGGGTGAACAAACGAGTGGAAGTGACTGGCGAGAACCCCGTGTGGATCGATGACGAGCCTGGAGACTCCTGAAACTGCTGAGGCAACTGAAGTGCAGGAGAGGAAGGTCCGGGTGCCTGAATCTGGAGAACCTGCTGCTGACTCTGAAACCCACTGGTTGTGTAGCTGGAGCCTGTAGCAACTGAGGAGGTAGCTGGAGACCGGTATGCTGAACTAGTGTTGTGATCAACCCGAGGTACTGCTGTTGTGCTGCCTGGTTCTGCTGCTGAGCCTCTACCTGCTGCCGCTGAGTCTCTGCTTGCTGTTGCTGGAACTCAAACTGCTGCCTCTGTAACTCAAGTTGTTCCTGCTGCCTCTGGAGCTGCTGCTTCTGGAATGCATCCTGGCGAGCTCGAATCTCTACAAATGCTACATCATTGGCAGCTCTATCACGCTCCTGGTTGTTCACTAGCCTCTCAAGTAAAGCCGAAGTGTCGGCCTCTGTATCGTGCCGTCTGGGCTCATTGGGAAGCACGAAATCATCATCTGAACTATCAGACGACTCAATGTCAAAGTCCGCTCCCCCTGTCTCCTCGGCCTCTAACTGTGCCTTCTTTGCATCTGCTATCTCTCGAATAGTGGCATCCTGCTCAGCTGCAGTCTCTAGAACCACAGGCCTATGACTCTGCCTAAGTGGAGGAACTGTGTCGGCACGACTCAAAAGCTGTGAAGCGTCGTAGGAGCCAAACGCTGTCGCGTAATCACGGTGCTCTTCAATGACTGCTTGAGAGACCGGCCCTGTACCCTCGAAGAGGAGGTGGGTGATCCAGTGAGCATAGTGCATGTGTCGAGTGGACGAGAAACCCCCATAGATGATATCCTCAATGTCACTAAGCATCAAATCCCAAATGTCAAATGGAATCTTCCTGATGAGATGAGAGAGAATCCACTGCTGCAGGCGTGTAAGTGCATCTCTAGCACCCTCTCGTGGCAAGATTGTCCGTCTCACAATCGAATCTAGAATCCTAGCAGTGGTGGTCAAGTCCTTGGGGGTCCTGCTTGATCCCTCTCCAAAGTCACCCTTGAAGCACATACGGACATCCTCAACTGGAGGGAGCACACCCTTGTGTGCACGTCGAGGAGGCTCCATGTCACGAAAGCACAACCTGTGTAACTTGACCGGCTGATGTGGAATCCCTAGAAGACCACGAGCATCTTCACTGCTGAGGTGATGAGGCTCACCCTGGAAACTGAAACTGATCTCTGAGTGGTCTGGGTTGATCCAAACTGTGGCATAGAACTCCAAGATCCATTGCGGTACGAAGTGACCGGTCCTGCCAATCAAATCCAGAAGTCCTGGCTGGGCCTCAAGGTACTGAATATAATCGCTGCCAATCCAGTCTGTGAACCTCTGAAGTGAGATCACCCGCTGTTGTGTAAACCGAGCTCTGGATGCCCTATAAGCATTGTAGAAGTCTTCCTGAAGGGCTGTCGGGCTGCCTGCGCCGGGGGGGGGGGGTGGGGGACCACTTGTGACGATCCACACGACGAACCTTCTTGATGAACTTGGATGCTTTCGGCAGTAGATCAATGTGCTTGGGTGGACGAATGGCCTCAGAGCTAGTAGCAGCTGCTGCCTGTGCAACCTGAGTGCGAACACGACTAGAACATCTGAGAGGTGTCCCCTGCTGCTCTGTGGGCTGGTCCTCTGCCTGTGTATCCTATGCCTCCTCTGGGGCTGCCTGAGAAGCTCTCTGCTGTGACTGGGGCTCATTAATGTGCAAAGCCCCACGCCTGCCGCCACGGCGAGCTCTGTCTGCTGCATCAGCCACCATCTCTGCCTGCTCTGCCTCTAGCTGCTCTCTGGTTCTTTTCTTTTTGGATGTCTTCTTGTAAACTCCCTTTCCCTTCTGAGCTGCTGAGGCAATTGAGGGACGCGGAGGATCGCCACCATCACCACCTCCGGAACGCCTACCAACTGTCTTGACTCGAACCATAGCTGACAACTGTCGCTGACCAAACAATCAATCACAACATAAACTCCCCCTGAAACGCTGCCACTGAAATCTGCAATCAACTGTCAAGATGGTTCACTGTCGCCTTGAGAGGCTTGGCCTCAATCCATACTTGTGGGCTTGGCCCCGAGTTTCACTGCACTGCCCCAACTGTCCAAACTGTCAACTCTGTTCCAAGCACTCACATGTGACCAACCCACTGCATTTAGAAAGAATAGGAAGAATATATAACCATAAGCAGTGTATTCTATAGTTAAGAATTTCCTATTTAGAAGCAAGCAGTAAGATAAGAGAAAGAATAGCAAGACATGCTACCTTAGGTAAGAGCGATCACTGTGAAAAGGTAAGATATGACGACGTAAGGTACCCTCGACGATCAAGGAAGGTCACTGCATTCGAATTGAATCAAGGAATGAGCAAAACAGTGACTAGAATTTGGTTTAGCATTCTGTCGAACACCTAGTGGGCAGGAAGGGTTCTCACCATGGATATGGTTCTGCTGTTCAAGGAAAACGCCTAGCGGCGAGCATACAGCAGAGAAGACAACGAGGGAGACGCCGCGGACGGAGACTGGCAATTCCGAGCTCGGTGGAGACCCTCCCGGCGGCGGTTGCGCACGGCAAGCAGGGAAGCGAGCACGATGAGAGCACGAGCACGGCGTGCGCAGTCTCGCGGGCGCACGAGCGTGTGCAGCGCGCAGGAGAACACGGGCGCGTGTGGAGGGTAGAGGTGCACGAGGGCACGGCGCGAGTGCAGGCGAGCACGCGGCGGGCAAGCAGGCGGTGGCGCGACGGCTGGAGGCGGAGGCTCGGCGAGCGCGACGGGCAGGAGGGAGTCGCGGGCGGAGCACTGGCGTGGCTTGCGCGAACGTGGAGAAGCAACGGCGGCTGGCGGCCCGGAGAGGCACGGCGGAGCTCGGAGGCGCGCTGCTGGCAGGCGGCGATTTAGGGTTGCAGGGCAACGGCGGCGCGCGGTGGGAAGCGGAGCTCGGGCGCGGCGCTGGCGAGCTGGGGCGCGCAGGTGAGGGTGGTGCGGGGCACGGCTTCGTGCTGAGCAGCGGACTGCGCGCGGAGGGATGCGGCGCGGACGGAGCTTGGGCGCGCGGTGAGCCGGGCACAGGCGCTGGAGCGAGCGCTGAGCGGCAGGCGGAGGCACGGCGCGTGGCGCTGCTTGAGCAGGAGTACGGCGAGGAGCTGCGAACGGCGGCACGGGCGCGGTGGCGCTGGCGCAGGAAGGCACGGACAGACGGTGCACGGCGGCCAGGGGCGACAGCGCGCGCGGAGGAGTGCTGGCGCGCGGCGCACGGAGGCGCGAGGGCACGGCGCAGGCGGGGCGCGCTAGCTGAGGGCGCAGGCGCGAGCTGCAGAGGCGGACGCGACAGGTGAGCTGGGGCGCGGCGGCGCTGGGGCGGTGGCCCGAGCGAATCGGCTGGCGGCGCGGCGTACGGAATTCGGGGGAAGAGAAACTGGCCCCTGTGGATTTGGAACGAAGGATAGGACACCCACATGTCAATGTAGAAAAGAATCGGTGCTTCATTTTTACGCCGGACGCGTCGGACGGGTTCGACGGACGCTGCAATTTGATCCGGACGCGTGACAGAAAGCCCTGTAGTCTGGGAGATCCTCCGGACGCAGGGGCTTGCTCCTCCAGACGCTACAGTAGAGCGTCCGACGCTTCGTTGATTTCAGCCTGCTAGCCACGGACGCGTCCTCCCAGTGCCGTCGGACGCGGCCAGTTCACTGTAGAGCGTCTGGCGCCTTCTTTTATGCTTTTCCACTACTCAGCACGCGTAGGACGCAGCTATGTGCGTCCGGTGCTCCATAGTTCAGTGTCCTACGCTCCTTCTTCAGTTGATTTTGATTTCTTTTTCCGTGACGCTGACTCCCAGCTAAGTTTTAACTTAAATAAGACTCAAATAAACGCAAATTGAAACTAGTATAGGATCCTCAGAAAAACCCTTATTTGTTTAAAAATTTTTGCCCTAGGCTTAATATGTTTTTCGAAAATAGGCGATAAAAGCGACCGAGTGAATGAAATGACAAACAACAACCATGCATATGCAAGGCGGTACAAAAATTTGAATTCAGTTGGCTTGTTAAATTTGAACCAAGGGTAACCTTCTTCACACCTTCCAATGAGGGTTATCTTAACCATGTTAGACAAGCCCTATATGCAAAGCAAGAATATAAACAAGTTACCGGGCCTATGCGGTAATATACAACAAGCTACCGATCATAAAATGGTAAAGAGTTTGATTAACCGAGTTACCTCCCTCATCAAGATGGTGTCCATTAGATGCCATATGGGTGTTGATTGGCTTGAATTCCTTCATATCAAACCTCTTAAGGAGGTCCTTAGTGTACTTTTCTTGATAGATAAAAGTCTATTCTCTCATTTGCTTGATTTGAAACCCAAGTAAGAAGGTAAGCTCACCAATCATAGACATTTTGAACTCTTTTAACATCATGTCACCAAACTTCTTGTAATTTTCTTCATTTGTTGAGCCAAAGATGATATCATCAACATACACTTTGAATATCACTTAAGCATCTTCTTTCTTTGTAACGATCACTTCTTTCTCATCAAACTCTTGACTTTGCCCTTTGAATTATCACCAAATATAATCTTGTCTTGATCTTGGTCTCCATCATCAAGTGAGGTGAACATACGAGGATCACCGGTCATATGTTGTATGCAACCACTATCAATAACACAATGACATCCACCGATCTTGTAGTTCACCCACACACAAGAGATCAAGCTTGTTGTTTTGGGACCCAAACTTGATGAGGGCCCTTAGCTTTCTCGACTAGTGTCTTTGCAACCCAAATTTTCTTAGGCCTATTCTTGTTAGGAGGTCCTAAGAATAAGACTTTTATCTTTCCACTAGAGTCCTTTCTAAGCAAGTAGTAAGCATTGAAAGCAAAGGGTCTAGCATGCTTGGGCAAGGGTTGTGGTGAGGGTGTTTCACACTCATGAGCAAAGTGACCTTCTTGTCCACACTCAAAACATCTCTTTGGCTTCGGCTTTGGCTTTTGTTGGCTTGCTTGTTTGGCTTGAACTTGCTTCTCTTGATGTGCCTTGAACCCAATGCCACTTCTATCGGTCTTCATCATGGTGTTCATCAAGAGCTCACTTTGAAGTGACTTACCTTTAGCAAACTTACTCAAACCAATCTTGAGATGCTCCTTCTCTTTCTTGAGCTTCTTGTTCTCTTCTAGAAGTGACTCATTGGTTGATTGCTTCATACATGACATCTCAAACTTGAGCCTTTTGTTCTTCTTTGAGCTTCTCATTTTCAAGAGCTAGATCTTTGTCATGATCAAGGTTCTCAACGGTGACAGTGTTAGAGGCCTTAGCTTGTTCAAGACTTTTCTTTAGCTCTTCATTTTCACTCTTGAGCTTGACATAGTCATCATAGTTCTCGGCCTCAACAACTTTCTTGCCCTTGCAACTAGAATCTTGCTCAACGCTCTCCACATTCAAGTCATCACATGATGTAGCTATATCATCTTAACAATATGGTTAGTAGCCTCATGTGTTTCAGAGAGAATATCATAAGCCATGGCAATATTATCATGATTGACCTTGATAGTGGTATACTTCTCTTTTAAAGAGTCATAGCTAGTGTTGAGCTCATTGCACTTCTTCTCAAGTCTACCATGTTTTTCTTTGAGCTCCTTTTTAGAGGCTTTGAGCTCCTTGAGTTGGGAAGATACAGTTTCAAATTGATCTCTAAGCTCATCACTAGATTTTTTGCAAACTTTCGCATTTTTCATTTAGAGAAGTATTTTCACTATCAAGCTTGTCATTTTGGGCTCTAGTTTTGATGATGACTTTAGTGTACTTGAGCAATTTTATAAGTTCATCATAAGAAGGTGAGTCATATTCATCATCGCTATCACTACCACTTTCATCATCACTATCCTCATGTTTATAGTTTACCTTCTTGTCATGTTTACCCATGAGACAATAGTGTGTAGAGGATGAAGACAATGGTAGTGGTTGTGGCGGCGGTGGAGACCCAATACCAATAGCGGCAACATTCTCATCATCACTTTCTTCGCCGGATGACCCACAAGAAGACTCAATATCGGTGAGCCAATCACCAACAATATATGCTTCACCATTGCTTTTCTTGTGGTACTCCTTGTCATCCTTCTTCTTGTGAGACTTGTCCTTCTTCTTCTTTTCTTGCTCATCATCATCACTTGAGTCATCTTTCTTGCTTTTGCCCTTCTTGTACTTGTCCTTGGGAGGCTCTGGGCATTGATGAGAGAGATGCCCAAGCTTGTGGCAATTGTAGCACTCCATCTCGGAGATGGGCTTTCTCTTGCTACTTGTGAAGAACTTCTTTTTCTTTCCATCAAACTCGATGCCATTCTTGTGAAGTTTCTTCATCATCTTGGTGGTCTTCTTCACCATGATAGCAAGACTTGTATCATCAACTTCACCATCACTTGAGTTTTCATAAGTGATCTTCTCTTTGCCTTTTCTTTGACGACTTGCATTGAGAGCCAAGTCTTTCTTCTTGGATGATGAGCCATCCTCGAGGGTGAGATGCATGTACATCTCATGAGCATTGACCTTTCCCAATAGTTGAGTCGGTGTAGCATTGGAAAGGTCACCTTGATGAAGCACGGTGACAATATGGCCATACTTTTCAATGGAGAGGACACAAAGGATATTTCTTGTAACATCGGATGGAGACATTTGATTGAGTCCAAGCCCATTGAGTTCCTCTACAAGAATATTCAAGCGAGAATACATCTCATTAGCACTTTCATTGGATTTCATCTCAAATGCATTAAGCTTGCGTATAACAAGATGATAGCGTTCCTCACGCTCACTCTTACTTCCCTTATGGAGCTCACAAAGTTTCGGCCATAGCTCATGGGCGTTTTTGTGGTTCCGCACACGGTTAAAAATATCCTTGCAAATGCCTCTAAAGATGTGATTTTTGGCCTTTGCATTCCACTTCTCGTGCTCTTCTTCAATAGGAGTGAGAACGACGCCTTCTTTGGGTTTTGGGAATCCATGAGTGGCGGCTTTGAGGCATAGAGTGTTTTGTGCTTCTAAATATGATTCCATACGGACTTTCCAATATGGGAAATCATCTCCTTCAAACATAGGCGGTGGCCCATCCCCATTAGACATCTTGCTCTAGGCGGTTAAGCTTAATTAATGAGCACTTAGCTCCGGTACCAATTGAAAGGATCAAGATGCCCAAGAGGGGGATGAATTGGACTATTCTAAAATTTCTTGCAATAATTAAAACCTAAACTAGCCTATTTCACCCCTTATGTCTAAAAGTGTTTCTATTTCTACCGCACAAAAGTTTTGCACCCTAAGTTCCAAACCTACTCTAGCATGGCAATTCTAAGAATGTAAAGACATAAATTGAATTGCTTAAAAGTAAATGCTCAAAGTAAAGAGAGGAAGAAAAATGCTGCGATATTTTTTTGAGGTATCGGAGAGTCGCCACTCCCTACTAGTCCTCATTGGAGCACCCGTGCAAGGGTATCGCTCCCCCTTGATCCTCGCAAGGACCAAGTGCTCTCTATGGCTGATTTTTCGTCGCTCCGACGCGGTGAATCGCCGGAAACCGCTCACAACTTGAGTTGGGCCATCCGTAAGCTCCGCCGGATGATCACCAAACTCCCAATCACCACCAAGCCGTCTAGGTGATGGCAATCACCAAGAGTAACAAGAACAAACACTCACTTGACCTCGCAAAGCCTAATGAGAAGGTGGATGCATAATTACTACTCTCGAATCACTCATGAGGGCTAGACCATGGATTCTCAAATCAGTAGCACCTCACTTAAAGCTCTTGCACTCCCTTGCACTCAAAGATAGCCTCAGCTGAACCAAATGAGCAAGAGAGGTCGTATGGAGGAGGTGGGGTTATATTTATAGGGCCAAACCCGAAATCCAACCGTTACCCCCGACCTCACGAAATTACATAGCGTAGGACGCGTCAGACGCATAGCGTAGGACGCGTCCAACGCATTACACTTTCA
Source organism: Bothriochloa decipiens (assembly GCA_023333625.1). NCBI lineage: Eukaryota > Viridiplantae > Streptophyta > Magnoliopsida > Poales > Poaceae > Bothriochloa > Bothriochloa decipiens. The sequence continues at coordinate 48,131,144 of CM041635.1, read as the reverse complement.
AATGCAAAACTAGTCGTTATAAGCGTAGGACGCATCCGACGCTCACCGTAGGACGCGTCCGACGATTCGCTCTTCTTGCAATGCTCTCTGTCATGCGTCAGTAGAACGTAGGACGCGTCCAACGCCAGCGTCCGACGCATGCAAAATCAGGGTGACAGCGCAGGACGCGTCCAACGCTCACCGTAGGATGCGTCCTACGCATTATACGAAGATCCTTCGACTTCCAATTCAAATTCTTAGCGAACGGCTTCGACTCCAATTGATCTTAGGGCTTTCTCGCAGCTTCCTAGCGCTAAATTTCACAAGTGTGCTTCACACGTAAACCATTAGACTTAACTAGATCAAGCTACCCGTTTGCACCCCCCTTAATAGTACGGCCAAAAGAAAAAAAACAAAGCCCTTTCGACTAATCCGTCGTCCTTCAACACCATTGACGAACGGACCTAATCAGTCTAAACCTCGTCGTCCATTCTTTGAAAACCGAAACGAATTCCATCGTTAAGGGAGCATGGAAATTATATTGCCCGAGATCGCCATTACTATGACCTAACTTACCATTGTTTCTACAAAACACACGTTAGTCATGATAATTACATTGTCATCAATCATTGAAACCCACATCAAGGGGCCTAGATGCTTTCACACCATTCTAACATCAGCACTTCTCATTATCATGCTATACGTATACTCTACTCTATGTATACTGTACCACTTTAACCAATACTGTAATATAAAATGTGCCTTTCTTCAGTCTCATTTTACCCGGTCTCTCTCCTCCCCGATCTCTCTCCTGACGGTCTTCTACCTCTCAACAAGGCAACCAGCAGCACCTCTCTTCTCCCCAAAATGCAGACTGAAGAATCTTTTCCCCCATGGCCGCATTGAGAGCGCTCTCTCTCACACGACCTCTCCCTTCCTCAATCCCTCGCACTTTAATATTTATTTATGATTATGTCTTCAGGGTTTCATTAGCCTATATATGATTATGTCTTCCTTTAATATTTATTTTATGATTGATTTATTTATTTTAGCAGTATTAATGTATACCTCGTGGAATTTGCTAATACTTTTGTCTTACAAAATGCCCAGTATATAATCTATTATTAACAAATGTATATTCTAATGTATCCCAATCCGAATATGGAAAAGAATAGTTGAATAAACAGGTCCATATGGCCTTTTACAGGCTGGTACAAGATTTTTGAATTGGTACCATTTACGTAGGTGTCAGTTTTTTTTCTTTATCACTTTTGAGGTGAGGTGATTGAGGCATTTAGGGATCTAGGATTTTTCAATAAAATGAATTTATAATGATGTACCAATATAAAATACCCCTGTAACACTAAATGTCTAATGATCCTGGTTTGGCAATAATTATTTCACAAAATAAAAAAATCTGCTACTCAAAAAACCTAGAATGATCTGTATTAGTTAGTACCTTAAACAAATATGCATGCTAGAGTTTCCCTATCTTTGTACTGACAAGAGCAAACAAGCATAAAAGCATTGTATATTAGTTAGTACCTTAAACCATAGGCGGACCAGGCCCATGGAGCAGCCCGGACAAAGCAACTGTTATATCCCTACTGCATACTTTCAGCCCACAAAATCTAGTTTTAGTTAATGGGCATTCTACTGGACCTTAAGTGATTTCCTAGAGAGCAGCCCGGGCAAGGGCCCAGGCTAGCCGGGCCTTGGGTCCGCCTATGCCTTAAACAAGCACGCATGCTAAAGGAGTAATTGTCGTTTAAGCTATTGGAATTGAAGGACAACACGACCGGGTGTCGAATGCATTTTTCAGCATAATGTACAAGCTGGCGCCGGCGCCCGCCGTCTAGTTAACATGTGCATATGCTGGTTAATTTTACAAGTACTAATGGCAATGTGTGTCATTCCTGACTACTTATTTGTGGTTAGTTCTAATAAATCTTTGTATTGATTGGAAAATAGTGTATCTCATGGGAACTTTATTGTGATGTCAAAATCTAGTGTGTGTTTTCAGCAAATAAGTTTGTTAATGTCATCCGCATGTAATCACCATGGATGTGTGTACCAAATTACATGTACCAAATTATGTACTTAATCATTGAGAAATGTAAATAGCTAAAGATTAGTAAAAGCAGATGAAGAATATGTGAAAAAACTAAAGTCAGTTAACAAAAAAAGATAATTAGTGTAAGCCCGAGAAAGCTACAACTCATCAGCAACAACTGGGTCAGTGATTAGTTGAATATGGAACAGATTATTTTTGTTCCTTCATATAATGTTATGTTACAGATATTGTTTGCAAGATAAATCTAGAATATTAAGACTGGTAGCTGGTACCAACGTAATGTGCATGCTAAAAATAAAGCTGAAATATTTATATAGGAGTATAAGCTATTAAAAAGGCATATTGTATATGAAGTGGCAGTAAGTAGTTAGAAATAACAAAAGGAAAAAAGTACGTAAAATGAAAAAAAAAATAGAATAGAAGATCAGTTGCGACTGGGAAGAAATAGAAGATGAGAATATATTTATATGTGAAAAGCTGAGTATATAGTTAAAAGAACATTTGGAAGAGTGGCGGATGCTGCCAGCAGCGTTCGAATGGGTGGGCGGGCCGCAGGCAAGAAGCACATGGGTAGGTGGGCCAGCTGCAAAGGAAATACCAAGTCAATACAGTTGAAAAAGAAACTTGGAAGAAGTAAATACGAGGAGAGAGAAAGTTTGCACAGATCTCAAAGAGAGCTTTTGATGGTCAGGATAGTGTCCGCTCAGCATGTGCATGCTACATTGAGTTTTCGGTCGCCGATGCGCAGACTCTCCGAGTGGGCTACTACAACCAGACATGCCGCAGCGCCGAGTCCATCGTCGCCGACGAGGTCCTGAATTGAAGGCGTCGTACAGGGATAAGGGCGTCCTGGTCAGCCTCATCCAGCTTCACTTCCACATGGATCGAGGGTGATCGAGGCCGCGAGGGGGCGGCGGCGCTGTACGGTGGTCGTGACGCAAGACAGAACCGCGAGGGGACGGCGGCACCGTGAGTCGCGACGGGAAGATGAAACGCGCAAGAACGCGAACACCTGGGTGTTAGGTTGCTTGGGGTGATTTGCCAAAAAAAATAGATTAGATGGGATGAGTGAAGAGTTCAAGTGCTAAATTAATCTACCTTTATCTTTAGTCATCAAATTAAAAAACTATGATCTTGATTAAAGCTTCTATAGTTTACACCAAAACTTGTTTTTCATAGCACACCGTCGGTTGTAATAGCTTCTTGCTGTTAATCAATACATTGGTTCTTTGTCAAAAAAACTGTGATCTATACAAACATTCTGTGTTTGGTGAAAAAAAATATTGTCCTGTATTTTTTCCATGATGTGTTATTTTCAATATATGTTACAGGCTTGTTTGCAACGTAGAAATTGAAAACAAAGGAACCGCAGAACCGGAGAATGAGTGAAGTGAGAAAACAGAGGAATGAAAAACACATAAAATACATACAAAGTGATGTTTGGAACGTAGGAATGCAAATCAAAGGTTCCCAAAATTTATGTGTTGAACAAAACATTACGATCAAATAAAAATAATTATAATGGTTAAATCGAAGCACTAATAACCAAAATCAACAAAAATAGCTAGTGGGCCGGAAGGAACGTGGGCTCTACCAGTTTTACCGTTCCACCTTATCCTCTTCCCACGTTATCTATGGACCGCTCATTTTCTCTTGCACATGGCTGTTCTGCTGGGATTCTCCATCGGCGGCGGCTCCTGTTTCGTCTTCTCCAAGATGTTTCAAGCTTCCCCCGTACACATAAAAATAACAAAATTCTGAAACCAGACATCTTATTCAGTGGCGGTTAAACAAAGTGGTGAACATGAGTAGTTTAGGTTGGGTTAATGTCACAGAACGGCGCCAGTGTCATGGAAGATACCTTGACAGGAGTGATATACATTTATATGCCCGAGCAGACAGATATATGTTAAGAATGCACAAAAAATGAGATGACATCACTGACAAACGGTACCAGATAGAACAAAGACAAAATGTAAGATAATAGTATGCAGGGTAGTGAGAGATGTTTAAGGGTTGACTTTTTTTTTTCATGACCTAATGGGATCAGTGTACTAATTGTTTACATCTCACAGCAACATGATATTGTAACACTACTGAGTGTGTCACCTCCAAAAGGCATTGCATTTGAAGCAACATGAATGATGTTGGGCTGAAGGGCACCATCCTTGCTTATCATGAATGATGATTAATCTAAAGCTATTAAGGTCCTAAAAGCGAACACAGTACATTAGTAAATTGCTTAACTTTGTCACGGTCCCCTTCTCCCTACCTAAATATGAAGCATTGTTGTGAGGCACATGATATGGTCTATGGTCCTTTTTTATGTGCCAGGATCACATGAAAAATGCTGAATTTTTCATGAGTTACGAACGTGCCACTTCTGAAAACAGTGCTGTGTGAATTCCTTTAAAGAAAAACTGTTTAAAACGTTGAGTTGTGCAACACTATCAATGATTAGCCTCGCCTTTTGTTTGCTTTTCTTTCCATACTTACCACCCACAAAAAGAGTAGGGCAAACCCTCACTATTGCAATTGTTTGGGGACACTATGGTTATTTAATCTGATTCAAGTACCTAGAGGTAATACCAGAAATCTCCAATTTAGTTTGATATCTCTAATTGACTCTATTGGATGCTAAATCGCAGGCCCTTTTTGCATTTCTTCTTTAAGCATAGAAAGAAATGAGTGGCTCGAAAGATCAAAAGAAAGAGTTAGGTGAAATCCTATGGTCAGATTTGCTTTATGCAGTATCTCTAAATGACTATTGGATGCTAAATCGCAGGCCCTTTTTGCATTTCTTCTTTAAGCATATAAAGAAATGAATGGCTCGAAAGATCAAAAGAAAGAGTTAGGTGAAATCCTATGGTCACATTTGCTTTATGCAGTATCCTGTCCTATCCCTGTTGGGTCTAAATGAGAAAACTTTGCTGTCAAGTGGTATGGTGTCAATATGATCTATTGCATTCTCAGAAAACAATATACTAGCTATTAAGATGCAGAAGCACAATGGAGTACTTTTTTGTGGAGATATTAGCTACTTGAGTGTGGGATTTATTGTTTACCTATTTTGCGTTTTTTTGTTCAAGCAGATTTTCCATACTTGGTCTTTCCATGGAAGCTGGATTCATCATTTTTAGGCCTGAATATTGTTTTCAATAAGCTGGACCCATCATAGAATAGAAGCTTGCTTAGGTACGACATAAACCTGTAATGAAATATATTGACTGGAACAATAGGGTGGCTTAGTCTACCTTTTAGCTTTATGTTCTGAAGGCAATGGAGACGGACTGATTTCATCATCCTCAGTGTCATCACCAGATTCAAAGTCTCCATCGGCAATTGAATCCCGCATTGACTAGATCTAAAAATGAAACTTAATTTAATCTATCAGTAAGAGATAAGCCTAGTGCTGCTCTATGTATCTATAGTGAACTAATTAGCTATTTACTGTTTACTGTCAAGTTGTTTTCAGCCGTTTCTAAGCCTAAAGATAAGTAGCATCTTCTTTATGCATCTTGAATATGCTGTAGTGGTTGAGAGCCTTCTTGTATCCCAAGTTTGTTTCCTATATAATGGAATAGGCGGCCTATGGCCAAGCTGCCCTCTGGCAGTTCAAAAACAGAGTTCACTTGTGTTCACCTGGTGAACAATCAGTCCCATCATTAATATATGTTTCAGGTAAGTTAATCTTTGAGAACCAACATCATGCTAAACAGGACTACTAAAATCGTGTAGCAAGCAGCAATGGGCAGTTAAGAACAGTTCTAGTTTCTGAAGTTAATTTAATTACATAGAGATGGAGCTATATACGAAATGAACACTTCAGACATCTTCAGATATCATATATGCAGTAGTCTGCAGCAGCGCAAGGATTACACTTGCAGCCATTTTACTCACATTTAGATAGATAACTGACCTCTATGTAAGATTTTGGATGACGAGGTATCACAGGGGCTGGTTCATCTTCAGGTTCCACCCTTTCTATAAAAGAAGTACTCGCTATGTTTCTAATTGTAAGTCTTTTTGGCTTTTGCAGATATAATTAGGTGCATAGCAAAAGCTATGTACCTATTGGAAAGGCAAAATGACTTACAATTTAGGATAAAGGGAGTAGAAAAGTTAGAAAAAAAAAATGAATCAGGGAAAATAGTCGAGACTTACCTTAGATGGGAATGGGATGCATTGGTAAACCTGAATCATTAACTAACTACTCAGTTGAGGGCAGTGAAAAATCTGGGGAGACTGAAGAGTGAAGATGAAGTCCATATGCAATCTTTTAAGACCATGTTCCCTTTGGCTTGTGCTCGTCTCCCAAATTCGGCCATGGCAACCAGGTCACCCGCTCATTTCTTCAGCAGAAGAACATCAAAACCAGATCTGCAACCTGTAAGATACAGATTAATCATACTTGGGGTTGTCAAATGCTTGACCAACTGAACTGGCCACAAATAAACATTGCTCAGGTAAAGAAAGTTAATAAGTAGTAATTGATAATCTTTTAAAAGCAGTGTCTCTTTTTCTAGTTTTTTTACTCAGGACATGAATAATGCTTTAAGCCATAGCTAACAAAACCCAATAGGCACTTGGGAACGGAAGGCTGATGACAGGTTTCAAAAACATCTTCATATATAATATTGAAATTAGAAGATCAGTGAACATACCCCGCAAGCAGAGGTGGCTACTCCTGATGTTGTGATTGGAGCTGGAAAAGTAAAGTTTGTACAAAAATTAGTCCAAAACAGAGACATTTGATCCATTCAAATACAAATAAAACTACAAAAGCAATCTAACATGTCCCTGAACTCAAAACAGTGTCACTGGAAGAACCTATCATATCATTTTAGAAAGGAAGGGGAACAATATGGCAACACAGCCTCACCTTGGTCTGGGGCTGCTCGCGACGGAGGGATCCCACACCGGGGGATGTCGTCCTCCGTGCCGAACCGTGAAGACGCGATAGGACTTGGCCTGGTGACGGAGAGACCTAACCCTAGGTCGCCGACGGCAGCACCATGCAACAGCAGATCGCCGGCCGTTGGCGCGGGGATTTGGGAGGCGCAACCGGTGGGGGACGCTGCTGGCCCGCCCTGCCAGCGCAAGTGGGCATGGAGAGATGGGGAGAGAAAGGAGAGGAAGAGCAGAGGCTATTGGGGACTCAAGGGCGCGGTGGACGGCGCCGCCGTGCCGTCGGCCTGGTCGCCTAGTATCGGGCGAGTCTGAGAGAAAGAGATGGGAAGCGATGAGTTTTTTTTTTGTTATATACTCGGCACGGCACAGTAGCAAGATGCTGTTGCGGCCATCCATGGGAGGATCTGGCAGCCGAAATTAATTTCAGTGACGTAGCTGGGGTGAAGGTTGAGGGAACTCTGCATCTTCGTAAAGAATTAATTAATTAACTAATTCCCCAAAAGAGAGAATACCTCCATGTGACTATACAGGAAAATCATGTTTTCGTAATGAATTTTTCCTTAATATTTGTGGAGCCGCCGTTCCACATAACGGTGGTGGAGCTGCCGTTCCACAGAATGGTGGTAGAGCTGCCATTCCACAGAATCATCCTAAATGAAAGCAATTACAAGTTGTACCCTAGCACAGAATGAGAAAACAACACCATAATACAAATTATTTAAAATCCATTAACATCATCCAAACATAAAGGCATCTTTGTAAAGAGTTAATTCCCCAAAAGAGAGAATACCTCCATGTGACTATACAGTAAAACCGTGTTTCCGTAATGAATTTTTCCATAATATTTGTGGAGCTGTCGTTCCACAGAATGGTGGTGGAGCTGCCATTCCACAGAATCATCCTAACTGAAAGCAATTGCAAGTTGTACCCTGACACAAAATGAGAAAACAGCACCATAATACAAATCATTTAAAATCCATTAACATCATCCAAATATAAAGGGTGTTGCCACTCCAAGAAGTAAACATCGTAATATTTGAGAGCTGTGAAAACTACCCCTACAGTTCTAAGTTGTTTGCCACGTCCCTAAAAAATACTCATAACAACAGCCACGAGCTGACAAGAAACAGCTGATAGTCTAATCATCAGGAAAAAGAACTCGGGTCGACAACAGAACGTCGACTACCTCTAGCACGGGAGGGAGACGTAACTGAAGCCAGGCAATGTTGTAAGTACCTTTCAGTACCAGATCAGCGGTATCCTTTACCTTTTTGTCCACCTTTTCAACTTCGCCTACTAATTTGCCTAAGGGCACATCATCCCACTCATCAACCTCATCCTCCTCATCAAGCGATTCAACGCATCTTTCGACTATTTCCTTAGCGTCCTTCGCCAGACGTACGAGCGCAACTGTTGAGTTCTTCAGGAGTAGGAGGGCTTTCAGGAAGCCCCCTTCCAGCTTGGCGTCCTTACAACGAGGAGGGGAAACAGATCATGCTTGATCTTGTGGAGCTCCAGCGCCACGCCTGCCATGAGCGAGAGGAGATCTATCTGGCGGCATATCCAGTACCTCAAGTCAGGAACCTTGCCCACCGGGGGCAATTGCCTGGACTTTCGCTCAATCAGGTAGCGGAGGAGTGCATACGAGGAGCTCGCTATGCGCACGGACTCCAAAGAGAGTAGCTCTACATTCATGAGCTCATCGGAGCGGCTCTGCAGGGCTTGGAGGTCGGCATGGCAGCGGATGCGTACGTGCGTACCATCTTTCCCTTTTAGCGGCGGCGGCGAGACGGAGATGGTGGTGGTGGGTTGTGGCGGCGGCGAAGACAAGGAGGGGTGGTGATTGTTGCGGCGGCGATATGGATCTAGCCAGCCGCTGTTTATATATCCCTATGGATGGGGGCGATCTGTTTTCTACCGTTAGATGTGATTTAGGGTTTCTTGGGTAAGATTGCCTCTACCGTCGGATTCGATTTGAGGTTTGTTCGTTACAGGCAACAGTCCGGGTGGGCTTTTGACACGGTGGCACTGGGCTGCAAGCCGAGCAGCCCACGCTGCAAGACGCGAGCGCATGGGCCGGCCGGCAAGGTGGCCCACGTGACACTCCCCGCGCGTCCTTCCTTCCCCACGACGCCGCAGCAGCATACTTTTACAGCAACAAGAGCTTAACATCACGATTTATTACTCGGACCGTTTGCAGCCACCCAATGTGCAGCCGACCACGTCCATGTTGCACTGCAGGTCCCTTCACGGCTGTGCAATGAAACTGTGCAACCTCAGCAGTGTCAACAAGGTCATGAACCGCGGCACCCGGAAGAGCAACCTCTAGCAGGACAGCTGTGCCAAGGACAAGTAGAGTAGGCCCTAGGGCTCTGGACCGGGCTCGTCGGCCCCTGGGGACAGACGGACGACACCCGCAACCGCAAGCGGCGGCAGGCCCAGCACCAGCAGTCCAGCTCGGTCCGCCAGGGCCCAGTGGCCTACTCGGCCGTGCCTTTCGCACATGCACGTGACGGCACGCGGGAGGCAGCATTGCCTCTCTAGGACCAGTACGGGGCTGTTTGGTTGGTGGCCATCATTTGCCTCGCCACAACTATGGCCGCCACAGGTGCGTGGCCAGTGTTTGGTTTGCGATTTATTTATGGCTGTCACTCTTTGTCGTTTGCTCTGCCTGTTCGTCGTGTAGCGCAATTAATGTGTGGCGAAGTGTGGCGAGCTGTGGCGGAGGTTTTGGCCGCCGCGGCTGCGGCGAGCGTGGTTGTGGCGCGGCAAACTCTGGCCTGGAACCAAACAGCCCCGTCCGTCGCCTCGCCCTCGCCTGCTACAGAACTCGACCATAACCGCCTCTGTTCCGCTGACAGGTGGCCCACTTTCCTGCGCATTATTGGCGGTAATGAATTGATCGTCTTCTGTAGACTCACTTTGACTACAGTCTACAGTAGCCCGCTTGGAGCTACTGTAAAAGTCAGCAGAGAACGCCATGGATTTTTTTTTTGTCTGAAAATTTGAGGAGGGCCAGAGAGGCTGTGACGAGGATTGGTGCCTCGCCCTGCCGGTCTGCAGCAGTAGCCGCTCCTGCTTACGAGGAAGACGGGTGGCGCCGGTTGGACGTAGAGAAGGGTCCATCTCATCTGAGCGGCCGAGTAGGATGATGGCCTGCCTTTCGAAAACAGAGCGAGCAATAGGATAGCCTGCTACATTACATGCCGAGAGCAAGGGAAATGGTAGCCAGCAAATGCACAATAATGAAGTAATGCTAGTACTGTGCAGTGGCTGCGACGCAGCATGCATACTACTACATGTAAAACATGACCAACAGTGAGGCCATTTTGTCCTCCGCTTGCCCTGTCTGTCTTTTACCAGCCGGGCCAAGGACGCAGATTTTTTACTGCTTCACACAAGATGTCCTAGTGATGCGATCCAGTAATGCAATGCAATGCAGCAACAAACAAAGCTAGTACGGAGTACGTGCAGTTCAAGCGTCTGCATGTTTTGCATTGCGGTGCACTTGAGCATAGTACCACATCAAACATGGTGGTTGCGATCGATGTGATGCTGACTCGCGAGTTGCGACCATCAAATATTCAAATCCATGGAGTCTGTGGGCACTAATGGCGGCCAACGACTTTACTTTTCCAGAGGAAAGAGGGTTTTGAACTTTGGTGCATTTGACATCCAGCTGGATGAGCCACCTGCTGGTAGGGCCGCCCACTCCGTGACAAGACAGGGACCTGTCAGCCGAGTTGTTGTTACCGCCAGGCCGGCCAGCTGGACCCTTGAGTAAATATCACAGTAGTAAAGTAGTACAGTATGCCTACGATATCCCTAATAACTAGCTCTATCTATCTAGACGTGGCATAATAAGCTAAAAGTAGAAAAGAGAGTCATCACTAACTATAAACAAATAGGTTATCTATTTCATATAATCTAAAAATATATAAAAAATATGTAGATCCAGTAATATAAAATAGTTTTTTTTTCTTATGTCTCGCCTCCACGTAGGCTCTATCGCTGACGACCTTAAATATCGATAGCAGCTCCCCCTCCCCGTTTAATTTACTTCGACTACGCAACTGATAAAAGCTTCAAACACCTTTATTACACTACTGGTCACCATCCCCTTAGTTAATTAATGAATCCAAGTCTTGTTTTACGAAGGATCTGTTTTACTTATAGCATAATGGTTTAAGCTGAATGACATACTTTCTTCGTCCCACTTTCGATGACGTTCTGGCATCGGTAAGAGGTATCAAAATACATGTCGTTTTAGCCCTGCGACGCTAGAGCGAGTAGGTGAGTACAGCAGTCCCTTTCCATCAGTCACTCGTCCATTGAATTGAATATGAAAAAAAGGAAAGCAGCCGCTGGAAAGAGAACGCATGCATCCGTCGAATTCCATCCATCCACCTCAGGCCTCACCGCACACCACAAACACCAGACGAACCTTATCTCTTCCCCATTTCTTCCGCCCCCTCCCCATCGCAGCCTCATCCAAAAAAATTCCACCCATCCCGTCGGCCTCATCCCTGCGGCTGCCCTCAGGCGATTCTCTCCACCACCATGTCCTAGCGCCGGGTGAAGCGAGCTGAGAGAGAGCAGGGAGAGCGGGGACTGCTACACCGCGAGACGCCGCCAAGGCTTGCCGGCGCACGACGCCGCCAAGGCTCGCCGGAGCACGACCCCGCCAAGACTCGCCGGCGCACGACGCCTGCCTCCTCCGACAACGCCTTGCCCCTGCGCCAAACCACGGGAGCTGGGAGCACGGGCCCTCCTCCACGCGACAAAATCGAGGCCGAGCGCCGAGCATGGGCGGCGCTGGGCGGCGCCGCCGTCTCCCCGTCCGCCCAGCTTGGATCCGCCGCCCTACTTGACCAAAGCAGCGTGGCGCAAAGCTGAGTAGAAGCAGCAGCAGCGAAGGCGATGGGAACCCTCAGCCCATTGTGAAGCCGGTGCGCCGCGACGGTGTTGCGGTCTCCAAGATTGCCCTGAAGGTGGGGGTCAACGGCGACAGCGGGATGCGGTTCCCCAAGTCAGCGAGCGGCGGCCACGATGTTGGCTCGAAGGACATCATGGAGGTGGGGGCGACGACGACAACGATGTCGACTATTCTCCCATGTTGGGATGCTGCAGCTGCAATGAGGTCCAAAAGCACCTTGTGGCAGAGGAGGGCGGCTGTGAAGGCGCCTGCCCTCGCAACTTGGGGAGCTGCGACCAGTGTGGGAGCCCGAAGCACGTCGGACGTGGTCCCCTGAAGCCGAAGTATGTCGGCCTTGCTCGCCTGCGTCATGACGCCAAGGGACAGTTGCACGTTCTCGACACAGAAGCCGAAGATAGTGAGCTGGAGGAGAGCTGTCGTCCAGTGCTCCGTCGAGGTGCCTTTGGCCTCCGTCTTGCTCCAACCAGCGAGGTGGCCTTGGAGGCGGGCTCAACCAAAGACACATTGGTTGCCGACGACGAAATGACCGAAGAAGAGAAGGAGTACATGGAACAATGCCTCACCGGCATCGAAGAGGGCAACAGGGAAGTCTTTATCCCCTGGATCAAGGTTGTCATCTCTTCTTGCTACCCCCCGCCCTCCCCGAAATAGTTGTGATGCTTGCCTAGTATCTGTGATGATGAAATGCTGCTTTTGTGTGTTTCAGTGAGTATGTTAGCTTTTGGGTATGAAGGTAAATATTAAGAACTATATTTCCGCTATCTGTGATGATGAAATGATGCACAACTTATGATTTCTGCTATCTGAATATTAAGAACTATATTTCGTTAGCTCATTGTCACCAGAACAACGCAGCATACTAGTATTATTTTTGCAATGAAGTAAATATAGTATATGACGAACAGATGGTGTTTTAGCGACAGAAAATGCCTTAACATGATTAAGTAATTAGGAATTCAGAGAAACCAAACATATTTACAACATACTAAAAATATTTACAAGTACACACATCATACTAGTTTATACATGCACCACAAAAGGGTTTCCTTCGCCTCCACTAGGATTACAGGATACTAAACATATTTACAAGTACACACATCATAATAGCAGTACATTAAGCAAAAGCTAGACATCCATATCCATTGTTGCTGCACCTCAAAAGCTTAACAGACAATTCGATTAGCTGTTCAACGACTCAATCGCCTTCTGAACTATCTCCCTGTCACAACTAAGAGAGTTGGGAAGCATGCCTAGTGCCTCCAGCCTTGCCTTATTCATGTGGGGGATCTTGTACCTATTCCCTCTATTATCTTTCATAACCTCAATCATGCATCCTTGTAGCGTCAGGAATACCCTATTTAGAATAACAGGGTTGTAGCGTTCATATTCATTGAGCACATTTGTGATGATGTCATTCATGTTTCTAGATGTCGTTGTATCCGTCATCGACTGAAGAGATGCAAAGAAACCAAGATCTAGGCAATTCATATCAGGAGAATTAGCAGGTTGATTCATTATGCGTATATCTAGGCCCGTCTGGGCAACTGCTGCTTTAAAATCAGGATCATCGGCATGGATATGTGAGGGAGCATTGTCCTGCTGTATCCAAATTATCTCATTGGCATCTTCTCGAGGCCAACGAATGCGTATAGCTTCAACAAGTTTTGTGATCACATAAGATCTCATTGTTTGTCTATCAACCTTCATTGTCTTCATGATAGGTGTGCCCCTGGGCCTATTTTCACTTCTTCTTGGTACCGGTTCCTGAAAGTACAAATATTTATTTTAGAATATAGGTATTGTTTCTTATGTATTGAAACTAGAATAAAACATGACTGAGAATGCTACCTCACGGACAAAAGGCCAACAACCTAACTTGCCATCAAAATAACATCTGCCTTCAGCATCAAACCTAGGCTGTGTAACTCCAGAATAAAACATGACTTTGTCAATGGCATTCTTGTTTTACACTGTCCTATGGGGGTCTTGTTCGTTTGGACCCATGTATATCTTCTTATTCTTTCTTGTCCCATTGAACCACTTCTCATCTGTGTGGATTATATTTTTCATGAGTTTGAACTTGGGATTAGTTTGCAGTGTACTTGGTTCTAGCATAGAGAGACACCACTGCAACCTAGCCTTCTTATTTGCATCCTTCAAATAGGGCTTCAATGAGTTGGAGTGTCGTCGTAGCAATCCTTGTTTGAATGCCCTATGCAAAGTGCTTTTGTGGACACCTAGAGCATTTGCAAGTGACCTTAAAGTTTCCCTTCTGCTTATGGAAATATCTGCAACTCTAGAGACATCCACTTCAACTTTTTTACGGCCACAATTCTTAGGTTTCAAACTCCTTACATCTACTGGTATGCCTGCTGCCCAGCATCTCTTTGCTCTCTTCCATACACGTTGTATGGTACGTTTAGGGACATTGTGCTTCTGCTCAATAATAGTTGTACTGTTTCTTTTTAATTTTCCATTGTTACTGCTCTGAAGCAAATCTTGAAATATGTCTTGTCTTTGTCTATCTGTTAATTCCTTCAATCTATGTGGTTGCTCATCCTCTTCACCATCTTGTGCTTGGGCATTTTCTTCCTGATCATGTGTTTGCTGATCACCATCTGAGTCCGACAACTCATGTTCATCAAAGGCGATGTCTACAGTTTTAGTGTACACACCAAAAACCTCTATGAGATCATCCCAGGCATCTTGTTCACCTGGATAAAGATAGAACCGATCAATACAAATTATTTTGGACAGCTAATACTGTAAATGTGTTGTAGGAACTTTATATTTGGATCACATGCTCCACAGCTGCAGGTATGCACAAAATTAACAATTTTGCCTACGAAGTGCACAAATGCATTAAATCAGATTTTTGAAGCAAACATATGTGTATGCTGAAGTCACTGATTGGAAATAATCACCTGTCTGCAGGTTTTCTTGTTCACTGCCCTGTTGAGAAAGATTCAAATCAAAGGAATGGCAAATATTATGAACTGGTGCATCATCAAAGAGGGCAGGTAAGGCATCTTCTTCATGTTGTGAAGCTCTGTCATTGCCTGTACCAAAATGGGTGGGCAGCTGTCAATTACACTTGTGAGTTATCGACCCCTATGATGTGTAGCAATATTTATTTTGGACAAGATGCTAAAAAAACATTTGGTATACTAGTTTTTTTAGAAGCAACAAAACATATGGTGAGATTAGATGCAATTTTTAGTAGATTAAACTTTTCTGCACATCTATTGAAGCCACGAAATAACCTTAAGCTATACTAAATTAAATTCCAATAGGAGTACCTTTGAGACATCAATTTGCTATTAAGCTCAAATATTGACAGTGCCTTGTCACTTCTCCCAAAAAAACCATGACAAGGATGTGCAATCTGTTTGCCCATTCATCACCGTAAAGGCATCAAATTACCTTTACACAATCAGTTTAGGAGATAGAAAAAAGCAAAAAAAAAAAGATCCAAGCAAACTCAGGAGACAGAGAAGATAGAAAATAGAACAACATCATCATTCTAAACTGTGTTGGAGGAGGGCAGGCAAAGAATCACCTCTTTTTATTTCGCCTGCACCATCTGCTTCCAAGGGATCATGGATGCTCCTATCTTCTTCACTTGCAGGTGCCTCGTTGAGATCAGGCCCCTCATCTCCTTCCTCATCTGGAGCTGCATTCAAGTCAAGGGCCATGGCAAGTGAATGGTTTGGAGAAGTTGTGAGCAGTGAGGAGAGTGGCTTTAGTAGCCCAGAAGTTAAAATGGCGCCTGAATGGCTATTTGAATTTGTTTGTGTTGCTTCTCTTAATTTTTGGCGCAAAGTTTGGTTCCCGCGCGGCTGTAAAAGTCTGTTTTGGTGAAATGTTCATTTGTTTAATGATAAATATGCAAGCAAGTGGATGGTGACGGTCTCCGAATGGGTGGGTGCAAGCATTTAATGCATCCAAAGTTGCTGTTTGCATCCTGTTGTGTGTGCATGGAATGATTACAATTGTAGAGATATGCAGGTCATTTGGTGAAGGCCTTGGTACTCCCCCCACTTCCTAAAACGTCATCTAAAGTGGGATGGAGGGAGTAGGAGTATTTATAACACAAACAAAAGGAGTGTTTTAGCAACAGTACAATACAAAAGTAAACTACGTGAACGGGTGAGGATAGTGCATCATACTCCCTCCGTTCTAAGAAAAATATCATTTTTGCTATGAATCAGAAATAAGGTTAGACGAAAAACTCGTAATTATCTAGCTCTCTCGACTCGCTCGTTAGTCACAAGAGCGATATTTTTTGGTGGGGGCGAAGGGAGGAACTTTTCATGGTATACCAAGAAAATACCATGAGGCGTTATCCAATTTTGTACTAGGAAATAAAGCTCCTTCGATTTCTTTTTAGGAATCTGGAGGGGCCGTAGCCCCTAAAGTAAAGCTCCTTCGATTCTAAGTATCCTAAGAAAAAATAAATGGAGTATATGCACAATTGCCTTTTCCTGTTATATATGCACACGTCTTAGATCATATCACACGCATCTAACAATGATATGCATGGTCATAGATGGGGCAAATGTCCTTTTGGGAAAATTTATTTTCACATTGATTCCTATAGTTCCAAGGACGAGAGTAACTTGAGTCTAATAACCACAGGTCACCCTTTAACATTAGATCTGGTATTAATTAGATCATGCTAAGCAAAAGCCTGAAGTGGATGCATTTTGCATTGTAAACCTTTTCCTATAAAGTAGTGGTAAAAAATGTTGAATGAACAATAGTACAAGGGACCTAGTGCGTGATATTGAAGTACCCGAAACTTCGTTGCTGTGTGTGAATATAAAAGTTTTTTTCTTTTGACAATGTGAATATAAAAGTTAAGCCTTGTCAGCACAATTTCAGCTCGAGCTGAATGGATTGATATGTCAAGGTTTATTAGAGATCAAGTAAACTCATGTGAAAATCGAGCCTTTTACAGCTTGATCCTGAACTCTGAACTTTTCATCCCCACATTCTAGTCTCACAAAGCAAACATAACCATCGCAAGTACATACTTAAATTTTTTTCTTCGAATACATAAGAGTGTTGTGTATTGTATTAAGAAGGAAAAGAGTTTACGTTACAAGAGTTCGGCCAAGGCTGGAAACAACATGGCTACATCAAGGAAGAACACCCAAGGAAAGAAATACACACTCAAATCTATAACCCGGCGCACTACACGATTCACATATGGTTGTATCCTCACACTTATCCAGGATCTAATAGTGCGAAACAAAAAGGCAGGAATAATATGTTATGGTGTATTGTTGTTCAGCTGTGGAATGCAGGTAATTGACTGTTAGTGTTGAAAAACTAATAATGTTTATTACTGTATATAAAATAAATGATTATATAGTGTATAACAGAAAAGCTAAGTATTGTAGGCTGTGTTTAGATCCCCTGAAATCACTCCAAAACTCACTATGCAGAATTCCTATCACCCGTCACATTAAAATACCGGCACATGTATGAAGTACTAAATGTAGATAAAATCAAAAACTAATTATACAGTTTTGTTGTACTTTATGAGATGAACATTTTGAGTCTAGTTACGCAAAGTTTGGACAATTTTTACCAAATAAAAACGAAATGCTACAGTACACTAAGGTGACACGATGTGATATTTTCTTTCGAATTTCGCGGAAATTAAACACACCCGTAGTCCTGCTATCTTGACAACCAGCCTAAAATAGCTAGCTGGATGATGATGTGATGGTAAACTCAAACTAAACCAATCATGTAGAGAGACTTGCCACATGCAATGCAAACACTGAAAATAATTCCATCTCGAAAGAGAACCAGGGCCATGATGTGATGCGGTCGGGAGTTGTAGCCGGACACGAATGCCTGTCTCACCTCAAAGCTAGTGTGCAACTGGGGCCACTCACGTGCCTCAGAATTCAGAAATAAAGCCATGGAGCGATGCCACACAGCACGGTGCCCGCAAAGAGAGAGAAGTAAACACGGTCGAGGAGCGTGCATGTGTCGTGTTGGTTGGCGCTGCTGTTGCTTGTCGGTAGGTGGCAGGTCAGTACTCGGAGCGAATGCATGCGGTGCAGGAACGAAAAGCATCCTGCCTGAATGCATGGCATCTCGCATCCATGATGCACGTAGAGCTGGGACTTAGGCCGGGCCGGGTCGACACGGCACGGCACGACACTCTCGTGCTTCGTACCGCTTCGGGTCATGTCATCTAGCCACGGAGGCATGTCGGGCTGTGTCGATATGGCACGGTAAAACTTTTTTTCGGCTCAAGCACGACCCGTGGCGCGTCGGCACGCCTACAGGTTGTGCCGGCCCAAGCACGACCTTCTACTATTGGTTTTCATTATTTCCAATCATTACGAAGATATATAGCTTGTGTGCATCATTTTATTGAAAGTTTTAGTAATCTTTATAATTTATTTAAGAATTAGATGATAGATAGTAGAGTAAATACACATTGTAGAGTTGTAGAAGTGCATACGTACCACTTTCGTGCCGTGTCGGCCCAAGCACGGTCTAAAGTACGGACGGTGCCATGTAGCCCGCCATGCCAAGATCCTAGGCACGGCACGGCCCTCGTGTTCATGTCGTGCCGACACGTTTCAAAATATTTCATGTCATGCTATGCTTCGAGTCGTGCCAAATGCTCGTATCATGATCCGCCCTCAAATGGTACTGCCAAGTCCCAGCTCTAGACGCACGGTTGTCCCCTGCCCGGACTGATGCGGTCGATCGGGTGGCCCTGTCGCCGATGCGCCCACAGGTTTGGCCTCCGATCGGGTGCGAGTTGCGCTCCGCTTTGGCAAAGCATAATAGCCTAACGTAGCTTGCGGTGGCACATCTGTCGCCTATAGTACGTACACGTACGTATAATTGCTACTGTAGGACCCAAGCGTATCTGTCGCGGCGCATAATGTTCGTGGACCATACCGCTCGTACCCGAGATACCATGGTATAGTAGACCTTTTTCTTTTTGAGATGGCAGCCATCGTCCATTCAAATTGTCATCATTCGCAGTGGCCCGTGGGCTGCAATCGGCCCAGGTTATCTAGTGTAATCAGTGATTCCGAGTAGAGTGCGGAATGTGATCCGAACATACTTTCTCCATGGACTGGGCCACTCAGTGCTAGTGACCATAGGGCGTAGTGCTTGCAGTTTTTTCATTAGTTTTTGCGAAAAAAAAATGTTTGTCCCAATAAAAAAGTTTCAACGTAAGTAAATAAAAAATAAAAATAAAAAAGTTACAAAAGTGTATACTGTCACAATTTAAGTAACTAGATTTAAATTCTATCAGTTCAAAAGACTGGAATTTCGTTGTCGCTATTTGGATTTGTGGGAATTTCATTTTCCGCATAACCCTTGTTCAAAAGACTATAACTTTTATATATACACCACCTGTCCATTAATAAATAGATTTCTAGAGTTTTCTTAAGTTAAACTTTTAAACCTTTGGCTGGATTTCTACAAAAATCGTTAAGATTTATGGTTTCGAATTAGCATTGTTAGATATGTCATAGAATATATATATTTCCATAATGTGTTTATTTTATGTCAAAAACGGTGTTCATCTTTTTTATAAAGCTAGTCAAACATAATAAAGTTTGGGCACCTTCTAGGAATTGATCTATTTGGGGATTGTGGGAGTTTTGCTCAGATTAAGAAAAAGTTTGTATGAACATTGCAAAAGCCTGGAGAGATATACAACTTTGTTATTTAGTTTTAACTTGAAATATTTTTGGTTCCTAAAAATGGATGCAATATTCAGGTACATATTTGTAGATCGAGTATCTGATACCAAGATGGATACAATGGAAATGTTGTGAAGTAAAAGGGTGTAGATCTTATTGAGAAATTCAGTTATTTTATAAATTTTATCCTTCTATGAGGTTATATTATATTGAAAAGATTTTTTTTGAAAATGTGCTATGTGAGGGTGTGAAAAAATCACCTCAATTTATCCACTCGCTAGTGCAACATATGTCCTCGATAGATATAAAAATGTTATAAAAAATATTTTGAAGATATCTTAATTTGCCACAACTAACCTTAGATAAGTGTTGGCTAATAATATTTGGGAGAATTAGGAATCAGGCCTCAAAAATAAATGTGTTTAGGAATTAGACCTTTTTTGTTTCGAATTTGGGAATCTAACCCAAAATAAAAAAAATCTTTAGGAATTAAGCCTTCTGTTAGATTTGTTAGGGTACTCTGTTAACTTTTACACCGTACAACATGGTAAAAGTCATTTTTACCCTCACACGCACAGGAAAAATATCGTGCCTCCTCATTCAACCCGCGACCCTGACGGCCCGACCCCGACACAATGCCCGACGGCGCCGCCTGCGCCGCCGACGCCCCCACGTCCGGATCTGGACGCTCCACAGACGGATCCGCAGCGCCCACCATTGGATTCGATGGTTCGCACTCCTCCACTTCCCCTAGCCACCGCGCTCCTCGGTGCCGCCGGTGCTGGCCTTCCGGCCGAGCTTCAGTTTGCGGTGAGCCTCTGTAACATCCCAGATATTAATACACAATTAAAATATTAATCAAGTGCATTATCAGGCATAATCATTGAGCATCATGGCATAAATACATTCATGTTTTTAATAATATCTTTTATGTGGTGTTTTGTTTTATACATAAAATGATGAGTTGATTGCTAATTCAAAAACTACTTTCAAAACCCAATTTTACCCCTCTTTCTATATTTCAAAATCTATAAGGAATTTTAATATACTCTGAAAACATAGTTTGTAGATCTTGACAAGAGCTACAATTATGTTAAAGTTTATTAAGTTTCCAAAAAGAATTTTAAATGAATTTGAAAATACAGTTTTTTAGCATTTGTCCCCTTTTAATTTTAAACCTATAATTTAAAAATTATGCATAATTTGGAAAAACTTTGTATATAAAAAATGTTTGATTTAAAAAGTTAAGTATTTCATAGATTTTAATATTTTCAAGTTTCATTGAAAAATCAAAAGTAATTGCAAATATTTGTTTCTAGGGTTTTGTTCCCTTTTTGAATTTGAATTCATATTTCAAAAACTAAGCAGAATTTAAAAATGTTTGTTAAATAAAGACTGTAGCTCTTGAAAATTTATGTAAATGATATTTTGGGATATTTTCAAGTTCCTATGTAATTTCTGAAGTAATTTAAAAATAATGATGACGTCAATTGCTACTGTAATGATGACGTCAGCATCGTATTCCTTCCCCTCTGTTCACCGGCGTCGCGATGTCTTCCGCGCCCATGCCGGCTTGCCGCGGTCGCCAGCTCGCGCTTATCGCTTGAAACCTCTTCGCCGCGTGTCGCAGCATAAATAGCGGAGGACGTCGTCGTCCTCATCTTTTTTCGATGCCCGCCATCGCCGCCAAGCTTCACCTCGCCGCCAAATTTGCCACCGCCTAGCCACCTCCGCTCACTTTATCTCTCAGACATGATCGCCGCTTTCTTGCATGTTGATTGGACATGCTCCTTTTGTCTCCCTAAGCCCATCGCGGTCGTGCTCGCCGTTTTCGTCGCGTTGGTCCGCCATGGCCGCCGCGAGCTCCTTGTCGTGGCCAGTCTCCTCCGGTTAGCCTCAGCTGAGATAAAGCCTCGTCTCGATATCAAGGTGAGTTTCTTTACCTTTTCCGCTTTTCCGTTTTACCTTTACCGTGGCTGTTCCGTTGGAACGAGTACGTCAACGCCGGTGGGCTCTTGCACACGTGGTCAGTCGCCTTTGGCCACCAAGACCCTTGCCCCGTGCGTTGTCGCTGCCCTGGGTGGTCACGCGGACCCCGTGCTTCATTGCGGTCAACCCTTCGTCGCTTTCGAGCTTCTCCCGGCCGGAGTCGGCCGCCGGCCGAACGGCCATGCCTCTGCTCTGCTCGGGCGCCACCAGGGACCTGAGGAAACATGAATAGGAATAAGTACAAGGGCCTTGGTGCAAAGTTTATGACTCATGTGAATAGTGTCGAGAAGTGACTAGGACTTGTTTGTAATTTTATAAAAGTGTAAGGGCTTTTCTATAAAGTTGTCAGTCTAGGCCTTGGCAGGCAGTGTTGGGCCGGCCTGTTCGTGCCCTTGGGCCGTGCCCCAGGCCTCCGCGTGGGCCTGTTGGGCCAAAGCCGGCCCATCTTGTTTTTCTTTTTTTAGATTTTATCTTTTTCTAAAATTTGTGAATAGTGCTAACATTTGTTTATTTCAAAACTAAATATTGGTGCATGATTAATTCATGAAAATTTATGTGTATACTCTTTATGATGTCCTCTACCTAGAAAAAATATAAAATGCCAAGTTTGAGTAACTTTTGTATAAGTTAAAATTATCCTTTTTAATTGAAAAATGCCTCTTCTATGATTTTTAGTAAATCATAGAATTGTCAAATATTTTTGAAAATTGTTTTGCCATCTTATTAGACCAAGATATTCTTAAAATAAAATTTTAAGCTTATTTAGACAACTTTAGTTTTATGCCTTTATTTTATGCTTTTTAATTAAGTAATTAATCCCTTTAATAATACTTAATCATTATAGGATTTGTTTGACTTTGGGATTGATTGATGACCTTAGGTCATTAACCTTAATGACCTTTAAAACTTTAATTAATTATTTATGCTTATCTTAATTATGTTATTAGGGTTTAATCAATGTTATTTCATGTGTTTAATGAACTTCTTTAATAAAGTAGTTAACCATAATGAACTTAGTAAGTTTGTTAGCTTACAACTTCATTGTGAAGAAAAGTTGTACTCAAGTCCTTAATCTGGTTATGCATTCATCAAGCATCATATTTACTATTCTATCATGTTGAAACATATCATGTTATCGTGTAGCCTCTGTTAACGAAGAGTTAAACGTTGTCGAACCAGACCCCAAGGAAGAGTTGAATCAAGAGTCAGGTGTTGATCCAGAGTCCGAGATCGTCTACCCCGACCACCAAGGCAAGCCCCGGATGCATTTAAACCTTTTCTTAATTTTATAAAAGTTTTATTGTTTCAGTTATGAAATGTTGCATTAAGTAATAGGAGTTGAGTGATAACCCACCAATTGCATTACTTGTCTTATTTTTTATATTCCTTGTTACCAGTTTTTGAAAAATGCGTAGTTATGCTTATCCCTGCTTAATTAGTAGGTTTTCAAAAAGAAAAAGAATGAAAAAGATGAGTTTGGCTTTACTTGTTGGAATCATGATGATAGTTAATAAATCGAGTCCGGACGGGTAACTTGCATTGAAAAAGAAGTCCCTCTGTAGTGTTTTCGTCCATTGATGCCCTAGGTCCCGTCCGATGGTGAACTGGTAATATCGAGACCTAGATAGCCACCCACACATGGTGTGGTATACTTGTGGGGTTGAAAGTCCCATATATATATTGATATGCTTAGGAGTTTGAGTCTCCTGTATATCATGTGGTTGATATATGGCTGCGGTTGTTATCCCGGTATATCGTGTCATCTGGTATGCTTAGGAGTTAGAGTCTCCTGTATATCAGTGACCTAGGTTCCAGCTGGGTATATATAAAAATAGATTCGAATCGCCGTTGTTTCTCGGAGAAGAAGATTCGATCGGTGTTCATCATCGCAGTAACAACTTGAATGATGGTTAAGGTTTATGAATGGAATTGGTTGGTAATCTTGAGCTAGAGCAAGACAACTTTACTTTATGTCGAGCTTTTCTGCAAAAATCCTTATCTCTTGCAAGCCTTACCTTGTCCCTCTAGCCTGCATTTCCTGAGCCTTCACCTCTCTTTTTCGTCGGGTCAATCTTATTGAGTACTTTTGTACTCAGGGTTTGTTGAACCCCTGTTGCAGGTGCTAATTGGTGTTCAAATCAAGTTCATGTCGGTGGGCTCGACGTGATCTGGTTGTCCTCTTCCGACTTAGACGCTCTACCTAAATTGTCTTCTTCTCTGCTTTCGCAATTGAAGTTAAGTTTGTAAAAGTTAACTTATTCATATTTTGTAAATTCTATGTTATCATTCTTCCGCACTCTGATATATATTTTGTAACAAATATTATAATATTGGAGCTACTCCTTTGTTGATCCTGGTATGAGTTGTTAAATATGGTTTAATCGGGGTCCTTTGAGGACACCCGACAGGGCTTTCTATGTTGTATGGGACGTATGTATGACTATTAGAAGTCTTTGAGACAATGATAGGTGCACGTGAGTCATATAATTTAGGAGGTTCTGCCACAGCCTTGTCCCGTCCGCGTCCATCGTGTTCGAGGAGCTGTGGGGCGTCGTCATCGGGGTCGCGTGGATCCCTGGGATGGCTCCCATGGGTGCGCCCTCGACGGTGACGGTGGCGTGAGCCTGCACTACCACGGCGAGGACGGCCTGCGACACGTCGTGGCTGTCGTCAACCTGCAGTTCGGATGGTGCTTCGTCCTCGTGACGGTGTTCGTGCTCGGGCTTTACGTGTACGTGTGCAGAAAGTATTCAGATGGGGCTGGGGAGGTGTACGGGCGGCTGCCGGAAGTGGAGGCAGAAGGTGCAGACGAGGACGACGACCACCACGACATGAAGACGCGCAGCTGTAAGCAGGTGGTGCACGACGTGCACGACTTCACGGCCATGGAGATCGAGGTCTAGTATGTATTCACAACTATGATTTCCGTCGGCGTCGAGGTCTTGTTTAATGTCACTGTAAATCGAGATTTTCGGAGGCGGAAATAGGTTACAGACATATGGATGACGACCCTGCCTTCAAACTGTGATTCCGTCGGCGTCGAGGTCTGGCAAGAAGACGACCGAAACTTGTGTCAAACGAAGAAATTTTCTGGATTTAGTGGTTATCTATGACACTACTATCAGCCACTGCTAAGCTGGCTTTCTTCTCAAGAAGTACATGTGCCTGAATGTGATTATATACTCGGTATATATTTATACATACACTCTAAATATACATTAAATAAATTAAACTTTGTTTTTATTTTTTTATCTCAGGTGTAAAATGATAATTTTACCGTAAAGTTAACACCGTTAAATCTCTAAACTGACGGAAGGCCTACTCCCTCTGTCCTCAAATATAGAACATTCTTGCTATTTTAGGATAAAATAAGGGAAAGATTAATAGACGCATGTACCCTTGGCTTATCTTCCTAATTTTTTAAAATCTGATTTGATTCTCATAATTAAAGGATAAACTATCAGCATTCTTATATAAAATAGGCAAGTAAATAAATTACTTTCTATATAAAAAATAATCAAGTATTTTTATTTAAGTAAATATTACCTTCTTGTTCATTGGATGCAATATATTTCAGAATAAATTCAAAAGTCAGAATGCATTGTATTACAGGACATAGGGAGTAATTCCTAAGGATTTTTTATTTTTGGGCTAGATTTTCAAATTCAAAGCAAAAAGGGTCTGATTTCTAAACACATTTGTTTTTGAGGCCTGATTCCTAATTCTCCCATAATATTTAGAGCCACATATTGCTATTACTATATGAATATGATATATGGAGCATAAAAGAGGCTTGTCTAGGTACTAACGGTATACGTGTCAACTTTATCAAACATGTTCAATGTAAAGTATGGTAAAGTGTGCTAGAGAACGCTTCGATCAAAGATTCAAAATGAAAAAGGTCCAAGGGTCAGGGGCACCAGAGTGTTATGCCTATATTTGGGCCGTGCGTGCGAACAGCTTGGTTGGTTGGGCTCTAAAATTTATCCAACTAAAACTAGAACAAGCCAAAATCAGGGCATGCCAAATATAACTACCAAAATTTTAGTAAGAAATTTAGTATAGCACTTGGTTGGTTGCCAAAATAAAGGCTTTCAAATTTTTTTTATATATAGATTAAGAACCTTCTAAAAATTTGCCAAAATTTAACATAAAAGTTAGCGATACTAATTCTTTAACAAAGAACCAATTAATAGCCATAAATTTAGTATACCATGAAGACGCGCCTAGTCCAAGTTTGGGCCGATCGTTTCACCCTTCCCGATATTATCGGGAAAGTCCAATTTTGCAGAAACGACCACCGCGTCCATACAAAACGACCACCGCTCCATATCGGATCATCTCACCTATCGATCTCACCGGATCTGCATCGATTGCTCAATCAATACCACAATCATACTAGCTGCCAAAAGAAAAACTGCATGATAGCGAAGGCTATTGAGAGCATCTCCTTTAGGTGCTCTATAAATGCCATTCTCTATTTTCATTTGGCTATTAATTTAGTCCATGCAATTTCTTCTTCACATTTGAGCATACTTCAAGAGACTAGACAAATCCCCCTCTATATTTTTTCTGTATTTTTATTGGACCATAGTTGTTTTCCTTGTTTTTACAAAATGAAATGTATGCTCTTAAACTCAAATGGTTTTTTACAATCAGCCAATTTTGAGGTTTTTTAGTTTAAAATCCTTAAGTGATTTTGAGTTAAATCCAATCAAACTAGGTACTTTGTTATCTATTCTATGGTAAAAAAATAGGGGCGATTTTAGGAAATTGGTACAATAACTGAATGGAAAACCAATGGAGTTTTGAAGCAAAGCAAGATGAAGAAGCATCAACCTAAGATGTCGGCGTTAGTATATTGTTTTATCAATTACACTTTAGAAGCAAACATATATATGCGCATATATATACCCCATAAATAAATGTATGCACACATATCTTATCTCTATAAGCACTTTCGAATAATTAACCCGATATATCCTAAGATCGATGAAAAGTTACTATGGATGTCTCGCTGTGGATGAGCAGGTCACCTACCATTTAAAAAGGCCTTTAAAATTGCATTAAAATCTAAAATTATTTCAGGAAATGAACACCGAACTTAAATCAAATAGGGAGATTTCACCGAGCTCAATTTTAGCCGGTCCTAGTTGCCAGGGCAACCCTTCAGATTGCACTTGCACTATACCATACTCAACAGGGATGGCGAAGGCTAGTATGCTTGAAGCTCTATGATGCATAAATATCATTAGGATAACATATAAATATTCGTTTATTTTATAATCTTGTACCTTAAGGGCTAGTTTACATAACATCGTCTCATCCTAAAATGGCTCCATTTCCAGCTCTTCCCTAGAGCTAAAGCTATTTAAAACATTTGCTAAAAATACTCTAGGATAAGTTTTGCAAAGACCTGTTTCTATATGACCGTTTGGCATAGCTCTATGGCAAGAATCATAAAAAACCGAAGTCGGAGCGGTACCAAAGAGACCCTTTGGTAGTTTGATTAAGAAACGGAGTTGTATATCTTTCGTAATAAAGATTAGTACACTAGGTGGGGTCCGAACATTTATGTAAAATTATTGATTTTCTAGGATGTCGCTAAGACATCTTCAATTGAGCATGTCTCTATCTCTTAGTATAACAACATGCAAATTTTCGTGTCATCGAGAAAGATACACCCGGACCATTTCACGTTTTTTTCCTGAAAATACACCCGGCCACGTGGAAAGGACACCAAGTTGTCCTTCTCCCGGTCCCTGCCGGTAGCTCTGCTTTACCAATATACTACTGTAGAACTGCGTGCACTGAGCCAGCCAGTGAGCCGCCACACCACACCCTCACCTTGGCCTCTTTAAATACCGTGTACATCCCGTCGCCGCAAATGGCTCACGCGGCGCTGCTCCACTGCTCCCAATCCTTCACGAGCCTCCTCACAGCCTCCTGCCGCCGCGGCAGCCACTACCACCGCGCCCCTCCGCACGCCCCGCGCCGCCCCCGCCGACGTCTGCGTCCGATGGCCTCGTCGACGGTTCGGGCCCCCGCGCCGTCGCCGGCGCCGGCGCCCCCGGGCCTGAAGGAGGGCATCGCGGGGCTGTACGACGAATCGTCGGCATAGACGGAGCTACGTGGGGGCCAAACTGGGTCCTGGCCCCCCTTGCTTCGGCTGTATCAACCAGGTTTGCATGTTGCTGCATGTATGTAATTTATTTCTGCCAATCTGATTAGTGGATCACAGCTTACAAGTGCGCAAATCTACAACAAAATTCCAATTGTTCATTGCAGTTACATGGAAAGAACTTGAAAAACAAGGATTTTCGACAGAATTCCGATTGTCTGTGCTAATATTTGTAATTACTGTAGCAGTATGTTTTGGGAGAGCATCTGGGGCGACCACATGCACCACGGCTTCTACGACTCGGGCGAGGCCGCGTCCATGGCCGACCACCGCCGCGCCCAGATCCGCATGATCGAGGAGGCGCTCGCCTTCGCCGCCGTCCCATCCCCAGGTGCGTCCCCGCCCGCATATCCTGGTCGTACGCTTGTGTTGTGACCATGTGCACCGGGACCGGACCAGGTTTATCGCTTCCTGAACCATGATTGGTTGAAACGGCCGGCCAATCCCCGGTCTCGGCTCGCAAACGGCCCAGCTTTTTTTTTTCTCTGCAAATAAAGCGTATACGTGTATATACTAGTAGAAAATAGAAAAAAAAGACTCACGGCACGAGGCCGGCACGCTGTTTGTTCTGTTCCTTCGCTCTGCTTTGCTCCTCTGTCCGTACTTACTCCGGTTGTTAACAGAAGTTTTTCGCTAACCTCGATCTACTGTAAAAATGAGTACCCGATTCGTGGGCACGGGGAGTCACTCTCGATCACAAACAAAACAAATCTGATGACCGATTCTTGGCCGTCGCCTTCGGTTTGACTGCGGAAAACTGAGCTCGAGTTGGGATTGCTGCCTGGAATGTACTGTAATTGAGATGGGACGAGTACGTGTAATCTGTGGCCGTGATCGCTGTCGAATTGGCACAAATTTTATTTATATTTGGTAAAAATTATTTATTTGTATTTGATAAAAATTATTTAAACTTTAATTAATTAGTCTTAAAATATTTGTCTCGTAAAGTATAATAAAATTATATAATTAGTTTTTAATTTCATCTACATTTAGTACTCTATGCATGTGCCAGTATTTTAATGTGACGAAAAATAGAAATTTTATATAGTAAATTTGATGACAAATTTTAGGATCTAAACAACGCCTGTGTATTCATCGCTATCTGGGAACAAGCTCTGTAGCAGTGGTGCGATTGAGACTTGCTACCTGCTGCCCGATTGGAGTGCTGTTAGACTAAACGTGAACTATTTTTTTTTCTTTTTAGTAAGTTCTACACTTCTAGTCGTCAATTAGACTCTGGCCTTGTTTAGATCACGCCTACGCTGTCAAATCAGCGTACTGTAGTATTTCGTTTGTATTTGGTAAAAATTATCCAAATTTTAACTAATTAGGCTTAAAATGTTCGTCTCGCAAAGTACAATAAAACTGTGCAATTAGTTTTTGATTTTATTTATATTTAATACTCCATGCATATGTCGATATTTTGATATGACGGAGAATATGAATTCTACGTAGTGAATTCGGTGGCAAATTTGAGGAACTAAACAAGGCCTCTATTAGTTTTTGGTAGACCATGACATGGACTAAACCAGTCCATCCAAACGGGGAATTGCATACTCTTGCGTTATGCATTTTGCCTACCTTCATGTATGTATTTTCTGCTCTCTTGTTGCAACTAAGAGCCTACAGTCTACAGGGTACCAACACTGATTGCAGTTGCTATATCCATTGGAGGTCCTAAAACTAGCAATAATTATAGTTCATAGCGAACTGAGCATAGAGTGTAATAATCATAGCAAACTGAACCTACTTCACTTAATTAGGTTTCTTTTGGTGAATTCCACCCATAAAGTTCGAGTCAATGATTTGTTTTGGTACATTGACTCACCTTTTGAACTAATCATCTGTTTATTGACAACGATGTTTATGTCGACAACCAAAACCAATTCCGAGATATTTCTGGTTTGGTCTCTCGGTATGCACGGGATGGGCTGTTTGTGTGTACATACCCATGTGTGTCAATTGTCATTACTTTTTTTTTCTTCAAAGTAAAATCACCCATCACAATTCTATATTTCTATCCGAATGTAGATGCACCCCAATGCAGACTCCATGTTTTACTAGGTTTGTTGCTTATTTTTGCGTGCAGATGATCTGGAGAAGGCACCGAAAAACATAGTAGATGTTGAATGTGGAATTGGTGGTAGCTCAAGGTACTTGGCGAAGAAATATGGAGCGCAGTGCAACGGGATCACGTTGAGCCCTGTTCAAGCTGAAAGATGAAATGCTCTCGCTGCAGCGCAGGGACTGTCGGATCAGGTGCTCACTGCTCCTACTCCTACCTCTCTTGCAAATTGTTTTCTATAGGTGAATTACCTAAACAGCTACCCTTGAGACTGTGACTATATCCGCCGGTTTCTAATGTCTCCGATCTACCCCGGCGACCGTCGTGATGAAGCAGGTTACTCTGCAAGTTGCTGATGCTCTGGAGCAACCGTTTCCTGATGGGCAGTTCGATTTGGTATGGTCCATGGAGAGTGGCGAGCACATGCCGGACAAGAGAAAGGTAACCTATTTTATTCCCAACCTTTTTTTTTTTGAATGACAAGGCATGCTGGCTTTCAAAAAGAAAGAAATGGAGATATGCAATCAGAAAAATGTAACGGCATAAGTCGGCAACGGCAAGGGTCGTCATGCATCCCTTTAAATTGACCAGTATAATGCCTATGCTAACGCTACGATTTTATCTAAGGATTGTTTATAAAAAATAACCAGTTTATTTTTGCATTGTTTAACTCTTACACAATTGTATTTGAGCATATATAAAATTTTGGGAACACTTTTGCATATAAAAAGACAGAGCAAAATCTTATCAATATCTTGTTTCATTGCTTCAAAGGCTAATTTTTTTATTATATAAAAACACGAAACTACATATACATATACATATCAAACGAAAAGTGTCCCATGAAACTACGCTCCTATAGCTCATCATGGCAAAGCTGTTTCTACGCGAGCGCACACAGTTTAGCACTCAATACAATTAACCTTGAAGCAATAAATGGATTACACAGATTAAAGCATAAACTTAAATTAATAAAAAATGTACATCACGGGCATTTTCTTATCAGATTCGGATAGCAATGGTTAGCAAAATGTAAACATGGAATACATAGCAATGAAATACGGGTTAAAATCACGAAGGAACCTTCCTGCAACACTCACATGAAACCACTTCTGCAGATTGCCCTCTTTTGTGGCTTTCTGCCCTTCCTTTGTTCTCTTGGTGGTCTGAGCACAAAGCTCTGCTTCCATTTCCTATCAAGCTTCCTAGAAAATCTCTTGTTTATTCCTTGTTCAATCTCCTGCCCTCTTTTCACAGTCATCATAAAGGCAATCTGGAGATAGAGTAAACTGAGAGTATGTATTGATCAACAGTAGTGCTACATATTTCTGTGGTACTAAAATGTGGGTATTGACCTCCTTGATTCTTACTTTCAGGCTGTGTTCAGTTTGCAGTTCAACAAAATGCTCAGTTTACATAAACAGAATTCAGAAGCAAAACAATATTCGTCCCTTGGATCTAAGATTTCTCTGAATGCGTACAAGTGCTCACCCAAGCTACAGTAGCTAATAATTTCCCTGCCAACTAACTAATTAACTCGGATCCCAGACAGTTAGCTGATTCTGCTCTTCCAATACAGAACCATCACTACACTGGAGGCATCTGAGTATATAAGCGAAGAGGAAAATTCTACAAGCTAGGAACTCACTTTTCAGCACCGGGTGATCAAAGAGCACAATATTCCAATGAAATTCAAGGTCCAGAATATGCACGAAAACACACATGCCTCCAATGCTCACCTCCATCTTAGATGCCAGTTCTCGTCGCTACCATTCCTCTGTATGTCCTCCGCCATGCCCTTTCATTGACTGCTACATAGCAGAAACAAAATGCATCAATCACCAAACCGAACTGGAGCATTTAGCCATAAAATCACATTAAAAACGTGCGAAATAGGCATATGCAAGCCTACGTGTATCACTGATATAATAGTCATATACAGGTCCGAGCACAACCAATAGATGGTTTAATGTTCATAGGTACAAGCCTACATGTATATTTTACAAAAACAAGGAACTATACCAGTTTGTGAATTTCTAACTGAAAAAAGTTACAATCTATTCGAAGCATCATCCGAGGGAGCATCGATGCCCACCATCTAGCCAGAACACTCCATAAGGGAGATTCTTGCTTTGCACTGTTATGCATATTATCTGAACAACTATTGCGGGTCAGATATACCTATACATCTCTATGAGCATATCAAAACCAGCCGTTGCATGATTATTAAAAAAGATACAAAAAAGAAAACAACACTGAATCAAGTATGTTGTAAGACAAGCAAATCAGCTTGCCGTAGAACCGAGTTTAGCAAATCAGCCCAAGCCAAAAATCATCTTGTTCATGACGACACATGTAAGCTGCGGCACAACTATCAGCACTTAGATTTGGAAAAAGAACGAACACTTTCTGGACACATTTCAATTGATGAGACAATCAAGGTATTCCCGGAATCAAAAATCATACCCTAGCCTGGTGGCCGTCGTCCTTGTGCCAACGTCCCCATAAGCCCAAGCCGCCGTCATGGAGAGGCCGTCGCCAACGATAGCATGTCCTAACGCCCAGTCAAAATTGAATCAAACCATAGCTGCAAACCTGAAATGCAAGAAATCACATGGTAATTGCGGTTATTGGGGCGACAACAGCTAAATAGGCTTTTTTAGTTCCCGATGAAATCAAATACCTGAAATCACGACACATCAGAAGAGGAAAAAAGCTGGTTTGTGCCCACGCGTGGCCGCCGCCGGACCTGTATGCCTGGCCGCTGCATCCTCTGGGGCCGCAGTCGCCACCAGACTTGTACGCCTGGCCGCCGCCAGCCCCTGCGAAGGCCGCCGCCGTGCAGCCTGGAGCGGGGCGCGGCTCCACGCGCTCGTTAGCACGACGGCATCCTAGGGCGGCATGGGTGGACAGTCACGACCGACGTGGACGACATCTCGGATGGGGCCGAGGAAGGGGAGTTGGAGGAGGATGTGGCGATCCTCGGGAATGGCCGCCCCGCGGCGGCACCGGCGACGGCGGAGGTAGAGGAGGGGCCGCCGCGGCAGACAGCTCGCGACCGGCAGCGGAGGTGCGGGCTTCGCGGCGTGGCTCGGGCGTAATGAACGGGGTGCGATTGTAAATGAGATTGTGTGTTTCCTACCGTGCTTGTCTTTTGGGGCAGATTTCGTCGCCGGTGGGATTTGATCCTGACCGCAGCAGGACGTGTGTGGGGAGCGGGGTGAGTTCGAAGACGTGGGTGAGTTTGTCCGGTCTAATCCTCGGAGAAATTTGATTTACAGTGGAAATAGTTTTTTCTTTGTTTTTTTTTGGCAGATTTTGTTGCTGGCGGGATTTGATACCTGACCGCAGCAGGACGTGCGTGGGAACGGGGTGAGTTTGTCCGGTCTAACGTTTGGACAAGTTTGGTATTACAGTCAAGATAGCGTTTGTTAGAACTGTTGCAGCAGTCGTGACCTTTTCATGTCAAGCTATAGTGTTTTACGGCCCATAAATTCTTACTGCAGCTGCAGCTTAAAAGAATAGTATGCAAAAATTGCACTCCAGAACGTATACTGACGTGAGATAAATTCACGATTTGCTTCTATAACAGTAAGTCAGTAAATGATAACTAACCGTGCTGAAAAACTGAAGAGGAGGGGTTTAGTTTGGTTTATTCAGTAACAACTAACCGTGCTGAAAAAGTAGGAGGGGTTTAGTTTGTTTTATTCAGTAATCCGGTCGAACAACATGAACCAGAACATACTATATACTATAAACATCGGACAAACTTCAACCATTTCAGAGATGAATATTTGAAAGTTTCGATCTTTTTCTCTCTGAAGTACCTACTATTGAATTCATTAATGTGGTTTTCCTGAACTCTTACCTGACTCTCGTATTAGTTAGTCAGTGAGCTAGCACGCGTCGCGGCTCCCGGAGGGACAATATTCATCGTGACATGGTGCCACAGGAACCTGGAACCATCTGAAACCTCGCTAAAACCCGATGAACTGAACCTCCTGAAGAGGATTTGCGATGCATACTACCTCCCCGACTGGTGCTCACCTGCAGACTATGTGAACATTGCCAAGTCACTGTCTCTCGAGGTAAAAACTATTCTGAATTCTGACTGGATTTTTAGAGATCGTGTTGCATTTACCCTGCATACATGTAACAACCCTAGAAATTCGGTCACCAAAAATACGGGCTTTCAAAAATTTTTCTAAAGTTTACCAGTGTATGGTGGATGTCATATAGGAAACCCGCCAATAGATGCACAAATAGCACCCTACGTTAGCCCGAGCATTGCATTTAATTACCAGAGATTGTTTCGCCTCTTATTTGATTTTATTAACATAAAATCGAATAACCTTTTAATGCATGTATATATATATGACCGCTAACTTCAGAAATGAATCCATCTTGACCTAGAGGCCCTAGTGGACCCACCATGGTGTATACATCATGGTCACTAACCTCACTAACCTAGGGTTGTGGCTAAATTAGTTGCTTGGCAAAGAAATAGAAATAGAAAAGGAATTAGGAAATAAAAAGAAAAAGGAAAAGGAAACCAGCCCGGAGCAGCTTCCAGCCCAACCCAGGCTAGCCTGCTCGCGCGCGCTCGCTCGCCCGCATCGCCGGCCCAACAAGGCGGCCCAGCAAGCCGCTGCTGCCGCCCGCGCCCGCGTCTCTCCCCTCCTCTCTCGCTGACACCCGAGCCCCACCTGTCAACTTCCACCTTTTACCATTTCTGTTCGCCGCGCGTCACGTCCGACGTTCCAGAAATAGAACGGCGAAGCTCCGCCGCCCGCTGCTCGCCCGTGACTCGCCATCACAACACGGATGCCGTTCATCCTCACCTGCCCACGCCGCGCCTTTCCCCGAACCCTAACCCTAACTCGCGGTCGCGCCCAGCCGCAGGATTGGCATCTGCCATCCTCGCCATCCGCCATGCCCGCCGGCCGCTATAAAAGGGAGAAGCATCCGGCCTCTAGGGTTTCCCATGCCGCGCAGTCGCCTTGACCGTGCCGCACCTCTCGACTGCTGCTACTGGGGAGAAGGAGTAGAGGGAGGGGTGAAGAAGGCGGGGAGGAGCCGGACCAGAGCAGAGCGCCACCTCCGCCGTCCGCATCCGTGCGCCGGAGAAGCCCGACGGACCCGCTCGGCCTCGACTTACCCCTCCGACGCTACGGCACTGCTACTCCCCCACCAGGCCGTTGCGTCGACCTCAGCCGCGAGCCACCGGGACAGCCCCGCGCAGGTAAGCTGCCATACCCCATCCTTGGCCGCCACCAGTACATCGTCGACGTTCTCGCTCCCCTTATCGCTGTTTCTTTCCTTACCGTGACCAATAGCTTCGCCGTAGTCTAGAGCACGTTTTTGGTAACCTCTTGGAGCCGGCACGGGCCACAGTTGGAGCCACGCACTTTTGCAGCTCCGGCCTCCCCGGACTCTGGCCGTCGGAGCGTCCGCCGTGGCCGCCGAGCCGCGCACGCCCCGCCGTGCCTTGACTAGCCCCGGTAGCTAGCTCATGGAGATCCCAGCTTCTCCAATCGAAAGGCAAGAAGGAAGATGGAGACCAACGCCTGGCTTCGCCGGCAAATTTGGCCTCGCCGTCGCCAGACGCCGCTGCCGCGCCTTGCTGACCGCCACCGGCCTGAGGGTCGATTTCCCCGAGTTAGAGCACCTAGCCGACCAGCCACGTAGCTCAGCTAATGAGCCGACATTCATCGAGGGTCCACCCGATGAGTCGAGGGTCCGTCCGACGAAGTCGAGGGTCCATCCGACATTCGTCGAGGGTCCGCCCGACGAGGTCGAGGGTCCGCCCGACGAGGT
This sequence comes from Bothriochloa decipiens, assembly GCA_023333625.1. Taxonomy (NCBI): domain Eukaryota; kingdom Viridiplantae; phylum Streptophyta; class Magnoliopsida; order Poales; family Poaceae; genus Bothriochloa; species Bothriochloa decipiens. The sequence continues at coordinate 48,095,498 of CM041635.1, read as the reverse complement.
CGAGGGTCCGCCCGACGAGACGAGGGTCCGCCCGACGAGACGAGGGTCCGCCCGATGAAGTCGAGGGTCCGCCCGACGAGTCGAGGGCCTGGCTCCAATCGAGGACCTTGCTCCAATCGAGGGCCTACTCGAGTCGAGGATCCGGCTCGAGGCCAGAGGGTCGAGTCTCACCGGATAACTGTTCTCGAGGTCTGCCCCTTTCGTGCGAACAAAGTCCGTCTTCGAGGGCATGCCCGTTCGCCGGGCGAGGCTTCGTTCTCGAGGCCAGTCCGTTCGCCCGAGCGAGCTCCGTCCTCGAGGGGTCGTCCGGACCACAACCTCGAGTGTACGGTGGCCGACCCAACCTGGCTTAGATCCAGCCCTGTCCAGAACCCTCCGAGGCCCGGTCGAGACCTGTCAGCGTTGACCGTTGACCTGGCCCCACCTGTCAGTGACCAGATCCGTGGTCCCCACCTGTCAGCCACTAACTGGACCCATCGATACTGACGTCAGCATAACGTCAGCATGACGTCATCTAGCCCCAGACCCGCGTTAGTGCCGACGTCAGCACATCACCAGCTGCACTGTTCCCGCACGCCACGTGGCCCAATCAGGAGCTGCCACGTGTCAGCACCAGGTTAATCTGCCCTTTTTCTTTTTCAGAAAATAGAATAAACTTCGGAAATTCATAACTTCTTCATACGAACTCCGAAAAATATGAACCAAGTGTCCAAATTTTCATAAAAATAAGCTCTACGTCATAGGCTTGTGTATGAGTGCATTTGGAGTTATTGAATTTTATTGCTTCTTTGTGTTGACTCTATAGGAGCCGCTGACGCGGCTATTATGTCTCGTTTCAGAGGAGGATCAGCTTGAGGAGGACGACTACGAGTACGAGGAGGAGCTCGGTGACGACTTCACAGGTGCCACACTCCACCCAACCTCGTAGATCCTATTACGCATGGCATAATATCTAGTTGCTAGTGCTCAATTATGAATATCACCTGATGATAGGTTGCATGATAGAACTGCTTGATGAGCCTTTACCTTGTCGCAACCATACTCCTGCACACCTGCTGATAGGCTAGACGCTTGCTTATTTTACCTATGATGCTTTACTTCTACTACGCTTATATCTGTGTGATAATGATGCGTGATGGAGAGCATGGTTATATGGTTAAGGCACGTGGTGCCACTTTACTCGGGGAGAGTGCTGCGTGCGTCTTGGGTGTGTGGTGAGGGTTGAGTCGATCAGACAGGATTCTACGACGAGCCATGTGGACGAGTCTTGCCGGGGAATGTGTTCTGGGCATTCTCGTGTGAGGTGCTTGTGGCGGGCACATTGTGATGCATAAGGAGATCCCGGGGGTGAGAACCTTCGTGGAGCGAATCCCCGAGGAGGTGCTGTTGTAGCACGGACTGTTGTAGTCCCAAAAGAGAAGATAATCCTGTCTGATTCCCCCTAGGACCTGATATCTCTTGAGGACCGGAACCTTGGGACTTACGTGCTCATCACTCGCTCTTGAATGGGCGGGAGACGGATGTCTGACTAGCTAGGACGATGCCACTACTACTAGGTTGTTAGCAGAAAGTGTCGGGAGGTACGGGCGTGGAGACCCACACCCTCCTTAGACAGCGTAGTGACCACGGGGGCCCGGTACTATGTCTCACAGTCTCAGTGTGCCGGTGGTACCTATCCGGGATGTCCCAGTACTGAGTGGTAGGGTGGCATTGCACCGGTTAGAAAGCAGCCGGAATCATCTTAGGCAGGGCACCGCCGATGATAGTGATCTTGTGGTTACGGGAGTACACGCTCTGCAGAGTTTATGAATCTATATAGTCCGTGAGCCACTGGTATGGCTTTTTCCTAAGACCCACGCTTCTCGAGAGTAGTGAGAGGAGTCCTTCTATTTCTCCCCCTGGTGTTACCCTTCCGGCTGTGAGCCGCTGAGACAGGCTCCGAGAGGGAGTTGGACCTGTCGACTGAGTGCGAGAGGGTGAGATGTGTGTGATGGTGATGGAATGGGTTTGGATGTGTGGATGAGATGGATTAAATTTGATGAACTATATTATATAATATTGGTCACTGTTTGCGTAGGAAACTACAGCCACATATTAGGTCGATTTGATTATATCCTTTGCATCCCACCAAATACTACATAGCAAAAGCAAAGCATAGGGTGGGAGATGTGGCCATTACAAACAGTACTGAAAATTATTTGGCAGGTGAGCCCGACTACGACTATGACGACGAAGAGGAGTAGATGTCTCGTTCCTACGCTCAGGCTTCTTTTTGGAGATTTTATTATACTTCCGCCTTCCGCAGCTGCCCCAGAAGCTGCTGCTACTCTGATGATCCCGCCAGTGTGGCGATGAACTATTTATGTAATCCCTTCTAATTGTATTCTTTTGTTCGATGTATGGATCCTGTATCGACTATTGCGAGATAATGAGATGGTTTGATGCTTCAAACTATTATATTATCCGCCATTCTGTGTATTTTCCTTTCGTGAAAAATTGAGGATGTTTCACAACAAATCTGCGTCGTCAAGATCTTGACTATCTTGAATGCTTTATCCACCAACTAGCGGACCACACCAAATTGGCAGTTTGCCTATATGATATCAATATATTGTCATTGTTGCATGTGGTGTCAGGATATCAAGACAGCTGATTGGTCGGAGAACGTGGCCCCGTTTTGGCCCGCTGTGATAAAATCAGCACTAACATGGAAGGGCCTTACCTCTCTGCTGACGAGCGGTATGCAACTTAGTTCTCCCCCACCCACCTTGTTACACTCTGTTACTGAGTTTGGATTGCGGCAAACATCTTGAACAGATTAGGACCTCAATCGGTTTGGCATTGAATTTTGTCTCGCGATGAAAATGGATCGGATACAAACGGATATCGCTCATATCGTATTTGTTTTCATATTGTACTCGGATTCGGATTCGGACACGGATAGCGTCCGGATACAAATACGAATACGGTTTGTCTCGGTTACAGATACGAATAATGAGTTTCGAATACGGTATGAATCAGATTCGAAGAATGTCGAATACAAATATCTAATCGGATATTTAGTAAAAGCAATATATATACATATTATATGTGCGCAAACCATTACACTACTATGAGTTCATAATCTCTCTAGATTAGGATAAAGATACAGATACATCATCATACAAGCCCCCAATCTTCACGGAATCACGACATGAGTAAGTAGCAAAACGACAAATAAGATAAAGATACAGATACATCAACATCATACATGATACAAGCCACGATCTCACGGCAGGAGGAGAAGTAGCAAGGCTCGGTCATGGACTCATGGGTTGTTTGCATCCAGAACTTCACCCATATCAGCATTTGCGTTGGCGCCACCTTCACCGATGTGAGGATCCTGGAATTGGTTTAGCTCAGTGTTGTAGTGGTGCCTATTTTTCAAGTGCTGCCACAGATGAGAGGTTCCATACTTAGGATCAGCACGAGCCCTATAATTGCACCTAGTGCATTTCGCCCAACGTTGTTCCTCTATGACACCATCTCTTTCGTGTCTCTCAGAGGAAATAGAATAGTGTTCCCAAAGCTTTGACATTTAAAAAGGTATTCAAATCCACAAAGATGAAAAAACAAATGATTAAAAGTCAATAACTCATTTTTGTATACCGTAGATGCAAAACACAAATGGATTAAGAGTCGGCCACCACCACCATTAACATACCTTTGACTCTCCAAGCTAGCAATAGCAAGCACGCTCAGCACTCAGCACTCAGCAGTTAGCAGTCGCCAGTCAGCATTCAGCACTTCATCCACCGGCCGGCGGCCAGGAAGCAAGCAAGATGAGAAATTTTAGTGGCGGATAACTTCAAGCTAGCAAGGAAAGCAAGCACATTCAGCAGTCAGCACTTAAACCACCGGCCGGCGGCCAGGAAGCAGCAAGACGAGAAATGGCGCTGGCGGCTAACTTCAAGCTAGCAAGGCAAGCAAGCACATTCGTGGCGGCTGGGTTGGGGAGAGAATGAAAGAGTGACCAGCGTGGTTTGGAGCTCAGGTTATATACTAGCCAAGCCAGCTGCAGCTAGGGTTAAGGATTGGGCTTGGGCCATTCTGTACAGACAATAATATTTGGGCCCAATTCTAGAAATCATGATTTAAGACAAAAAAAAGAAAAAAGGTAATAAATAAATAAATAATATTGTTTGAGGCCCTAAACGAATTCAAACGGAAATATTGTCAACTAAAAAGATTCATAATTTTTTAGGATCTACACTTTTTGTTTTGGTTGTTTCTCCATCCGAGCTCGTTTCTCGTTTTTAAAATCCAAATTTCAAATTTAAGAAAATGAAAATATAGTTTTCCTTAACAAGATAGTTTCAAATATAGTTTCTTTAATAAGATGGCTTCATATCTTTCCGAGATCTACAATCCTTCTTGTGATCATTTTTCCATCTGAGACAGTTATAGTAACATTGTTCACAAATATTACACATCCTTCTTATAGTTTATGAAACTATAAGAAGGATGTAATATTTGTGAACAATGTTACTACAACTATCTCGGATGAAAAAATAACTAAAATAAAGATTATAGATATTGATGAGTTGTACACATGTTATGTTCATGACTTTTCCATCTGAAATCATCTAATGTTTCAAAATGAACAAACTAGATGCCATTTTTTATGATTCAAAATTCAAATAGATAAAACACAGTCAAATGAAATATATGGACAAAATAATAGACGTAAGAACACAATAAATTGATAGAGAATAATTTTAGAAACTTTTAGGAAAAAATCATCAAATTTGAAGTTAATATGAGGGAGAAAAACTAGTTACAAGTTTAGCTAGAGATTAAAAAGAGAAATCAGAGTTCTTGAACAATCTTAAAATTGAGGTTCGGATAGCATTTTGAAGCACTATATGATTTCAAATGAAAAAGTTAGTAACAACGAAGTTTTATAACTTTTTGAAATCTACATCTTTTATCTTGGCCATTTCTCCATCCGAGGTCATTTGGAAAAAAATCAAATTTCAGTGCTTAATTTTTATTATTTGGCATGTATTTTGGCATTCCTTTTGTACTAGTAAAAAACACAGTGTAAGTAACATCTTGGATTATTTTATATATAATATACGGCAAGCATCACTAGATATTTTATATATAATATACTATATACCACACATATCTCACGATAGGAGTATAGGACTTAGCACTTTAGCAGTTAGCACAAGCATCACACATTCACACGATAGGAGTCACTGAGTCAGTCACAAGCTCTTAGAGTCATAGAAATTTTCATAGTGCATCTACATAAACATCCAGTGATGTAGAGATCACATCAAAAGACTAAGCATCTACACATACATCCAGTAATGCAGAGATCACATCAAAAGACTAAAGAGTGCATCAGCCATCAAGGCAGCAACTAGCCGTCCATCTTCAATCTTCAGTAATCAGTATTCCAAATCCAACCGTCCATGTCATCCACGTCACTGTCCTCATGGTCCTCGCCATCACTGCCTTCTTCAGTGGCCTGGTTCTCAGCCTACAAAATGTAGTGCAAATCAACACCTGGGGCCTAAGGTAAAAAGCAATATGTGCAGATCACATACTAATAATAATTACAAACCTCCTCTTCTAGAGTGGAGACAGTATCACAAAAGTCTTCGAGAATTGATTCTATCTTATAGTTGCGATCTGAAAATGACATGGCCACATAAAGTCATAAGTCAAAAAAACAGAGTTGCAGTTGCAAGTTGTATAAACAATTCAGTGTTACCTTTCTTAGATGCAAGGCCCCAATCTTTTGAACAAACTAGTGCCTCAACAATCTCAGGATCAAGACGAGTGCAGAATTTATTGACAATACGCCCACTACAACTGAAAGCTGATTCTGAAGCAACAGTAGACACTTGGACAGCCAACACATCACGAGCAAGTCGTGAGAGAATAGGATATGTCGCTTGGTTAGTTTTCCACCATGATAGTATGTCAAATTTAGCACCACTACCACTAGGATCAACCCATCGAAATGGTTTCTCAGCCATGTACACATCCAGCTCATTTACCTCAGCACGATTCACTTCATCCTCATACAAAAATTCTTCAAGATCAGCATTTTCCCCGTATCCAGATGTCTGAGCTGGAGCCACAATAGGTACAGATTGTGCACTAGCCTTCGAGGCTTGACTCGGTGTACTAGACAAGTAAGTTTCGAACAATCATTTCACAACATCCATGACCAGATTAAGTTCAGAAGCAGCCCTATCTTCGCCGTAAATCTTTTTCATGAAATATTCTATCAGCCTTTTCTTGTACCTGGGATCAAGGAAAACTGCCACGACAAGGGCAATGTTGGACTTTTTCCAATACTTGTCATATTTCTCTTGCATGGCATGAGCCATAGAAGCAATAAGTATATCAGCACTTGCACACCAATCTCGAATTGCTACCTTAATCTGACAGAACTTCATCCAAAACAGATTTGCTGTAGGATATTGAGTTCCAGAAAACAACACTGTAGCTTCATTAAATAACTTCAAACACTTGCAAAAAGATTCAGCCATCTCCCATTCCTCATCTGAAGGAGCACAATGCTTATATCTATCCTTGTGTAAGAAGACAAGCCTAACAAAAGCTTTCTTATAATAAATAGCATGACATAACATCTCATATGTTGAATTCCATCTTGTAGGAACATCCAATGGTAGGCCAGATTTATTATCCAAATTTTCAGAGTCAGCACACTTGAAATTCCTCCCACTGCAATGTGGAGTTCTTCAGAATAACAATGATAGTTCTACTATTTTTAACTGCAGATCCAATCACTTTCAAGCCATCTTGAGCAACCAAATTTAGTATGTGACATAAACACCTAACACGAAAGAAAATACCACCACATATCAAAGGAGGCAATTTCTGCAGCTTAGCAAGTTTATTAAGCTCCTTGACAACTGATATCACACATCTGTTATTGTTGGAAGCATTGTCTAGGGTCAGTGCAAATAACTTCTTTTCTAGGTTCCAAGACATGATTCCCTTGATAAATTCAGTTGCCAGTACAACCCCTTTATGTTGCCCTTTAACAAAAGGGAGACAAGCTATTCGTTTTTGCATTCGCCAGTTATCATCAATCCAATGAATTGTGATGCACATGTACCCTTTGTTTTGATTAGAAGTCCACATATCCATAGTTGCAAAGAACCGACAAGATACAGTTTTAAGTTGGTCAAACAACTTCTTCTTTTTCAGCTAAATACATGTCCATTATCGCTTTCCTAGTGGTTATACGGCTCTTGAATGAAAAGTTAGGGCGCAAAGACTTAATGAAATCAACAAAGAACTCATGCTCAACTATCATAAAGGGATATTCATGCATAACCACTGCTTGATAGAACTTTTTCAGGCTAACTTCAGGATCAAATTTATAAGTCTCAACTTTATCTTTACCTTCACTCTTTTCAACTTTAAGTTGCTGCTGCCCTTTCTTTACGTTGTGCTTTGCATTCACATGATTCCAAAGGACTGTTGTTCCCTTATTGGACTCACCACGAGTTTTGTAAGTGCACTGCTTGCATTTCGCCCAGACTTGTATCTTTATAGTTCCATCATCTCTCTTGTGTTCCTCTGGGATCTTGGTGTAAAAATTCCAAACCTCTGAGGTACTCTTCTTTTGTCTCTTTGCAGAAGGCTCAACTCCAGCACTGCAAGCTCCATCTTCTCTAGTCTCTTCATTGATAATGATAACATTGGCAGCAGCAGCACCTTCACCTCCAGCAACCGTGGTTGTTTCTTTCAATGGCACAGTAGCAGGAGGTAGAGGGTTGGGTGCTGATTCACCTGTCCCAACCGGAGCAGCGGCAGGGGATGCTCCCATGCTTGCACATACACTCTCACTTGCACTTGCACTACCAGCAACCATCCTAAATCCAACATATTCAAAGGAGAAAAACAACAACAATCGTGAGCCTGACATTATATTGCAGAAGGCTAGAAGCTTATTAAATCGAAAACCTATTGAGTCAGTACACTACACTAGAAGGAGTTGGAGTAAGAGGAGAAGAGAGGCGTTACCTGATCTGTGGCTGTGGCAGTGGCTGGCCGGACACAAGTCAATGGACGACGAGTACTTCACGGCAGCTTCATTCCTCCTCCTCTTGCTCTTGCGTCGACTTCTTCAGACGCCGGCGCAGATCCGATTAACCTGAGATGCGTGCAGCGGAGAGGGCGGGGCTAGGGTTGCTTGCTTGCTTGCGATTGCAAGTGAGAACCGGCGGGCGGCGGCGCGACGCGACCGCAGGTGGTGCGGACGCCGCTGAAGTGCCGAGGGTTTCACACAAAGGATGGCTGTTGGGCTATCCAGTGGCCGTGGTCTGTGGGCTGAGGCGTTTGGGCCTATGCTTCACTGCTTGAGGGACTCACCGATGTCTAGGTCAGGCAAAGCTTTTGTCCCACATCGGCTACAGAGAGCGGAGCGTGTAGCAAGAAAGCTATAAAATGATGGGCATGCCTCCGACGAAGCATATTCGTTTGCTAACGAGCTCAATCCGGATAATATCCGTAATTTACTGGTCGGATATATCCGAATTTTTTTTGGATTATCCGGTATCCGCGGATATTGGCAATATTACATTCGTATTCGATATCCGCTTAAGATATCCGTTTTACTATTCGTATCCGAAAAAATATGCGGATATCCGGGTAACTATCCAAATTAATGTTCATATTTATTCGGTCAAACGGACGGACGAATAAATATCCGTATCACTTTCACCGTGACTGTCTAGGATGGAAGACTATCAGAGGGGCGATGGTGATGCCGCTGATGATCCAAGGTTACAAGAAGGGGCTCATCAAATTCACTGTCATCACCTGCCGCAAGCCTGGAGCAGCATAGGAGACAAGGAGCAGAAGTTACTGGCACAGCGCCTCTGCCAAGTACAATAATGTAGATCCGTGGACACAACACCGTCTACTCATCTGTACTGTACCAGAATGAACAGTCTCTTGTGACATGTTTGCTAATTGCCGCGACATGTCAAATAATTTTCTACCACTCGTCGAGATATTTCAAATCCACAGTTCCACAGGCTTGCTCTCTGGCTCTTTGTAGGTAGGGCACTGTTTCCGTGCCGGGAGTCCGGGACTCATTTGGTGGCACGTCATAAGCCTTTCTCGTCGTCGCTGAATCGCCGTCTCATTTTGCTGGCTCCGGCGAAGTGACATCGTACGCTCGACGTGACGACGTGCCAATGGCTGTCCCTCGCTTTCGCGGACGCAGCCGGCGGAGCGAGTCGTGGACGACTCGTGAGACCACCAGCGTAGCATACTCGCATGTCAGCCAAACTGTAGCATACGCTGCACCGTACCATGCCATCGACTCGTATGGCATGGCACGGTGCAGCGTCGCACGTTCCTTGGTCCACTCTGATTAAGAGATCTATCATCTACGTAGGACTTACGAGGTAGGTTGCCGTCGTCACTGCAGCTAATCACATGCGTGCAGGTCCAGTGCAGGCAGGAACAGTTTGGGTGGTGGCCACACTCTGCCCAGTGGTTACGATCTGACACTAGTGCTTCGCGTAACAGGGGGATTGGCCACGACGCCACTTTGAGCCAAATGGTTTTGTTGGCAGTCCATCATCATTGCGATGCTTGCCGTTCCCGGTAGCAAGCTGTGTGGTTGATCTGATCGAACTGCATCATAGTTTCTGTAATTCGGTATTATTTCCGCTAAACATCTGATGACTGTCTTACAGGTCACGCGGACGTACAGTTGATGCTTGCTGTCATAAAAACGACAGACAGATTTAGCTCGCACTGACAGCAATTTTATACATGATCCTTTTTGTCAGGCACTGCAAAATTGTATCGTATAATTAAGCTCCCAACAGGTTCCGTTGAGAAATTCATACTGGCAACGAAATTTTGCGTACTTCCAACGGCCATTTTTTTGAAAACTATGAAGAGGAGAACAGCTGTTCCATTTCAGGCCCAGACCGTTTTTACTCCTCCCGTACAGTAGAGACTTCAGTTCACGTTCACCTGGAACGAAGTGGGGCGCAGCAAGAGCACTAGTTTTCGCTCTTCCACGCGCCGTTTCAACCCCTCCACCGCCCCCGGTGACGGTGAGCGCCGGTGGTCACAGCACGGCGTTCCCGACGAGGCGACGGCTCACGCGAGGGTGCGTGTGTAAAATCTGCAACGGGCCCGAGAAGCACAATGCGCCCGATTGTCGCCGCGCGGCGCACGGGGAACTGCGGACGGATTTGCGGTCTGGGGGACCAGGACGGCAGGACATCGGCATGTCTGCGTGCTACAGCCACCAGCCGATGAACGGGCTTTGTTTTTAGCAAATCCTTCTATTCTTCCGCGCTCATCAATGCGTACGTACTGTACGCTCTGAGCCATCGGTCCAGCCAGGATCGCCCAGGCGTTCATCAGCACCCTAGCGATTATTGCATCCATCCCGTAGGACGGAGAAAACACTGTGCATTTTCGGCTGTAGCACTGCACGCGCAGATGTTGTACTGTACTACACTCGATTTAGGGGTTTCAGGGCCGTCCATCTAGGATCCAACGGTTCAGAGATGGTTTCCCTGACGACTCGCGGTAAGAATGTGTGGGTGAAGCGATCGATCAGGGTGGGGAAGCCAAGCCAAGTGGATTAATTTCAGGGCTGTAGTGACGAGGAAGAAAATGACCGGACACCGGAGCGGTGGCAGAGCAGAGGGCCGGGAGGAGTGGGAGGAGAAGCAAGCAGACTAGCAGAGCATTGGATGCAGCTTGCTGCGAGCGTGCCCCCACCCGGCGCACGCAGATGGCTCCAACCCCCTTTTTTAAGTGGAGGACTGACCTGACCTCGCCGCCGCGTGGTTTGTCAATGCAAGCACAAACTTGAAAAAAAAATCACTTTCCTTCAGCCCAGGATTACAGTACTAGTGGAGGTAGTTAGCAAGAAAAGTCAAGATTCTGTTAACAAATTTCTCTATTTTTTTTCAAAAAACAGAAAGGCTATGCTACATTAAAAAGTTGGGGAGCGTCAGTCGTCACATGAGCCCCTATCTGCGTTGCTCAAAAGTTGGCGTGGGATCGATCGTGGGCGCCCGTTGAGCGTTTAACGGTACGGATGAGATCGCAGGGAGGCCGTTGCTTGCTGCTGCCACACCGTTCTCCTCCGCGCTTCATCACCTGCTCGCTGTTGCTACTTCTATCTCTCCAGCATTTTTTACTCTGGATTCAAGAAGAGAAAGAGAGTCAGACAGTTCCAACTCCCTTCCCACACGGACTCAAGCTTCCCTTCCATCCCTGTGCCGCGCCACTGCTCGCCTGCTCCCCTTGGGCGTGCGCGCCTCTACCCGCTGCCGCGGCCGCTGCTCTGCTCCTCAGTCGTCACGCTTGTTTTCACATTCAAGTGCCTGCCTGCCTGCCCCTCGCCCTCACCGGCACAGTGGTAGGAGTAGCTGGTAAGAACCCCCCTTGTTTCACTTGTTTTTCATCCTCTCGAATCGTTTGCTCTCTACCCAGGCGGGCAGTCGATTGAGCTTCTCCTCTTCGCGCTCGCAGATCCATGCCGGGCGGCCGCTGACTTGTTGCTGTTGGCGTCGACGCTGCAATTGCAAAGGTACTTCTGCCTCTCTCTCTTCTTCTCTCTCTACCCTGCCGACATTTCGCCAAGAGCTTAGTATCTCAGAAATGCCGGCGCCGACGCGCCGTGCCGTTCCAGTACCTGCCGCCGCGTGCCGTCCGAGCCCCGAGCTTCTTGTTTCCCCCCTTCTCCCCTCCTTGACTTGCGCCTCCGGCCTCCCACAGACGTGCCGGTAGCCCGGTAACGCCACTCAAAAACGAAGCATTTGTCACCTAGTTGTAGACACGGCGCAAACATGCAGCCGGCTCCGAAGGGATTAGCAATAGCAAGCGCAGTGAATTTTTTTCATAGTATTTTTTTTCGTTACCTTTACAACGGATAAATAGATGGTAAGAGCAGTCAATTGAAGACTGGTTTGCTCTCGTAATGAAATCAGAAAAGAGTAGTCAAATTCCGGCCTTTTCACCGCCACAGGTGCTGCTCTGGTTTTACTACTCTACCACAACCTCGCCTTTTCAGGTCATCTCGCTTTCCCGCAGCCTGTGTGCGTTTCCTTGGGAAAGCGAGGCCGCAGCCAGCCGCGCCCGCCCAGCCGTGCCGCACTAGACCGAGTAACCGACGGACGCCCCCACGCTAGCAGCCCCACCCCGCTGAAAAGCCCACACGTCGTCTTCTCCACACTCCACAGTCCACGCTCCTGTCCATCCGGCTGGTCTGGTTCTGGTCTGTTCCTCCGCCAGTCCGCCGCCCAGTTCAAATTTCAAACGCCTCCGCCCTGCTCCTGCACGGCCGCCGCTTCCGCGCTGCGTCCTCGTCTCCTCGACCGCCGAGCCCCTGATGCTACTACTGGTGCTGTAGCTGCACGGTCGCCTACGGCGCGGTACGCCAGGTTCGCCGGCCCACCACCCGCCGTAATAACTCGCGTCCGGAATCCGGACGAGCGAGCGGATTGCTGCTGTCACTACTACCACTAGTGGAGTGTGTACGTTCAAGTCGCCTCGCCTTATCAGGACACTATCATTACCCGCATCAAATCGCAAGATTACCTCCTCTTCCTCCTCCAGCCTCCGGCGTCCGGCTTGCTGCTTTGATGGTCTAATCATTAGATCCCGAAAAGCCACGCCCGCACCACACGCTGCGAGATCCTGGTGTTTCGTGAGGGTTGGGAGGAGATCGTGCTCGGTGGCGCGTCGCGGCAGTGATAAATAAATTAAAGGTGGGCTTCTTTTCTGCGGGCGGACGGGCGGTCGCCATGTACGCCGCCCCGTGATTATTGCGAGCTGGGAGTACCAGTAGACAAGCTTTGCGAGATCGCAGCGCATTTATTTTTGGCAGCAGTTTGCGGTCTGACGACCGGCCTGCTCCTCATTCAAACCCTGGCTGATGCTAATCCACGGTGGGGTTTCGTCTTCATTCATTCATGTCTTTCAGTTACTGGTGGTGCTAGCGCGGGCGCGGCGCGTTTGCGGTTGCGGAGGAGGAGGGATCGGCCGAGGAGATGAGGATGAAGACGCTGGCGTGCTGCCGGCGGCGGCCGCAGGACTTCAGCATCGACATGGACCAAGAGCCCGACAGTAAGCAAACCTCCCCCCTGCTTGCCCAAGATCTCCGCTGTCCCCCCTTGTTTATCCCGTTTCTCCGTGCATCGGTTACTTTGTGTTTCGCCAGATTTTGGTTTGTTCTCGAGTGTCTGTCACGTCCGGTTCCGACGGGCAAAACCAGATATATACTATGTATGAGTTTTAAAGGACAAATCTCATATATAGCTATAAATAGTATCAATTACTATGCTTTAAATATAACGTACACAATATATAAAAGATCACCTAATGAACAATCAGCGGAAAGACGACTTTAAACTCCGGGTGTAGACTTCACTCCACTGGATCTAACTGACTGGTTGACAATAAGCCTAAAACTTCTCCTGAGTTGTGGAGGAGATAGCAAGAGTGAGTCCATGTCGAACTCAACAAGTATAGCAATAGGGCAGTACCCATAAACTCATGATCAATGTAGCATAAATAATATATGAAGTATAAAACGATAAACTATGAACATGTTAGCAATTAAAAGTCATCATCTTAATGTAAAGATTCCAAAGCCGTTCGTGTCCTTGAGCAAGGCTAGTATACCAGTTTATTAAACTCTGTGTAGAGGTGTATACTTTCACTGTAAGTCGTGTTGCCCATATGCCCGGGATAATTACTCCTAAAACTCTTCCAAGGAGAAGCAGGCAGGGTACACTATGAAGCCTTTCAAAGGTTCGTCTAACATGTTAGCCCCTCGGGTGCACGCGGTCAGGGCGGCCAGGGCCGGCTCGGCCTGCTGCTCGAACAGCGCCGGTCGCTCGGCCTTCACGCGCATGGGCGCGCGGCGCGAAGGGCGCGGTGGGGCGCGGCCCTAGTGGCGGCGCAGGGCGCTCCCGCGAGTGGGACCCGCCGGGTGGCGGCTCACGGCACCGAGTGCGACCGAGGATGAGGAAGAAGAGCCGGCCATGGAAGACCTCACCGAAAAACGAAAAGATGAGTTAGGGACGGCACCAACAGGACGAGGATTCGCAAAACGAAGGGCGTGTCGGTGTAGAGGAGATCGATACGAACCTTCTGGTGGTGGCGGTTGGCGCCGGGTACGGCCGAGATGGCCGAAAAAGCTCGCCGGAGAGTTCGCCGGAACCTTAGTCGAGATGGACTTCGGCGATCGATTCTGGGAGCTACGAGTGGCGGCTCGGGATAGGGTTTTCTGATCTGGAACCAGCGCGTCAAGGGCTACGCCGGCATATATAGTGAGGTAGGGTTTCGACTCTAGAAAAAATTGAGATATTTTTATTAATTTCCGAATTTATAGAAAATCATTTTCAGTTCACAAATAATTCTAGAAAAAGCTAAAATCATTTTAAAGCCCTGAAAAATATTTGCATAACTCCAAAAATTATAGGAAAATACCCAAAGGTATATTGGGAGATGATGAACCCAAATGAAATATTTGCAGCTTATAAAAATGATATTTTAGAGCATCCAGAAAATGGAAACGCTCTAGGAAAAATGGGAAAAATATTCCAGAAGAGTCCAGAAAATTCCCATGAAGGATCGATTGACGGCTAAACACGTTTCGACAACTTAGCGCACTAAAAGCACAAAAAAACACAAGCAACAAGCAAGCATCACATTAACAAAAACCCATTCAATTATTTTCTAAAATATAGAAAAACACATTTTATTTAGTGTTTTCTAAGCACAACACAAAATAGAAAATTTTGAGGTGTGACAATTCTACCCCCCTTAAGATGAATCTCGTCTCGAGATTCGAAAGAAGATGAGGAGAGAGATAAGATACTTCGCATAGATCTTCTTCACTGCTTCGGGTAGCTCCACCTCATTGCTACAAAATTCTCCTTACTTTGCATACCATGGTAGCCTTGGTCCAAATAACATGAGCAGTAATTCCATTGTCGAGGTTATCGACAGTGACATTTTCTTCACCCAGATGATAACATCCATGCTTCCAAGCAATAAATCCTTGATTACTCAACCCTTTAATGATATAAGCCTCAATCCAATCCCTTGTGCAGAAGAATGTTCTTCATAAGTGAGATCCTCTTTACAGTAAGTTCCTCCAATGGTAAGTGCTCTTTCTCAGGTACACGCAAACACTTTTTAAGTTGAGACACATGGAACATATCATGCACACCGGCTAAACTCTTAGGCAACTCCAACTGATAAGCCACTTCTCCACATCTCTTTAAAACTTTAAATGGACCAACATACCTTGGCGCTAGTTTACCCTTCATATTGAATCTTTTCACACTTCTCATTGGGGACAATTTCAAATAGACATAATCTCCTACCTCGAAGGCCATTTCACTTCTCCGAGTGTCTGTGCAACCCTTCCGACGGGATTGAGCCACTCTAAGGTTTTCCCTAATCACTCTCACTTGCTCCTCAGCATCTCTAAGCACATCTGGCCCAAACACTTGAGTCTCACCAGTCTGATTCCAGAACAGGGGTGTTCTACACTTACGTCCATACAAAGCCTCAACGGTGCCATCTTAATACTCTGTTGATAGCTGTTATTGTAAGAAAATCCCACATAGGGCAACTCTTATCCCAACTAGTACCATATTACAATGCACAGGCCCTCAACATATCCTCCAGAATCTGGTTGATTCTTCCAGTCTGACCATCGGTCTGAAGGTGGTAAGCGGTACTACAATTCAACCTGGTTCCCAAAGAACCATGTACCTTCTGCCAAAACTTTGATGTGAATTGACTACCTCTGTCAGGGGCAATCTTCTTAGGAACCCCATGCAAACACGCTATCCTCTCCATACACAGCTCCGCTACTCTGGTCCCTGAACCAGTGGGCTTGACCGGCAAGAGGTGAGTTACCTTAGTTAACCGATCTACGATTACCCAGATTGAATCATAACCTTTCTGAGTACGAGGTAGACCCACTATAAAATCCATGCCTACTTCTTCCCATTTCCATTTAGGTATCTTCATTAGTTGTAGCAATCGAACCGGTCTCTGATGTTCGGCTTTTCACACGCTGATATGTATCACACGTAGACACATACTTGGCCACATCCTTCTTCATACCAATCCACCAACTCTTCTCCTTCAGATCTAGATACATCTTTATACTCTCGGAATGAATAGAGTAAGCCGACTTATGAGCCTCTCGCAGAATTGCCTGACGAATGGATTCCACCTCAGGCACACAGGTCCTCTTGCCATACCATAAAGCTCCCTTCTCAGCAATGAGGATACCAGGTGCCTTTCCTTCCAACAGCTTCTTTGCTATCTATTTCTAATCCTTGTCTTCTAATTGACACTTACGAATCTCTTCCTCTAGCGTAGGTGTCACCTCTATCTCTATGGCACTAGCAACAATAGTAAGGTTCAAATGAGCAACTCTGCACACAACTGATCAGATTCAGGTGTCGCTCGAAGCTCATTAGCACGCTTCTTTATACTAAGTGCATCGGCCACGACATTTGCCTTTCCAGGATGGTAATACATATCAAAATCATAATCATTTAACAGTTCCAACCATCGACGTTGTCTCAGATTCAAGTTAGCCTGGGTAAAGATGTACTTCAAGCTCTTGTGGTCAGTGAAGATATCAGTCTTGTGCCCAATTAGATAGTGTCTCCAGATCTTCAAAGCATGAACAACCGCTGCTAACTCATGAGTAGGATACTTCAACTCATGCCTCCTCAACTGTCTGGATGCATATGCTACAACCCTACCTTCCTGCATGAGAATACATCCTAAACCCAGACGAGACGCACACAATAGATAGAGAACTTCTTACTCAAATCCGGCAACACCAACACTGGAGCTATAGTGAGTCTCTTCTTTAACTTCTCAAAGCTAGCTTGACACTTATCAGGCCACACAAAATTTGGCATTCTTCTCTAACAAAGCTGTCATGGTTTAGCAAGCTTGGAGAGCCCTCAATGAACCTCCTATAATAACCAGCCAAACCGAGAAAACTACGAATCTCACTTCCATCTGCAGGTTGCTTCCAATTCAGAACATCTTTCACCTTGCCAGGATCCACTGATATTCCACCATTAGATACAACGTGCCCCAGAAAAGAGACTTCTTTCCACCAGAACTCACACTTACCTCACTTGGCATACAGCTTGAGCTCTTCTCAATGGTTTCACCACTAAAGATAAACTATCCAAGAACTTGGTTCTACGTAAACAGAACTAACTTACAATGCTTGGCGTAAGCATTGAGGTTTTCCAAATCTCTGTGCAACCAGCTATAGGAATTCCAATGTCAGACTCCTATGTCATCAACTCCAGCATTGTCTTGAGTAAGGTTGAACTCCCAAGTAAAATGTTTGAATGCATGAAAATTTTGCAACGTCTTCATCGTTGGCTACCCCCTTTAAGAAAAATAAGATAGGGGCACCAAAGGATAGCTTTAACTTCTAGAGTGAGTTAACTTATCATTAAGTTCATTGATATCCAAGAGAACTTGTATGCATAGGCAAGAACAAGGAATCTGAAAACCCTCTCGAGCAAAAAAACAGCAGCACAGTAAAAATATTCATATCTCTTGTTATATTAATCCAACAAAGCGATACCTTATACCGTTGGAAAGCTTATAAAATCCTCTACAACTTCCTTTCAGAAAACTTTCCCAGATTCTGCAATTAAGGTTGTCGAAAACAACACACCATAGTACTGTTCCAGATTTCTGACAACACATGTACATTGTCTTGTGAATTTCATAACTCTCAGACCAGAAAAGCTTTGATAGTCATTCTTGTACTCCGAGAATGATGCTAAAGTCTTCTATTGTCCAAAGTTTTTCCATGAAATTCGGTCGCCCAAGAACTGAGATATAATCCAAAGGAGACAGGCTGCTCCAGAAAGACAGGATAGCAAGAGCAGGAGAAGACCCAAAACCCAACTATTTACATCATTAACCTTAGGCCTATGAACTAAATGAAACTGTGGATAAACACCACAAGATCATTGCACTCATTACGAAGATCCAAATCATACATGAGCATAAGACAAGCATGCATCACACTAACGACACTACAGTACATTTGTATAGCAATGGTGGACATCCTAAGGAGTACATGGATTATAGATGATGAATAGGTCAACGTAAATTTGAACAAGGTGAGATCAGAAATCTTTAGTAAAAAAAATATAACCATAAATCAAGGAGATAAGAATTATTAGCTCTAAGGAAGCTATCAAGGATGAGATAACCAGACAAGGATGAGAAATAGTCAATTCAAGGAGCCAAGGAGATGGAAAAATAGTTTTATAGCAAAAATATGTTTTGCAAATCGACTAGTTCTAACTAGGCTTGCGTCCTACAGTCAGCATTGAGCTGATACCAACTTGTCATACCCGGTTCTAAGGACAAAACCAGATATATATTATATGTGAGTCTTAAAGGACAAATCTCACATATAGCTACAAATAGTATCAATTACTATGCTTTAAATATAACATACATAATATATAAAACATTACCTAATGAACAATTAGCGAAAAGACGACTTCAAACTCCGGGTGTAGACTTCACTCCACTGGATCCAACTGACTGGTTGACAACAATCCTAAAACTTCTCCTGAAGTGTGGGGGAGATAGCAAGAGTGAGTCCATGTCGAACTCAACAAGTATAGCAATAGGGCAGTACCCATAAACTCATGATCAATGTAACATAAATAATATATGAAGCATAAAACGGTAAACCATGAACATGTTAGCAATCAAAAGTCATCATCTTAATGTAAAGATTCCAAGGCCGTTCGTGTCCTTGAGTAAGGCTAGTATACCATTTTATTAAACTCTGCGCAGAGGTGTATACTTTCACTTAAGTCGTGTTGCCCATATGCCCGGGTTAATTACTCCCAAAACTCTTTCAAGGAGAGCAGGCAGGGTACACTATGAAGCCTTTCAAAGGTTCGTCTAACATGTTAGGGCCGCTAAGGTTTCTGTGCCCTACGAATATAGTATCCCCTTCTAGATGGCACACAACCGCAGCCTATACACATATAGGCAGGGGTCCAACTACACCCAACCCGGAACGCACCCCTCTTGCGCCATTAAGGGAACCGCTAGGAAGCTAAAAAAGGTCCTCATACTGAGCTAAAGGCAGAGCCATATAGCCCTTAGAGCTGTACTGTAAATCCCGAAGGTTGTGTTATAGATAAATCCTCAAGTTGCTAAGAAGTCATTTTTATCGTTTCATTGCTTAAACATTAATTAAGTCATAAGATCATGGTCGCATAAATAAAACCCACACTATACTTGCCTTAAGACTTGCTTTACACCCAAAGCAATGTGCGTAGAGAAATGTCATCTTTATCTTCCATTCTGCAGCTTGTGATCTCCAACGCTCATAACGGTCCTTGTTCTACTCGTAGCAAGCACCGTACACAGGGAACATACAAGCAACAAGGAAAAGCATCTAAGAACAGTACACCACGCAAGGTAAAACAACATACTAAAAGAGAGCTATAGCTACGATCACAAGAAGCGCCTACCGAAAGGCTTTACGTTATAAAAGAAACAACTATAAGCTTTATTTACTTTATTTAAAAAAAATCGTGAACAAGCTATTAACTCATATTACATAAAATCATAATTTATTTTAAAAACCAAATTAAACTAATTATATTTTTTTAATAAATATATCTCACATTATTAAGACATTTAAACTTTGCTTTGCAAAAGACATAAACATCAAGGTGCAACTAATCATAGTTTAGTTTATAAATATCATCACCTTATTTATTAAGCAAGTTAACATTATCTTGTAAAAGAAAACACATATATGAAAGCATCTAATGATGTGCAATGTGCATTTATACTAAGCATAAATAAAAGCATATTTAAGTTAGCAATTAAAGTTAACAATTAGGTAAAATTACTGAGATATAAAACCTATATTTCTTTTAGTTATAAAACCAATTATATGCATGCAAATCAATTTAATATTTAGCTATACATAGAAAATCATGTGACATGATAAACTTCACTAGTACTGTGTAGAGCACGACGACACGCTAACGCAACTGGAATCGCTCGAATCGGAGCTAAAACGAATAAAATACGAAGGATTAAAAATCAGTGGCAGTTTCGCAAATAGAGTCATCTTCTACCTTGGTCATTTATTTTTTTCTTCTCTGGTTGTCGACCGTGGACTCCATGGCCATGGGCCACTGTTGCGCGTGGGGAAAAAACCAGGCCGGGCCTCGGCTGGGCCGGCGGTGGACGCGGCGCGCCTAGCCCCTCGGGTGCACGCGGTCAGGGCGGCCAGGGCCGGCTCGGCCTGCTGCTCGAGCAGCGCCGGCCGCTCGGCCTTCACGCGCAGAGGCGCGCGGCGCGAAGGGCGCGGTGGGGCATGGCCCTAGTGGCGGCGCAGGGCGCTCCCGCGGGTGGGACCCGCCGAGTGGCGGCTCACGGCGCCGAGTGCGACCGAGGATGAGGAAGAAGAGCCGGCCATGGAAGACCTCACTAGAAAACGAAAAGATGAGTTAGGGACGGCACCAACCGGACGAGGATTCGCAAAACGAAGGGCATGCCGGTGTAGAGGAGATCGATACGAACCTTCTGGTGGTGGCGGTTCGCGCCGGGTACTGCCGAGATGGCCGGAAAAGCTCGCCGGAGAGTTCGCCGGAACCCTAACCGAGATGGACTTCGGCGATCGATTCTGGGAGCTACGAGTGGCGGCTCGGGATGGGGTTTTCTGATCTGGAACCAACGCGTCGAGGGCTACACCGGCATATATATAGAGGTAGGGTTTCGACTCTAGAAAAAATTGAGATATTTTTATTAATTTTGGGATTTATAGAAAATCATTTTCAGTTCACAAATAATTCTAGAAAAAGCTGAAATCATTTTAAAGCCCTGAAAAATATTTTCATAACTCCAAAAATTATAGGAAAATACCCAAAAGTATATTGGGAGATGATGAACCCAAATAAAATATTTGCAGCTTATAAAAATGATATTTTAGAGCATCCAGAAAATGGAAACGCTCTAGGAAAAATGGAAAAAATATTCCAGAAGAGTCCAGAAAATTCCCGTGAAGGATCGATTGACGGCTAAACACGTTTCGACAACTTAGCGCACTAAAAGCACAAAAAAAACATAAGCAACAAGCAAGCATCACATTAACAAAAACCTATTCAATTATTTTTTAAAATATAGAAAAACATATTTTATTTAGTGTTTTCTAAACACAACACAGAATAGAAAATTTTAGGGTATGACAGTGTCGTACAGTCTTGGATCTCCTATACCTTCTTTAGTTTGCCATTTTTTCGCATTGCTTATGGTTTGGTAGCAAGATTTTGGCAGCTTGTGTTTGGGAGAGGTTGGGCCGTCCAGATGCAGCCTGCCCCGTACCTGCGATCCATTTAGAATCTCAGATTTACTGCGCAAACTTTTGTTCACTACCTATTTGTTTGAAATTTTTATTCACTAGCTTTTCACCTGCCCAAAGTCACACACAAGAAGACGAGAAAAACTTTATTTACATATTATAAAGAAAATATTACAAAAAGGAGGGGTAGGCAAGGCAATTGTAGAGGCTAGAGAGGTGTCCGGCAGCGTGCACGGCGAGGTCACGTCCGACGCGACTATTCATCAGAGTTGTCCCGTCCCGTCCCTACAGTGCCCCACCTCCCCGCGGCAGCGGCTGCAGCGCCGCACCGTGCAGGCCGTGCAGTGGGTTGGAACGTGCGAGTAATGGGGGTCACGGGAAGATCCCGGGGCACCCAAAGGAGCAACATGCCAACAGCCAACAAGCCACACGGCCTCGTGCGAACTGATGCGAATGCGACCGGCGGCCGGGCCGGCCGCACCATGTTCGCATTCATAGCTGAGAGTATAGCTTGCTCCTGTCCATTGCACAGCCGTAGCTGTAGACTCCCTTAAACCATTTCTTTGTCAGACGAGCGTTTGTTTGCCTTTGTGGCTGTCTCTCCATGGATCTCATCTCACAATCGTATCCGTTTTCCTTGTGCTACTTTTTTTAATCCTAGATTACAATTCGTTAGCACTAAGCAGTAGCAGGTCTGTAGTATACTTGTACAGCTCAAAAGTGGTCCCCGGCTGTTTTTCTGCAATGTCAGGTCCGGCATGTACGCTCTCATTGACTTTGTGCGCAAAAGACTACCGGTACAGTTCCTAGTGGTACACTGCTTTTTAGACACTGGGCAGTGGAAAGGCACAGGAATAAAAATTGGGCCATCCTTGGACTTGCGTTGTTGCAAGAATCTTGCAACTGAACAATTCTCAATGGCATTGGCATGCCATGTGTGGGCTAGGCAATTGCAAAATAAAATCCTATGTTATGTCACGAGTAGATATATTTTGTAGATAGTAGCTGCAGCATTTACTCTTTCTTTAGAGTCCTTGCATTTTAGTTTTTCCTTTCTTTCCTAGTCTTTTGTGCTTAGTAGTGAGTACAAAACCAAATGTTAGAAACTGAAGTATGTGTAGATCCTGCAATCAACAACCGGATGTTGTAGCTCTGCAGTGAAATTTCAGATGAAAAAATGGCTCAATAACCAGATCAAGAGTTATTTTAGATAATGAAACAACAAGGGTTATTACTATACATCAACTTATCATTAGATCTTCTTGGAATTTCTTAGTTTTTGATTGATTTTTTATTTGCAGCAATTTTCTTTCTTAGCAGTTGTGCTTTGTATTTAGTCATTAATTTGCCCCTCTGTTTTGGTGGAAGTTGGATGAATAGGCAGGTTTTGCATTGTACAAGATGAAGTATTTTTGTATGGAAAGTAAAAGATTCACAACAGCTTATAGGAAGTTCACACAAGCATGTGCAATGGCCTTCTTAAATGTTAATTCTTATGATAATATTCTAATGACACTATGGATAATTAAAATCGACGACTGGCACTACACAGCAAACAATTGTGTGGTGCTAGAGTGCTAGACATTGATTAGGTGTCTGCTGGTTATACTATTGTTTATGGGACCTCCTCGAGTTAGGAAGGATGGTAAGCTGTTATCTGTAAATGGGTTGTCCTGTAATCTGTTTCCTTCTTTCCTTTTATTTAGCAATATCCTAAGTGGAGCTAGTTGGCATCTGTTTGAAAGCACATAATGCCAAATTATTTCCTGAATTAACATCTTTTTATTTCATTACGGAAAAGCTAAGTTAAAATACATATTGATGTAGGGGTGATGACATATAATGGCCTTGAGACCTGCATTATCAACAGTTCCGCCTATGACGATGATAGTGCCATTGGTGCAACAACAGATGGAGATGGCTGTGTCACCACTGATTCCCTTGATGATGAAGTCTCTAGTTGCTCTAGTAAAGATGCTTCTGGTTCTTCCTTCTCTTCACACTGCCTTAGCAAGCAGGAGGAGCATTCACTAGATGAGTTGGGTACACCCATTGCAATTCATCTACTCCCTTTCAAAGGGAAGAAACCAATCACATATACCTTGAGTGCTTCCGATATTGAAAATATGAAGGAAAAATTTGCAAAGCTATTGCTCGGTGATGATACATCAGGAGGAGCTAGGGGCGTCTGTGCTGCTCTGGCCTTGTCCAGTGGCATAATCAATCTCTCCGGTATACTTTTTGAAGCAAATTGTATTGTGTATATATTGTAGTTTCCCTGTGCTCATTGATCATGACAGAAAAAGGGTGAATTAATGTTACAGCAACTGTTTTTGGAGAACTCTGGAAGCTGGAACCATTGTGTGAAGAGAAAAAGATCAGGTGGAGAAAAGAAATGGACTGGTTGCTGTCTCCTACAACTTATATGGTGGAGCTGGTTCCGACAAAGCAAAGCGGGGCAGATGGATGCACATTTGAGGTGATTAGTCTCCAAATAAAGTGTTCCTCACTTGCTCTATATCTTGTTATAAAGTGAAATGATTCAGAATCTTACTCAGTTATTTTTCAATTGAACCATACAGATTATGACTCCAAAGGCCCGCTCAGATGTTCATGTGAACCTTCCTGCTCTGCAGAAGCTTGATACGATGCTCATTGTATTTTGCCATCCTCTATTCTGTGCATTTGCATGACTGGGGCATTTTTCATCTATGCTCTGTGGCATACTCTCCAACTCTTTGTGGCATATTTTGTATTTATGTTGTATGCAATAAAATATGCAGGAAGTCATGGACTCAATGACAGATACAGAGTTCTGGTATGATGAGAGTGGTAGCAGAGCTGATCGTCGGGGCAAAATTACAGGTCCAAGGAAGAGTAAAAAGTGGTGGCTCCCATCTCCTCGTGTCCCTGAGGAAGGGCTATCTCAATTTCAGCGAAAAAGGCTTGTTTTTCAGGCTAAGCTTGTTCATCAGATCCTCAAAGCTGCAAAATCCATCAACGAACAAGTCCTATTCCATATGCCTATTCCGGCAGCTGTTATGGATGCCCTTCCGAAGGCAAGTATCGACTTTAATGTGATCATGTTTTTGTACTGCCTTTTGGCGATTATCACAGCAACTTTGAGCTTCATGTTTGTCCACAAAATTAGTCACCGATTGAATGAGATTCTGATGCAATGTAAAAATTTGTTCTTTGCAGTCTGGGAGAGCTAGCTTGGGTGAAGATTTGTATCAGGCTATAACAACAGAATATATTCCTATAGAGGAAATATTTGTTTCGCTCAGTTTGAAAACTGAGCATAGTGTGCTGGAGACTATTAACAGGTTGGAGGGTGCAGTGTTTGCATGGAACCAAAGAATTTTAGAGGAAAGAAGCAAGAGGTCCCCAGTACGCCATTCCTGGAGCTTCATGAAGGATAGCTCATCGGAACTTGACAAGATGTCTGCATGCATCGAAAGGGTTGACACTCTTTTGCAGCTTCTGAAGTCCAGATATCCGAACCTGCCTCCATCTTTTATAGATGTTTTAAAGGTCCAATACAATGTGGTAAGTTCAATATTGCACTACGACATTTTGATATCCTTAAATTCTAAAATGCTGTAATTCTGAACATTGGCTGAAGAATGGCTACTACTGGATGCAGGACGTGGGGCATGCAATTGTGGAGGCCTACTCTAGGGTTCTTGTTGGGGTAGCATTCAGCATACTGTCGCGCGTGGCTGAGATACTGCTGGAGGATGACCTGATCAAGAAGCCCAACACCCCCATGGCCACACTGAAGTTCGACCTCTCCTCCGACGTGTACTTGGCAGGCATCACAGAGACGCCGCCCGGCCACATCCGGCGGTCCCTTATGGACCAGATCAGCATGGTCGACGGGCGCTTCGATGCTGTTGTCAAGAAGAAAGGAGTGAAACAGTTGAGGTGGTGAGGGCACAGTCAGATGTTGTGTGAATCTTTTGGCTATGTACAGGGTGATGCAGGGCCCAGTGTCCGCTCCACAAAGCTACCTTAGCAATAGTGCAGTGTAATGTACTTATTTCGCGACGAGTTTATAGCGTACTGTAAGAGCAACATTAGGCGAATCCTGCCTGTCGAAGTCTCTTGATGTTGCTGTTGCGTCTGAACAATCTGATGGTCTTGATCAGCCTCGCGTCATTTCTTGCTGTCACCTGATGATGTCATGTCGATGACGAGACCTTGCTTGAGTGCTTGACGGGTTCATGCTGACGCGTCTTCCGTTCTGGAAGCAGTGCGCGTTGTTGGGGCGTGTGGGGGCCTGAGGAGTTCAGACTTCAGAGGAGAGAATGAAGATACCGTGTCCATTCTCTATTTTTCTTGTTTGACTCTGTAATGGAGAGGAACCGTGTCAATTCTGAAGTCAGATATGGATTCAGTCGGGCGGAAAAGGGAGAGTTTTGTTTTTCAAATCAAAAGAGGGAAAATGCCCTCGGCGCAACAAATCTTCCTCTCACCGTGGCACGGTCATTTGGCAAATTCTCCTCGCTTCGTAGTCGAATCACCACGGGCGGCTGCACGGGCACGAACTGTGCGCAACTCGGTAATCTATCGTCCCGGTCTCCCGGACTTCTGGTTGCCGGGTGGCTGCCGACTGCAGAGCGCATGGTTGCGGTCCTCGCTGGGTCGCATGAAAATGGCATGGGTGTGTTTAGTTCTCGCGAAATCGAAAGAAAATGTAACATCGTGTCACCTCAGTGCATTGTAGCATTTCGTTTTTATTTGGTAAAAATTGTCTAAACTTTGCGTAACTAGACTCAAAATGTTCGTCTCGTAAAGTACAACAAAACTGTGTAATTAGTTTTTAATTTTATCTATATTTAGTACTTTATATATGTACCGGTATTTTAATATGACGGGTGATAGAAATTCTGCATAGTGAATTTTTAAGTGATTTCAGGGATCTAGACACAGCCATGGCGTCTCTGATTCCGCGATCAAAAACGCGTTGGAGTTCTGCTCCAAAGGACTGAGTTCGGGAATCAATAGTAGTATTAGTACCATTTCTCATTGACTTGTGTGCTTATCATGGTCGGAGAAGAGTTGCCACGAGGGCACGAGGCGACGACTCACTTACTTCTGGACAGTGGACACTGGCGTCCCTTCCAAGTCCCAACGACCGAACGACGTGCCCGAGGGCTAGTGCCTTCGTACACCGTCCACACCACGGACGATTGTTCGAGTTTTCCCAAACAATAGAAGGAAAAAACGAGGCAGCGTATATATGGTGCACATCTGAGAAACGAAATCGGTTACAATTTGGACAATTTCATAACAATAGTATCGCGTATAGTATTGCATGCATACTGTATTTTGACGGGTAGTACAGTTTTTTCTCGATGAATAGTTGGCAATGGAAGTGTAGAGTCCTCGTGGCATCTATCATTAGGGCACCCAGAATGTAATAAAAAGATGGTGTCAAGACAACGATAACGTTGTCAGAATGAACCGCAACCATCGTAGAAAGGAGACTTAGCTTTTTTTTTTTAGCTTAAAGCGCACCATAGCTTTAAGACGCACCATAAGCAATTAAATAATTATTACTGCTCCACATTGTGCCGCATGCCGTAGCTAATGCGGTTAATGCCAACTTGCCTGTCTCCACATTGCACATGCCCTTATTATAGATTGCCAAACAGACCATCTGGCCTGGCCCGGCCCTAGCATGACATGGCAAGACACTATTAGATATGGTTTGGATCTGTCGTTATCCCGTGGCTAAGGCATGTCGACACTATGACCCTTGAATTGTGCCATGTCATGCTGCAAATCCATTTTCGCTTGGCGCAATGTCCAAAATGCTTGACTTGATGCGCGAGTCGTGCTCTGCATCGCTCGTGCATAGCGTCCGTGTTCCCTCCACGTGTCGCCTCTACTCAAAGCGGCACCACTGCAGCGCATCTCACTACATGCTACCTCCAAGCCTCCACATCGCCATCATACGAGGCTCGTTGATGCTCCGCCACCGCTATGTGCCCTGTTGCCGTCACCGTGCCACCTCAATGCCTAGCCGTGAATCCACATGGAAGTCGTCGTTGTGTGCAAAAGAGGGAAAGTCAGGAGGGAAGGAAATAGGAGTAGAGAGAGACAGAGAGAGAGAGAGGATTTAGGGTTTCAGAGGAAGTCACTTTTATATATATGCTCTTTGTTGATTTGATGATTATGCTTCATCCTAAGAGAACTCAACGACTGGAAAACCTTGGGCCAACCAATAAGCTATGACATGTCGTGTTGGCCTTGCACATCGAGTTCAGGCCCCAAGAATGACATTAAGGTCGTGTTCATGCGAGCGGTGGCACAATAGGTGTCCCGTGGCACTGCTTTCTTGATCGAGTCTCGACAATTATCTATATCTAAGCATGTGAATCCTTATGTTATCTGTGGCAAACATGGTGTAAAAATTATATACGTACCCCCAAATTATCTTTTTATGAGCGGTTCACAGAATTATACTCATGGTTTTCTCACTAAATTAAAATCTATTGATAACAAAGGAAACCATTTTATGATAAAAGCCTCTAGTGATTCTCCGTAGATCTACCTTCACGTTGTTGGGTCGCTGGCATTCGATTTGCCTAGGACACGCCATGACAGCCGTGTTTGGCGTGAACGTGGCATGTGAGCCGTTGATAACAAGGGCCCGTTGCCACTGGAAGAATATTATTCACCACTAATAGAAGAATTTAAAATTAATATCTCGATTAATCAAGCCGCGTATATATACTCTCGCCGGAAGCGAAGCCGCGGAAAAAAACACTGACAGAAAGAAATAGAGAGGGGACGCTGACGCAGACGGGGAAGAAGAGGGAGAGGGAACTGGGACTTGCCGCCCCCGCCTCCAAATTCCCCACTCCTCCGCCACCGCCACCACCCACCCCTCTCTCCGCTCCGCTCCGCTCCGCCTCCCGAATCCAGCGGAGCCAAGCAACCCCACTCCTCGTGCCGTTCCCAGAACCCTACCGGACGAATCCGTCCGATTCCCGGCTGCCGGCTTCGCGTCGGGAGCGCCGGAGCAGGGGAGGGGCGGAGGATCGGATCGGCAGCCGCAGGAGCATTGAGCGATGGCTGCCGTGTAGGATGCAGCTGGACTCCGCCGGCCGCCGCCTAGCTGCTGCTGCTGCTGCTGTTGCTGAAGTTCCGATGCTTCGGCCGCCGCGATCCTAATAGGAGCGGAGGGTGGAGTACCGGTGGAGTGGGCCGGGCGACTGGTTGATCTCCGTGAGCTCCAGCGCCTGCGCACTGGGAGGTTGTGAGGTGGTTGCCGGAGGCGTATGGAGGAGCCTGGAAGGGAGGGGGACTCCCCCGGGCCCCCGTGGGCGCCGAGCGAGTCCTCAGCTTTCCGGGCGTTCGCTGCGGTGGTCGGGGAGCGGGCGGAGGCGTCGCCTTCAGGCTCGGGCAATGGGGATTCCGCCCGCTCAAGCAACCTCCGCGCCGTCAGGAGGAGGCCTGTACGTTTCCTGCACCTTCCCCTCTCTCGCGGCTACCCACAGATGCTTGCTTCCTGCTGCCGTTGTACGGCCTCGATTTGCTGAGTTCTCAATTAGATTAAGCAATTCGTAAAATTTGATGCAATTGGGACGTAATTTCGTGTTGGACTGCTCGTAGTAAATCAAAAGCTTATAAACTCTTACGACTTCAACTATTCAAATCATCATCGATGCTGCTCCTGCTGCTATTTCTCTAGTTCTTGTTGCTTGCACGCATAGTTCAAGCAACTATGGTTTGACCAGGTGGTATAGTGTTTTCACTCAAATTGTCATTGGTTCTTAATTCCGTTAAGTGCAAACTTCATGCCTCTTTCAGGATTGCTAACTGTATATTTTCTATGCATCTTATACAAATTTCGTTTGCACCATCGTATTATATTTAGTATTTACTAGTTTCATGTTTTTGACTCTCTGTTCTAGTCTTGTTGTCACTAGCGCTAGGTTTCATTTACCACTAGCGCAGCAGAACATGTTCGCTTTTAATTTGATCATAAGTGATATGGAGACAACTTACATCATGCACGGATCCTTGTTATTGTTAAGTCAAAAGAATCTTTCTTTAGGTTGTTATGGGTGTTTAAATTATACAGACCTGATTAGAGGATACAATGCTTTTAAGGACATCCTTCAAGATGGGTGGGTTTGATACAGCCCATTTTTGTCACAGTCGTTCTTGTATATAATATGCACCTATATGTCTCCGATGAGTGATGATCTACTCTAAACTACATTTGTTTATTCATGCAGTTTGTTGCAAGATTAACCACAGACATCATCCAAACTTTTGAAAAATGCAATCCTGAGTTTAAGTACTCAGAGTCACTAAACCCCAAGCGCTTTCTCACCAATCCTGCAGTTCCTGTTCACAATGATGGTCTTGACAATGCAAATTCTGATCTCATATTGTATGTCAACCTGGAACTGGTTAATAAAAAGTCAAGTCGGAGGTTAGTTTTCTTGTCTTTATTGTTTATGAAGTACCAAATCTTCTATTTCGCAAAGCCATTTGCTCAGGGGTTTGCATTTCATAATATAACTACTACTATACCATATAATGGATGCATGTGTGTTCACTGGCCATCAAGTTTCCCTTGTGTTCAGTTCTTATAAGTAAAATTTGCTTGAGTGAAGTTGATTTTCATATATATATTTGAGATCTGTTTAGACAAGCCTTGGTGAACCCAGTTGTTTAGTATAGTTGTTTTTATCACAAGTTTTAGAATCTTATTTCTATGCATGGGGCTTGTATGATGAAGCTTCACTGCTCCACTACAATTTGACATTTAAGATTTCAAAGTTCAGGATTTTGAAACTACTCATTGTTGTATTTGTTGGCCTTATTATGGACTTATGTTTTGAAAGGAGTGAGCATTATCTATTTTTTGTACTAATTTTGTGTACATCTTTCTGAAAAATGAAATTTGCTTTGGATGAAGTTGTTTTTTCATATAATATTTGATAACAATTAGACAAGCCTTGATGAACCCAGATGTTTAGTATAGTTGGACTCTCAAAATGTTTGGCTTCTTTCGATGTGTCGGGCTTATACGATGAACCGTCACTGCTCCACTACTATTTGACATTTTACATTTCAGAGTTCAATGGTTTCAAAACTAGGGACATCATTAAAATAGGCCAAACTTATTTTGATATTTCGTGAATTAGGTATGTTGTCCAAGAAATGCTTGGCCAAGGTACCTTTGGACAGGTTGCGAAATGCTTGGACGCAGAGACTAACAATGATGTTGCAGTGAAGGTTATAAAGAATCAGCCTGCCTTTTACCAGCAGGCTATAATGGAGGTCTCTTTATTAAGATTGGTATGGTACTATACGTTACAAGTTAGTATTTACTTTTACTGGATGCTTGCTAAAATATGAATCACACTGTGACTATAATATTGCCTGCAGTTAAATGAGAAATTTGATCCTGATGATCAACACCACATTGTCCGGATGCTGGATTTTTTCCTCTGCCAAAACCATTTGTGTATAGCCTTTGAAATGCTCGGTAGCAACCTGTAAGATAACTTTCATTTAACTTATCTTCATCAATCTAACTATGTGTACTAGATTTGATTCATGCGGTGACATAAACCTACATTTTCGTTATTTCGTAGGTATGAACTGTTGAAAAGGAATAATTTAAGAGGTTTGCAAATGAAATATGTTCGAACTTTCTCAAGACAGGTGTGTTGTCATTTTAATTTGTTGACTGGATGTCTAATGTACCTGTTACAATATGTGATATGTATATTGTTTCAGATATTGGATGCCTTGATTATCATGAAAGATGCTGGCATTATTCATTGTGATCTAAAACCAGAAAACATCCTTATAGCTTCAACGTGAGTGAATTGTTCTAAATATTGGTGTTGGCGTTCATCAATCCTGTTAGCCTGATGACTAAGTGGTGACTTTTGCAGTGTAAAAACAGGAGCTGGAGTGAAAGTAATTGATTTTGGATCAGCATGCATGGAGGGTAAAACCATTTATTCATATATTCAGGTTTTGTTTGAACCCACTCAGCAGTCTAAATTTTTCTACAGTAGTATTTTATTGATTTTAAGTCAAGCTTCTACTGTTTCCTCTTTCAGAGCCGTTATTACAGGTCTCCGGAAGTACTTCTTGGTTATCCGTATCCTATGTGTCATCTCTACAATCAGATGAATTATCTATAGACTAGTTACACAAGCATCTCATAACGCATACCTCGTTTTGCTTTTGTTAGTCTATGTTGAGGCCTCATTATGATTTCTGGCTTTGTGAATTTTAACTTGTAAACTTGTGAACTTGTACGCTTAACAAATGCCAGATATACTACTGCCATTGATATGTGGTCGTTCGGCTGCATCGTTGCTGAGCTGTATATAGGGCTGCCTTTATTTCCTGGTGCATCAGAATATGATGTTCTTTGCCGTATGATTGAGATTATTGGGTTAGTGCTTCCTACTGAAAAATTAACCCCTTGGTTTTTAGTTTCATTTGGTTATTTTTGTGTGTGAACCACATATACTGGATTAGGTGGTAACTATTTGGGCTCTTTCACTTTAATTAAGAAAACTCGAACTCCATAAATATCTGCTTTCTCGAAATTCAATTATAAACAGTGGGCAACCACCAGATGATCTGCTGCGTGAGGCTAAAAACACTGGGAAATTTTTTAAGCATGTTGGAAGTATCTATCCTAGTAGTGAGGCTCGGGATGGCGCTAGCAGTGCATACAGAATTTTAAGTGAAGACGAGATTGAAGCAGTAAGTTTAATGGTTTTCTTGAATTTGTCCTTATGGTTTTGTCAATACCATGCCTTATTCATTTATAACCTGTTTGCATCCTTGAACACAGAGGGACTCCAAGAAGCCGAAGGTAGGGAGATGGTATTTCCCTCGTGGAAGACTTGACAGACTCATATATACATACCCTTGGAAGAATTTGAGTGAGGAAAACCTGCCAGGTTAATACTGGAATCTTTGCTTTAGTGTTGTATACGTTCCCAGATATTAGTGTTTCTTCGTCACTATTTTTTGGTCCACCCAATGTTAATTTGTGTAAGCATCTCTCTTGCACAATAAAGATTCCATATTGAATTAATCTAATGGCACTTCCATTTTTTAGTTTGTAACAACTCACATGGGATGACTTTGAGGTCCCACAACCTTAAAAACATACATAATACTGTAGCAAAAAAAAAATCTCCAATCGCAGAACTGGTATTTATATTTATCAGTGACGTCTGCACCAATGTGAATTAGACGATGAGTCTGCAGCTCAGTGAACTCACTAGTTAAGACCTAAATCCAGCTGCATGTCTCATCCAGACTGTGTGCTGCAGTTGAATATGCTTCATGAACTGGACAAATTACATGGACTTATAATACTTGCATGTAGTGGAGTTATGCAGCACATTTGGTGCTTTATTAGTGGGCCACTTGCATTCATTGCAATGACGAGTGCAAATTTCTTGAATGAAAAATGCCATACCCATGTGTTTAAAAAAAGGCAACAAACGAATCATAGTTTTTGTTACAAAGTTGGAAAGTACCACGATATATTCTCACTTGCAATTTCTGTTCAGAGACAGAAAAAGCTGATTGCTTGGCATTAGTTGATTTTTTGAGAGGACTTGTTGAGTTTGATCCTAATAAGAGATGGTCACCGCTGCAGGTATTTGCTGATGACACCAGTACATTTTTGTTTTTGGGTATAATTTTGTCTTTGTAAACTGGAATATATTTCAATCTTGATGCCTCTAAACTTTATATTACTTGGCTTCTATGGAACTAATTTGTATCTTGAAGAATCATTGGAGGGTCTTCACAAATGCTAAAACCTATTTCAGGCCTCATATCATCCATTCATCACTGGTGAAGCCTTCACTGGTCCTTATGAGCCTGTCCAGGAGACCCAACGAATTGTAAGTACAGTCTTCATCCAGAGTCCAGATTGCTTGCTGCATGAATTTTCTCACATCCTACTCCCTCCGCATCAGTAACTGAGGTCGTTTTAGGGGTGGCATCGTTTGCACAATTGAAGTCGTTGTAGGTCTTTAACCAGGTTTTGGATGCGACTGCCCCCGGACTCTTTGTTTCCTATCATTCAGAGGAGCAATAAAATCGTGCCCCTTCGGTTGTGGTCCCCTCCACTCCACCTTTCCTTCGTTGCTTGCTCCACGCATGGCCCATCAGTGACAACACCAGCGGCA
This sequence comes from Bothriochloa decipiens, assembly GCA_023333625.1. Taxonomy (NCBI): domain Eukaryota; kingdom Viridiplantae; phylum Streptophyta; class Magnoliopsida; order Poales; family Poaceae; genus Bothriochloa; species Bothriochloa decipiens. The sequence continues at coordinate 48,061,847 of CM041635.1, read as the reverse complement.
TCGCGCAGATGGCCGGCATGCTCCCTCATCAATTCTTGGCCGAGCAGTCCCAAGTAAAAACATTATTTTAGGAATGTTGCTCTCAGAAGAACCTAAAAAGGGGCGTACCCAGTGCCGTAGGCTCCCGCACTGCGGGGTCTGGGGAAGGGAAAATAGCCAACAGTCATCCCTGCACAAATGTGGAGAGGTTGGGGCTTGAACCCTGGACCTCTTGGTCACAGGCGGTAAAGCTCTACCGCTTGCACCAGGGCCGCCCTTCGCTCTGTGAAGAACCTAATGTCATTATTCTAGTAAGAACATAAGAACACCATTTCTCTTCTTCTGGTGGCAAGTTTGAATTCAAACCAGCAAATGCTTCATTGTCATCTAGTAGGGTGGCACAAAGACATCTACACTTAGACTTCAAATAATAGATGCAGGCATCATATCCGCTACTAGCAATCTACTTTATCTCAAAAACAAGTACTCCCTCCATACTGGTATTTCAGGTCTTTTTGACAGGATTTAGCAATACCAAGGAGTGATTAATTAGGGTGTATATTTCCCTGTTTGGCCTTATTAAATGGGGTTGCAGGTATCTCTTATGCAATAAAAATTCGCAGCTGGAGCGGTTAGCCCGGCGAGGCCCGAGGCCTCCAAGAAAGCATGGGAGATAAATTAGTAAATATCTAGTTTGTAATTCAGGCATCTTATGTCTTATTTTGTGCAGCCTGTTGGTCGTGCTGCAGTAGTTGACCACAATCCAGGAGGAGGTCACTTGCTGGGTGCTGGTCTTTCTCCTCAGGTTGCAAGTATTTTCTCTCATGCTTCTGTTTTGTTGATAAGTTCTAAGATATCCCTGTAACATCTTATTATGGCATTTTTTAGGTTGGAAGCGTTAACAGATGTCTACGACTTAACAATGCTTTGCAACCAAATATGCCTTTTTCATATGGAAGCAGTTGTGGCAGTTATGGTAGCCATGGTAGCTTTAATGATAACGCTGGCTTCAGCTATGGAAGCTATGATTTTAACAATGTCAACATATATAACTCGCCGATGGATCCTTCTGGGTTTAATTTACGTTCACAACTTGGAGGGTCGTTTCTCGGATCTAGTCCGGATATTCGACGAAGACCTCATCTCTCACATAGTGGTGGCATTCGGTTAAGTCCTGGTGGTCCAGGGCATATGTCTCTTGGGGCCAGTCCATCACAATTTACACCGTCAAATTCCCATATGCAACTTCCAACAGGTCCCAATGGAAAGTATGGTGCCTCTCCTTCAAGAGGTGGACATAGCTCTTCGTTGGGAAAGGTTGCTGCTGTAGGCCAATACAATAGGAGGAGGAATCAGGGTTATCCACCTATGCCAATGCCACCGCATGAACACACGTCTCAACTGATCCAGGGACACCATGGAGATGCTGTCAGTGCTGCTCGCTTTGATGCATATGGCCGAGGAAATTCTACCTACCTACACAATGCACTCCCTAATTCTAGTCATTATAGCTGGAGATCTCAAAGGGGATTCGGCAGTGGTTTACCGTTGGACCCTTCTTCTAGTCATGGTTCTTTTCCACCCACCAATTACAATGGTTTTCCTTTACACTCCGATGCGTCAGCAGATACATTGCCCTCCACCTCATCAGTACCAGATCCAGCCGATTGGGATCCCAACTATAGGTAATGGTGCATTTTGAAGTTATTTATTTGAATGTATCCTACATCTTAAAGGTTCCTTTGCTATTTTAATGTGCAGTGATGAGTCGCTCCTGCAAGAGGATCAATCATTGTCAGCTGGGTTAAGTGGGCTTCACCTGAGAGATGCAGGTGGCCAAACAAGCAGATCTAGCAGATTGGCGCCTAACCAAAGTCATGATGTTTTAAGTTCAAACCCTTCGCCTCTTAATCAAAGGTATCAAAGTAATTTATTTATCAATAACCAGCATGCAAAGGGGCCTGTAGTCTAGTTGTTGCAGTGACCTTGTTAGCACCCTAACCCTAAGTCCTGGGTTCGAATCCCCATGGAGCGAATTTCAGGCTGGGTAAAAAAGGTCACTCACTGGTTCCCCTGGTCGCCATTGGCTAACCGACCTTTGGTGGGCAGGCCATCGTGTAGGGGGCTGATGGTGGGTCTGGGTTGGGCCTCAAAGCATGGTTGATGTATGAAGAGGCCCAGCATTCATGACCTTTCTTGGCCAGGCTCTGGTTGAGATCTTCTTAGTGAAATACCATGGGGGTGGTTTTTCCTGGCCAAGTTTTTTCATCAACAACCAGCAGGGATGCATTAGTGTCGTTTTATTTTACATTATGCATTGATCAAGTATGCATTTATATAGTTTGTTAGCATCTTTAGGAAAAAAAAACACAGCTCAAAGTTATTGCCTTTATAGCTGTGCTGTTGGTTTCTATTGCATCATACATTGCATCGTTGCATGCCTTTGAGGAAGTACCATCATTGAAAATGATGTTCCACATGAAAGTAGTGTTGATTTTCCGACTTCCTTTCGTCTAAGTTGCCTGACTCTGTTCAAAGGATCTAGATGCACATTACCATTATCCTTAAGGCAGTTCAAGCGATGTTGCTGCTAACATGTTTTTGCTGCAGAAGCGGACACCTATTTCATGCATCATCCCTGGGAGAGAGTACACATACTCCAGGTTATGTCACATTAGATGGTTACAAACATGCAAATTATTGTCAGCAAAGTTTCCCAAGCTATCGTGGACAACCATTTCAGCAAAACAACAACATGACTTCCAATTACATCCGTCCGCCAAGGGCTCATCACAATGGTCAACCTGTCTGGATGAATTATAGCCCGACAGAACCTCCACCCACTACCATGGTTGACGGAATGTCGTGGGGTAATTTTCATGCTTTCACACTTAGGATTATCTTATCTTCGTGTTTGGTACAATCATGTACTTCACTTAGTTATTATATTTCCTTCTGCTTGCAGTCTTTTTCACCTTTGATCTTAGGCAAGTCATGCTTCTGAAATGTTGTAATCACATCTCAGCCAGTTTCGCGTTATTGCAATACCTTGTTGCTTTTACTTTTAATTTTCAGAGAAATGGGTGTTGAAATTTTAGCTACAAAAACAATAATAGTAAAAAATCATAGTATGTTCGATCCTTCTGCATGCTTTTCTATGCACGTGGAACCAGTTTAAAAGTTGTTACTACCTTTGGACCTCAATATCTGACGTCTGGCAACTTTTTGGCAGCCAAATTAGCTCCACATGACCAGAGGGGGTATTTGTTAATTCCCAAGTATGACAGTGCCTGCAATATGAACTTATACGCCTTCCATTTCAAATCATAAATCATTGCAGCTTTTCTAGATACATAGTTTTTATTACGTATCTAGGCATAATGTAGTTTTTATTACGTATCTAGGCATAATGTATGTATCTCTAGATACATAATAAAAACTATATACCTAGAAAAGCTAGAACAACTTACAATTTGGAACAAAGGGAGTATGTTAAGCTTTGCTATGCAATTACATTTATTTTCAAGAAGCAAGTTATATTGTTATCCACTTATCCTATTATGCACTTAATTTGTCATACCTGTCTTATTCTTATTGTGTATTTATTATTTCCTTTATTCCAAATTATAAGTCATTCAATTTTCTAGATACATAGTGAAAGCTACACTAAGACATTGTATATTTATTTGCGTAGCAAAAACTATGTTCCAAGAAAAGCAAAACTGACTTGCAATTTGGAATTGAGGGTGTATTATTATATCTGCGTTCCAGTTGGCTTTAATTTGAAACTTTAGTAAGTATTCTCATTTCATTGAAGCATAATACTGATGCAAATAAGTCCTTGCTGTGTAGGAGGGAGAGCTGGCCATTCGTTTTCAGCGAGCGGACTGCCACCTACCGTTAGGAAGGATTTTGGAAGGATCTTCTAGTCTTGAATCTGGAGGAATGCGGAATGCCACCAAATTGATGGCATCAGTTGTTTGCATTTGCAATTCCGTGTTGGATTATTTGCAGGGGTGGTTACTGGTTTTGCAATTTGTTGTGTTCCTCCGATGCCTCTCCCAGGATGTTCGATTCAAATGATTATATGGTATGGGATATAATTATAGTGTTCGTTCCTTGCTATACCTGCACAATCCAGTAGAAAGAAGTCAGTTGCGCTTCTTGGTACGAATCTTGCGTTCGAGGCTTGGGACAATTTTTCTGTCTCGGTTATTGTCTAATTTTCTCGTCTCTATTTTTCGACAGAGAGGGTTCAGAGCTAAAGTTCCTGAACCTAAAAGTGGCAAGAACTGAAGCGACAGCCACGTGGTCGTTCTGATATATTATTTTTTTCGTGAGACTAAAGGGCTGAGTCTGTTTTTAAGCTTTTTCGTTGTTTTGTTACTGCAGGTTTTCTAAGGGCGTCTGTGTTCAGTATGTTAGAATATGATATCTCCAGGTATATGCAGTAGTCCTCTAATCTTTAAAACAATATTAAGAATGATGTAGAAAACTCTACGTGATGATGTTACACCAACCGTGTTAAGATATTAAAATTTGACAAATCTGGCATTAAATTCTATAAAATTTAAAAGAGTATAAGCGGTTGTTGCTCTTTCGCTACCCTGACTCAGTGTCCCTCGACTGTGTTGCGCTTGCGCATGCTCCTCTGAGGTTAGTTTCGCTTCGGTTTTCTTCCTTGAACATTTCGACACCTTTTAACCGTACATCTAGGAAAAGAAATATTGATATCCACGAGTTTAAATAAACTTTTTTTTTCCCGCAAACGCGCTTGAAGTGTGTATTTCATTAGGCGGAAATTTGAAAAAATCTATCAATATATATTGTGTGAAGAATCTAAAGCAAATTCGATAACGTTGATAATTTTTTTCTATAAACTTGTTTAAAAAAATAAAAGAAATATTTACTTAGTATAAATTAATGTGATCCACGGTTTAGATGAGATGGCAATTATTAGAAGTAACCCTTATGTTTACCATCTATCTGGATAGTTTTAATAGAATTCTGTCCTAATTAGCTAGCTGCCATCTTACTAAGTCGATCCTTCCTTAGGAAGTAAGGTAGATTGAAGTCTCATAGTTGTACTGCGCTGACAATTGCTACTATATTGCCTTTAGCTATTTCCCTCTGTCCATCCTATAGCTGCTGCACTTCGGACAACAATTTGGATTGAGGGATCTTATTCATGAAAAATCAATGGCTATCGACGCATTGCCCTGCTGTTAGCAGTGCTGTAGCATCAAATGTAATAATAAGGTGAATGGCAGTACGAAGTGAGGCCACTGTAATTGCTATGCTTGTGATGGGTCCTCGTAGATCCGATTGTGACAGGTCGAGTCACAAGGGTACGGGCAGTCTATCTCCTGGAAGGAGCTGCGGTCGAAGAACCAGCTGCCAACAGCATTTGCTATTGTCTGCACAGGTGAGAAAAACCCTCTTAGATTGAACATAAAATGTCCTCAAGCTTTGAAAGCACGAGTTAACTCAATTGGAAATGTAAGCTTCGGGGTTTTTGGCGCATTACTGTGTTTCCGAGCATGGGGGAGTCAGATGAGAGCCATAGCTCCTGTGACTCAGACTGGCAGTGCACGAAGCATGAGTTTATGAACAACCCTCTTGAGTTGGAGTTCCCTTCTTCAGCCACTTCCTTCAGAAAATCACCCCTGAATCCTGCACCGAATGTTGAGCCACATGACTAGTTAAGCATGGACAAGCAGGCCTGTCGGAGAATGCAGACGCAATAGGACCAACCCTGCAATACCCGTAGCTGCGATGCAGAGCACTGGTCTATGTCATGCTTACAGCTATGCCAGTTACCGTGAGGGTCAGCAGTTCCTGGCACCAAAATGTTCCTCACCTGCAGCATGAATGTGTGTGTGACAACACCACCAGAAAGACAGGTAACAATAACGAAACTCTTCGAATGATAACCTGCCATGAATCGTATGCTGCGTTGAGGATGAATAGAGGTGTCTGTATCTGTTTCACCTCGTTCTGAGGGAAAAAGCACTGCATCCAAATCAAGATGTACTTTTGAGTGCGTCAAATGTGTTGCCTGGCTACAGGTGTATTGTGATGCTGCTTAAAATTTATATCTTACTGTTCCTGGAGGTAACGTCGAAGTGCATGAAGGTGGTAAATTCTTTGCTGACCCCTAAGTCATTTGAAAACAATGTAATCAGCTTATAGAATAACAGGTGAACAATGTGTTCTGGACTTCTGCAAATGAAACAAGTTTCATTTAATCAGCTGAACTAAGGCGTAGGAATCCTCTCGTTATCTTTGTACTGGATGTGTTGCAATTATCGCCACATGATATTAATTAATTATTAGTACTACATGGGTAAGAAAAAAACATGTACATGTGTTGTAACCACATCGTTGAAAAAACCAGCAATGTACCCAGCTCCAGCAACATCTTTCCTGTCAGTAAAAGGATCAGACATGTTAGAAAAGCATTTCCGTGTCCAGAAAAGGCTATATGAGCCATTTTATTCTGTTCCCCACGTCAGTGCACTTTGTTTATTATGTGCACTATGTTTTAAAGGCTCAAAAATCAAATTTGTGGTTTTTCTTTTTGCTTTGGGCTGGCTACTAGTAGAAGTGATATTGTCTTACTCATTAATGAAGAACCCAGCATCAGAAAGGCATTTAACTCTCACAGTCGGTGGAAGAAGGTCATGAAATCTGTCACAGTGTAGTATGGAGGTTAAACCACCAGCAGAACAGCCTGAAATTAGAGCCTGCCTCAATCTAGTTAGTCTTGCGAACCATTATGGATTATGGTGGCCAAGAACTATGCTTGTAAGAATGCACACATTTTCAGCTTTGTCCATCCCTTTGGCAAGCAGGTCCTCCATCACAGCTCGCCATATCCTAGCACCTCTATAGTGTAGCTTTGTTGTCTAAACAAACGGCAAAAGACGGGGGGAAATTAGGTGGGGTATCATGCTAGTAGATTTTCTTGCAACATCATATGATCTGAAAGAAGATTGAAAAATTCTAGAGTATGGACTCACAGGATCAACTTCTTCGACGTCGCCGGTGAAAGATGAACCATCGCAGTACCGAATCTTGACCTTGTTCCAATTGTAAAAGTCTGGTTTCAATGGTTGCACAGGCATTCAGCATGTGAAGATACAGGTCTAGGTGGTCTGAATTGCTACAAAACGAAGATGATACTGCAGTACTACAGCAGTATAAAGGGAGGGTGAATTCTCCATCGGCCAACTACTAAAATTCAGTACCTGGGTTGCCATCCGGCGTGTCACTGAGGATTCCGGAGAAGGCAATCTGCGTCACCATCTCCTTGGACGACCCCAACCGCGTGCGCTTCCGTTGCAGGCACGTCGTGACATTGTTGCACCATCCTCCACCCTGCAGCAATCGAGTTGAGTGCACTAGTTCACTGAGTTGAACTGAACACATAAAAATAGCTCAAACAAATTGACCATTATTCTCCTTGCGAGTCGGAAGAAGCTGACCTCGAAATGGACCAGCCAGCTGTTCGCGCCGGAGCCGGAGCCGCGGGCGAGATGGTACGCCGGCGCGCTACCATCCAAACACACTGGGAACGAAAACGTCAGGCAGAACGCATCAATCAGTTCCTTCGTTTTCCACATTTTCACACGACACTAAGCGCACACTGCGACAGGACCAACGTGCGGCAGCCGGGCAGGGAATGAGTAAATCGGTGAAGACGAGCAGCTAGCCGCTGCGCTCACCTGCTCCTTTGGCCACGGCGCTGTCCACATAGGTGATGTCCACGAGCAAGGCGTCCGCCGCGACAAGCGCCAGCGCGCAGGCCAAGGCACAGCACCACCAGGCGCAGAGGCTCCCGTCCGCCGCCATCCCTGAGGAGCAAGCCGCGAGAGATGAGACGGACGGCGCGTGCCGCTCAAAACAGGGCCATGGAATAGCTGAAGAGCACGAACGCAGCAGACACCGACCAAACCAACCGCTGGACAAGCTAATCTAGCCATGGATGGACGGAAACTAGACGGAACGGAAACGAACCTGGACGCCGCGGCGGCGCGGCGACACACTTGACGGGGAGGTCGGCCGGCAGAGAAGGCTGAGCAGCAGAGCGGGGAGCCCAATAACAGCCAGGCAACAGCGCGAAAGGTCCCCAGCCCTGCCGTTCCTCTTTTCGGGTTCCCCCCACCGCGTGACTGGCGCCTGCCGCCTGCCGAGCGTCGTGCCTTGGGTTTGTACGCCGAGCCGAGGAGCCGAGCGCCGGGCTGGCCGCGTCGTTTGTGCCTTCGTCCCTTTTGCGTGCCTGGTTGTTTCCGAGTGCGCGCGTACCCGACGCAAACGATCGGTGATCACCACGCCACCGGTGCGGTGCCAATCAATTGCTGCCGTTTCTGGTCTCTTGTCTGGAAGGAGCGGTAATGGCCCGACCGTAATGCTGTACAGCGCCGTAGATGCTGCTGCGGTGGGGACTGGACACTGGAGGATGGTGAATTGAATCGCGGAGATTCCTACGTGCTATGGGCTGTGCTTGTGCACGCGATCGCGATACGTGTTTAGGAGGAGTGAAGGAGAGGTAGGAGCCAGGAGGGACGAACTCTGCTGTTTCTGAATGTTTCCTTGAGTGCTCGGCGGTGTACGTCTTGCTGAGATTCGTCATCCTTGTATATCAAAGAGGCCTTTCCAGTATCCTCACGAATACTAAACACGCTTCCCGGGCGACTGTGCTGGAGGTCAGACAGACTCGGATTATCTCCAGGAATGTCTGCCGGCCTCGGTTAACTTTTTTTTTTCCCCTTGGGACTTGGAGGCTGCTGGAGCTCACGTGATACTTTACAGTGGAGGTGGCCAGGTGGGCCTTATCTTACAGTTCAACATCGTGACATCAACATCGTGGCCAGGCGACCCAATTATTGTCATCGCCGCCGGTGGATTCTGTGGTAACGGGCCGCTCGCATCGTCTAGAATTCGACCCATCCTAGGCAAAAGGTGTGGTGAAATCTAGATGGAGAGATAGCGGTCCCCACATAGCAGAAATAGCAGGCCCAGGAGCCCCGGTAGGATTGCTTGAACAGAAATCGTATGCTCACGCCACGCCATGCGGCGTGGTCGATGGCCCGGTGGCGGTGCACCTCGCTGGAGTGCGGAAACTGGCGCCACCGGTGAAGAGCTGGGGACGGCGTCTCTCTCGCCGGCATCTTCGTTTTGCGGTGGTCAGTGGTCACTCCTATTGGATTGGACATCGGGGTACGCCTGACGGGGTGACGGACTGACGGTGGCAGGGCCGCAGGGCGCTAGGCGAATCTGCAGAAAAGCGCCGGATGCCTCTGTCCTCTGCACGGCACCCTTGCAGGATTCGGCTGCTCGATCTGTCGTACTGCCGCCGCTGCTGCTCACACGCTGACACGCATGTGACTAGCTGCGCCGTGATACCTATCACCTGCGCTACTCCCAAATGACCTCATCGTGACGCTCCCCTCCCCCTCCTTCCGAAGGCGTAAAAATGCTCATCAAGAACGGCCGGGCCTGGCGGCGTCGGCGCCGGCGCGTTCCTACTGACAGCGATGTTCCGATCTGGTCCCGGCGCGCGTGCGTGCTGCGTGCACGTCATCGCTGTCGTGCGAAGGCGCGCGGCGGCGGATGCGTTGACGGCCGCCCTTTCTTTCTTTCTTTCTTGCCTGACCCTCGAGCCGTGCTGAACGAGAAGAGGTCACGGGTCAATGTCTTGTCGCTGGCACCTGCACCTGCAAAACAAACAACAAAATGAGCGTTGCGACATCTTGTCACACCCTAAAATTTCAATTTTAGGATGTGAACCGAAAACACTAAATAAACTAAAGGATTTACTAATTTTTTAAAATTAGCCAAGACTTTATTCTTTTATTATTATTATGAAATGATGAAAAGTGTGGCTTTAAAACTTTTACGAAGATAATAAAGATGGGTTTGTGCTTGGTGTCTTGTTTTGTTTTGCTGGTGTTTGAAAAAGAATTTCTAAAACCCGAGCAAGACACGGCTAGGTTCTTTTCGTGTTTGAAAATAAAGCTTTGAAAACCCAAGTTTGCCTCAAGAAGGTTTTGAAAAACGTTTTCAGAAAAACTATTTCTCTTGCATAGATAGAGAGAGTCTTTTCTTTCCCTCTATAGTGTTGACCATCGCTCTAGTAAGACACCATTCTCTACCTAGCTCTAGCAGGCCTAGTTCAGTCTCTAGACATCCCTGGCTTACCCTAGCCTATCCTGGCCCAACCTAGCTTGCTCTGGCCTATCCTAGCCTTAACTGGCCAGCCCTAGCCGGCCATGGCCACCCCGGCCAGGCTAGCAGTAGCCGCAGCCGGCCACCAGTGAACAAACTTGGCCATCAGCCGCATAGTAAGGCCAGCAGTAGTCCGGTCTAGCAACCCTTTGCTATCCTCAAGGCATCCTAGCTTGCATTGGCCAGCTCCTACCTAGCTTGGGTCTCTCCTAGTCTCACACAGCCTCCTCTGGCCAACCACAACCAGCTACAGCCACATGTGGCCACTCTCAGCCGGCCACAGTCAACTTCAGCCGGCCATAGCCAGCACTAGCTTGGCCACAGCGGCCACAAGCAGTCATAGCCTTCCCCAGCCACCTTGGCCTCTATCTGGCCATCCCTGGCCAAGCCCGGCCAATTCCAGCCGGCCATGGACAAATTTGACTGGCCATAGCCAGCCAGCCCAGCCACCAGCGGCCATACGTAGCCACAGCCAGCCCAACGGGCCAAGCCCAGCGGCTTTAGCCCAACCGGTTCCCCGTCGGCTATATAGAGGGCCAGCCGCGGCCCCTTAGCCAACCCTAGCCGCACGCAGCCAACCCTAGCCGGCCATAGCCAGCCGCCGCCGGCCCATGCCAGTCGCCGCCGGCCACAGCCAGCCGCCGCCGGCCACAGCCAGCCTCTGCCGGCCACAGTCGGCCGCTGCCGGCCGGCCAAGTCCCGGCCGAGAGCCGTGGTCCTCCATCTCCCGCGCGCCGCTTCTGGCCGCCACCGGCCGCATCTGGCCGCCGTTGCCGGCCGTAGCTGGCCACATTCGGCCGCAGCCGGCCGTGACAGGCCGCAGCCGGCCGTAACAGGTCGCCGCAGGCCGTAGCAGGCCGTAGCCGCACGCCACCGGCCGTCCAGCAGGCCAGGGCCGAGGCCCCTTGCCTCCGGCGCTGGTGCAGCAGCACCATGGCTGCCATGGCCACGATCTTCAACAGCCAGAGGTGGAAGATGATGGTAATTACGAATCTGCCACCCAGCAGTTATTTACAGTTTTGCCATTATTTTTAAAAGCTTATAACTTTCACGTTTTAACTCCGATTTGGTCCGTTCAAATTTCGTTAGATTTATAATTTCATAATCTACGCAGTGGTGCTACTTTTAAAATATTTTGGAAACTTTATATTTTTAGCCTATATTTAATGTATTTATTTATCTATAGAAAATCTTTGAAAATCCATAACTTCACCGTTATAATTCTGATTTCGGTGAACTTGACGTCTGCACGATCGTAGAATCGAGTAGAATAGTTTTATAACCTTTTTATTCTGTTTTGATGACATTGATGTACTATTCCTCTAATAGTTCTTTGTTTGCTTCGTATATGTATGCTCGATTGGGTTGTCTGGTGTTGATTGTTAGTGTCGAGTTCAGACGGTGAGGTTTTTGCTGAGCAAAGCTACTTTGAGGATCAGCAGGATCAGCAAGACTTTGTGAATTAAGGCAAGTATAGCATGGATCTTCCTTGTTACCTACTCACTATAAATAACAGTACATATGCATGTGTCCGTTTGATGACGTAGAGATTATAACTAGCTTTGATATCCTGATTCCTTGAACCTTTTGGGTGCATTGGGTAGCAAGATACTAGTGCTTAGTGATATCATGATCTTGTGGCCTGATGAGTATTTGTGCCATGAACAGTAATAATGACTTTTAACTACTTAAGAAGTTATCAGTAACGTACCTTCCGGGATTTACAGTACAACTGTGAGGGCTATATGGCTCTGGTTTTAGCTCAGTATGAGGACCTTTTCTAGCATGTTAGCGGTTCCCTTTATGGCGCAAGGGGGTGTGTTTCGGGTTGGGTGTAGTTGGACCCCTGTCTGTATGAGTATAGGCTGCGGTCGTGTGCCATCAGAAGAGGGGATACGTAGGGCACAGAAACCTCAGTGGCCCTAACTTGTTAGACGAACCTTTGAAAGGCTTCATAGTGAACCCTGCCGGTCCTCCTTGGTAGTGGGCTAAGAGGTCGACGGGCCTCGGGCGAAAGGGCAATTCACGGCTCACAGTGAAAGTGTACACCTCTGCGCAGAGTTTAATAAACTGGTATACTAGCCTTGCTCAAGGACACGAGCGGCCTTGGAAACTCCTTACACTAATGATGATCTCTCTGGTCATGTTAAATTGTTCATACATTTGCTGTTATGTTTACTATTTATTTACGTTACATTGATCATGATGGTTTTGGGAAACACTTGCCACCTTGATGCTGCTTAACTGATCAACTTGATTAACATATAAAAGCTAAATGCAGTCAAACCGTGTCAGCTTACTTGAGCCTCATTAACCCATGTTATGCTTGTTGAGTACGGTTGTATACTTACGCTTGCTTTATTTTTAATTTTGGAAAATCCCGGATGGGTAACAGATGAAGTTTGGAGTGAGAGCTATCGGGATGAGTACTAGGCTTGGTGTTCACCAGTCGACGTGTCTCTGTGGGAGCTTCCGCAATAATGTTATCTTAGATTTTATTGTTTATGCGTAATACTCTATAATAAATAATGGTACGTTATGTAATAAACAGGGTGATGATACTCTTTGTAATTTGTCATCTTATATGTGCGACTGTTCCTAAGACATATATAAGACTATTTATGTATTCTACTTTTATCCTTAAAAGTGGGGTGTGACAGATCTCATCTCCCATCGGCGGCAGAATTCATCCCATACGGTCGTACTATGTACGGATCAAATCAACATAAACATGTTGGGCGACCACGGGGATCCAGGGTGACGTGGCGAGCTGCACTGCCCGTGTGGACAGGAGCAAAGCCATTCACACTGCTGGGATGTGTGAAACGGTGAAATTTCGAGCGTCGTGGCCTCGTGGTGGAGGCCGGGAAGCGTTAGAAAGGCGACGGAAAACACGAAAGGGGAGGAAAAAAACAGACGGCCGCTGCTGCATCCAGGCCGCTGTCTAGCTAATCCCGTCTCCCGGTCGTGTCAGACCTCAGACGGACGCCCCCCACGCGGTCTCGCCTTCCACATTCACTAGCACGCGGTCTCGCCTTTATGTAGTCGCGCCACGCCTGGGAATGCAAAATCTGACGGCGCGCGGGGAGCCAGGAGCGGCACGACAAGCCAAGACACAGAGGGTGCTGCTCCTGCTGCCACAGCGTGGCGCGCGGCGGCGAGCGAGGCACGCAGGGAGCTCATCGCAGCTCGGTGGGCAAGCGCGGCTAGAAGAGCATCGCTGCATCCCTGAACACTGAAGAGAGTGCTCGTCGGACGCTACAACAAGGTCAGTCTCGTTCCATACCCTTCTCCTCCGCATTCACTTGGTCCTTGCTACTGAAATCCACCAACGTCATGGTCATGGCTCCATTCACGACTGCCGTGAATCGCAGCAGAATGGGATTTGTGCCTCCATGTTTATCTTAGTAACCAACCCGTCATTTTCACCAGGGAAAAAAGAACATCTGGAAGACGACGGGACAAGAAACATGCAGAGTCACCAGCTCCACGGGTCTGAACCAGTCCGAGCTGCCGGTGGAAAGAAGCAGAAAAGATCGGCTGGTCCGTCGGGACGCGAGGAGCCTGACGACGACGGCGGCGGCGGCGGCGACGAGCCGTCCCGACGAAGCAGAAGCACGAAGGCCGCGCAGACGTCCGCCATTCGTGGCCTGCTGCGCGATTTCTTCGAGCAGCAGCTCCGCCTGGACGCGCAGCGTCAGGAGATGATGGCGAGGCAGGCGCAGGAGCGACTGTTCTTGGAAGAGCAATGGCGGCAATCGATGCGGAGGATAGAGCAGGAGAGGTTGATGCTGGAGCAGGCATGGATGGAGCGGGAGGAGCAGAGGAGGATGAGGGAAGAGGACAGGGCCGAGAGAAGGGATGCACTTTTCACGAGCTTGCTGACCAGGCTCTTGCAAGGAGATCTCTAGTCTAGGCCTCTAGGGACCTAGGATTCCATGGTAGCTCCAGCAAGAGATTAGGATAGATTACTATTATACTGGTTGACTAGGATTGCCTTTGTTCATTCTTCTTCACATGGAATGGAGAAAATGTCAGATAATTGTAGGTGAATTGTTAAGCTCTAGGTTGCATTGCAAAGTGGCATGTTCGAATATGCTATCGTAATTGTTTGGCTTTCTGAACATGACGCATTTTCTGCTGGAAATCTTGGAACCCAGCAAATGAATGAGCAGCAAAAACAGAACATATGTGCAAATCGAAGTATGATGACAAGGGAATCCTCCAAGCTACCCATATATCTTTCTGCTCATGACTGTCTATAGTATAGTAAATAAACTACAACCGCAGATGATCAGCTGGATAGATGATAGATCAATCTGGGCGACAGGTGTTAGTAGGAAAGTATGCATGCCATACCTCTAACCAAATTTATAGACTTCCCATACAGACTACTTGTGAACAAAGTCTGTCCTCACTCTTCACTTTCTCTTATCATGCTTCTGCATATCATCCTCATAATATGTATCACTATCTTGCAAGCCATCGGAACCTTCGTTGTGACTTTCCACGGTAGAACTAGCAAAACTGTCCAATACATAAGGTTCAACTATATTCCAGAAAGAGTCAGCATTGCTTCCCTGAAAACCTATCCAGAAGAATCTTCCTTTCCTCTTCACTTTACATGTTAAAGATTGTGTTTGCAAGGATTTCACAATTCTCTCAACACCATCAATGTTCCCGCCACTGACCTTAAGAACAATATCACCTGATTGCAGTCTGAAGCCCCCAAACATGAACCAATATGCCAGAACCCGTGGGGAAAGCCACCTATGGACAAGTTTTGGGAGAACAGGCTGGCCTTTCTGAAAGAACTGATCTGCAAAGAAACCAAAATGTGCATGAGGTATGGTTGAAAATCGGTAAGGGATCTCGCTCTCCACATTTAGTGATCTGCATGCTGAAGGCAGCCATTCAAAGAAACGTTCATGAATATGCACCCTTAGAACTGAATGAGCATTAGAATCTTCCTGAAACTTAAAGTTGACAATATAGACCCCTTTCTGTGCATGGGATTCTATTTGAGTGCCTCCAAGGAGCAAACCAATCAAAATCTCACGCTGCTCTTCGTCCAACTTCATGCTCACAGATTTTGGTGTCTTGACAACTTTCTTGCTACTGAGGAGGCCACTTTGAAGTTTCTCCATAGAATCCACTGGTATATCATACTTCTTTTTACACATTAAATCATAAATGCTCTCAGCTTTCTGATAGTCCTCTGCCGAAAGATAGCCTCTAAGCATGATGTTGCAAGACTTAGCATTAGTACCTATCATCCCATTTTTATGCATTTCACCAAAGATCTCCTCAGCCTTTGTGACATTCCCAATTCTCACAAGTGATTCCAGATAAATGGTGTACAATATTCTATTTGGACGACACCTGCCAAGGCATTTTGCGAAGGTCTGTTCCAGTTTCTCATGCATACCCAGATCTACATACAGATACATCAAGTCAAGAAAAGCTGGCATCAGATGCTTCATATCACTTTCAACAAACTCATCCATGAGTTTTTCTGCAATCTCTATCTCTCTAGCATTTGCCATTATCTCAATAATCTTATGATATGATGCAACATTAGGAGGGATGTTCTGATTCTTCATTTCCTTGAACATTTCTAGGGATTTCATAGGCTCACCAGTACGTGCATAAAGTTCCATTCGGCAGATATAAGCCTGTGCAGGAAGCTCACAACCACTCTGAGGAAGCCTATGCCATACTGCCTCAGTTTCTTCAATATCTCCTTCCTTGGAGAAAGCCCTCATCAGTGAGACCAGCACATCAGTGCTCTCCTCAAACCCGGCTCGCTTCATCTCATCTTTAAGAGCTTTGATCCTGTCTCTATCAATGACATCTTGATAGCTGTGGAGCCAGATGAGCCCCACATAAATATCCTTGTGCACTGCAAGGTTACTTGTGACTATATTGTGGTAGACAAACTCAGCCTGCCTGAGATTGTGCTTCGCAGTGCCTCCTGTTTTACTCACAAGTGCACGGAACAGTGAATTATGCAAGCTGAGGCGAGGCTTATAGCCACCCATCTGTATCATCTGGTTGTAGATGGTGCATGCCTCCTCAAGACAACGCCCCCTAGCAGCACTGAGATATGCAACCACCAATATGTGGAAGGTGGATTCAGCCGGCACTCGGCCTTGCTTGATCATCGCATAAAACACCTCTCGGCACTTCTCAACCTTGCCTTCTCTGGCGAGACAATCGGCCACCCTTGTTGCTAGCGCAAAGTTGAAGCGGTACCAGTGCTGCCGTACCATCCAGCTGTACACCTGAAAGCATTTATCGAATCATTCATATTTGTCAACCGATTGTGCCTATATAACTATTAGGCGATTCACCGAACAGCTGGTGCGCAACAACTTAAGCTTGTAATAGGCACACAGATATACTCAATGTAAGAAGCAGTTTGAGGTAATGGGACTATTGGAGGGAGGTGACAAGTGCGGGGTACTGAATACTAACCCGGAACGCGGCGTCGTTGTGGCGGATGCGGAGGCAGTGGACGGCGACGTAGGTGGCGTCGTCCTGGGTGATCCACTTCCGCTGGGCGTTAAGGATGCGGGTGAAGGAGGAGTGATTGTAGGCGGGGATCTCCTTGCATAGCCAGGCGATCCTCGACCGACGCCACTGCTCCGGCAGCTCCTCGAGCTCGAACACCTCCAGCTCGGGGGACCTCACCGCGTCCCTCTCGTCGGCGGTCGCCGCCCACTCCTCACCCTGGAACAGGCCCGCCCCGGACTCCTCCGCTTCCTCGTCCTCATCCTCGTCGTCGGACTGCAGCACGAGGGCTTCCAGCGCTGACGCTGCCCTTGGACGAGACACGGCGAGACGGCGAGCGAGAAGCGGCGGCGCGGCGAGCCGGACGGCGGGATGAGGGGAAGCGAAGGGGAGCGGCAGGGCGAGAGGGCATCGCAGCGAAGGGGACGGAGCGCCGCCGCAGGCACAGGTGCAGGGAGGGGCGGTGGCCATGAACGGAATCCACCGGACAGCAGCTTCTCTGCTCAACGGTCACCGCTGCACGGAGCAGCCTAATCTTTCGGCACAGCTGCAGACCTGCACCTTGGCTTGGCCGCTTGCCCGCTTGGCCTCTCGCTTTCGCCAGGAGCCCGTGCAATCTCGTTCGTTAATCTCCATTCGCACGCTCCGGATCAAAATTGCAGGCATGCGAATCCGCTCTCTTCGCACACTGTCCGTAGTATTTCCAATCTGCTGCAATTCATCCAAATTCCTCTAATCATCCAAACCCCCAAAAAAGCGATCCGATTTTTGGCGATTTTGGACAAGTATAAGGGACTGCTTGGTTGATAACCAAATTTTACCATGTCAATATTTTGGCAAGCCATGATTTTGGCTAGTATTGGTTGACAATCAAAACTTGTCAACATCTCACAATTGACTTGCCAATTCTATGACAAATTTTTTGTCCTAACTTTGGCTTGCCAAAACGTTGATATGGCAAAATTTGGCTACAAACCAAGCAAGTCCTAAATGACAATATTTGTGTGTGCAGATGGCACTATGGCAGTATTATTTATTCCCTCTGTTTCAGAATAAATTAAAATATACTAGCTATGTATTTAGACCGTGTGTAGCTAGAATTTTGCTTATTTTAGGAAAGACTACAAGATAGGCAGTTAGTCACAAAGGAGGCAAACACCAAAACAACATACTCCGTAGTGCTTGTACATAGAAGGCGACCATCAACAACAAAGCAGAGGATGAGCAAAAGATACATAGAAGGCGACCATCAACAACAAAAGCAGAGGATGGGCAAAGGATAGGCGTTGTTTTAATTTGTACAACGTCAGACATAGCATCCAAGTTGTGAGACGTGAAGTACTTTTGAAGCTTGCCAATATCATTTAGGCTTTCAAGTTAACCAAATACTGATGTGTTATGACTCTCAAGAAGAAATGGCTCATGTGTTATGAGTGCTTTCAAGAAGAAATGATTTATACAATCAGCAAAAGACAACACTGAAATCCGTGAAAAGAAAAGGATAACTTCAACTTCTCTAGTACCACACTACATTTACATTAGGTCACACTGTCATTTATTTGTTTCTTTTGACTTTCATAAAATGTAGGAAAACAATGTGGTTTGTGTTATCACTGGCTCTTCTTGTTCTTGGCATAATAGCGCTCTATGGTAGAGAACCAATTCCACTGGAAACAAAGTCCCACAAACCGCATGAATCCAGCGCCAATCACCTCTATGAATGCCATTAAAGGGGAGCTTTGTGGGGATAAACCAGCAGTTGCTATAGCTAACATTGTGCCATCGAAATTGCAGGGGACAATGAATTTTGCAGATTTGAGGCCGTCCAGAGCCTTCTGGGCAACATCAACGGCCTTCATTCCACCAGATGATCCTGCCACGATTTGCATCAATTCTGACCTCCTCTTATGCTCTGAAATTAGGAAAACCACATGCTCAGCATTCAGTAACAAAATGTGTAGACCGTGTCTTCAGAACATAGGATGCCAAGCTTCATGAAAATTCTACTGCCCCTCCCCAATATTTAATGGTGTGCTTGAGAAAATGATACTATGAAGCATGCACTAATGAAAAGAAAATGAGATCATACTCTATGAGCCATGCACGAATGAAACAAATGGGAGTGCAAAATACTCACTATAGCAACTACACCTGTGAGCCATGCACCGAATGAAATTAGAGTGTAAAATATTCACTATAGCAACTATGAGCCATGTACCAAATGAAACAAATGGGATTGCTGAGATTACAGGTAAGTGTAAGTGTTGCTGATTGCTGAGATTACAAGTAAGTGCAAGTGTTGCTGATTGATGAAATCAATTTCTGAAACGAGTAATAAACAATATTTTCATTAAAAGGTAGCCCTGATATTTTCAGTTTTGCCAAGTTGAAAAGCTTGACTACCATATCGAAGAGGATATAGCTCAAGCATTCATGGTTTCACTTGTTAGTTGCTACCAAAGCAGATACGAACTAAAATGTAGTTGTCCAGTTCATAAGCAACACATACCCTCTTCAAATCCCGGAGTCTCAGTGTCAGGAGGGAATATCAACGAGACATGAATGTTGTCCGCGACGACCTCATGCTGCAACGCCTCACCCAATCCCCGAAGAGCAAACTTGCTCGCTGAGTACGCGGTGTAACCATAGATACCAACCTGCAGCAAAGATGTCACCAACAAAAAGATTAATCTCCCAAGCGAGCAGCATTACATCGAACACCTTAGCTGCAATGCAGGAAACGGTGTCTACCTGGCCGGCCTGGGAGGACATGATCGCGATGGACCCAGGGAGGCGCGTCTCGCGGGCGCGCTCCTTCATGGCGGGGAGCGCGGCCTTGATGAGGTGGAAGGTGCCCATGAGGTTGATGTCGACCATCCACTTAATCTCGTCCACGTCCTGCCTCTCGAGCTCCTGCGGCACGAACACGCCGTGGTTGCAGACGAGGACGTCGACGGGCCCGGCCTCCCGGAGCGCGCGCGCCACGGCGTCGGCGTCCCGCACGTCGGCCGCGTGCACGCCGACGTCGTCGCGGCCCGAGTCGCGCTGGATGGCGGCGCGCGCCTCCTGCAGGCGGGCGAGGTTGCGCGCCAGGATGGAGACCCGCGCGCCCTCCCGTGCCGCGGCCGTGGCCATGCAGAGCCCGATGCCGCTGGACCCGCCCGTGATGAAGACGTGGCGGCCCTTGAGCGGGATCCGCGCGCCGCGGGGCCGCGCGAGGAACGCGAGCGCGCCGAGGAGGCCGGCGGGCGGGGCCAGCAGGAGGGAGAGCGCCGCGGCCATGGAGGTGGGAGTCTGTTTGTTGGGGAGGGGGAGGTCGGGCGCGGGCGCGGCTGCTAGCGGTGGAGCAGTGGGGCTGGATCGCGGTGGCGGGTTAAGAAGGGGCGGGGCGGCCGTCGGAGTGGACCAGGCGGGGAAGACAAACAGGCTGGTCAGATCTGAGAAGAACGGCGAAGTCAAGGAAGAGAACAGAGGACCTTTTTTTTTTGGCAACAGGGGAGCAGAGGACACTCGCTTGGACTCTTTCTTTCAGGGCAGTCGGAGATCTGGTCGTGGTGGATGCGCTCGCCTGGACTCTCCTAGGGCGGACGGAGTACACTCGTGGTCGAGTGCCGACAGGCAGGCAACGGCAGGGCCGCGAGTGCCGAAGCTGACCGCTAAAATGCTTTTTTTTTTTTACAATGACTGAAATGTTTATTGTGGTTGACGAATTCACGACCGGGCGGCAGGACGGCCGTCCATGTTTTCTTTAACAAACAACGTATATTATAAGTTAAATACACTATAGATCCATTAACTTATAGCTCTTTTTCGAATAGATCCATCAACTTCGAAACCGGTTATTTGCCCTCATAAACTTTGAAACTGCTTCACTCCAGGTCCAAAGGCTGAAACCAACCCGGTTTTGCCTCGTCAATTAACAAAAAAAAAAACCCTTCCCCATTTCCCATCTAACCCCTAAGTCCCTCCTGTCCGTGTTATGCCGCCCGCGGTGGCAAGGGCAGAGCACCTCCGTGAGATTGCCACTGCAGCTCCTCGCCGAGCAGAGCAGAGCAGAGCAAGACGAGGAGGGCGCAGGCACGAGGCGGAGGCAGAGCTCGCCCACGCTCACGGCGAGGCGAAGCTCGCCCACGGCCACCAGACGATCACGGCGAGGCAGAGCTCGTGCGCAGAGGTGCTCGCGACGAAGGCACGCACGCAGAGGCGGGCTCCCCGCCCCTGCTCCTGCCGGCGCGCGCGGAGGTGCTCGCGGCGGAGGCCCGCGCGTGGAGGCCGGCTCGAGCGGCCACCCCTGCTCCCGCCGTTGGGTGCCCACGCATGCTCCTTGCCGGCGCGCGCGAAGATGCTCCTTGCCAGCTCTAGCTCGGAGGCCCGCGCACGGAGGCGGGCTCGCGCGGCCGCTCCTTCTCCCGCAGGCGCACCAATCCCCTCCTTGGCTGCTCCTGCTCCTGCTGGCGCGCCAATCCCCTGCTCGGCTACTCCTCGTCGGCGCAAGCGCGGAGGCGGACTCGCGCCCACGCGCGCCGACTAGGCCACGACAGGGAGGCGTGTCCGCGGCGCAGCACCACTCGCGCCGGCGGGGCGGCATGTCCGCGGCGTGGAGCCTCTCGCGCCCACGCGCCGACGGGGCAGCTCCCGCGCACGTCACCTGGGAGGCCGGGGTGGGGCGGCATGTCCGCGGCGCGGAGGCGCGCGCCCATGCGCCGGCGGGGCAGCTCCCGCGCGCGCCACCTGGGAGGCCGCGGCGGGGCAGCTCCTGCGCCCACCGCCTGGGTGGCCGCGGTGGGGCAGCTCCCGCACCCCGGAGAGGAGCAGGGGCGGGCACACACCGGCAGGAGCAGGACGGGCCCATGCCGGCCCGGAGCAAGGCGACGGCGCACCAGCGGGAACAACAGGCGCAGTGGCACAGGCGCGTTGGCGAGGACAGAGCAGCCAAGAGGGGTTTAGGGGTTAGATGGGAAATGCGGGAGGGGTTTTTTTGTTAATTGACGTGGCAAAACCGTGCTAGTTTTAGCCTTTGGACCTAGAGTGAAGCGGTTTTAAAGTTTTCGGGGACAAATAACCGGTTTCAAAGTTGATGGACCTATTTGGGACAGGGCTGCAAGTTTATGGACCTACGGTGCATTTAACTCTATATTATATTAAAATAGTCATTAAGGTTCTTCAAGGAAAACCAGTTACATCAAGATCTTGTGACCTGCAAAAAAGACAACAACGTTGACTAAGATGTAGTGGACAACGAATCTATCTACAAGAGGTATTTGTAGCGGCCATCAAAGACGCGTGCATCCGGATGGACTGACTGCGCGTAGTGACAATATCGGTAGAGCTGTAGAAGATAAATTATACCAACGACCAAAGAATGTTGTTGATGTTGTCGCCGACGATAGAAGAAACTCGAACCGAAAACCCAGACAGGGCAGAGACGACAAACCAGCGTCAGAGAAGTAGCTGTCTGGTTAAAGTGGAGGTCGTTAGGACCGGAGTCTGTAGTACATGACGGAAGTAGCCATGTTCTAGGAGGAAACGGGAACATGGTGTTTTTTATACGTTATGGTGAAAACGTAAATGTCTTCGAGACGGGAACGTGAATATTTTCAGGACGATATTTTTAGAGCGAGAAATGTTGTAATGATTGGCGTCTCTGCCTCTCTGATTGAATATCGGGTCTCGTCTTCTAGGTTAAAGAACACAGTCAGTAGTATTTTCATTTTGCTAGAATTCATCCAGATTCCTGCAATGTTTTTTTTTCCTATTTCTCTACTTAGAAAGAAAACTAGTACGCAAGCGGCATCCACCACAACCACCCCCAACAAACTAATATATTTCAAACTTGAAACATTAGTTGACATGTATGACCCGTTCCATACTTTCCTATTTGCATGCACCATTTGATGCATATAATATTGAGTGACCCAGCTGCCTCCACACCCAATTCACCACCTCAATGGCTCGACGCCTGTCTTACTCTCAGTGGGTGTACATTTCCCTGGCACCAGGAACTCCACACCGTGCGAGGGCACTGGATTGAAAAAAAAACATTCGATGCACCTAGTCGAGGCCTCTCGAGGGCATGCGCGGATGCTCTTAAGCCTTGGCCCTTTTTTTTAAAAAAATATATTAATATATCAGTCTCTGCATCGAATAATATATGTAGCTATTTTTTATGTCTTGGCTTAGGGACAGATAAATTATGTCACTTTAATTGGTGAACCTGTCTAGTCGGAGCAACGCTGTCAACCGGCAACAGTGCCTCTCCAGGAATATTTACCTAAAAAATAACAGAACATGACGGCAGTTTCAAGGAAAGAATAAATTTTTGCTGCAATGGCACACAAGATAATTTAATAATTTTCTTTAGCACCGAGATAATTAGCTCCATATTCAATTATTCATTCAAAATTAATTAATCGCTTTTTAGAAAAGGGTTTGAACCGGGCCAGAGATCTTTCTCTTTTAGCTACGCTCTAGAAATACGAATTTTTTTATTAATAAATTTATTTTTTAAAAAAATTACAAAATTAATCTCCGTTTTCAAAAAATTGCAGGTATAGGCCACCAGTCGCCCGTTGGAAGGGCGACGCGAGAGAATCGCCCGTTGAAAGGGCGACCAGTCTCACGTCGCCCGGCCAAAGGGCGACCAGGCCCAGGTCGCCCGGCCAAAGGGCGACCAGGCCCAGGTCGCCCGGCCTAAGGGCGACCAGGCCAGGTCGCCCGGCCAAATGGCGACCAGACCCAGGTCGCCCGGCCAAATGGCGACCAGGCCCAGGTCGCCCGGCCAAAGGGCGATGAGGCCCACTTCGCCTGTTCAAAGGGCGACCTGGTTTTTGGGTTTTTTTTAAATAATATTTATTTATTTGGAAATTTCAGAAAAAATTTCGGTTTTTTTTAAATATTATTTATTTAATCGGAAATTTCAGAAAAATATCGAAGTCGGAGAAATAGCAAAAATAATACGCAGTCATGCAATGGGCGTGCGAAAACGCCGTTGTCGTGTGCTCGCCCAAGCTTAATAGATGAAAAAAAATACAACAATGAAATATTAATTAAGTTCTAAAAACTAAAATAGTATCAGTACAATATCATAGAAAACAACATCGGCGGCAAATCATACAAAACTAATATCGTCCACGCTTAGGTGCAACACCCCTAATCGTGCCAGGCTTTGGTGCTCTGCGGCCCGCTCGCACATGGCCGGCTGAGTAAGTAAGCGGCGAAGGAGGAACTGTAACACGTGCAGGACGGCCTCCAGCAGCAGCTGGTGTCGCGTACTCGTCCTGTGAGGGCTGTGTCTGTGGTGGTGCTTCACGTAACTGCGATGACGCAAGTATGTCCGCCGGCTCCTGCTGCAGGTAACTGTCAAGGTCGAAGGGTGACGGGGATCGCTGACGAAAAGTGTCAGCGTGCTCAGAGATGTCCGATCCCTCGTAGTCGTAACGGGTCATCCCTAAACATATAAGATCAACGTTATGATAACGCTGATGGTAAAACTAATATATAACGTGTCGAACTCTTAAAAGTAGGTCATACCTGGAACCATGGGTACAGCGTGTGAAGAGGAACCTCCGAAATCGAACTGATGCCGCGAACCGT
>CM041635.1:47990912-48017044 GCA_023333625.1 Bothriochloa decipiens | reverse complement strand
TTTAAGTTGATTGTCCTCTAGGTAATTAGTCAAGTTGGTACTAATCATCTTTTCACTTGAGTATACAATTATGGGCCTTTGAGATTTTCTGATTATTTAGAATAAATAATGGGCTTGGCCCAATTATCCTAACACTTTCTTCTCTAGTAAAGGTGTTTGATGCTTATCAGTTGAATAGTCGAAGTAAAATAAACGGGGAGGGGTGCTCCTACCCTATGAATGGATAGATATGTGCCTCGACATATATGATGAAGAATTACAAATAACCCCTGTCCAATATCTTTTTTATAAGGTCAACATAACAATAATGTTTTTCTCTCATAATAAATCAGAATCAGTTAGAATCAGTTAGCCAAAAATAATTCAGCCAACATGGCTCTATTGGCATGGTTGCAAACAACTCTAGCTCCCTGCCAGCGAAATAAAAATAATAATGGCTTCACTAGCTCCATGTGCATTTTAAGACGGAGATGATCTACATCACACACTTATTTGGTGTGTTTTCCTCTCTTTTTTTTCCCTTAGTAATCTAAGCATACTCTGTACAATATATTACAGCCATTTACTCCTAGGTCTTGTTTAGTTACCCAACTTTGCATGTGCAAAGTTGACAAAAAGCACTGTAGCGCTACTTTGTATTTGGTAAAAATTATCCAAACATTGACTAATTAGACTCAAAATATTCGTTTCGCAAACTACAATCAAACTACGTAATTAGTTTTTGATTTCATCTACATTTAGTACTCCATGTATATACCGGTATTTTGATATAATAGAAAATATTCTTTTTACGTAGTAGAATTTAGAGCAAATTTGGGTACCTAGATGAGACCTATATATTTTCTCCAAAGGATCCAGCTGGAGCGGGCGGCCGGGTAACAACAATAGGGCTGACAGGTCGCTGTCTTGTCACTGAGTTGGGTGCGGACCCGCCAGGTGGTGGCACATCAGCTGGCTGGATGTCAAATGCTCCAAAACATTTCTCTTTCCTCTGGAAAAGAAAAGTCGTTGGCCGCCATTAGCGCCCACAGATCCCATTGGATTGGATGGTCGCAACTCGCGAGCCAGCATCACATCGCAACCATGCATGTTTGATGTGGTGCTATACTCAAGTGCACCGCAATGCAAAACATGCAGACGCTTGAACTGCACGTACTCCGTACTAGCTTTGTTTGTTGCTGCATTGCATTGCATTACTGGATCGCATCACTAGGACATCTTGTGTGAAGCAGTAAAAAATCTGCGTCCTTGGCCCGGCTGGTAAAAGACATGGGCAAACGGAGGACAAAATGGCCTCACTGTTGGTCATGTTTTGCATGTAGCAGGATGCCCACATTCACGAGAGCAGTATGCATCCTGCATCTCAGCCACTGCACGGTAGCACTACATTATTGTGCATTTGCTGGCCACCATTTCCTTGCTCTCGGCATGTAATGCAGGGCTATCCTATTGCTCGCTCTTTTTTTTTTTCGAAAGGCAGGCCATCCTACTCGGCCACTCGGCCCTTCTCTACGTCCAACCAGCGCTACTGCTACACCGTCTTCCTCGTAAGCAGGAGCGGGGCTACTGCTGCAGACTGGCAGGGCGAGGCACCAATCCTCGTCACTGCCTCTCTGGCCCTCTCCAAATTTTCAGACAAGAAAAAATCCATGGCGTTCTCTGCGGACTTTTACAGTAGCTCCAAGCCGGCTAGCTACTGTAGCCAAAGTGAGTCTACAGAAGACAATCATTACCAACAATAATGGCGAGGGAAAGAAAAAGATCAGATGGAGATGGACAACACGGTGGGGCCACCTGTCAGCGGAACAGTATGAGGATATGGACGACTTCTGTAGCAGCCGAGGGTAGGCGACGGACGGACTGGTCCTGGAGAGGGGGCATGCCTCCCGCGTGCCGTCACGTGCATGTGCTGTCCGGAAAAGGCACGGCCGAGTGGGCCGCCGGGCCCGGGCGGACCGAGCTGGACTGCTGGTGCTGGGCCTGCCGCTGCTTGCGGTTGCGGGTGTCTGTGTGTCCCCAGGGTCTGACGAGCCCGGTCCAGAGCCCTCGGGCCTACTTGTCCTTGGGGCAACTGTCCTACGGGCCACAGCACGGACACGTATCTGCCTGTGGTTGCGCTGCCCGGTTCATGACCTTGTTGGCACTGCTGTGGTTGCACAGTTTTATTGCACAGCCGTGAAGGGCCCTATAGTGCATCATGGGACGTGATCGGCAGATTGTATTGGGTGGCTGCAAACGGTCCGAGTAAATCCTGATGCTGAGGCGAATTGGCTTATAGGTAGGATGGTTTAGTGGAACGTTATTTATCAGGGTTTAAATCCTGGTATTCGTATGTTTTTTAAAATTTTTTTAAGGATTTTTCGACGTTATGCATTAAGTGCTAAGCTACGTTTCCGTCGACGACGAGGCTCTAGTGGTGATTTTGAGAATCTCCAGATCTGCCGGGTGCTCGGTCCTTCGAAGATGCTCATAGGGGTAGGGTTTGCGTACGTGTGTTCATGGAATAAGTATGCGTACGTGTATGAACATCTACGTTGTATTTTGTATTTCTAAAAAGGTCGTGATGTTCAGCACTTGTTTTGTTGTTGCCGTAAAAGTTTTGGTCGAAATACACTTTAATTTGTTCTATGTGTAGAAACAACACCACGCTGAGTGATGCTTGGGCGTAGAAAATACTAGTATTAGGTGACGAGCCACCCACCCGGCCCACACTTGGTGCTTCCTGGCTCCTGCCACTGCGAGGACACAATGCTCCCGCCACTGCAATCAAGCAATGACAAGAGCCTTGTGAGGCATTTTTTAAAAAAGCTAAACATTTCACTCTCTCTTCGTCACATTAAATATTATATCGTATGTATGAAGCATTAAATATTAATAAAATAAATAACTAATTACACATATTAGTTATAAATTACGAGCCGAATCTTTTCATCCTATTTAGACCATAATTGAACAATATTTATCAAATATAAACAAAATATTATAGTATTTTTTAAACTAAAAATTTTGCGATCTAAACGAGGCTCGAGTGAATCGCCGATGCAAATCTTTCTCCCACACACGACGTAGTACGGTCTCGATGTGTGTATCGTCTGCTGGTCCATCCAGCTGATACTCACGCAGCTAGGCCGCAGTCGTCGCAGCAGAAGCCAAAAATAGACTGCCCACGCCGAAGCCTCACTCCCACTAGTTTTTCGTCGTCGTCGTTCTTCCCCCCAGCTTTTGATTTACAGTATTTCCTCCCAACACGTGAACGGTGGATCAGTCAGCATGCAAGGCTCAGCATGCGGCGAGCTCGCTTGTCGCCTGGACATGGGTTTTGAATTTCGTCGTCGCATGAGATTTGCAGTTAGCCTCTCCGTGGTGGCCTGATGGGAGAGTCGGACGAGCGAGGCGCGTGGTGGTACCAACCTCACCGCGCGCTCGTGTGCCTGCCGCCCTGCCCAGCCGCTGGACTGGACTGGACCGGCGCCCGTCGTCTGCCCGGCCGGTCGGCGACCTGGACCACGCGGCGTGCCGCACCCATGCACACGGGCTGCCAGTGCACGCACGGCCGCGCGCCCGGCGTCGCGCAGCACGCGCGCGCGGGCTAGCAGCTAGCTGACGAACGCCGTCGCAGGCCCGCGCGTGAACGTGCATGGTATGACTTCAAAGTTCAAAAGTTGAACTGGCCGTAAAAATGTTAAGCTGGGAGTAGTGGGCTGGTATCGACATCAGTCAGGTGCGGAAAATCACGTCTCGTCTTACATCCAGCATTGTCACTTTGATCGCTTTTGCGGTGAACCTTTTTTTTTTTGAAACATTGGTAAACCTTTTTCTTTCCCAGCCAGCTAGGTCAGGTCACTTTTCTTTGACCACGCTTTCTGGGAGTCAAACGGAGTAGTAGTACGACCGGCGGGTCCAAGGGCGATGGACTTCGTTCATGTATCACCAACGGGCGCGGATACACAGACGTGTACTGCTCCGTATGCGATGGCACGTAAGGCCTTGTGTAGTTACCAGAATTTACCACTAGAATTTAAAATTGGCATTACGTAGAATTTCTATTTTCTGTCACATTACAATATTGATATATGCATAGAGTACTAAATATAGATGAAATCAAAAACTAATTATTATACTTTATAAGACGAATATTTTAAACCTAATTAATCAAAGTTTAAATAATTTTTTTAAATAAAAATGAAATAGTACAGTACACTGATGTGACCGGCTACCGTACAAACTGCCGTAAACACGGCCTAAGGCTTTGTTTAGATTGCTAAATTTTTTTATTCTCTCCATCACATCAATTTTTGGACTCATGCATGGAGCATTAAATATAGTTAAAAAATAACTAATTACACAGTTTAGTTTGAAATCACGAGATGAATCTTTTAAGCCTAGTTAGTCTACGATTAGACAATATTTATCAAATAAGACAAAAAAATTACTATTTATCAGGTTGAAATTTTTTCGTAATCTAAACAAGGCCTAAGATTAGTGACAAGTCTACATGGAGCAGCTGCAGTTTACACAGCTGGCTTACTGGCCTGCTGGAGTGCTGGTTCTGCCGCGCCAGTGTGTGTGAAGGCACATCCCATCCCTGCGCTGTGACAGACCCTGCTCACTCCGTATTAAAATAACTTATCTTTTTTATTTTCAGATTTTATGTTTAACCGTTAGTCTTATTTAAAAATTTTATATAAATAATAAAGTAACTAAATTATCATTAAGTATCTCTAATGATAGATTAAATTATAATTAAATAAATAATATTTATATAAAATTTTTAAATAATACGAACGGTCAAACATAAAATATATAAATTAAAAATAATAAATTATTTTAAGACGGAAGAGGAGTAGCTCTTTATAATCTTCGTACTGTACGGAGTACTGTAAGTTGCTCCGCACATGAGCAATAATAATGCTAGTGCACACAAGCACGCAGCGAATCAGTGGGACGGGTGGATCGATACAGCTCTAGATTCTGCCCGGACCGGAAGCTACCAAAACGCTTCGGCGTGAAGCAACGGCACGAGGCCAGCTAATACTCGCAACGCTTTTTATCGATATTTCGAGACCATCCGTACTCATCAAACTCTATACCCGCATTCTATCCATCATATTTATTATTTACAGTGTATTCTATCTTAATTTTTTCACACTTATCCATTCTTTACAGCGTACTTTATCCACTGTGAGTCCTATATACCAGAATTATTTTATTCTTTCCTCTCTCCTCTTCTCCTCTTCTTCTTCCTTCTCCGACGCCTCTCCCTCCATCTCTCTCCAGCCACTGCCCCGCCGCCCCATCCCTCCCCCTCTCTCTCTCCGCGTGGAGGAGCTCCCGCGCCCGGCCGGCGCGGCAGCGCCCGCCCGCCGGTAGATCTCGCGCGCCCGGCCCGCGATGCCGTGCCTGCCCGACGGCGAAGCTCCTGCGCCCGGTGGTGGAGCGATCCCGTGCGGCTCGGCGGCGGAGCAAGCCCATGCGGCCTGGCGGCGGAGGGAGCGTCGCGAACGGGGACGGCTGCGTCGCGTTCCTCCTCCTCGGCCGCCGTGCGCCTCCCCTTCCTCTGCTCGGCGTGCAGCAGAGCAGGGCTCCGGCCCCAGCCAGCCCGCAGAGCTCCGCGTGACGGCGGTCCGTGGAGCGCGGCCGGCGGGCGGCCGGAGCTCCGCTCCCTGCGGCCATGGCGCTCGACGCATAGCTCGGTGGGCCGTCATGGCTGGCGGGCGGAGCTCGGGGGACCCGGATTTGGGCGACGGCGGCCCTCTCCTCCTCCCTCTTCGGCGGCGCGGCAAACCTCCCCTCCTCCCTCTTCGGCGATGGCCGGCTCGCTCGCCCGCAGCTCCTTCCCGCGCCTCCTTGTCTCTCTTCGTGCTGCGTGGCGGGCCCCGCGTCTGTAGCGTTGCATCCGTACATGCCCCAAACTTGCGGGTGTCAGGTGCATTACAGCATGCTTTACAACAGGCCGATACAACTGTTTTGGTGCGCTATATGATATATCGCAACCTTTTACAGCACCCGGTGCGGGTGGTCAAAGACTTGAGCTGATAGCGAATCAGTGAGACTTTAGCTGTAGTGCTGCTTGTACTCCTACGAAATGGTGCGTGGCATGGAATGGCGCACCATGCAGCCATGCTCCCCGGCCAGGAAGTGACGGTGCCTGACGTGAAAGGCCCCGGCAGCTGGTGCGTGATGTGACAATGGCATCATCAAGCGCCACGACAGGCGCGCACAGGAGCCGGGAGCCTGGCGGCTTAGCTAGGTGTGGGGGCTACTCCTACGGCGGTAGTAGCTGTGGCTAATATAGGGAAGCATGCCCCCTCCCGGCCCATCACGTGCACCAGCTGTCCTGCAAAGCCCAACCACGCCAACGGAAAGCTAGCCTATCCTAGCCAGTTGCCAGCTCGACCCTCCGCGGACGGAGAGCCCGCTACACGGCGCTACCCCAGGCCCGCTGCCGCTGCCGCTGCCGGTGCGCCATGCATGGCAGGCATGCAGGGGAGTCGATGCTGCAGGTGGCATGGCGACCGAGGCGCGCGCGGCGGCCGCCCGGTCGACGGGAGACGACCGGCGTGCTCCTACGGGCTACAGGCATTTACTCCGCCGCTCCTGTTGCTCTTCCAAACACGCAGTCCTCAGATCGCTACCAGCAGCCTACCAGCTTCACTGTTCCCTCTAGGCTCTTGGGCTCTTCCCTCCCTTCCGGCCGGGGGCTCCGGCCTCCGGGAGATTCCCATGCGTGGGTCCCTATCGATGCCTTGCCTGCTGCCCAAGCGGGCGCCGAGCCATTCCCTTTGCTGCCTGCTGCCCAAGCGGGCGCCGAGCCCTTCCCTTTGCTCGAGCCTCTTCCCTTTCCTCACTTCTTTTCTTCCACGCGAACGCGGTGGTGTCGTCTTTTTCAGCGGCCGTTTGCAGGGAAGGCATCTGTTGGCGTTGAGTGACGCCCGGCGGAGCCGAGGTTCCACACTTACTGCCATGTGCCATGCACGCACCCACGGCCCATGCACGCTTGCTGCTTGGCTTCGTTTCTTTAAACTTCACCATGCAAAAGCTAAAAATTGGACGCGACGACCACGACGACCGACCCCGGGTCCTTGACGGAATCGTGTTCCGCAACGCTTTCCATACGAGCAGTGAAAGATACCAGTAGTAGCACTGTTGCACGTTGAAGCGGACGCTAGCGGCCATGCCCCATGGACGATACGGTTCGAGTCGTCGCGGAACCTTCGACATGGATTCGACGTTTCTTTTTTTTTTTTTTTTTTTTTTTTGCGTTTCGACCTGCAGGAGGCGTGATGGACGCCGCAGCGCGCAGGCTCTCCCGCCGGTCGCCGCGCGCTGGTCAGCTTACAGTGCCAGAGGCCGCCCGGCGGAGCCTGACGCTGCCGGCCGGTTCACTTCAGCGTGACGTCGCTGCTGCTGCGGACCGTCGGTACGCGGCCGGGCACTTGATTCCTGCCACTGCCATTTCTTTATTTTTTGTTTTGCCATGGCATGTGACTTGTCTATATCTGCGTATACCTATACCTGATACCTCTATACCTATACGTCTACTGCTCGTACTATACTGTACTTTATATTAACGTGCTGATACTTTATCATGGTGCGTCATTTTTTGTGTGTCTGTCTCAGTACAAGTCAGGTTCCGACGTTCACTAGTGATCCACAGAGAAAAACAATTGTTGCCCTTATGTAATTTGCCCTCAGAAGCGACCGGACAACGCAGGACCAGAATACCTGATCACCGTTTGACCGAGTTGAAATTTTACCTCCTGTTTTGTGCAAGCAATAAATATAGAACCGCCAGTCTTTTCAGTTTTCACTACTCGTCTGCTACAATATAATGGCGCTTCAACGGGACAAAAGACTAGACTTCAAAAAACGGGACACTCTAGCCAGCTGCAAAGACTAGCCATGCAAAAAACGGGACACTCTAGCCAGCTGCAAAGACTAGCCATGCTAAGGGCCGTAGCAGCAGCACATAGCGTAGCATGAACCAAGCCAAGAAAAAATTTAGGATGGACTGAAAAAAAAAATTACAGCGACTAAGCTTTACTATGACCTCTCATAATAGATAAATATATAACAGTTTGAAGTAGTTTTATATTAGAAACATCGATTGACAATGAAATTCACAAAATACATCACTGATTCGGTTTCAAAAAACATTAAAAATCTAAAAAATAAAATCAATCATATATCAAACAATCCATCGTATCATTCAATCATGGACTCAATTTCACAGTTAAAAGTCACTTGATCAGCAGACTGCACTGATCCACGGCAGCGCGGTGCAGTTGAATTGTTGGTCCAGTAAGCAAAAGAAAATTCTTTTTTATCTCCAGTAAATCTCAGCGCCTCCTACCCTACATATATACATATGCGTGAAATTTTAAGAGGGGCTTTAGGGGCCACCACATGCCCGGCAGCAGTAGGGGGGCTCTAGCCCCCCTGCCAAGTGTTGGTGTTGGCTCCGTCCCTGATACGTACTTATATAGCTAACAATACAACCAACTCATATTATAAGTTGGATTTTTGGCTGAACTAAAGATTGTAACCTTTTGTAAGTATTCTAAAGTTTGCACTACATAAGATGCATTGTGCACAATTTTTTTTTGTGTTTATTTAATCAAACAATATTGTTCGCCCTTCTTATCGTGGCGGCTGGCGCTCCGTCCCACCCTCCCTTTACCAAGATTGGAGTTGGACAATAACAAGACCTTTGCCCTTATCGCTGGACTTGTCCGTCAGATGTCCTACGCCACGGATTCTCATTGTCTCACTCGTCGCTGGCCATTCCAGGAATCGCTGGTGTAACATTATGTCGTGGCTTCGACTCTTTGGTATTGCTAGTATCTTGGCTGATCTGGAAGGAGCGGAACAAGCATACATTTGATGGCGTAGCCAACTCAATGACTCAGGTCTCCAGCAAGGTCTAAGAGGAAGGAAGGGAATGGGTTGGCGTAGGATTCTCCCGCATCGCCCCTCTGTTCGCTGCATAGGCTTCCGGAGGCCATGGCACTTTCCATCATCGTCGCAAAATTGTCTGATTAGTTAGTACAACAACTTAGCACCACCGTTGGAGTCGATGATCTGTGTTAGTGTGCACGCCGCCTGTTGCTTGTCACCTCACCGATGTAGCAAGCGGATGTAACCAAAACTATCCTTTTTCCCTTAATGAAGAAACACGCTAAGCGGGATTTCGAAAAAATACAAACAAGCTATACCAACTAGCATGAGAGGTATAACTAGTTAGAGCTACTAAGAAAGCAACTACAACTAGTTCTACCACTACTCTAGCTAGAGGCAAAACAATTATACCAACAACAAAATCATATGAATGAAATGCAGGAGTATAGTACAGCAAACCAACGGGAAAAGAGTGGACATAAGATATATCCCCAAGGTCATTTGTTTGTCGGCAGCCTCTGTCCTCTTACAGCGAGTCTAAAGGTGAGCGATTCGCACAGTAATTTGTATCACACGTCAAAACCACCACTTGAGTGTCACGAGAATCACCCCCACAAGCATTCATTGTAACCATGATTCCACTAGAGTCACTGTTCATGATTTTCCCACGTGGATGAGCATAATATCCCTTGCAATAATTTGATTAGAGGTGACAACAATCACCAAAGTCATTCAAAATTACCGGGCCAGCTAAGTACGACAATAGCCTAGAGTAACAAGAACTCCACTGGCTCATGTGCCCAACTACTGGCAACAAGATTCAAGAACGACGATGCAAATGTACTAAAGGCTCTCCAATCTCACCCAGGTAATGAATCAATGGATGCAACTGAGTGGAGTGTGTATCTCAGCTCGTAAGGGGTTTAGGAGTTGTTCGGCATGTCCGGACTGGACTGATTAAGCCAATGCACTTTTGGATAGGGTTGAATCTAGTTGCTTGCTAATCAGCCAAAATCAGCCCAGTTCTTGACTAGCCGAACAACCCATTAGTTAAGTGAATGCATGGGTACCACGACTCGCCATGTCACGTTTTTTTAGCCCCACAAAAACAGATACAACTCTTTGGCACCTCTTTCTTCTTTCCAAGAATTGAGCACTTGATCAATATTTGACACCATCATCCCTTCCATGGATTTGCCATCCATGGTCAAGCTTGATGTAGACCTAACCTATCTCATAGACAACACTAGAGTAGAGGTTAATCTACTAGTTGTTTCAATTAGCAAAACCAAACTCGCCCTCCCATATATAATCCCACTCATGAGTTGCATGCATTGGTAACAGGCACGATGAATATTGATTTGGCCTCGTAGGTGTAGGATTTTTATACATGTGTATCATACGGGGGTGATTGTGCATGTATTTTTGTACTGTGATTGATTGTAACACCTCTGGTGTTATATTAACTAAAACATGCCATGTCATCATATGCACTGCAAAGCATTCATGTTTAAGTCAACCTTAATGTGCATTAACTAAAACAAGTTTACATTTCATAGGTTGATTGTGTTTCTGAAATGTTTTGTCACATGAAATAATAAAACCCTACTTTTAAATATCATCACAAATACTTGGTTTATATTCTATGTACTTGAGGTGTAAACCGTGTTTACACTAGTGTCAAGCATAGTGTATAAACCTAAGTTGAACCCTTAAAAATTTGTTTCCATATTGAAGTTGAATTTGGGTTTCAAAACTTATTCCCAAGCCTTGCAATTCAAATTTAAATTCAAATTGGAAAGCTATAAAGTGTTTTTCGAAAGTCAACTTGGTCAACCAAGGGTGTCATTGGGTCAATGACCTAAAAATGTCCTTGGATGATGTTTTTGATCACTAATGACCAACCAATTAAGTTAGAAACCAAATCGAGTTTGAATTCAATTTTAAAAACCCTTTATTCTAAAACCTAGTTTTACCCCCTTTTCTGTAATTCAAAATCTATAAAGAATTTGGAGATACTCTAAAAATATAGTTTGTATATCTTGAAAAGAGCTGCAAAGTTCGTATATAAAGTTTTTCAAGTTTCCAAAAGAAATTTCAAATGAATTTGAAAATACAGTTTTTTAGCATTTGTCCCCTTTTGATTTTAAAACCATAATTCAAAAATTATGCAAAATTTTGGAAAACTTTGTACGTGAAAAAGGTTTGGTTTGGAAAGTTAAACATTTCATAGTTTTGAAGATTTTCAAGTTTTATTGAAAAATCAAAAGTAATTTCAAATGTTTGTTTCTAGGGTTTTATTCCCTTTTTGAATTTGAATTCAAATTTCAAAATCCAGACAGAATTTAAGGATAATAGTTAAAGGAAAAGTGCAGATCTTGAAAACTTATACAAATGATATTTTTGGAGATTTTCAAGTTCTTATATAAATTTTGGAGTAATTTGTAATTTCAAACGAATGGCAATTCTGTAATTTTCTCGAACAGTACTGAAACCTATCGTCGACCGCCATCGCTGTAACAGAACCGACCAATTTATTAGAGCACAAGCACATAATCCGCCATTAATTCAGCAAATCATATGATTGAGACCTAATAAACCCGGTAGTCCGTGAAATCTCGAAGGATTTCAACTTTTTCGGCACGACCAAGATCGTAATAGTTTAGCGTACTCATTCACAAGCACAAAGTTTAAAACATCATCGGAGTACGAAATAGAGTTATTACAAAACCAAGTTCAAATTTAAATAAAAGCGGAAGCAAATTGGTTTAAAGCCACACACGCATTTAGTTCAAATACAGTGCCAGGTCCTGGGTCCACATCCAGCAAAAGCATCAAGTAGAGAAGAGTGACCATGCCCACGGTCTAGTCATCGCCCAAGGCGGGATAGAAACAGTTCTGACAATAACCATAATGCATCTCACCATCTGCAAAAACATGAGAAATAAAACCCTGAGTACGAGGATGTACTCAGCTAGACTTACCCGTCATAAACTAAAATAAAAGACTCCAAGGAGTATGCAAGGCTGTATAAGTAGGATAGCTGACTCATTTAATTACGGAAAAGCTTGCATTAAGAAACAATTAATAAGAACCTTCTAGCAATGTATTTTAATCTGATTATCCTTATCATGCTACATTAGCACCTGTTCTAAACAAGCATGGTAATAATTATTCAACAGAAAGTAACCATTTCCGATTGAGTATCTTTCAGTCTCAACAGCTCAACCATCTCACCTCTTGTTCAAGTTCTTACTACGATGCCGCTGCTCAAGTCAAGTGTTCACTGTCCAGGAACGATGGCGATTATAATCGATTACTAACCAGCTGGGAAATATCCCCACACAAACCCAGACATGCCTGTACCACGGCACCTTAGGTAACCTGTTCGCACTGTTCGGGTAAAAGATAGTCACGGAATCAACAGGAACCATCGTACCAGGACTGTCCGGCTGCCTCGGTCTTATGTAACTGCCTTAGTCTTATGCTGCCTCGGACTTACGTAATTGCCTTAGTCTTACACTGCCTCGGGCTTACGTAACTGCCTTAGTCTTACTCCCAGTACGATGCATTCTGGTCAAAACCCGGCCCAAACATGCTACTAGGCTTCGCAGTCGGAACGACTTATCCTTCCCGCTAAATGTGAGGCATGCGTTCAATATGACTTGAGGACGTACAACGGACGGGGTCCTAGTTCGACACAGACGGGATAAACCACATTGAACCTCCAGTTCAGTCTCAACTCCAATCCCGCCCGGTCTCGATTTATTATCTCCACATGGTTATCCAAGATAACAATGTATTCAACCATTCCGAGTTACCACCTATAACTCGCGGATGACAGGAAATCACCCGACTTCTACCGATCTAGTTAAGCAGGGCTAAGCAAATAATCGTACCTGAACCTAACAGGGTTGAAGTATAAACACTGGCAAGGAATATAAGTAATGCAGCAACGGTATAAAACAACGCCTATAACTTAATGCAACAAACAAGTAAAGGACTCAAGTTAGATATTTTGCAAACCACAGGGAGAATGCTCCGGGGCTTGCCTTTCAGGAAAGCACTTGGCTGATGGTCGGGACACTCCGGAAGATCAGCTTCGGGATCCTCTTCTGCTGCTGCTTCCCGCACCAAAGCTTCCTGTTGGTCTTCCTCTCCTGGTGCTCCGGGAACTACCGTCGCGAGCTCTGACGATCCTGTATGATGCATAGTGCGTATGAATACCGTGCATAAATATAAATACAATGCTGATGGTGATGGTAAATGAATGCTCAGCTAAGATGAATGATATGATATTTGAAAACATGTATGATAAGCACATGTCATCTGCATTCTCTTCTACTGATAAATCTCCAAATAGGCCTCGCATTAAAACTTTACTCGCACACTATAAAGAATTATAAACACCCATTGTTTTGCACACTACACTCTACTGAACCACAACCAACAAAAGATCATACATATCATGAATAGCATAATAAGCATTTTTACACACATGAAATGATAACTCTAAAGCATTATTTATAAATGAAAGAATTCAGGGTATAACTACAACATGACTTTAGACTACTCAGAAAATTCTGTAAAAATTACAAAAGCTTAATCATACCAAACAAAGACTACCATAAAAATTTCAAGTCAAAACAGTAAGTACTTTATCCTGCACAAAAATGACAAGGCAGCATAATTTCAGGGGCATAAAATACTTTGTACATAAAAGTATATCAAACAACAGATCTCAGAACATAATTAGCTCTAGATTGACATAAAAACACTCTCCAAAAAGTTTCATGAACAAATTCCTTATACATTATTTATTATGAATTATTTATCCTCACATGAAAATAGGCACCATAACTAGACATAGAAAAATTTACATATGACATAGCCTAATAACATTTTTCACAGATAGAGCATGACATAAGAAGACTAACAAACTTGGTCTCACATTTTTCTGAGCAACAGAGAATTAGTTATGCATTTCCTAAGATAAATACAATTAATAGAGATAAATAAAGCTATACAGAAAAGTTTCACAAATTCCACATTTCATATTTTTCATGCATAGATCATCTCATAAGAAAAATACTGCAAGTTGAACCAACTCATTTGGATGAAAAATGAGCAAGTTATGAATTTCCAAAGCTTTAAACCAAATCTGAAATCTATTCTGAAAAAGAAAAAGGAAAAACCACTTTACACCGGGGACCCTGACATTTCCAGAAATTAACCGAGCCCTATTAAGTAAATCTCTGTGTCTGGCAGCTTTACACCGAGAACCCTAGGGTTTCCTAAATTCTACCCCGAAGGTCCTCGTCGGCGGTGAGGCTCGGCCGGCCGTCCCGGCGGCGCTCCGGCGTCACCAACCGGCGGAGAAGAGAGAGGAGAGCAGCGCGCATCCATCGAGGGTACTCAAGATGGGAGGGAGCGGCTGGAGGTGGTCGGAGCTCGAGCGCGGCGGAGCGGCGGCCCGACGGAATCCGACCCCATGAAACCCTAATCGATGCCATTGACCATCGTCCTAGCAGCTACCTACCACAACGCGTCTGATTTGCACCCTAATGGCGAGGGAGGATGACCAGAGCGGCGGGACCACGGTGAGGCCGAGGTGCGGCAATGGCGGCCGGGGAGAAAACGGAGCGATTCGGGTATACCTCGACGAAACCGGCCGAGGCGAGGGTGGAGAAAGGCGGAGCGGACTCGGGCGCGTTCGATTACGGGGTCAATCGAGAGAATGCACGGTGGCTGGTGGTGAATTTTGGAACGGCGGCGAGGCGGGCTCGGGCGACGCGGCGGCGGGCAGAGAAGAAAATGAGAGGGGCCGAGGGAGAGAGAGCGAGGGCTCGGGCGGGTGGAGGAGTGACCGCGTTCGGACGGCGCCCCACGCGGCCAAAACAGCCCGGCCTTGGCAGACCCCGAGCGCCACGCGGCCGACACATGCTGCCGCGGGCGGCCACGGCGTTTTTCTGGTCGGGGATTTCCCTGACGGCCAGGAACCAACCGTCACCAAAAAGCTGTTTTCATGAATTCAGAACAAAGTTTGCTGCTTAATAACTCTTAAACTAAGCCGAATTAGCAAAAACTCAAAATAGATGAAATGTAGCTTTTGAAGAGTAGAACATTTCATCTTAAAGAAGTTTTGCCAGATTCTGCATAAATTTTGAATTACAAAAATCCAAATAAAATACCTTTTAGAAATTCCCAAAATAGAAAATCAGCCCCCAATTTTTCCCTTTTTCAACATTTTTGAACACCTTCCAAGCATTTCCATGA
Source organism: Bothriochloa decipiens (assembly GCA_023333625.1). NCBI lineage: Eukaryota > Viridiplantae > Streptophyta > Magnoliopsida > Poales > Poaceae > Bothriochloa > Bothriochloa decipiens. The sequence continues at coordinate 48,001,870 of CM041635.1, read as the reverse complement.
AAAGTGGTAAAAACAACTTTTGTTCCTTATAAAATTCTCTACAAACTTCATTTAGGGCACACACACATGCAAGCACTCTAGCTACCACTTTCAATTTAGTCAAACAAAACTACTCTCATGGTCCACCTTGGTCAACCATGACAACAAAGCTTAATTACCCAAAACCATGAACATAAACCTAGGTTAATTTGGTGTCCTAAACATGTCTAGGTTACATTAGAGGTCATCCAACACCAAACACTCATACCACATATGCCCTTCATGTGAAAGGCAATCAAAATTCGAATAAACAAGCATGATACATGAAATGACGATCGATCTTTTCATCAATGCTATGCATAATGATGCTTATGCTTAAGAATGCAAATGATTATGCTTGCTTAACACCAGAGTGTTACAATCGCTGACTTCTCAACCCGCACCGCCGTCCACCGCCGCACATGCACGGCCGCCAGCGCGCTCCAAGACGCTCGAAGCTTCATCGTCGTCGTGTCGCCCGTCCGTGCGTCACCTTTGGCCTATAAATACCGGTCGGCCGTCGCCGTTTCTCTTCTTTTTCTTCCTGCTCGTCACCGCCAACGACCTCGCTTCGCCGCCCAAATTCACCGCCGTCACTCCATCATCACCTGATTGCTCTTGCCAATAGCTCTGCCACATTCTTACGGTCAGTTAAAGCTAGCTCGTGCTTGCTCTCCTCGCCCAAGCTGCCCGCGCGCCGTCGTCTTCTTCGCGGCCGGTCGCCGAGCCGCCGCGAGCTTTTTCACCGTCGACCATCGCCAAGGTTGAAAATATATTCTCTTTAACCCCGCTATCGTGTTCTCCATGCTATCCTGCCCCTCATGCGCATCTTGGCCGGCTTGATGATCCATAGGAACTCCGGTGACGCCGTCCTTGCCATCGGAGCGCCGCCGCCGCCATCATCGCCGCCGTCCGTAGCTCGACTCAGCCACTCCAAGCCTTCATTAACGTGCGCATCAGCACCATGGTGAGCTCCGGCATATGTCTGTGTCCTTAATTTCATCAATTCTATGTCGTAGCCGCCGGTCACCGTAGCTCGCCGCCGGTATGGCCATGCCGCTCCGCCGCGAGCGTTGCCACTTTGGCTAGGGACAGGGGACGGCGTCATTTTGTTGCAATTGCGGTTCGCCTGAGTGCCCTGCGTATGTCTGTGTAGTCATCGTCGCCGAAAATAGCTCCGGTGAGCTTCGCCGCCGCGCCGCCATGGCCGCCGGCGTGGGCGCCGTCGTCGCCCCGCCGCGCCATTAGCTACCTCAATCGACTCGCCGTGTCGAGATGAGTCTGTAGGGACAAACCTTGTCGCCGGAGACCTCACCGCCGGCGGGCCGTCGGTCAGCGCGGGAGCACTGTGCTCCTTTTTTCTTTTTCTATTTTTAGAAAATAATTTAAATACTATTTTCTTTGAAAAATCATAATAATTCATGTATAGCTCCAAAAATTCTAAAAAATTTTATGTGTGTTCTTTATGATGTCATCTACCTAGAAAAAATATGAAATTCCAAATTTGAGTAATTTTGCATATGTTAAAATTAGCCCCTTTAAATGAAAAATGGACCTTCAATGATTTTTAATAAATAAAATAAATGGCTTTTAATTCTAAAATTTGTTTTGTCACCTAATTAGGCCAAGAGCTTTTCAAAATAAAATTTTGAGCTTAATTAGACAACTTTAATTTTTATGCCTTTATTTTATGTCTTTAAATAATTAATTAATCTCTTTAATTGAGTTTAATCTTTATAGGATTTGTTTGACTTTGGGATTGATTGATGACCTCGGGTCATTAACCCTAATGACCTTTGGCACTTTAATTAATTATTTGCGCTTATCTTAATCATGTCATTAGGGCTTAATCAACGTTATTTCATGTATTTAATTAATTTCTTAAATGGCGTAGTTAACCCTAATAAGCTTGATAAGCGAAGTTTTGTTGGCTTGCAACTTTATCGTGAAGAATAGTTATACTCAAGCCCTTAATCTGATCATGCATCCATCGAGCATCATGTTTACTATTCCATCATGTTAAAGCATATCAGTTATCGAATAGTTTTCGTTAACGGAGAGTTAACGTTGTCGCACCAGATTCCAAGGACGAGCAGATTCAGGAATCAGGAGTTGATCCAGAGTTCGAGACCGTCTACCCCGAATACCAAGGCAAGCCCCGGATGCATTCAAACCCTATTCTATTTATCAAAGTTTTATCGCTTCAGCTATGATATGTTGCATTAAGTAAGAGGAGTTGAGTGAAAACCCACCAATTGCATTACCTGTCTTATTTCCTTATTCCTTGTTACCTGCTTTGGAAGATAAGTAGTAACGCTTAGCCCTGCTTAATTAGTTAAGTGTTCAAAAGTAAAAGAATGAAAAATATGAGATTGGTTATACTTGTTAGAATCTTGATAATAGTTAATAAATTGAGTCCGGACAGCTAACTTGCACTGGGAATGGAGTCCCTCTGTAGTGTTTTCGTCTGTTGATGCCCTAGGTCCCGTCCGTTGGTGAACTGGTGATATCGAGAAATTAGAAATTCATATGCATGAAGTGGTATTCAGTGGGCCAGAGTCCCCACGCATATCATGGAGTGACATATAGTGGGCCAGAGCCCCCACATATGTCATAGTGTGTTATACTGTGGGTTTAAGTTCCCATGTATATCGGTACACGGGGCAGAAGAGCTCAGATGTATCATGTGGTAATATATGGCTGCGGTTGTTATCCCGGTATATCTGTGATCTGGTATGCATCGGAGTTAAAGTCTTCGGTATCCCAGTGATCTAGGTCCCAGCTGGGTATGAAAATGGATTCGAATCGTCGTTGCTTCTCGGAGAAGAAGACTCGATCGATGTTCATCATCGTAGTAACAACTTGGACAATGACTAAGGTTTAATAATGAAGTTGGTTGGTAATTGGAGCTAGACCAAAGCAAACTTTACTTTCTGTTAAGCTTTTTCGCAAAATTTCTTATCTCTTACAAGTCTTACCTTGTCCCTCTAGCCTGCATTTCTTGAGTCTTCACCCCTCTTTTTTGTCGGGTCAGTCTTGTTGAGTACTTTTATACTCAGGGTTTGTTGAACCCTTGTTGCAGGTGAGTCTCATGGGCAGGAGTGCTTTGCGTCCTGCTGCATGACAATCGTCGAGGGAAGTGACGACGATTAAGATGTTTAGCTCTTGGGCAGAGCTTATCGTTTGGTATTGTAATAAAGTTATCTACTGCTACTCCACTACTATTATGGTTTGTACAATTTAAACTTATTGTTGTAAATATTTGAAACTCAAAGGTTTGTAAACTTATGTTGTTATAAGTCTTCCGCTATTTTACTCCGATATATATTATTTATATCAAACTGTTATAATACTGCAATGCCTCTTTATAACGATTGATCCTGCTCGGAGAATTATGGATGATTCGGGATTTACCCGATAGACTTTTTAAGTCGTATGGAACACATTCATGGTTATTTTGAGTCTATTTAGACAATAATCGTGCGTGTGGGCTATATGATTTAGGAGGTTCTGCCACATTGATAAAAGAAATGACATGAAACTCGAGAAACTTGGCATTTGTTGCCATCGTAAGTTTTTTGCTGATTACTATCGTTCAGTATTATTTGTGCATGTTTGGCATGGGCATCTGCATGCTACAGCCGAAGGCCAGAGCCCAGAGAGACAAATCGTTGAGCTCCGGCTCAATCTCCAAACACGTAAAAGCATTTCCCCTCTTGTAGCTGTTTGGTGTGATCCCCATGTTGTTTTTAGCACTAAAGCTTCGCGTGCCAAGTTTAGCAATACAATGAGAAGCTACAACCTGTGATCTACGAGTATCTACACCTATGGGGGTTGCTCCCCCAGGTACAGCTACAGCTTGATCGGCCCGACCGCTTCGTGTGGTGCTTCTCCGCCGATGGGAAGTATAGTGTACGTACTGCGTACAGGGCATACTTCACGGCCTGGACAATGATGGCGGGAGCAAAGGAGCTTTGGCATGCCTTAGCTCCGTCAAAAGTGAAGTTCTTCTTCTGGCTAGCGCTGCATGGTGGACTTTGGACGTGTGAACGTCGGATGCGGCATGGCCTGCAGCAGAGTGCAACCTGTGCGCTGTGCGACCAGCTTAGCGAAACAACAGACCACCTACTCCGCTATTGCGTCTATGCGCGTGAGGTTTGGTCTAGGTTGCTTTCGGCCATGGGATCGCTGGTGGCGCCTCCTCACCATGCGTCCACCTTGCTGGACTGGTGGATGCAGGCCAGGGCTTCGCTGCCGCAGGCTTTGCGGAAGGGACTCGACTCCCTGGTGCTCTTGGTCACGTGGCGCCTGTGGAAGGAACGTAATCGATGCACATTTGATCGCCAATCGCTGACACCGGCCGAGCTGTTCACGACCATCTTGGAGGAGGCGAATACCTGGGTGTCTGCTGGCTTCCGTAGCCTGGCGTTGCTTACGGCCCTAGTTGCCTGATCGTAGCGCAGCTAGGAATGTCGCACAATTGTTTTATTTTCTTAGCACAATCATTTATTTTCACCACTAGTTGGTGACTTGTGTTAGTGTTTACTTCAAAGATAGGTACAACTACTCGCCGTGCACATCCTGGAGCGTGTATGAAACATCTTTTTTCACTTAATGAAGCACGTGCTATTTCACGCTTTCCGAAAAAAAAGCAATACAAGGCAAAAATTTGGATTCGATACTTTGGGAGGCAAGGTGTCTGTCGATCCTGAAACAGCCACAGCCAAAAAAAAAAGAAGCTCGTCCATGTCGCAAACCCTCGATCAAGATTCAAGGCGTCCCGTACTCCTATGACCACGAGCCACGACGGAGGAGTGGAAGAGACGGGAAGAGGCAACGGCAACGGCGTCCCGGCACCCGCCTGTGGCCTGTGGCCTTTCAGTGGCGGCCGGCCTTGGGAACCGCGACGCAGACACAGCCCAGATCCACAGTCACGCGCTGTCGTCTCTCTCCCCCAACATGATGCTTGTCACCACCCTCGTGCTACAGTGCCTGCATCCATATCCACACCGCGCGGCGCAAACGATAAGCCCCGAAACAAACAAAGGTGCATAGGAAACAGAAGAAAGTTGTACGAGTTCGTGAGGAGAGAGAGCAACGAACACACACACAAGTTCACCACACGCCTGCTACCGTGCTACGGACTACCACCACGCCAGAGGGACAGCCGGACAGACGGGGAGGCGCAGGCATCGCTTGTCATCTAGCTGGTCGGCCGGAGCCGGAGAAGAGGTCGGAGCTAGTAGGCCGGCTAGTGCGTGCTCGTAGTACTCCTAGTAGCAGTGGCGTACGAGGGCAGTAGTTCGCTCCTCGTGTCGGGCGTGTCCACACTAGAAGACCCATTTGGATCACCTGGCTAAAATCTAGTTCATCCTAGAATAATATAGCTAAACATAGACTAATCTAACCAATCAAAAATGGCCAAAGTATTAATCGATGTTTAACATTCTGTCTTTTTTACCACGTTTCCAGGTGTCAGGTGCCTGAATGTTCAATCCGTGCAGCATCAATACAAATAGATTGTGTCCGTTGAGTGTTAATCTAGTGCTGCTAGTTGTTGCCTGAAAATAAATTAGATTTCAGGCATTACATCTGACTGAACTGATTTTTAGTACTCTACTGTAGTCGGCTTGGTCCAAACGGCCGTCTAATCTCGCTCGCCGCCTCGCCGGGAGACGACACGCCTGAGGTTCCAGCGCGAGGCAGACAGCTACGCAGAGAGAGACAAAGCGGGCAATAAAGGCGGCGCGCGCGAGCGAGGCCGAGGCAAGGGAAGGGAGCGAAGCAAAGCACGTCACGAGCCCAGTAGCCTCCGCCCTCCGGGGGAGCTCATTAAAGAGGGGGCTGCGGTGCGGCGCGGCCGGCCGCGGGGAGCAAGCAGCGCGTGAGAGAGACACGTTGAGATATGGCGACGCCGTATGCCTCTCTTTCCCCGGCAGGCGCCGACCACCGCTCCTCCACGGCCACCACGGCGTCCCTCCTCCCCTTCTGCCGCTCCACCCCGCTCTCCGCGTAAGTGCTCCACCACCACCACCACCACTCGCCGTCGCCGTTTCGCCCGTCGCTCTTCTTGGCTCGTGTCGTGTATCTCTCTCCCATTGTTTTGCCGTCCGGTTCGCGGCCGTTTTGACGTGGTGGCATGTGTGCTGGTGCAGGGGCGGCGGCGGGCTCGGGGAGCACGCGCAGGTGAGCGCGAGGTGGCCGGCCGCGAGGCCGGTGGTGCCGTTCACGCCGGCGCAGTACGAGGAACTGGAGCAGCAGGCTCTCATCTACAAGTACCTGGTGGCCGGCGTGCCCGTCCCGCCGGATCTCGTGGTTCCAATCCGCCGCGGCCTCGACTCCCTCGCGACCCGCTTCTACGGCCAACCCACACGTACGTCCGGCATGTTCCTCCCTCTCCTCGGCGGTCGGCGCCATGCCAGCCGCCATCCTTCCTTCCTGTATTGCTTTCTTGGGCGCTTGCTTGCTCCCTCCCCGGGGTCCTGGCTCTTTGTTTATTTATTCCAATCAGGTGTACTTTGCCTCGATTAGTTAATCTGACCCGGTCATTTGTTAATCCCTGATGCGCGATTCAAGAACCGCGCGCGCTTGTTTTAGACAACAAGACCTCCGATTTGCTCCCGGAAAGTTGCTGGTTTTTTTAATCCGTGCTCGTGCTCTCCTCGAGATTCATCAAATGATGAGGCAGAGCTATCTAGTACCTCGTCATTTTTTGCTGTTTGATTTGATACCGAGCATACCGGTGGTTGGAATAGAAGGTTAGCATCAGTAGCACTAGCACGCACCATTGTGGCTCAATAGTACAAAATACTTTCCTCTCTTTGTGGATGATCAATAATGGTGAGGTCGCCACTCGCCAGCAAAGCAATTTCATTGAATGCGACATGCTACAGCACCTGCTCCGCTGCTCGCCATTTCTGTCCGACCGCTAAGAATAGCCTTGCGCCTGCATCGGTACTGCCCTGTACCAGATGCCAATCCATTTGGACACTGCAGAGCCCAGATGCATTCGTACAGGCAGAGATGATCAAAGCAAACGCATAAATGATGCTTAATTAACGGATAACAGCGTCTGATTTTCTCGGTGTGATCTGTGTGCAGTTGGTGGGTACGGAACGTACTTCGGCAAGAAACTGGATCCGGAGCCGGGGCGGTGCCGGCGCACGGACGGCAAGAAGTGGCGGTGCGCCAAGGAGGCCGCTCCGGACTCCAAGTACTGCGAGCGCCACATGCACCGCGGCCGCAACCGTTCAAGAAAGCCTGTGGAAACGCAGCTCGTGCCCCAGCCCCAACCGCCGGCCACGGCGGCCGTCTCCGTCGCTCTGCCGTTGGCCGCCGCCGCCCCCAACGGCGGCAGCTTCCAGAACCACTCCCTTTACCCGGCCATTGCCGGCAGCGCAGGTGGAGGAGGTGGCGGGGCCAGCAATATCTCTATCCCGTTCTCCTCGTCGATGGGGTCGTCTCAGCTGCACATGGACAATGCTGCCAGCTACGCAGCTCTTGGTGGTGGAACTGCAAAAGATCTCGGGTGACTGTTCTTTCCTTTCTTTTTATTTCTCTTACTCCAAAATGACCAATGCCATCATGTTTCTTAAACAGTGCTATCGTTTTTACTGATTGCCGTCAGATGGTCTCACGTCTACTATAATCAGTGGCAATCAAAACCCGTAGTGTGTAGTGCGTGCTCAGTACTTTTACTGGCGCCATGCGCAATCAGCATGACCTACAAGGACTTTTACTCGCTGCAAGAAATTACGTTAGACTTCAGGCGCTGGCTGGTTGTCTGTCCACGCTTTCTTGTTCAGTTCTAAGCCATTCTGGCTGCTGAAGCCCATGGCATTGTCCATGTGTGCTCAGGTCAGGTGGACGTGCAGGTGCAGCGCACAGCCTTCTTGGCTTTGGCGCAGACCAAGCTTCGAATCGAATCGTTGCTGCCCATAAAGATGGAACTTGTTTGAGTTCAGTGGTCGCAGCGCTAGTGCCTGCTGCTTGCTGATGCTGTCCTTCCCTGGCCATTACTCCACGTCTTTATGATTTTGCAGAATCAAGTCGTTGCTCTTGCAACTCTTTTAGGGGGCAGCATACAATAAATCTGGTCCATGTAACTAGTACTGATAAACCTGAAAGGCAGCATGTGCATGATACTAGAAGTCTATTACCTCCTTTTGAACATACCAATGCTTTGTTTGCACCAACACAAATTGTTGGTTTTACTGTACAGATGTTCTTAGTGTGTCACCACCTGTCCTTTCACTTTGTTGCTATACTTGTTGCGCTACTGTGTTGTTGGTAGTTCATTTTATTGAAAATGCTGGGTCATGTGTCTTTGTAACAAGAAGATTTTCGACCTGCAAATATACTTTTGATCTGAATTTTACATTCTACAAACCAATCATGGTCAGTTCGTTTAGGTGTTTAGTGCATAGGTCCAAAATGGAACAGCCTATACAAGGGTAATTTGATTTTGAATAATATGGTTAGTCTTTATATGTGTTTTTCAGTGTGTCAATACATTTGATCATGTAAAAGGACCACTGTAAATTGTGTCGTGCTTTGGTTATCTGTTCCTTCTTAGAAGCGTTTTTATTTGTTCATTCAGTACAATTTATTTATCAAACAACATGATGAAGACTATTACCTCACAAGAAGAAAACATACTGTAGTTATTTTTAGCATGTGCCTTTTTTCTTTGCATCCTCTCCTAATTTGCGCTTTCTGAAATTCAGGTACAACTCTTATGGAATAAGATCTTTGGCGGAGGAGCACAACCAGATGATTTCAGAAGCCATTGACTCATCAATGGAGAACCAGTGGCGCCTCCCGCCATCTCAAACCTCTCCGTTCCCGCTCTCGAGCTACCCCCAGCTTGGGGCGCTGAGCGACCTGGGCCAGAACACGGTCTGCTCGCTGTCGAAGATGGAGCGGCAGCCTTGGGCCATGGACTCCGCCGCGAAGCAGCAGCAGGAAAACCAGACGCTGCGGCCCTTCTTCGACGAGTGGCCCAAGGCGAGGGACTCCTGGCCCGGCCTCTCCGACGAGAACGCTGGCCTCGCCTGCTCGTTCCCGGCGACCCAGCTGTCCATGTCCATTCCCATGGCGTCCTCCGACTTCTCCGTGGCCAGCTCCCAGTCGCCCAACGGTACGTTGCGTTTTTCCTGCTGACGCCACAGACCAAAGATGAAAGATTGGTAGTCGGTTCAGCTGGTTTATTTGCTCACTGATTGGTCTCTGCTGCAGATGACTAATAGTGCGTGGATCTGAGTGACCGATGTCCGCGACCGTGAGCCGGCCGGCTATTGTATCGTTCCTGTTGCCTTCTGATTTCCTCCGAGGCCCTTGTCTGCCTCCCTTCCACCCACCGCGCGGTAGCTGCGGAAACGAAACAATCCATCGTGCTTCTGTATATTTATCGGTCATTTTCTTTTTTTCACGAGCAGGCATATATGTTCGTATTTTATCGGTCATTTTCCGTGTCAGATTTGTACCGAGCCAAGCGGCTGGACTACACAATCCGCCGTCGGCGTCGGCCGTGGTCTTGGTTTGCCTCATGTGGGTGAACATGAGACCGTTTTGCTTAGGCTCAAAGCTTTGTGTGTCTCCACTGATCGATGGATTCACATGTACCTGGAAGCCTGCTTCTGTTGCATTACTGTAACCCATCAACCGAAGCAAGGCAGCGAGTCAGTGACAGTGGTACCTGCTGTTCCCCGATCTGCATACTGCATGGATGAGATCATTTTTTTTGTTACTGTTATTATCATGCGTGCGACTGCTGATGAGCTAACCAAACTTCTTTTTGTGAGTGGGATTGTGGTCGAGGGAGGGCTTCGCTTGCGGAGCAAGTAGTAATTGGGCGTGAGCAACCAGGCCGGAATCGGCCAGCTAGCAGCGCACGACGGTGGCGACCCGTGGCTCCCTTTTCCGGGACATGATCGAGCAGCAGGATCCGTCGCTTTGTCACCTGGAGCCCGTCACAAGCAATGGTCGTTACCGCAGACCCTCAGTCCCCACGCCATCCGATCCCCCCAACAGACAGCCAGCTAGCTTTGGTCGCCCCCGCCGCATGTTACCGTGGCTCCACCTCAATGATTGCGTCGCCAGCGCGTTGAGATGAGACGGTCTGCCGCTGCCGCCGGTGAAAGAAAGTGCGTAGAAAAACGCGGGGGGTCGGGGGGTTAGGAACGGAAAAGAGGGCAATAATCACAGCACCGGTTCGACCTCGGTGGCTCTGGCCCGGCGAACTTCCACTTCGAAAGTTGGCGAACACAACCAGGCTGGCTGGGGCCCCACCACGACGCAGCCGTCTCTTGCCCGCCGCTCTCTCCCCTCCACCGCTGCCTGCCCGTGTTCCTTTCACCTTCGGCCTCCAGTCGGTCGAGAGGAGGAATAGTGATCAATCGTCTTAGTAGATTTTACTATTTTATTATGTTTTTTTAGCTATTTTTTTATCATAATAATTAAGGTTAGGTTTTGTTTGGCCGCTTCAATGTCTTCGATTCGGCTTCCTGCTTCGTACCAGATCGTTGGTGGATGCGTCGTCATCTCCGATGATGGCATGTTCCTGAGATCGAGGTACGTTGGAATAATTCTTCTCGAGGAGGGATTGGATCTATTTTTTTCCTTCTGCGAGATCGTTTTTTCGGCCGCCGGTGGTACTGGCGGCAACGGATCTGTCCTTCCGGTTGCTGGTGGTGATGATAGCAACGTCGGATCTGATGTTCAGTTCAACCTTCAGAAGATACAGCCGATGTGCTCTCGGCACCTTTTACTCCCTATAATGGTCAAGCATACTGCGCCTCTTATGCGGTCTCCATGTTCGTGGAGTCTTCTGTTGGTAGGGACTGTGATTTTCGGGTCCAGATCCGGTATACTTCCATAGAGTTTTCTAAAAAATACGTCGCCGGACACGAGAAAGATAAAGATTCAAAACCTAGTGATGT
>CM041635.1:47920507-47990902 GCA_023333625.1 Bothriochloa decipiens | reverse complement strand
TACGTCGCCGGACACGAGAAAGATAAAGATTCAAAACCTAGTGATGTGCTTCAATATAATTTTATTTTATATTAAAGTCTCAGTTATAAAAGAGGTTCTAATTTAATAAAAATCAGTCCTTTTTAAAAAAAACACGAAACCAAGCTAGCTGACGGATGATGCAGCGGCGTGGGCCGCCGGACGGGACGAGGTGGCCGGCGCTAGGCGAAGCCGCGAGCGGCCACGGCTTTTGAACGTGTCGTGCGGTCGCCTCCCCGCGAGCCGCGGGCTCTCCCGAGGGATGTGTGTGGTGTGGCCGTGTGGGGCGCGCGCGTCTAGTGGCCCCTCTCCCGGTGGTGGAACAGCAAGGTGTGGTCGGGGCCTGTCATCTCGTCTCGTGCATGTCGGATCGGTGGTTTCGGATCTCCCGGCACGAGCAAAGCAATGACCCAAGGCGGAGGGCGTGACCACCACACCGTGCCACCAGCCAATGGTTGCGATGCTGCACTTCTTGGGTCTCCGGTTGGCCAGTCATTGCAAAGCAAACCAGACTACCAGAGAGGCAGAGATCCGCCAATGCACGCAAGGATTCCGATTCCGACCCAGGAACTCACCTTTGTCATTTGCATCGATCCAACTCGAGCGGTGGCGGTGGGACACAATGGTGTCGGTACGCGACAAGGTCCATGTTGGCATCGCCACGGTCACCTTTTTTTTTTTTTTTTTTGAGGAAGACCGCTTGTTGTTGCCACAATGTCCGAACTCACCTACGGCCCCCAAAACGAAGGTCCACATAATTGAGTTCAGCCCACCAATAGCCCACTCCCTCCTGCTGATGTACTGATGTCCAGGCCCATTCGCCGCCGCACCTTACGGATCGCAGACACCGCGACTCCGACGGGCTCGTCTCTACAAAGCTGGCCGGCCGAGACGAATTCCCGGGCAATCTCTTCCTCCGCCCCCACGACGAACGCATCCAGATCCAGGTATCCTTCGACTCCAACTCCTCTTCCGTCGTCGTCCTCGTGCGGGGTGCGTGCTCGCGCCCCTCATCCTGGGTCGGGTTGATTTGATTCCCTCTTCTCTTGGTTAGATCGGCCCTATGTTTCGCGACGAATCGCTCGTGTGTTTTCGTTAAGAAATGCCGCCGGTTCAGATTGTGCGGATTCGTTTCCTGCCTGCTGCCTGTTTCTGATCGGGGACTTCTGGGGGTTGAAATGCACCACAGCACCCCTCCAGTCCGCCGCTGATCCCCTGCAGCCTGCATGATCAGTCTTTGCTGTGTTATCGATTCGGGGTACATTTGTTTTGCGACCATTATTACATCGAGTTTTTTTTTTCTGAGGATATTGAGATGTCGGTTTTTGTTTACATCAAATTAATTTGTATTTACAGCCTAACCAACTAAAATCTTGTCTGCTATAAGCGCATGATAAAATAAGCATGACATAATGAAATTCAGTTTTGCCCTGATTTCGATAATGTATGGTGAAACCTGGGAAATGTCAGAAAAAATCATTTGTGCTGCAGTCCTCATTGTTTTGAGGTATATGCTGATCAGTTATTCTCATGCTGTTGTCATCGAGATTCTTGAGACTTTATAGGCCCCTGCCCTGTCTTCCCCGGAGGCCTTGGAATATTTGTTGGCCGTCACTTGTGATAAAATGGTTCCCCTTGGGCGATTGGCATATCTTATTGCATTTTGCCAACTTATCATAGCTACATGTAAATCCCATTGATTCTTTGTGACTAGGTTCTCTGTGTACTGAATTGCTCGTGCACATCTTACGAGTTACCAGCTGCTTTGTTGTGTTATCGTACATTGTCTTTCGATTGTGGAACTAATTCCGCTACTTTTGCAGTTCAAGTAGCTCACTGAGTCAGCTTTGGTTATTCCTGGGTGACAGAATTATTGAAAATGGTATTATTGATCGACTCAACATTGTATTATGTTTCTCTTTTTATGTCACTTGTCATTCTGGAGTCTAGACATTTTGAGAGGGCCATTGATTGATATGGGTTATTCCTGCAATCTTGATTGCATCCCATGCCTTGGTATCCATAAGAATCTGTCAGTTCAATCTTTTTCCATTTTATTATGTATTACAGGCGGTTCTTGCAGCCTCTCCTGTATCAAAGTCTGGAAAAGGTAAGCTTGTTATTGCCCATTTACTAATTCTGAATATCATTGTTGATTCTTTAATGATATCTGTTTCTGAAACACCTATCGCTCTTTTAATTTTTTGTAGCTGTAGTGTATGTTTATATTTATTTTGCCCTGAACACTTGCATTGTATTTAGTTTTTGTTCATATAACATATTAGCATGTATATGAGCCATGGGTCTACAACTGTGTCAAATCAACAACACTTAAATGACTTTTGTGCATTAGGCTCTGTTAAGTAGATTTATAGGTTTACTTTGATGCATTTAATTTTTGTCAAGCTACGGCCAACATTTTTTCTGTACTTGTGTGATGATTTTTTCTAATAGAAAATAATGTGTTGTTTATGTTTTTCTTCAACTGCAGCACTTTTTTCAAGACAATTTGTTGATATGCCGCGAAGCAGAATTGAGGGACTACTTGCAGCATTTCCGAAGTTAGTGGGAACTAGAAAGCAACACACTTATGTTGAGATTGAAAACGTCTGTTATGTTTATCAGATTATTGAAGCCTTATATCTGTTACTCATCACAAACAAGCAGACTAACATTTTTGAAGACCTGGAGATACTGAGGCTGCTTTCTAAACTTGTATCCTTTTCCCAGTTATTATGTTATATTCCTACCATAAAAGGCTTTTTATATATACCGCTCAAAAGTCGTGTTGTCAACATCACAAAATGGATTTATTTTTGCCATCTCTGTATTATTATTTTTTGTTACTGGGATGGCACTGGATGCATGTTTTGTTTTTATAACATCAGAAAAAGAACATTATGCACAAGGATTTTGAAACCAAGTTTAACACATGAATGAATGAATCACTATGTTAGTACCACTTGCTTAGGACTTAATTATAAGCTTATAGCATTTCCATATTCAAAATGCCAATTCAGTTCAGTGATTCCTTGATCAAGTACAAAGGTACCTGAATTCTCCCTCTCTTTGGATGAGGAAGGTGTCTCTCGGTCGGCATTTGAACTCACTTATGCTTTTGATGAAGCCATTTCCCTTGGAAACAAAGAAAATGTTACTGTTGCTCAAGTTAAACAGTATTGTGAGATGGAGAGCCATGAAGAGAAGCTGTACAAACTCGTCATGCAAAGCAAAATAAATGAAACTAGGGATCGCATGAGGCAACGGGTTACTGAGATTGAGAAAAGCAAGGTTCGTCCTATTCTTTTCCTCGGAGGAACACACACTCTTGAACATCAAGGATTTTCCTTTTACCTGCCTATATACTGTTAAAGTTGAAATTTTGTAAACATAGCCAATATCCATGGCAACTCTAGAAAACTGCAAAAAGATTTACTATTTGAGTTCATTCTTGTTTGCTACTGCATTTTTTCCCTGACACGGGATCTTTAATAATCACTGTCTTTTATTAGTTATATTCCAGTTATGTAATTGCTGATAAAATGCTGAAAGATAGGACTATATGAGTGTTTCTTGTCATTTTTACATTCTTTTATCAGTATATTACCTCTCCTGTTGGTCTAACTTTACAATCTTGTAATCATGGCAATAGTCATTATTATTTTCAACACTTTCATGGTTGTGATGCAGGTTCTCCAGGTCATTGAGAAATAACTGAGTGACTTATTTCATCTCACAAACTATATTATAAAAAGATAAAAATGGTGAACTTGATGAAAGAGAATTAAGTTATCATTTGAAAGTTCTTAGATTGGAAATATAACCCACCCATAAATTCCTGGAATCTGGATTTAAATATTTTGGTGTATTGTGTTAGTTGTGGCACCAGACCACCAGTTCAAAGTCATGCCTCCTTGTCTCTATTTGGATGTTTGCTATAATTTGGTGTGCCATGTTGTGGGTAGAGCTGGGTTACTTTCTTACCAAAAATTGGCAAACTGTTGGGCATTTTTCTTCTTATGAATTCTTCATTTATTTTTGTGGCACATGGGTCTTTGATTGCCTTTGAAATTTTGGCTATACAAAGTATTTTTCCTATTTCAATCATGGTGTTTTGTTTGCTGCATGCAGTACCTCTGGTAGGAGTAAACATGGAGTTCCCCTGCAAAGTTTTTTGTGATTAACAGCACTCTTTGACTAACTTGCAATTGTACTAGCATTGCACAAGATTATGACCAACATTTGGCAATTTGTTGTAATTTATGCAGATTGGTAGAGGCAAGACTGAAAACGCATTTGGCCCCCAGAGGACTACAAACGTTGTTAATGACATGAACACCTGAGGGAGTGGTCTAGGGGGTGATCCTATATTTGGGGACTTGTTTGCTCAAAAGGCCAAAGGTTGGTACACAAACTAATGCATCCTGAGTATGTGGAAATTCTGACGCCATTGCTCATTTTTTTACTAATGTTGATGGTTACATAGTACTGATTTGTGTTGTTAAGGGCTGAATCTAGTGGACAGTAAATTTTTATCTTTCAGAACTTTCCCCAGCCTCTGCACATTTGTGCAGGGATGGCTGCTGGCTATTTTCCCTTCCCCAGACCCCGCAGTGCGGGAGCTTATGGCACTGGGTACGTCCTTTTTTTTGGTCTGAAATCTCAAATCAGCCATACAACTTTCAAGTGAATTTAAGGTCTCGGTCTTCAAGTGAATTTTGAAAGGAACCAACATGTTACATTTACTATTAACTTTCATTAGTGAACCTCTTTTTGGCGGGCTAAAATTTTATGTTGATTATAATTGTGTCATTTTAACTTGTACAGGTCATCCTTCTGCTCCTACTCCTGCTACTAGTAAAGTGGCTGGTGGTATGAAATTGGGCAAGGCACAGAAGGCAAATCAGATCCTTGAATCTTTGAAAGCTGAAGGAGAACTCATTTCTGAGGAAACTCAACAAAGTGGAATTCAGTCAAGGCTGTCATCTGCCCCACCAACCGATCCTATCACAGTGGCAATTGAAGAAAAGATCCATGCCACTGTTAAAAGGGAAATTTTGATATTCAAGAAACCCTTGCTCTCCAAGTTCTGAATGACACCAGCGGTTTTATCCAGTTGCAGGTTATTTTCTATATTTGTGTGTGTGTGTTTGTGGGGGTGGGGGGGGGGGTGGGGGGGGCGCGGGGGGCAATAGTGCAATACTGTCATCTACACTGCTTTTCATATTTTTGAGCTTCTAATACAAAAATCATGCCTATAGATGCTACAGCACACAGACACAAACACTGTTTCTGTTATAAGCCTTGGGATTTTCTCAAATTTATTTAAACCTTATCGGGAACCCTTCTATCATAACCTGATATGTATGATGATTCTCACCTTTTTCCTAACTAAAGTAGATTTTAGTTAGAGGATAATAATAAATATCATATATTCATATGGTTTACAGATTGAGAACCAAGATCTACCTGGACTTAGTTTCAAGACACACCCTTATATTAACAAAGAGTTGTTCAATAGTCAGCAAATTGTTGCTGCAAAAGATCCAAACAGGCCTTTCCCCAGTGGTCAAAATGAAACCCCTCTTGTGAAATGGAGAATCCAGGAGTTGGATGAGTCATCTTTGCCATTGTCAGGTATATTTCAACTGTCTTCTGTCAATACTTGGAAATCTAGAATTGTAACCTGTTTTTGCCACTTGCAGTTAATTGCTGGCCTTCAGTCTCTGGAAATGAAACATACGTGAACATTGAGTACGAAGCTTCTGAGATGTTTGATTTGCACAACATTGTCATTTCTATACCTTTGCCTGGACTCAGGGACGCTCCAAATGTTAGACAGATAGATGGAGAATGGAAGTATGCTTCAAGACCTTCATGTTACCTGTCTTTAAATGCTTTGGTGATTTGTATGTCTCAAGAAAAATCTGTTCAATCCAAATAATGCTTAGAGCTTTATTACATCCAACAAGCATTTGGGTGCGAATAGGAAGCTTAGGTTGTATAACAAAGGTCAGGCTGCGGAGAGCATGGAAGAGTTCACTTGACCATTTGGTACAAATGGTGGGAGTGTTACGTTTTATGATTCTTTTTGGGAGGGTTGTGTTTGCTGATGTATATTTCAACAGGGATGTATACAGAAGCAAGTCTAGGCCTATTGGTAATCTGGTATAGAAGTTTTTTTCATTGATTGAATACAGAGGTCCACAAAACTATCTCTAGCCTGTGTTTTCATAACTTAATTAATATTGTATACTGAATAATAATTTCTTTTAGAAATATATCCATGGATTTGCATTTTTGAAAATATGTTGCTTTAAATTTATCTCAGCACTTATAAGTTCTTTTTGTTAGCTCAGCCAGCTGGCCGAGCCTTATATATTAATTTTTCTCACTTTCTTGCAATGCAGGTATGACTCAAGAAACTCAGTGTTGGAATGGTCAATTATTCTTATTGATCAGTCGAACCGCAGGTACTTGATCTCATGATCTATCCCCCTACCCTCTCAACATATGCACGCCCACGACAGTTGCTAATGCTTGTTTTCCTTTCATTTCCAGTGGTTCTATGGAATTTGCTGAGACGTCAAATATTATAAACTTTGACCAATAGACATATTTTTTCATGATAAGCATATTAGGAGATACAACTTTTTTTTTTTTTGTAAATAGAGCTATATTTTGGTACATCTTGCTTATTTTGGTACAGTATGGAGGAGAGTACACAGTCCCTCTTCCTCCGCATGGAGCAGTCCATTTCTGCTACCATGTCAATGTCACGCTTTCTCTGTTTTCTTTCGGTGTGAGCGTGACGAAACTGTCGCACCACTTTGGTACACCTCGTAAGTGACAGACGTCAGTTCATTCTCAGGTGTGCCAGGGCACCTGAAGACGTCTTTGCAGAACTCCCGAGTGTCTGATGATCGATCGTATCGGCGCTGCATCATGACCGATCTATGCGCAAACCATTTTGTCCAGCACCCCGGGTATGTAGTACGTATTGCCTTGCCTCTCAGTTAGATTGACTGATGGCTCTGAAAATTCCATTTTGTGTTGGATGAGTGGAGGACAGTACTTTTCATGTATCAGATGCCATGCAAGCTAGCTGCCGGCCGGCTAACGTCCAGAGTTTTTGAGATCGAAAGCATTCACGACAAGCTGCGGTGTGCGGTCCACGCACTGCACTGCAGTGCAGTGCAGTGCAGTGATGATAAGATAGCAGGAGTAGACGGCGATGTCCTTTGAGCACGCATGCGTGCATGGCTGATCGATCGACTCGGAGCGAGAGAAAGCGCGCTGGGCACGGGGCAGGCACCCAGGGCGGCAATGCCGATGGCGGAGTGGATTTCAGCGAAAGCGAGCGCAGGTGCACACTTGTTGCTTTGTTTCACGGGGCCCGGCCTGCGCCCGCGTGGCCGCGTCTCCAACTCCAACAAGTGGCTGCCGATCACCCATGGGCCATGGTGGTCGTGGCACTGGCGCCGCTCGTGTCTGTGAAAACTCAGAGTCAAGCGCGGAATCGATCGAGCGAACCGTCTAATCACACCCCGACCAAAGATGCCCTTAATCGCATGATCGTTCGCCTGCCTCTTTTAGCTCCCCATTTGTTGGTGCTCCGTGTAGTAAGTAGTACGCTCCATCACCTCCTCCATACTTTCATGTTCACATCCCGCAATCAATTGCCTACAGAGAGTAGTGTACTGCGCACAGCACGTTTTCTTCTCGAACATGCGGTAGAGTAGCACAGGAAGCAGGCGAGGAAAACGGTGGCTGGTGCCGGCGGGTCTTTTAGTAGGCCCTCTGCTCGCTGTCTCTGCTCCGGTGGGCCGAGATGGGCTAGGCTTTCAGCTGTACAGAGCCCGCCGTCCCTTTCTTGGCCCGAACCAACAACCAGCCCCTACAGCTACAGGACGCCGCTGCGGAATAGCAACGGTACAGTGCTGCAGCGTCGCGTTGCTATCCATCGCGCTCGCCGACCAACACAACACACCCCACGTAACAGCGACTAGCCGGCCAGAACCAGAACGGAGTATCGAGTTCGAGTGGCCCTTTTTTTTTTTCCCCAAAGGCTGCCGAGTGCAGACGCAACGCATCCATCCGGCTCTGTGCTGTTGCCGCCTTTAGTTCGCGCTCGACGTCTTTGCGCCGGGCTAGCCAGCCAGCCGCTCTCTTTCTCCAGTGCCCGGTGCCCGGTGCGCTCGCGCGCCCCCTTTCGTGAAAGATCTGCTCCAGCAGCTTGGTGCTTTGCTTTTATTCCTCCTGGAAAACCTCGATCTGTCCGCTGCGGTGCGGGCGGCGCCACAGGCCCAGGCAGCGCGGAGCGGCGGAGCAGAGTCCCGGCCCGGCCTCGACGTCGTCCAGTCGTTTTCGCCCGGGCAACGGGCGCGCGACCGACGCGACGGGCTCGGCGAAACAAACGTCGGAAGGGCCAGGCACCGTGGGCAGCGGCGTAAAGGCGCTTGGAGGCGTTCCTTCGTCCCGCTCCCCGGGGCGCATCGGACGGAGAGGGCAAAAAAATGGGGGTGCTCCGCCGTTTTCGTGCATGGCGAGATGGGCAACGAAAGCAGGTGCTAGTAGTACTGGCAGTGGGCTGCGTGGCACAGTGTTCAATGGCCTTCAGAATTAGGATCCCAGTCATCTGACCTGCACTGTACCTGCCCTATCCGAATCTTGGCTTTGGAATGGGGCCGGCAAGAGACAGAACGGCTCGCGATCGTACTACGTGACTACTACCCACATCTCTATGCAGCGTCTCAAAAGACGGAGTACACGTTGTACTACTACGGACCGTCTGGTTGGTTGGTTCAGCCGCACTCGAACATTCTTCAACTTCGCCGGCTAGTAGACTACTGTAGAACAAACACGATTATTGTTGCTAGTAGATGGAATACTAGTACTAGGGATTTGAAACTGCAGTCAGTCGGCTCCATTCTCCAAGCCGGTCGTGATGATGATCGTTCTGGGATCCAAAGGCTGCTCGTGCCAACGCACAAGAAGGCTGCGTGGTCCGTACACAAGTGACGAGCTCGATGCGAGCCCTTTGACCGGCTTCCTTCCTTCCGCGCGGGATGCGTGTGCACGGAAGCAGAGCGCACCACTACACACACGGCTATAAACAAAGAGCATCGTGTACCTGCGGACCGTGCTGGATGGCCCCCTCGCCTCGCCTCGCCTGCAACAAAATTCGCGCCGGAAGAAAGAAGAAGGCTCCGGCAGCCAACACCACCCACCTTTGCTGCTCCCAGCTCTTCTCTGATGCTATCTCCAACAGCCAAGATGCAAATAAACCACCCATTCTATGTTTGGATCGCGCACAGTAACCAACAAGCATAGCCAAATCTGCGTCTTCTGCAACAGCCCAACCAAAAGGAGAACCCCCCGCTTCTCTCTCTCCTCGCCAAGCCAACCGAACGTCCCTGTGTGGCCGAGCTACCTTGTCGAGCACCCCACGTCCGCGGGCCAGCCAAGCCGTGTCGACCGTGCCCCGTCGGCGCGCGGTCCTGCCTCCTCCTCGTCGTCCACGGGCCCCATCCCACCGGCGCCGTGGTCCTACCTTGCCCTCGTGGAGGCGTCACGGTCCCGGACC
Organism: Bothriochloa decipiens; assembly: GCA_023333625.1. Taxonomy (NCBI): domain Eukaryota; kingdom Viridiplantae; phylum Streptophyta; class Magnoliopsida; order Poales; family Poaceae; genus Bothriochloa; species Bothriochloa decipiens. The sequence goes on along the minus strand of CM041635.1, from coordinate 47,981,298 downwards.
AGCAACAGCTCCCGGGCACCGGTGAAGATGGTGGCGGCGCGGTGGGACGAGATCGGCGGCTTCGAGTGCTCCTACTCCTTTGGCTTCGTGCGCAACCTCGCCATGGACCAACAGCAGCGCCGGCAGCGCCCCGCCGTGGTCCCGCATGCGCTCTCCGCCTCTGCCCCTGCCCCGTGCGCCATCGCCATCGAGGAAGAGGAAGAGGACCGGGCCGACGCCGACCGGTTCCTCCGCGCCGTCGAAGACCTGCCGCCCGACGACGTCGTTGCGGACCTCCATGCCGTCGCGTCCCGCATGGCCGCCGCGCTCGCCGCAGGCCGTCGGGGAGGCTTGAGCCGCCGCGTCTGCACGGGACCTGCGTCGCCTGCCGTCGGGGACGAGCAAGGGAGGACGCCGGAGGCCGTCGGGAAGGCCCGGGCTGCCGCGTCCGCGCGGGTCCTACGTCGCCGGCCGTGTGATGCGCTTGCGGTGGAGGTGGGCGGGCGATGCGCTTGCCGCAGGTGCTCGCCGGAGCAGAGCGCCGGCTGCTCGCTTCTCGCCGTGCCGGCGGCTGCCGCGTCACAGGCTGCGCCTTGGGCCCACCACTACCGGTGCCAAAGGTTTGCCTCTCTCTCGAATCGACGAGGCTTTTTGCCTTCTCTTTCAGCTGCTATCCAAAATAGCTCGCCTGTTTGGCTCCGCTGTTGGAGGCCGTTTTTTTAGGCAAAAATACTGTGCGCGGTGGATTTTTCAGTTTGCCTCGCCTTTTGCCTATGCTGTTGGAGTCAGGCTGACGCTGTTGTGGAAATCTCCTTTCTTTTTCGAGAGATGCGATGCGCCTTGGGATCAGGGAACTACTACAGCATTGCTGGACTGGGACATCGGACATCGCTGTGGAATTAACTAGCTCCCTCCAAGGGTTTTGAATAGATTCTTGGCTGGATCGACTCTGTCCCTGCGGTACGTAGCCGTTTGCATCAGCTGGCTTTTGCTTCTTTTGATCCTCAGCTCTAAATAACCGAGCAGCAAACTAAAGACAGCGCGGGTTGTCACCAAATGATTGCCTTTACACCGGTGGATTACCGCGGTGCCCCGGCAAAACATGTGGAGGTGGAACGCAAAGGCATCATGGCGAGACCGGGTGTCACAACAATGGCGTCTCGTTTGCAGCAGGCCGGCACACACCGTCAGCGGCCGGCCATGTACTAGTAAATAGTAATGTTGTTATACTTTGTCCAAGCAGCAAGCCAGCTAGCTAAGCTTGTTAGCGGTGGTCAAGCAAGCAACCTACCCATGTCATCCGAAAGAGCAATTAAAGGTCTGTCTGTGACCTCAGGATGCCGTGGGCCGTGGCACGCAGCAGATAGCCCTCCTTCCTGCTTCGCCACCGCTGATGCTCCTATTTCTGAACGACCAAAAACATAGCCCTGTTCACGGTTCAGTGATCATGCTGTGTCTGTTCCCTCGGCCATTCGTGGATGCAGCGCCAGCAGCCGGCAGAGGCAAGTGAGGGTGCCCGTCCCTCGATGCCATGGCAAAACCCAGCCTGCTTTCTTTTTGGTGCGTGTCTGTTCTCATTCTCATGAAACTATCATACAGCCACCGCAACCTCATCAACCGCGCGCTTTAGTTTTTGCCCTTTTGCTTTTGCTGCGCTCGGGGCCTAACGCTGCCATGCCAACGCTTCTTTTCGCAAAGCCCCTCTCGAGGGGCTATGCAGATGGAACTTGATCGAGTAGTGCGCCATGCCGTATTGCCAAAGGCAGCGTTTTTGTGCTCCCATCTGAATGAAACCTTCAATGAGAAAGGGAGCAAGCGGTCCGATCGTCGTCCATACCATTTGTGGACCTTGGCGTCTGACTGTATGTAATGCAACAGATTTAATTCGAGGATTCATAAATTCTATTGAAGTTAGAATTAAATACTTGATGCATGTGACACCATACCCCAACTAGAGCAAGCGTGAAGGCTGACATGCTACACACTACCAATCCGGCAATCCGTGCTACTACATACTGTAGTAATTTAGAGACAAGTGTTACAAGTATTTCATAAGAAGATGTGAAGCTCACAGCTGACTAAAGTTGGTTATATTTGCTCTACAGTTTGTTCATAGGTTACTTAGGAGCATATGTGCTGGGTAAACTATGAACAATTGTTGATGGCAGTCAGAGTTATAGCCATATTATTATGATTTTCTTTTTAAAAGGAGTGTTTGGTTGTTAGTTACCTTTTACCACGTTTAATGTTAGGCATGTTTGGCTAACCTTAGATGATTTTTTGGGCGTGTTTGAATCCCATTAACACTAAAAAAAATAGCTTGTTAATAGCTAATAGTTGCTATTTTTCCAGCAAAGGTCTATTTGAATCTGCCTGTTGGTAGTTGAATAGCGAGTTAAAGGTTTATAAAACCATTAACAATACCAAAACATCTAATGAGAATAATAGTTAGAGGCTCTCCAGCTAATAATTAGCAGCTTTATTTGGTTCTATTAATATTAATTTTATCTATTATTTGTTACTATAGCCAAGGGACCCAAACAGGTTCTTAGTTTCCACAACAAAGTGTAGCATGATTTGCCCACCAACAAGGCAACACTCTCCAAAAGTATGAAAACTTTATCTTGGACTTACTAAAACTGTAAGACGTGGCAAACATTTTGACCATATACGACAGTGAGAACCAAACATGCATAGAGGCCCAGAGAGGAATCTCCCATAGTTCCATTGGAGGTAGAGATTCTAACCTCCAATTTCCATTGGAGGGACGCCGCGGACGACCCTCATGATGCTCCAACCTCCAAGATGATGGGGCCTACGGGTTAGGCGTGGCGCACTGATCCGTCGGGACCGTGCAGGTGATCCCATCCGGCACGTCGACGGCACCGACCGGACGAGCCCGCGACGACACGGCGCGTGCATCGCCGCCGCCCTACCACGCACCGCCGCGGCGCGCAGAACAGCTCGCAGCCGCAAAGCACCCCGTCTCGCGGGGCCCTGGCATCCCTTGGCGCGGCGGAACCCGGCTTGGCCAGCGGTGGCCTAGGCTGCCGCCACGCAAGCAGGAAGAAGAAGAAGCATCGATGGCTTGGCACGGCAGTCCGGCGCACTGCTCCAATCCGGTCCCGCCGGTCCCCCGGCGCGGGCGATACGGACGGCCCCCGATCGCGTGGGGCCCGCCGCCCCCCGCACCTGCAGCGCGCCATGTATAAATACGCGGAGACAGGGCTCGGTCGCGCGCGTGCTCTCGCTCGATTTCGGGGGCGCGGGCGGATCAGACGGCGGGGAGTGAATCCGGGGGCCCAGTTCCCGCACACCTGCCTGCCTGGCTGCCTGAGGCTTCTGCCTCCACCCTTCTCCAGCGCCTCCTTCTCCCCCTCCCCTGCGCCGCCCGCTGCTGCGTGCTGATCTCGCGAGCAAGAAAAAAACAAGGGGAACAAATCTCCTCCCTCCCCCGTGCTGTTGCCGTTTGTTTGGCCTCGACCGCGGACCGCCGCTGCCATCCAAAAGCCGGTGTCGTCGCCCACGCCCCAGCGGGATCTTGCTGCTGCTCCACCGCCGCCTCCTGGCATCCTCCATTCTACTTCGCGCCTGCTCCAGATATTTGACCCGTGAGGCGGCGGCCATCCAACCCGGGAGAGGAAGAGCAGGGAAGGTAATGGGGATCTCGTTCTTGCAACATGCCATTGGGGTCTTGTTTGCTCTGCTTCTCGCTACTCGTTTCTTAGAACATAGCTATTGTTTTTTTTTTTGGTGTGTTTGTGTGTGTGTCTTTATCTATGCGCTGCTCCGTTGGGTGTGATATGATGTTGATCATCAAGATCGCCGACCCTTTCTTGGGTCCATCCGGTCCGGGGGGCCGCGGCAGGGCAATCACCATTGTTTCCCGCTGTTGCCTTTTGCTCTGGCGTGGACACCCTTGCCTGGCAATGAGTACTCGCTCGCTTGCTCCTTTATCGACATAGTTCAGGATTGCTTGTTAGTCTACGCACCACCACACATGGTGTAGCCGCCGGTTTGCTTCATATAAATCGTTCCTCTTTGTGTTTATATTTTTTGGCAGGTGTTCTTCATTTGAGCTCATCTCATCGTCAGAGGCAGGCAGGCCAGCAGTAAGCAGATTCCAGTACTGTTGCTGCGGCGCAAGGAGCATTGTTGTGGGTGTGGCTGGCCAATTCGCGCGGAGACGGCGTTTGCTAACCAGTAACTTAACTGTGCCTAGCTTTGGCATCAACCACTGCCATGATTGGTTGCTTAACTGTAGTCACTTTTAGTTCCCCGCAAATTACAAGTGTTTAGTGCGGTTGTTAATCTCTGGGTAGCATGTTTCTTGGGGAGATTTGGCTGATACTAAAATACAGAGAGGTCGCATTGTGTTTGCCAATAGTGGGGCACCGCTCGCAGTAACTGAACAAAAACAATTGCTGTGGCCCCTTGCCCCTGCCTAAAAGCGCCTATTTATGCAGGCAGTATGTACATCCTTGTTGTTTCTGCTGCTCTTAAGCAGCTTCTTCTCAATGCAAACAAACAAAGGGCTTTCAGAGCGCAAGGCCCACGTAGTAGGGGAGTAGTACCATAGTAGGCTTAGTTGGCTCCAAGTGTTTGTCAACCTGCTAGGTGATGCTACTGACAGCCACTGTTAGCCATTTGTTGCTGTTCATTGTTTCCTGTTCACCTCTTCCCGGCAGCTCGATCTGGTTCCTACTGTTGCATGCACTTCACTCGCTCTGGGCTCTGCTGCTGGGCTTCTAGATCGAGTGATGATACACTTCGTAGAGAGATGTATCTATCAGAAGTTCAGAACCTTCTTGTTCTTGGCTACGAGTGAAGTCGGCATCATATTTGGAAGAGACACACTACTCTTTCTCTCTAGCTCAAGAACCTCTACCGGTGCAGTGCAGGAGTCCAGCACAGCCAGCTTTGCTGTGATACTGCCACCTGCATGTGCCACGCGCCACACATCAATCATCTGTTTTGCCGTAGCTTCTCTGGTTTTTTTTTTCTTTTAAAAACAATGGCCGTAGCTGCTTCTCTGTGCCCGTAGTATAAAGCGGCCTTCTCCACGCCGGTTCAGTGGAACAAGCATGCACTGCATGTCGTAGCTAGTAGCTTAGCTAGAGACAGTGGCATGCCTGGCCTGCGACATGCATAGCAATGGCATGGAGCTCTGAGCTCTACGGCCCGGCGCGTGCACGCAAACACGTGCCCGGATCGGGCCGCGGGGGCCGGTCGGCGTCGTCACTGTATACCTGTTTCGCTGTTGCCGGCCGTGCAGGTTCTTGATGGCGAGTGGTTGCGAACCGGCCGCTGGCCATGCGTTGCAACGGAACGGACCACGGACGGCGCCAGCGTCACGCTAGTCCTCTGAAATTCATAGCCTGCCCCTTCCCCGGGCATTGAAGCTTGTGTTGGATTTTGCTCTGACTTGTCTGAAGATCTTTTAGGTATGCTTGCTTGTTTTCTTGCTCCCATGACTGATGAGTTTGCTCTGGTGCAGGCGCACGTACAAACTGTTCCATTCCGCTTCCACCGGCGGTCGACGCGAGGACTGCTCTCGCCCTGCGGCGGCGGCGGCAAAGGGTTTTCAAAAAATGCTGGCGTGCATCGCCTGCTCGGCCAAGGACGGCGGGGATCAGGACGGCCACCGCGCCGCCACGCCGCACGGGAGGGACGCCGGCAAGTCCCTCACCTCCCAGGTAGAGTACCCCCAACCTACCCCCAAAGCATCTGCATTGCATGCACGCTTCCCCATGCTACGTGGATCATGGATGTGACGGCCGCGGATACGCCTGCTAGCGCGGACCGCGGGGTGGTTCCCGGCTGTCCTGCTCGGTCTCGGCCGTGGCCGCTAGCAGTAGTACCATGCGACGCATTGATCCGTGGATTCAATGCGCTGCGCAGGTCATCGTCTTCCCCCATAATTTTCGTACGGCGTACTTCGGCAGCTGTTGCTTCTTTCTTGTCCGGTTTCACGCTATTGACGCCCGAACAGGGGCCGAGACAGGGAGCGCAGCTTTTCTCTGCGTCACAAAATAATTTTTACCCGTACTAATTGCGATGCTAAGGTCGGCCGTGGCCGAGACAACAAGTACTCCTAGTTGGGATGCTATCTGCTAGATTAGCTTAGGACTAGAAGTCGTAGTACTCGTAGTATTTTCCTTGATGTAAAAAAAAATCCCATTCTCGTTTGAGTTGGAATTAGTACGGGGTGAGTGTGACGGTGAGACAACGTTTGAAAACGTCCGTTGATATAAAGCTGGTCAAGAAGGCCCACAGTGGAATGTGACGGAGTGGGTACATGAGTAGACGTGGTGATGCTTTTGCTTGCATTTTATGGATCCCCACACCCAAGGTTTTGGAGTTTGGACTCTGTGCGCAATGTGATGTTGTGATTTGATTTTGTCACTTTTGTTCCCCCCCCCCCCCCCCCCCCATTCCCCGCTACTTTTTTTTTTTCCCTTCTTTTTACACTTGCTAGACTAGATGCTTCTGTACCATTCAAGCAAAGCTGATCCTGGATTTGCTAGTAGCAGTACTACAGCTCTGCATGCATGATATTTTATCCTCTCGGCTCTCGCTCCTTTTCCTGCCAAAGATGCGATCGTCTCGTTGTGGAAGCTGGAAAGACATTCTTTGGCTGATTTAACCTGAGCTTTTAATCTCTCTCGTCAAAGAATGTTGTTTCATCTGGTCCTTAGCAGTCTCGCACCAAAATAAAAAGAAAAATTGGTCCTGCGCTTGGGCTGGCTTGGGGGCCCTAGCCTAGGCCCAGGCTGGGCCTGCACCCTCTCTCCGCCTGTTGCATCCTCATGCTCGAAGTCACGAACAAGGCTGATGAAATGCATATCAGTAGGACTCGAGTACTAGTAACCTTGTTTGGCTCCCCCCGCATGAGCATGATGCTTTTGCCTTTGCTGTGCTTTAAGGCAAGGTACAAATGTGTCCGCGCACAGCACACACCAACACATGCACTCGTCGTAGATCGCCTGTCCCCTGCCTCTGGGTGTTATTATGCGCAGCACCACCGACCGCTTTGTTGGTGCTTTGTGCAATTGTACCTTGCTTCAGACGAAAGATGTGTTGGGTTAGCGCCTTAGCGGGGTGTGCGCGCTTTTGTGTTCTGTAGCCTTCACCTAAGTCATTTCATCTCATCTTCTAACCCCTAAAGCCTCAAGTGCCTTGTGTCTGCTATCGCTAATCTTAGGCCCTAACCCTAACCAGAGTGGAATCCATCATTAACCATCTGTTGTTATCATTGACGCTTTACTTAAAGACTGAATTCTAGCTTACGCTTGATTGTCTGTCAAGGTGTGCTGCTCTCCTATGCCTGTTTGGAAAGAAACGTGCCTACGGCCTACACAGTCCGAATTAAATACAGAGATTGTTACTGTTCCAAGATTTGTTACTCAACACTGATAGGTTGTTCAAGAACGTAATCTGAGAAATTAGAAGGGAACCACTTCATGTTAATTCATACAAATATATATATATATATATATATATATATATATCAGTTGCCATGTCATGCCATCATCTGACAAAGGAAGCCTTCCGTAAATGTGCTTTCAGCTCAAGGACATGGTGCTCAAGTTCTCCGGCTCCGGCAGGCAGTACAAGGCCGCGGCGAGCCCGTCGTTCAGGGGCAACCGCTTCCACCGCAACAGCCGCCTTGCCGCGTACCCGGGCGTCATCGACGACTCGGGCTTCACGTCGGACGGCGCCGCCGAGGGTTACAGTAGTTACATGAGGACGAGGACAGACGCGAGAACCATGCCGGCCCCTCCGCCGTGGGACGAGGCGGCCAAGGTCGCCCGTGGCTTCCCGCAGCACGTCAGGAGCCCGAGCGCGAGCTGGATACCGAGCATCGGGGAGGAAGACGGGGAGGAGGAGGAGGAGGATGACGAGGTCGTCGTCCTGGAGGAGGACCGCGTGCCCCGGGAGTGGACGGCCCAGGTGGAGCCCGGCGTGCAGATCACCTTCGTCTCCATCCCCGGCGGCGCCGGCAACGACCTCAAGCGAATCCGATTCAGGTGCCTATCATGCACGATCGAACAGCTAAGCTTTCCGCGCGATTGCTTGATCAAGTGCGTGTTCAGCTAACTGAGCATGGGCGTGTGCGTGCAGCCGCGACATGTTCAACAAGTGGGAGGCGCAGCGGTGGTGGGGGGAGAACTACGACCGCGTGGTGGAGCTCTACAACGTGCAGACTTTCAGCCGGCAGCAAGGCATCTCGACGCCGACGTCCTCCATAGACGACGCCACGCAGGTCCGTCGCCGTCTCGACTGAAACTGTGCTGTCGACGTGGATCAGACCGCACTAACTGAAACTGTTGGCATGCAGAGAGACTCGTCGTTCTACTCCCGCGCCGGCTCGACGAGGGAGAGCCCGGTGATCCTGCCGCCAACGGCAGCGGTGGGCAGGGAGCAGCCGTTCGTACGCGCCACGTCGTGCAGGGCCATGGCGGCGGCGGCGGCATCGACGGCCCGAGCCGCGTGCAACCCGTCGTCCAGTGCCGTGCCGGACCCGTCGGACCACGTGTGGGCGCACCACTTCAACCTGCTCAACTCCGCTCCGGCGCCGGCTGCGCCGCACCTGGACCCGTCGCGCGCCACCACGTCGTCCCTGGACGAGGCGTCCGTGTCCGTGAGCAACGCGAGCGACCTGGAGGCCACGGAGTGGGTGGAGCAGGACGAGCCCGGCGTGTCCATCACCATCCGCGAGTTCGGCGACGGCACACGCGAGCTCCGCCGCGTCCGCTTCAGGCAAGTCAATGGCCACTAGCTAATCAATTCTCCCGATGCAAGATTCATCATCGGGCATCGAATCGTGTTATGCTAATGGGATGTGTGAACTCGCGTTCTTGTGTGCAGCCGGGAGAGGTTCGGCGAAGATAGGGCCAAGGTGTGGTGGGAGCAGAACAGAGACCGAATACACGCGCAGTACCTGTGACGTCGGAGCCACCAATCCATGGACAATAGTAGAGTATGTAGGGCTGAGTGATACTACTATCTGCTAGCGCTAGTTTTTACAGGGTGAACAGAGAGGTGAAAGAGGTCCACGGAGTCTGTGTAAAACATGTTTGCTACGTACTATACTGGTCAGGGTTTTGTGTGTTGATGACTAATGTATTTGTTTTTTCTGGGTGATGAACTAATATTGTATTGTGTTGATCTCATCATATTAACTGCGCTCACATTTTCTAAGCGCGCGCACAGATCATCTACAAGAGACCCGTTTGGCATATATAATTGGCATATATAACTCGGTTTGCCCATATTGGAGAAATTTCACTCTGCAATGACAACAGAAAGCAAGATAAAAATTATGTCCAGTTTCACGTTTTTGAGTATTGCACAAGTCGTGTGCGATAAGGACGACGCGTTTGGCATAGTTTACATGAAGTACGTCAAATTGACACTTTACTGCGTCCTCACTTGTGCGCTGTACTGTACATTCAAACCACATGTGAAATGTCCTTCCCTTGATGGGCTCAAGCATTTACAGGCTATTAGTGCGGACAGTTTGTGACAGAAAGATTGGTGAAAGACAAACCAAATCAAATTAATAGCACAATCATGTTTATTAAAACTTTGGGGGCGAGCTTGATGCAGGCAACAAGCAGATCAGCGGCCCGGAAGAGGGGATGGCTTGATGCAGGCTCTAGCACTTCACAAAGGAATTTGCAAATCCATTCTAAGACGTCTCGATGCAGCAAAACTGTGGCATGGCAAATCCGCACCAACCATACGCTCCAGCTATCCTCTTCGGCACACTGGTTTCTGCACACTATACACTATACCCGTCCTGCAGTTGACCGATATTTCACTCTACATACCCTCATTTAGCTGACCAATTTTCTTGTCAGCCTCTTTGCTGGAGGGATATCATCAGACTTCCCAATAAAGTCCGACTTGCCATGTCCGGCCTTCATCACGGGGGCAGCAGGCTTCAAAGTGCTTCGTGTTCTAGAGGTCACAGACATTTGGGATAGCTTCTCTGTAATCGATGACACCTTTTGTATGGCTCCTCGGCCAGTTTCAGGCAAGCTGCGTGAATGCCTAAGTACAGGATTCCCTACAATTCCAAGAAAACAAGTTTCTAAAAATCAAAACAAAAAAAATTTCATGCAAGGAGTTGGGCAATGCAACCCTATACAGTAAATTTACCTGGGCTATTCCGAGCTGGTACTCGATTTGTAGTTAGTTTACTGCTATTCTCGGTTGGTTTTGTATTCTTCTGTGATGACTGACGATCCAAGTGAAGTTTTCTTTGTACACCTGTAATGTTAATAACAAAATAGACAATCAAACTAAATCCCTGTAAATCTTGCTTGCTCCAGCCCAATCAAACAGATAAGAAACATACCAGTCTTAGATAAACTGTTTAATTTTGTGGATGCATTGCTATGAGATTTCATCGTTGACAGAGTTCCAGTTGAGAATCTTCTAGCGACACTGTTCTCCGAAATTCCTTTTGCTCCAACTAAAACAAATGAACCAAGCACATATAAAACAACAATATCCTAAATGAATTAGGTGCAAAGCAAAATACTAGTCTGTTAACTAACCACATGGAGGTGTTTTAGGAGCTCTTGGACGGACAGGAAGTGGAACACATGTACAACCCTAAAAGTTGGCAACCGGAAAACTGATTATAATCCTGAGACAATAACTGAACCTTGTCAATAAAAATAGAGTAGAAAGAGTAACCTGAAAGAAGGTATGCTGGAGGACTTCTGTGGCCTTTGGTCTCTTGCTAGGATCCCATGAACATAGTGACTGCAAGACATGCAGAAATTTAAATTATCAAGTAATGCAATGACTGATTGGTAATATCATCTAAGATAATACTATAACTGAATAACTTACTGAGATGAGGTCAATTGCCTCGCTACTAGCTGTTGTCATCACCTCGGACAGTTGACTGCCTTTGATCTGCATGTGGATAGAATACACAAACATAACCAGTCATTCAACATGTATTCACATTCACAATGAGGGGGCAAAAGGTAGCACAATCCGTCCTTTTTAGTAAGTAAAATTATGGTAATCAGGAAAGAGACTATGGGGATTTTGGCAACAAGCACAAGAGTAATAGGATTAGAATGACTGTAGCAGAATGGATGACTTGAGAAAAACTTAGATTCTAACATTTAGGACGAATTAAATGACGTGTCTGGTGTACTGTTTCCTCTGTTGCAACAAACAAGTTCCTAAAAGAAATTATCAAGAAGATCATGATGATACTCCCTCCACTGAAGAAAAAACATTGTTTTAGACACTAAGTTCCTTAAACATAATCTTATAATCACTTAATGCAAAATAATTTTAAACCTACCAAAAATTAAAATGTTCAGGAAATATTTGTTCTTGAATAAAATATCCTACTTTTTCAAATAAAGAACTACAACTAATATGAGATAGCACCATAATAACCGAGGCATGTTGTTGTTTTCTGGTATTTGATCTACTTTTATTAGATCCAAATACACTGGCTGTATAATTCTAGGTTAACAACATGTTTCTTTTAAAAACTTTGAGGTGGTACCAAAGAGAAAAGAAACTAGTGAATATTGACCTGTGGGAACTGATACTTCATTGCTTCTGCAAGAGACAACCCTTGAGACCAAGATTGCTCATCTGGACTACCAATAACATTGCATATCTTGTGAATCTCATCCGCTTCACTAAGTATTGAAATAAGAAAACAAGGGGGTAAGAGACTAGCCATGATGGGACAAAAGAAAAAATAGAGATTCTAATTATTTAATTGAAATGAGGGGCCCACAACTAATCTATTCTCTGGAGAGATAAAGAACCAAAAGAAACTAAATTTTGGAACCAAAGCGTTCAAGGTTGGACATTTAATTTGAGATATGTCAAACATTCATGTGACCAACAAGAAAGCAGCAAACAAATTGAGCAAGATTTGTGAGTGATAAACTTTAGCAGCATACACAGTCAACCATATTACCTGGTTCCAGGAAAAAGAGGATGAAGTGTCAACAGCTCAGCCATTATGGCACCCATTGCCCACATATCTATGAGATGGCAAGGTGAAGAAATGTCAGATTACGAGTTGAGTTGGTCCATCCATGAATAGACAAACAATAAGCAAAAAGTAAGTTTTTATTTTTATTTTCCATACCAACTGCAGAATCATAAGCAGATGACTGGAGCAAGACTTCTGGTGCCCGATACCTAAGGCATTCAAACATAGGGATTAATGAAAGATAAGATAAGACTGATTCCTTTTATTTTGGTGTCTAGTTTGAAGGGAGGGCAGTGCTAACCAGCGAGTTGACACATATTCTGTATATGGTGGCAATGATGAGACTTCCCTTGCGAGACCAAAGTCTGCTAGCTTTATGACATCTTTGCTAACCAACAGATTCTCTGCACAACCAAGGCATCATCAGTGAAATATGGTATACACATAAGTAAAACTGAGCTGCTGAGATGCAATCATGACATATACTCCCTCTAGTGCAAGAAAGTATCGTTTATGGGTGGCATGTGGTCAAAATATCTAAATTTCAGCCATGAATTGACATTTTTGCACAAGATTAATCATTTTTTTTGAAAAGTAGTTTATGTGTACACTTTTTTTCAAAAATAGTTGGTACGTTTTAGGAACATCATGTAATGTTACACCAACATGCTTATCTTACAATGTGGGGAGTATCTTGCCTGAGGGAGGATATGCACAGGAAGTATGTGACTTTACTAGACTACCTATATTGCAGTATTATATAGACTGGTAGTCAAAGTTCTGTCTCAGTAATGGAAAAGAACATCTGGGCGTTTTGATGACACCAACATGCTTATCTCACAATGTTTCAGTATTATATAGACTCGTTTTGATGACTAAAGTAACCATTTTTTTTATATTTTAGGGAAACGTCTCAGCTGATTGTTGACAACACTGAGAACCTACCAGGTTTGAGGTCACGATGAAAATAGCCCCTCTGGTGCATGTAAGCAAGAGCCTGAAATATCTGAAAGCACCAGTTGCGGACTTCGGACTCCGGGAATGGCTTGACCCTATCTTTCATTAGTTGGTAGAGATTACACTCCTAGAAAAACATGGTTCAGATTCAAAAAGAGCACAACGATGGCACAGTAGAATATTTGCTATCCGTAACATTTTTACCATGTATTCCATTATGAAGTATAATATATCATTTTCCCTTATAACCTCTTTGAGCTTCACAATGTTAGGATGATTCATGCGCCGCAAAGACTTCAATAAAATTAAAAAAGAAATGTCAGCTGAAAGAACATAACTGGGAATGATAAAAGGAACATCACCGGTCTAAAATACCTTTACTTCACGCAGACTCATACATTCCTCAAAAGAATAATACTTTTTCTTCATTTTCTTAACAGCAACCTACATTAAAGCATTGGCAAATTCTCATGTTATTGTCATTTGATTAATTGTAACAGGGTTCACAGTAAAAATGTTTACAGAGAAGTTTTATCTTCAGATACATACAACTTCACCATTCTGTTTATTTATAGCACGCCATACACTCCCAAAAGTCCCATCGCCAACTTCCTTAATCAACTTGAATCTGCGAAGACATGTTGTAAGACAAAAATAACCTAAAATAGAAAATCTGTGGAACTAAGAATAAAAGCAGCCTAAAATAGCCAGTCAATATAAAAGTTACCTATCCATTGTTGTGGTATCCGAGCTGCCTTGTGCAAGTTTTCCCTACAGAATAACCAAGTCCAGAGAAATATGAACAGCCAACACAGGCAAGTGTTTGCCAAGTTCTAGCCGATCAATCTCTTGCCTGCAATTAGCAAATAAGATAAGGTCTGCAATTAATTGACAGTCCCGGAGCAGAGAAAAAAGATGATCCATAAAGCTGATGTGGTTTGAAAAAAAAAAAATAACAACTACCTCAGTATGTAGGATTCTGTTCCACTACAAGCCCACTGCAAACATAGCATGAAGTTGCAAAGTGTAGCAAGAATGAGCCTTGAGAAGGAAAATCATGCATATACAATAAAACAAAACAAAGAAAGACCAAGGTAGTGAAGTTACATGTAGATGTCTGGCATAGACGGAAATATAATAACTTCAGGAAAATATCGCATCAGCCTGCTTGTTGTTGAGCATAGAGGAGCATATAACCACTATGTGTAGTTCACCAGAGAGGAGAGATGGGTGTTCCCACGAGCTAAGACACACCGATCAAGAGTTTCTTTCGAAAAGAACTGCTTGCATTGAAGGAGATATGCCCGACAGATCACTTTTTCCATGTCTCAGATGAACGCTTCAAGCTCCCAAATTCACTGCTCCTGCAATCTAGTCAACAGTTTTGAGTCAGAAAGCAGACATTCTATATCATCGTGCCCTTGGGAAAACCAATACAATTGCATTTGCAGCTAAACTCGAGATGAACTAGAGTTATTATCAATGTAGAGCATCAGCACCACACAGCAGAGGTACATCCAGGCTTCTATTCTATGAGTTGCAATAACAATTTCATGAAAATCATGATATAGTCCAAACAGAAACATAGGCAATGGTCTATTAGGCAATTAGGGGGCAGCAACAACTATCTTGCAAAGACAAACAAGCACAAACAGCCACCCCCGGACAGGAAACTGATAGCATTAAGCCGTAACTGATATAGAGCAAACAACCTGCATTGGCCTTCAAGCGCAATTTACACCTTCTCCGCAACAAAACCAAAACAAAAACAAATTTTATCATCCAAGCAGAGATAAGAAAAAAAAAAAAAAGAGGCCTCATCCTTTTACCATCTCGGATGAGAGGGAGAAAAGGACCTTTTTCCAACATAATACAAACCAAGCCAATGAAACAGATCCAAACCACCGTACCACAAAACACAGCATCACGCAAGAGGCATTACAGCGCACCAACTCGCCGCCCAGATCCGGCGTCCGGTGCACAGATCCAGGGCCAAATCCCGCCCAGCAAGCAAAAAAAACACAGAGAGAAGCGAGCAAGCCTCCGCAGAGACAGGGCGCACAGGAAAGCGTAGTAGAGGCGAGCGGCGACACAGGAATCGATTCCATACCTTACCCTGCGGGCGAGGACAGAGCATAGGGTGGTGTCGTCGCCTCCCCCACGTGGTTGCCGCGTGCCCTGCCTCCCTGTGCGGACCCGGGGCGGAAGGAAGCGAGCCGCACCGGCACCGGCACCGGCGGCGGCGGCGACGGCTGGCGGCGTGCGTGGGACGGGAAGGAGGAAGGGGGCAGCGGCGGGGCCTTCCGGATTCTACCCGCGTCGCGCTCCGTTACTTTTTATAACCATGGCCAGGCCACCGCAGCACAGCACAGCACCGCACCGCCTCCTCCTCCTCCTCTCCTCGCGTGCGACGCCTCTCGCGCTCCGCCCCCGCCTTGGCCTCGCCTGCCTCTGCCTGCCGCTCGCGGCGTCTCCCCCTTTTTTGCCCGCTTTTTACTCGGTTTTTTTGGGCTCGCCCCGCCGGACGCCAAAGCGCAGCTCGCCTTTCACCCCTCCCAGTCCTCTTCTTTTTTCTACTACGGAGCCGCCTGCTATTGGCAACTTGGCCGCATCAGGGCGATTGCTCGGGGAGAGGGAGTTGGCATCGGTGCCGGCTGGCATGAGATCGCGCTCGCGCGGGGCTTAATGCATTGTTAATGACGATTTGGAGCGAGATGATGGGCCACTTATCGCCCCGGTGGACTTTTTCGGCACAATGGCGACGCCTCTGTTCGCTAGTGAAGATACCTGCCACCTGCGACGATGCGTCATATGCAAAACTCTATCTGCTCTGCTCGACCTCGATTTCTATCATAGATAAAGAACTCGGGGTGAATGGTGACAATGTCTAATTCCGATGAACTCAGAGCTGTTGTTCATTCCAAAATCTCTCGTCCAAGACTCTAACCACAGGAATGATCACGGGTATCCCATCATCGCTACTGTCTTTACGGTCTTACGGGTATTTCCACTGGGATCATTCCGTCGGCCGGTCCTGCGTCGGATGGTGACGGACCTCGACGTTCCTAGCCGACCAACCAGCTACCTGCTGCCGTTAGGTTTGGGACTCGCAGCTGCTAGGCACAGCAGCACAGAGATGATCCGGCCATCCGGGTGCTCACGGCTCACGAGCCACAAGCCCCAACACCGCAGACAGCACCAACTTTGCCGTGCCCGCAGCATCTCTACATTCCGTGCCATCGACAGCACGCACAGCACGGTCCCCGCTGCTTGGCGGGAGTGTGTAATGGCGGTGGATTGGTCCCGACGCAAGCACAAGCAAGCTGACACGGATCCCTGCTCCCGGTTGGTAGCCCATCGCCATTGCTGGCTCGGTGGGCTGGCTAATCCATCCTGATATGCTCTGCTCCAACGGACAAGTCGGTCCGATTTAATTGCACAAGAATTTCAGGTATAGTTATTAAGCGAGTTCAGTTAGAGTTAGCTCTCTATTCTCTGCGGATTTCTTGTGTTCTAGTGGAAGAACAGGTAGTAGTACAATGATTTTGCTTGATCATGTGGGTGCCTCTGCCTGCCTTAACTGGTGAGGAAATGATTTTTCCGATCCCTTGCCTGACTTAGCAGAAACGCTCAACTTCTCCTAAAAATTGAATCATGCACCCTGGACTCTGGAACTGATGACACCACCACAAATCCATTCCCATAGTTCAAGCTTCGTCCAGACTCCAGCCTGCTGCCTGCAAGTTGAAGCGCTATACCTGGAGATGCTTTGCTTCTCTTTGACTCGTCGGATGCGACGGAGCAGGAGCAGCGCGGTGCGAGTTTGGAAATGGACGTGGGATGGCGCGACGCGGTCCATAAATCCAAGTATCCATCCAACTGCTCGCTCACGTGCTAGATCTGGCTACAGTGCCAGGAGCCCATGCAGGCACAGGCAACAACACAGACCACGGCAGACGAACGAACGAGCCCTCGCCATGCGCTGCTGCGCACATGCCAAGATGCTCTTGCGCTTCAGTCTCGCAGGTTGGTCAGGGACCAGCAGCAGCCCAGCGCGCACCACGAAACTGACCTGCCCTTGCTCGGAACCAACATTTTCTGTTTTCTCATCTGTGCGCAACACAGCATCCCAGACCCGGCAAATCCACACAGCACGGAATCAGTAGCAGGGGAAAATACTGAAAAATGTCACTGGTCATGTGCGCCGCATTGCCGTTTTGTTTCTTTTTTTATTTACTCTCCCAGCCCTGCCTGGTGGGCCGGTGGCAGCAGGCATTTGTTTTTTTCTTAAGCGGCAAACGCGATGAACAGAACACAACAGCGTACCTCTTGCGTGTGTTTTGGAAAACGAAAAATAATACCCAGACGTGCAAGGCTGTGCATAGCGTAGCTTTTGGGCCGTGCTTGACGCTGGGATCGCAAGAGAAGTGTGGCCTGTTTGCCACTTCGGCCATCCCAGTCTCTCTGGTCTATGCTCGGTAGCCATCATCAGTACTTACACATCAGGTCATCCACAGCGCACGGCGTTGCTCACGACAGGAAGAAGCATCGTCGTCCGGAGCTCATCAGGACATGGGCGACGACGTACGGTCGGAGGTGCCGCTGGCCGTGCTGCGGGAACGCCAGGGCTCGACCTTAACTCCATCAGTAGCTGTTTCTTGGCTGTATTATGCAGTACATGTTTGTATCGCCGGCGTTGATCGGCGGATGTATCGGCGTTGATCGGTGCAGTTCTTGAGCCCCGCGCGCTCCACAGCTAGCGTGCGTTGGGAAACCCAGATTCTCACATCACAATCCAGCGCGCAAGCTCATCGATGATCCGTGATCGATCGATCAAGTTCATGCATACAGTAACAAGCAATAATGCAAAATTCTCAACAAAAAAAAAAAAGTACTAGCAATCAATGCGACAAGTGTGACCACCATGCAGCAGCGGCGTGCAGGGTATCAGGGGCGGCGGGACTTTTGGCGCGCTCCCTGCAGGTTAGGACCCTAGGAGAGAACTCAGAGAAGCCTTGTTTTATATGAGATGCCTTAAGATTTTCTTAAAAAAAAAACAAAAACGAGTTGTGCCTCTGCTTTCTAGAAAGTAACAAGATAGCATCAGTTCTGCACTTCTGCTGGAGTTTACAGAAAAGATTAGAATCTCCTGCTCTATTGCATCATTTAGTATTCAATTCAACTACATCTGACAGCATAACAGAACTAGGCAAGAAATTCTTTTGCCAACTCATAACGGCCTCCTTCATCTGATCAATATGCTTCTTAATTATCCTCATCTTTAAACAGGATCTTCCACTTCTGCTTTAAGGATACATCAATGCAGAGCACATCAGTTGGAGAGTTAGGAATCTTTTTTCTCAGTCGTCATCTTATTCCTCATGGTCCACGTAGCCCAAGCAAAACCTCAAAAACAACACAAACATAAGCTCTCTCTGGACTCCACACCGCATTGACCCGCATATATACACTCTCCCACGGAACAGCTGGGTTCCCTCACCAGCTTAAAGAGATTCTCGTAGATGCCTGAAGAATTATTAATATTACAGGGATAATAGGACGACTTAAGAGATATGTTGGAGCATCTCCTCGCTGGTTTATACGTAGACTAAGAGATTGAACAGAATTTGTAGCTATATCTACTTGACATGCTCTTATATTGTCATGGTACACTGCACGGCCTTGCTCGCTAGAGGAAGAAGCGTCGGAGCTAAGGTCCTAAGGACCATGGGCGAGGGCGACGCGCCGTTGGAGGTGCTGCTTGCTGTGCTTCAGGATCACCAGCAGGGATCGAAGGAGACGTCGCCGGAAGCTGGCTCCGACACCGGACAAAAAGAGGTGAGCTTGTTCGGCCTCCACATCCTCCCTTCTCACCAGTTTCTTATGGTATCCTTGTGCTCGCCGGCTCGCCGCCGCCGATCAGTATGGCACAGTGGCTAGCACGGTTCAGCAGGCTCTAATCCTCGGTAACGGAGGTCAAGCACACGGAACGGGGCGCCATCGTGCCTCGCCGCCGAACAATTCAATTTCCGTTGACCCCTTACCTTATCTTCTCCAATGATTTTATTCTTATTTTCTTTTCCTGCTCATTTTATTTGATTTTTTTAGGGGTGTCTTTTTCTATTTGATGGAAAGGGATTTGACTCTGTTCCTGGATTTGGAGAAGCTTATTAGTAAGCTCGGTAAGGCTCAGTGAATTAATAAATGGGCCGTATAATAAGCAACCCAAGGCCCACATCCGGTCCAAATAAGACTGGCTTTTCGGTAATGGACCGGGCACTCATCCCTGTGTGGCCGTCGTGATATTTCTCTCAAAAAAAAGGCCGTCGTGATTTCGTTACAGGTGTAGCCGCCGCAGGCTGCATGTCTCCGCAGCGACAGGTGTCACCAGCCGGCCGTCAGCACCGCGCCCGTTCTCGCGGCAAATCCGTTTCAGGCGAGCAATCCAAGCAGGGTCATATGGCCTGTTTGGATACTCCCGCTTGATCACGATCACAACAACTTCTGTAGCATCAGGAGACTGGGTGAAATCTAGTACGAACGTAGTATTATGAGAAAATAGATACTACATAGTACAGGTCCAACCCAGTAGCTGCTTCTTGTTCAGTTGGTGAATCATCTGTCTCGTTTTCCAATTTGTTACAAATTTCGTGATCATACATGCGTTGGCATTATTTGGTTTCTCATATGATTTCCAGAGTTTCCCCCTGATACGATATGGAATGATCTGACGGATCAATCTGACTCTACGCAGAAGCTCGCCGCCCAGAACGCCGCACCGGCAGCCAGTACCGCTCCAATGGGCGAATGCGGCACGGAGTACAGGGGCCTCCCCGACGCCAATGGCGAGGACGCGGGGCCGGAGCGGGACGAGCAAGGTATCCATCGTCCCGCTCGTTTTCCTCATCTTCTACGAGGTCTCCGGCGGGCCGTTCGGCTTCGAGGACAGCGTGGGCGCGGCGGGGCCGCTCCTCGCGATCGTCGGCTTCCTAGCCCTGCCCCATCTGGAGCATCCCGGAAGCGCTGATTACGGCGGAGCTGGGCACCATGTTCCCGGAGAACGGCGGGTACGTCGTGTGGGTCGCCTCGGCGCTCGGGCCCTACTGGGGGTTCCAGCAGGGGTGGGTCAAGTGGCTCAGCGGCGTCATCGACAATGCCCTGTACCCCGTCCTCTTCCTGGACTACCTCAAGTCCGCCGTGCCGGCGCTGGGCGGCGGCGCGCCGAGGGCGTTCGCGGTGCTCGGACTCACGGCGGTGCTGACGCTGCTCAACTACAGGGGGCTCACCGTCGTCGGCTGGGTCGCCATCTGCCTCGGGGTGTTCTCCATCCTGCCTTTCTTCATCATGGGGCTCATCTCGCTGCCCAGGCTCCGGCCGGCCAGGTGGCGGGTGGTCGACCTCCACAACGTCGACTGGAACCTGTACCTCAACACGCTGTTCTGGAACCTCAACTACTGGGACTCCATCAGCACGCTGTCCGGCGAGGTGGACAACCCCGGCAAGACGCTGCCCAAGGCGCTCTTCTTCGCGGTCATCCTCGTGGTGGTGGGGTACCTGTACCCTCTCCTCGCCGGGACCGGCGCGGTGCCGCTGGACAGGGGCCAGTGGAGCGACGGCTCCTTCTCGGACCTCGCCAAGCTCCTGGGCGGCGCGTGGCTCATGTGGTGGGTGCAGGCGGCGGCGGCGATGTCAAACATGGGCATGTTCGTGGCGGAGATGAGCAGCGACTTGTACCAGCTGCTGGGCATGGCGGAGCGGGGCATGCTGCCGGCCTTCTTCGCGCCGCGGTCGCGGCACGGGACGCCGCTGGTGGGCATCCTCTTCTCGGCGTCGGGCGTCCTGCTGCTCTCCTCGCTCAGCTTCCAGGAGATCGTGGCCGCCGAGAACTTCCTCTACTGCTTCGGCATGCTGCTCGAGTTCATCGCCTTCGTGCTGCTGCGCGTGCGCCGGCCCGACGCGCCGCGCCCGTACCGCGTCCCGCTCGGGACCGCCGGCTGCGTCGCGATGCTGGTGCCGCCCACGGCGCTCATCGTGGTGGTGCTGGCGCTGTCGACGCTCAAGGTGGCGCTCGTGAGCCTCGGCGCGGTGGCCGTCGGGCTCGTGCTGCAGCCGGCCCTGAGGCTCGTTGAGAAGAAGGGGTTGCTCCAGTTCGCCGTCAATTCGGACCTCCCGGACATCGGCGTGGGCCGTTCACCGCCCGCCTTGGCGGAGGAACCGCTGGCGCCGTAGCGAAACCGAGATAGATTTGGCATTCGCGACGTAAACTGACAAACAAAATGTTTGAATGGTGTTCAGGGGATGATTGTCTCCGGATGACTGCGACCTTGAGTTGCACTGCAAATCTGCAACAAACCAGGACGGGGTAACTGTGTTCAGCTTGAACCTGCAGCGTTCGCCATGGCCTCCGATTGTAACTCGTCCAATCTTTTGGTCCGATCCGATGATCTGCTAGCCCTGAAAGACAGGAAGAGGCAAAGTTCTACTGTACTATTCATGTCGACGGAAACCCTTTCGTGGCATTATCCAGAGTTCGATCTTCGATCTGAACATTTTGCAGCATAAATAACGGTCCCTCAGGGTTCGATTGCCTAATTATCGTGTCCAATTTTCGACGCCAAAAGAACTGCACAGCAGACATTATTCAACACAACCAAACCCTCCCTAGGGAGCCAACACATCTGAACAGGGACCTCAATAGTTGAGTCAGCAATTTCTATATTATCTAATAATGATAGCAACATGCCAACATGGCAACACTTATAAACACTAAAGACCAGCTGTCCATTGTCCAGCTCTCCAGCACAAATGCAATGCACCATCACATTCTTTCGCTGCCAAGCCAACATCAAAAGATGTCAAGATAGCACTCAACAAGACACCATCAAAAGTCGTGGTTCAGGTCTCTTGCATGGCGCCTTCTACCTCTTCATGGTCATCTCTGTCAGCAACTTGATCATCCTACAACTAGGCAAATGACAAATGTAGTACACAGCAAAGAAAATATGTTGAATAAGCATTGGATGGTTACAAATTCATACCGAAGCCATAGGTTTTGAAGCAATGGCCTCAATAACCACCATATCTAAACTATTTCTCTTCTTAATACAAAAGATGTGCAAACCTTTTGCGTATTTAAAAAATAAAATAACCACCATATCACAAACAATTGAACCGTTTTTCTTATTTATAAGAAAGAAAAACATAAACTAAAGTTTATTCTCTTCAAGAGGATGTATTGGCTCTAGTTCTAAGCTCAATTGTAGTGCTTGGATAACTACAAGGTGTGCAAATTATTTAAAAGGGTGTAATGTGTGTCAAACCTATTTGGATGAACTAAAACTAGTGATAAAGCCAACTAGTAAAATCACTAGTGTTTAGTTGGGTATTATGGATTACTGAACGAACATTTATGTGAGTCTTGGACTAATTATTAGTCAATTCACTAGTCCATCTATTTGGATCCTTATTATGAATTAAACTTTATTCACACGGTCGTTAGCCCATGAAATTCAAAGTCGTAAACACGCCTTAATAAATATCCTTTTGTTCACTGCTTGTCATCTAACCTTATGGTAAATTTAGACTCTAATGGGTATTGGTGCTTGTACTTTAGAAGACGGGAGTCGAAATTATCTCTCCATTATTACTAAAAAGACAAAGCTACAATGAAATAAAACACCTCTAAAGCAGCCGCCTCTCTGTCGCATAAGCGACGGCTAGGATTTTTTTTTTCAGCTTAGCAGCCAGAATTATTATGACAGGCGGGCTCAGCGTGGATTTGCAACCACCAGCCGTCGCGTAATAAAAGGTTAAAGAAGCGCTCCCAAAATTGGGGACATCTGCTGCGACTGCGAGCCTGCGATCGCGAAGTCGCGAGCGACGACGTTCTGCCCACAATATCCGACCGAGCCAGAGAAGCAAGCAAAGCACCTTCTAGAGAAATCCTTCATCCACCCTTCACAGACCGCGCTAGTGGCGGCGTCCGACGACGATGAGCACCCGAGCGGCAGGATCCGTCCTCCTGCGCCACCTGGGCCCGCGCGTCTTCGGCCCGGTTTCCTCCTCTTCGGCGGCCGCGCCGCCGAGGCCACTGCTGGGCGCACTGGCCGGCGGCGTTGAACAGGGCGGGGCGGCCGTGTGGGTGCGGCTGCTGTCCACCTCCGCCGCCGAGGCGAAGGAGGAGGCGGCGGCGTCCAAGGGGAACGCAGGAAGCACCGCGGCGGCGAAGGCGGAGGCGGCGGAGGCCGCTAAGGAGGGCGGTGACGGAAAGGGAGACAAAGTGGTGAGCAGCTACTGGGGCGTCGCGCCGTCGAAGCTGATGAGCAAGGACGGCGTCGAGTGGAGGTGGTCTTGCTTCAGGGTGAGTAGCGCACTGACTAGTGACTAGCTAAAAGGCCGCGTTTTTCGCTGATCGGCGTCTCAATTGGCGTGTCTGCTGGTGTGCTGATTTTGCAGCCATGGGAGGCGTACAAGCCGGACACCTCGATCGATCTCACCAGGCACCACGAACCCAAGGTCCTGCTCGACAAGATCGCTTACTGGACCGTCAAATTGCTGCGCGTGCCCACCGACATATTCTTCCAGGTGATCCTTCCTCGCCCCTCCCATTTTCGTGGAACACCCATGTCAGTCTCCGACAGAACAGGGCAGAGTAACCCCCTTTAAAGAATTCGATCTTCCTGAGTACTTCGCTGACATGACGAGTTAATTGGAGCAGAGGAGGTACGGCTGCCGCGCCATGATGCTGGAAACGGTGGCGGCGGTGCCGGGGATGGTGGGCGGCATGCTGCTGCACCTGCGCTCGCTGCGCCGCTTCGAGCACAGCGGCGGCTGGATCCGGGCGCTGCTGGAGGAGGCGGAGAACGAGCGCATGCACCTCATGACCTTCATGGAGGTGGCCAAGCCCAAGTGGTACGAGCGCGCGCTCGTCCTCGCCGTGCAGGGCGTCTTCTTCAACGCCTACTTCCTGGGCTACCTTATCTCCCCCAAGTTTGCGCACCGTGTCGTCGGCTACCTCGAGGAGGAGGCCATCCACTCCTACACCGAGTACCTCAAGGACCTCGAGGCCGGCAAGATCGAGAACGTCCCCGCGCCGGCCATTGCCATCGACTACTGGCAGCTCCCAGCTGATGCGACGCTCAAGGATGTGGTTGTCGTGGTGCGCTCCGACGAGGCGCACCACCGCGACGTCAATCACTTTGCGTCGGTATGTGACATTCCGTTGGCAAGAACAAAATTGCCTCTTCCAAATCCTAGATGGGTCGTTCAAACGAAGTATTGCATATGTGGTGTCTGAATTCCTTTGCTTCTGATGTGCAGGACATTCATTTCCAGGGTATGCAGCTCAAGGAGACACCTGCGCCGCTTGGATACCATTGAACAATCTGTGATTCTGTGACTCTTGAGAGTTCCAGTTCTTCATTTTTACTAGATGTAGGTAGCTAAAGATGCTCGAGAAATAAAATGCCTAGATGCTATGAGTAGCAAAGATCTCATGGGTTGTTCCTAAATTTTTGTACGCCTGTGTTTGTAAGTAGAGATACAGACATTGATATCATGATATGCGTACTGAATGTTGTCCTGAACGTACCATCGACTTGGTTGGTTCCCCATTTGACCAGTTCTGTTGTTTGCTCTGAGCCAAGTTGCAAGTAAACTTTATATCCGATTGTAACACCCCGAGAGGGTTTTTTTTTTTTTGAATAGGTGCTTGATGCATTTTTGGAACATGTGGCTTTCATCTGCGTAAATTTCTTCTGACTGAATGGCATTTCCTTGCCATGCCACGCGGTTCATTTTCAGGTATAGTCGTGTAGACGACCCGGTTTGGTGGAGTTTGGCCAGCTATGTACAAGGACCCATTTTTAGATTCCGTTGGATCTCCTAAGGAAAGTAAGAATAAGACAGAAAAAGTAAGAATGTGATCCAACACTTGATCTGTTTGGATCAACTATCTATCCTGAACCTACTATTTGGTGATGTTTTTCGCTATATAAAGACAGTAATTAGTGTGAGAAGAATGAGATCTAAACACCTCTATTTTGTTTAATCCAAAATCCAAATTTTACGTTCGTAGAATCTTACTATGACAATGAGATCCAAATAGTCCCTTATTTGTCTTAAACACTATGACCAGCTGAAATTACTAATTTTTGGCTTCATGAGTTTTAGCTCTTCTACACACTGTAATGAGAAGTTAAGAGTCATTTAAAGTGTGCCAAATGGGCTTAATTCCTCTGCAGGGCTTGTTTGGCACAACTTTGGCTTTGGCAACAGTTGAAGTTGTTTCTTGTACAGAGAAGCTACAATTTTTTGGAACCACATAGTACAATACAGACTGAGCAGCCGGCAGATCTGAAGATTCCCAAAGCCACCACTAGCACCTCGTTGTCGATGGGTGGCTACTCTCTTGGTCTGTGGCTCTTCCAAAGGGGCACTTAGAGGATAAGTCGTTCTTTGATTGCATTTTCTCTCTATCTGCCTTTCGTTGCATCAAAATCTCGGCCAGCACGAAGTCTATATATCTATCATTGGTCGACTCCATAGCTATCAATATCCAAAGTGTTTCTCAATGGCAACCTACGAAAGACAATTCACTGCAGGAGAGGTGTTAGACAGTGGATCCACTATCCCCTTTGTTGTTTATTCTTTTTTACAGTCACTGATTAACAGAGCAAAAGATATTGGGCTTCTAAACCTGTCCATCCCAATGAGTGAAAATACTGATTTCCCACCCAGTGATACAGTATGCAGATGATACACTGATAATTCTGGAGGGGGACACAAGACAGTTACTATTCCTAAAATCACTGATCAATATCTTTTCAGAAGCAACAGGGCTAAGGGTTAACTTTCAGAAATCAATGATGCTACCAATTAATATGACTGAGGAGGGACTGGACTTCCTTGCCAGAACCTTTGGATGCTCAAAAGGAAATTTCCCTTTCACCTATCTGGGTTTGCCACTGTCACTAACTAAGCCAAGAGTTCAGGATTATCAGCCACTGTTGAACAAACGTGAGAGAAGGCTGGGGGAGTCTCAACATTTCTCTTTCAAGCAGGTAGGTTAGAAATCACCAATGCAGTCTTTTCTTTTTTTTCTCGAATACGCAGGGGTCTTTTCTGCAGTGCCCACCTTCTATATGTGCACACTGGAACTACCCAAGCAGGTTATTAAAAGGATTGACACCTTCAGAAAAAATTGCCTCTGGAGGGGAATGAAGCTAATGCAAGAAAAGCCCCAAAGGCAGCATGGAAAATGGTTTTCAAGCCAAAGAAGGAGGGAGGATTGAGTACCCTGAACATTGAAAAGCAGAATGAGGCCCTGTTATTAAAGAATCTGGATAAATTTTGCAATAAAAGAGATATTCCATGGGTAAACAGGATTTGGGAAAAGTACAATACGAATGAAAAACTTCCAGGGGAACAAACAAGGGATCTTTTGGTGGAGGAATAACCTTAAAAACCTGAATAAATTCAAAGAACTAGCTACTCCAAGGCTGCAAAATGGAGACACTATCCTCTTCTGGCAAGACAAGTGGTGGAATGGCCAGGAAATGTAGTACACAATGCTTGAATTATATTCTTTTGCAAAGAACAAGCTGATCACAACAGGAAAAGTGTTACACACAGCGGACTTGACACATTTATTCCACATACCAATGTCTCAAACAACATTTTTGCAACTCCAACAATTACATCAGCAGGTTCAGGATATGCCTGAGAATGCAGACAATGACTCATGGATATATACATGGGGAAAGAAATTCAGCACAGCAAAAGCATATAGAAAGCTCATGGGGGACCAACAGGTCCATGATGTCTACAGATGGCTGTGGCAGAACTCTTGTCAGCCCAAGCACAAGGTATTCTTCTGGCTATTGGTTTGTAACAGAAACATCCTAAGAAGGATACACATGCACCTGGATTCCTACAAATATGTCTTTTGCCTCACCATTCATGAGAAACCTTGCAGTCATCTCTTCCTCCAGTGTCCTTTTGCTAGGCAATGCTGGCAATTCCTGCAGGTTGACATTCCTCTGAATGCTTCATTCCCTGAGATAGCATCACAAATAAAAGATCAGATCCAATCAAGATTTTTCATGGTGGCCTATGCTGGTGCATTTGGACTTCAAGAAATAAGTTGATCTTTGAAGGAGTACAACCGTCGATTCCAAGAGCTAAAGAAATCTTCAAAACAGAGCTGCTTCTGCTTAAGCACAGAGTAAAATCAAGTCTCTCCAGTCAGTTTGATCTATGGACCCAGACCATCATTTAGCTTGGGCTTCTCGCCCCTTCTGTGTCTCTTTTAAGATTCCCTAGTCTCGTCTTAGCTCTAAACTAGACTAGTTTGCTTCTAATTTTCTTTTGTCTCCTTTTTTGTTGTACTATCTTTTATTTGATAATAAAATGTCTGTAGGGGCTGCGGCCCCTCCAGTTTCTTCAAAAAAAAGCTATCAATATCTTCCTATTTTCTCTCTCTCTTTCTCTCACTCCTATGCAATTTCTACTGAGGCAATTCCTCGATAAAACTACAAATTATTCAATTCCTTAGTCCTCTTATGACTTTCAATTTTCAAATAATATTTTATCTTCTCTTCTCTAGTAAATTCATAGTTGCCGTATTTCCCTAAACCTATCATAATCATGCTCATATCTCCTGGAGCCACTTCTACCTCAAGCTAGAAGCCACTGGCTGGCCCGTCATCGCACCAAAATCCAGATATCTATCGACATCTTAAACCTTTTCAACCATACTATGAAACCACCACTATAAATCTATAATGCCATTGAGTTGCTGATCTCAAGCATGTTACCCAGGGACTCTACTTTGATATCACGTGATTTTTTGGTTGTGACCAATTTCATTAAGGAAAAAAATTGTACTTCTTGCCGGTCTTTCATGTATAAGCATTGGAGAATAAATGGATTGGTTACACGCAAGATAAAAAACCGATATAAGTTTTGTGATTTTTTTGTAATCTTAGCAGTAGGAACATGCTCTTCGCTAGGTTACGCATTGTTTTTTTTTGTTAAGTTTGTAATTTTTAGACCCTTTCAACGAAACGTAGACTCGTTTTAACACTATTGTATAGTTATAAGCTCCAACCGATCCGATTTACTTGGTTATTAGTTATTACACAAGCTATTTCTGCTTAATAAAATACACGTCTTTGCGTGGTCTTAAAAAAAATTATGCAAAACGATAGCACAAACAATCTATTGCAAATGCTTTCACTTTCTATTCCAGATCCGTATGAGAATTATATACGGGACTTGCTATATCCCAGTCGCCTGGGTTTTTAGGAAAAACACAGGCGTCGTCCTCCACCCTTGGATCAGCATCCAACGGTGGGATTTGTTATATGTGCTTGCACCTGTCTGTGAGCAGCCCAAAACGGGTCCGCGAAAAAACCCGCAACCCAACCAAGGTGGCTACCGGGCCCGCCCAAGCTTTAACGGGTGCACAAACCGGAACGCGTTAACTGAATTGGTGCTCGTTTAGGTCAGAATTGAACTATTGGCCCAACGAACACACTTACAAGCTTAATGACAAAATAACAACTCAGCAGCTGCAGAGAAAAACTGTACCACAAATCAAAATTAACATAGTACACTTTCTATTCTACTCTACATGCATCAGATGGCTGACCAAACATCCTTCTAAGACTGCAAACACCATAGCAAGGCCTTCTCCTCTACATCTGAACTCGTACTACTACACTGGTTGATCTGTGGTAGCCTTCCAACCTCCTTTTGCATCTGAGTATACACTACAGCTCTCTATTCTATCACACTTGCCACCTATCTGAGCCAGCTCTCTCTACCACTGCAGGAACAAAAGGAATGAAACCTCAACACCGTCAAATGGAAAATGGTAAAAAAAATGAAACTTATAGGTGACAAGAATGGATCTGGCAGATGTTAAATACAATAATTGCAGTAACTCAAATGTGCAATTGTCTACTAATAAGTGTGCAATCTAGAAATAAATACTAACCAGTACAATCCAGAGGAGCTGCAGTTTCAATTCGGCCAGTGTGTTTCATTTTGAATGATAGGGAATTGTTTTTGGCTCTGAAACTTGCAAATCAACACTGGAAACAAATTTCACTTTCTTTTTGACTAAAAACAAATAGAAAAAATGGTTGTTACCTATCACATGGTCACAACAAATACTTAAAATGGTTCCACATAAAAAATGTAGAATACAAGCTAAGGGAAGTGTACAGAAGGAAGCATAGACCAAAAACAAAGATCCAAAAAGCCCCTAACAACATTACATCTATGCTAGCTGCAAGTGTAGAGAGACTTTTTTTTTCTGAGGGGCAAGTGTAGAGAGACTTCATAAAACATGATATAAGACAGTGAAATTTCCTTCAATATTATAATACAGAAAACATTATAATAAACATGTGGATAGATTTTCCTTCTTCAAACAAAGAGAATGACGAAGAAAGCAGTGAAATACCCTGAGTAGCCAGTAGATGAACTCATTATGTATTGCCAAAAGGGGACTGGATGAAATCACGCTAAAGTTTGTCCTGGATGGCATTGTACCATGTCCTTGCTACAGAGCCACGGAGGAACTCTAATGGACAAGGACGCGTAGTCCAAGAAGGTAAGCAAGTTGTGCCATTTCATAATTAGTCTCC
This sequence comes from Bothriochloa decipiens, assembly GCA_023333625.1. Taxonomy (NCBI): domain Eukaryota; kingdom Viridiplantae; phylum Streptophyta; class Magnoliopsida; order Poales; family Poaceae; genus Bothriochloa; species Bothriochloa decipiens. The sequence continues at coordinate 47,951,715 of CM041635.1, read as the reverse complement.
CTGCTAGGAACAAAGTTTCGTTAATCCCAGAAATGGTATTGCCCAATACGCATAAACTAATCACCTCTCATTTCAGAAAAATCAATCCAAAAGATAAATTTTAAATGATCAGACACAAATAAAAATCTCAGAGAGCATAGAAACTAATCAACTCTCAATTTAGATAGCCCCAGAAATAGCAGAGACTACATGTGCCGCAAGCCCATGACTGAACTAGTGGAATGTATTAATGATCATGTGACAATGCAGATGTGCAAAACTCAGTAATGACTTACAAAGCAAAATTTACCTTGCATTATTTGGGAATACATTGTGTGACAATAGTAGGGAAGTTTTATATATAAAGACTAGAAATTGCACATGTTCAACACCATAATTGCAGTAACCTAAATATGTAATTTAGTACTTATAAATGTGCAATCAAGAAATTTAAACATGTCTTTTTTTGTACAGTATATGCAACACACAGTTAATATTACCTTATCCGGTGTCACAGAGTCATACACACATACTGATCCACCATAGAAAATTGTAAGCTGTGCAGGATTAGCTCAAGGATTCTACATGGGCAACATTCCAGACCTTAAAGTAAAGAATGCAGAAAAAATAAATTTTTGTGCCAATTAGTTGACCACAAATGTTGTCTAATGTCGTCCCCTCATCTTATTAGGTGTTGCCCAATCTCTTGGTCACAAGATTCTTGGTTCATGAGATCCTACAATGCAAAGGTTTAGGTTTCTATAAGAATTTTACCACACGAGGAAAAGCTGCATAGGATAAAACAACATTTTGACAATGAAAGGATGAATCAAAATTAACAGTAGCATAATCACAACATCAAAGGATGAATCTGTCTTCTATAAGGAGGCCAAGAAACATCTAACAGAGATTATGAAGGACAAAACAAACAACCTAACAAAGAAACAACACACATGACAAAGACAAGGATCGTAGCTTTCTCCAAAATAAGCTACTTGGCTAGTAACCATGCCCACAGGCCTCAAGCTAAACTCACTTGATTAAGTCAAACTATTTTTAATTTCACTAGATACAAAGACAAGAGGTCAAACTGAAGTTTCATAAATCCAAGCAAAGTACTCTGAAGCCTGATATCATAAATAGTACTAAATGTTGGTAAATAGACCCGAGTTACTATTGACTACAGTAGTTTTCCAGCAAACTAGCTAAATTGGCACAAGAATAGCAAATACATTGTCTCCAGTAGACTTGAATGTAGAAGAATGCAATGTATGTTTAGAGTTCTGAGATAAAAAGTATGTTCAGAGTTCAGAAAGGTAGACTCAGACTCCAGTAGTGGTTCTCAGTGATGAAGTATGCTACTTTACCTATAAAAAGATTAAAATGGACAAGAAGATTAGGTACCAGGAAATCAACATCTTTGTTACCTTAAAGCTCCAACGTGCTGAAAAGCAGCTCCAGCCTTTTGAGGCACCATCGTACCACATGGTGTTTCTGGAATAGATCAACAATGACAAGAGTCAAGAGAAGAAGTAATAGCCAAGCGAAGAAGCTTATATAAGTTCATGAATCCGCCAAGCGAAGAAGCTTATATAAGTTCATGAATCCTATAGAATGAACAACGGTTTCTACATTGGGTATGACCTGTTAATTTTCCTCGATAGTGGCCACATCCACCAGCATCCCATGATCCTACTGTACTGCAGCTAGTGAAAAGGTAAGAGAAAACAAATTTCCCATCAGAGATCAACCTGCAACACAAGAGGAATACTTTAGAACTAACTGACTGAGAAGAGATAAATCATAACAATTATACACACAATCAACTGCAATTGTCAGCCTATTGCATATGCTCACAACATATTGCAGCAAAAAGAAAACCATGAGGCCAATGCTCGCAACAACAACATATTGCATATGCTCACAACAGTAATTGCGGTGCTTTAAAATTGAAATTTATATTATAGAAAATGGCAATTATGAAAGATATAAGCCAACCTCTTGCTTAAGATTCATAACTGATAAACCAGTCCACCCTGATGTGTAACAAGCACAAACAACAACACTTATATGTCATATAAGATTCTTAGCTACTGTCGATGCTCACCTGAATAAGAGAAAAGCTGGAGAAGTGTTGCTGCCCACCTGATTTTGCACAAGGGCTCCAAGCTTAAATTACAGTTGATGCTGAAATTAATAAACATAAAGACCCTCCCATGCTCCTCTGAAATGTTGAAAACTGCAAGCAAAAAGAAGGTAGGACAGTTACCTCATATTGTAGACAAAGTTCTCTCCCCGGAACAACACAATCAAAAAAATACTACGACGGGATATAGCGGCACAACCACAAAGACAATGGACAATTTTTATTCTATGGAAGGACAATATACAAATTTTACTGCATAGAATGGCAAAGTTACAAAACTACGATGGGATATAGCGGCAAAAACAAAAATACAATGGATAATTTTTTCTATGGAAGGACAGTAGATAAAATTTTCTTCCTAGAACGACACAATTATAAAAATATGATGGGATATAGAAGCACAACCACATAGACAAGGACAATAAATGTATTTTTTTCTCAATACATTCACAAAGGACAATTCACAATTTACAAGGTTCAAGATGTGGTACCACAAATTAGGATGTGTTATCACAGAGGTATCCCAGATGTTGTCTTTCCATAGAAACAAAGAGGTATGTGTTGACCCAACTCACAAATAACAAAGTTTAGGATGTCTTATCACAGATGACAAGGACAATGACAAAAAATACAAAGTTTAGGATGTGTTAACACAGAATACAAGTAACAATTTTTTTCTATGGAAAGACAAGGACAAAATAATTGATGTGAGCTTCCACAAGTCACATAAACAAAGCTTCACACATGTTACCACAAAGGACAAATAACAATTTTTCTATGGAAAGACAAAGACAAAGAAACAAATGTGTTGGCACAAATCACAAAGAAAAGAGAGCACTAACACACAGAGATGGAGAGAACACAAACATAGGAAAAATCACAAAGAGAAGGAAGAAAGTTTCTGCAGCTTATTCTCTTGTTTTGACACTAGTTCAGTATAGGCATTATAAATTAAAATGACCAATGCATATACTCACTGGCTTTGTCGCTATACAGAGAAAAACTTGCCCAGAAATGCAAGCACTAATGTGTTGAATGAAATGTCAATGCAGCCCAATGTTACATATGCTCCAAGCAAGCCACCAGTTGCAGATAATATACTAGAGTTCAATTTTCATAGAATCCACTACGGTTTACAACTACAAGCAGACCCTGAACATAGAGTGCAAATAAAAACAAGTTCTACCTGCCCAGGTACAAAAATTCACTCCATCTCCACAGGGGCAACTAGACTGCCAATGAAAAATACTAGACGACCCTGAACATAGAGTGCAAATAAAGAGAGATGAGTTGCAAACTATAGAGTACAGACCCCAAAAGTTTATTTCTAGAAATCGACCGCTTCTTCTTTTTTATGTCCAATTAGACCACAGCTTAATAAATAGGAAACTGAGCACAAATAATTTCCAGTCAATGAGTGCTTCTTGTGATGGCTACATTCAAAATGCTAGTCAGACAATGCACAAAATGTCAAATGTTTTTAATCGAGTGGACCAATTTGCAGATCAAACTCTACACAAGGTGATTACACAGCTCACCTGAGTATAGGTATATGCTTGTTCAGCTACACATGAAGAGTGTGAGGTTGTATTTGACAGCGAAACGATTATAGGAATCTGCATTTATAAATAGCAACACTAGAGGTCAGCTTTCCATATATAGTCACAATATATCACAAGTGATGCCAGTTTGCATTTGAACAAATACAGTAAAAGAGCTCATCATGTAACAGAATGATGTAATAAATCATCTTGTTAGCTTTCCAAAACTGATATAACAAGTTGAAGAGAAATGGTGCAAAATTAAATACCCCATCATGTAAGAGAATGCTACAGATCAACACATTACTAGCAAAGTTGAAGTCTAAAGTTTCAAATTATAGGCAAATTTAACATTTCACTTCAATTAAACAATTAATTTAACATAGGAAAGAGTCACAAGATGGTAAGGTCTCAATTGAAGTGACATAGTAGAGCTCATGCTGACAAAATTACAGTACAAATATATGGGTGACAAGATTCATGATTTTTTTAAAACATGTTTTCTTCCAAAACCTAGACATCCTTTTGATTTCACAAAGAGTTGCACGAGTGATGAGCTCACAGAAGCACTGCAGAGAGCAGCTACTACATATTGGTCATACAATACAGAAACTCAATGCCAGGATGAAGACGCCTGAAACTGAAACAGGAAGAGAAGAAGTTTCAGAGAAAAACTCTCTGGAACCTTGTGATTTTTTCAAGAACCTAATTTATCTTACAAGCAACAGCCTCAATAGAATGTTTCAGGAGATGAACAAAGGCTGAGAGAAAAACACCTTATAGTATTCTAAAGTCAGAACAACAACTCTGTCCTAAATTGCAATTTGACAATGAACCTGTCTACAGAGCACCTCGGCATCACCTAGGTCACTCAAAACCTGCCCACCAAATAGAACTAAATTTCAGTCGCCTTGTAAATCATAAATGCCGGCTCCTCATAAAAGTGTATTTCAGATGTACTACTGAATCACTTGACAAAACTACAACGAGAATGACCCTTTTAGGTAAGAAACAAAGCTAAGGCCATAGCATTTTAACTGTATCAGTTCAGTTTCGAGCTAAAACGCATAAACACCTGGCTGCTCACAACAAAGCTTAATCCATGTGATGCATGAAGCAACGTATCTCAAACTAACACGCATCGGAGCCACGGTCAAGGACGCAAAGCATCACAATTCTGAAACTAATCGCAACCAAAGCTCAGACGGACGAGTATAGGACGACAAAAGGACTTCACAAATCAAAAGCGCCCAGAACACAGCTGAAGCCGTAGCCACATCTGACCAAAACCCAACAGCAACGCCTGGGGATGCCACAGCCCATGCCATGATCCAACCGCGCTCACCGTTCCACCGCTGCAGCTCGTCGTGCACGCTCTCGCCCCAGCAAATCCCCCACCACAAAAGACAAATCTACAGGCAATCAGATCCAACCCACACATCAATCCCAGGCTACAACCCTAAATCCCCCACCCAAATCGCCTCCACAAAATCCAACACAAACATAAAAACAAGATCGATTACACACCTTTGACTGGAGTCCGGCATGAAGAAGATGGACCTTCAAATCGGCTAACAGAGCCTCCGGCGCGTCTAGACGGAGAGGAGAATGGAGAGGGACAGAGCAATCGCCGGTCGCCCCCTCTGCCGCGATGAGCCCGCTGCCAACGAGTCAGAGTCCGAGTCGGAGAAGAAGGCGACGGGGATCTATGACACGAGCACCCGCAGACGCCAGGAAACGCCCTACGCGGGCGCGGCGACGGGGAGAATCGCCATCGCCACTGACGAGCAGACGAGGAGACGGGAGGAGGCGAAGCGAACGAGAAAGGGAAAAGTGACAGCTCGAGTCACGGGTAACAGTGACAACACAAACGGGTGCGGTTACAACTCCGACCCGAAACAGACACGAACCCGAAGGCGCCTCGCATCCTGCTCGCGTCCGCTCGGCTCCGCGCGTGGACGAGTGTCACAGTGCCGCGTGTCGCCTGGACCGAACAACAAAAGCCAGGCGACCACAAGATAGGAAAAGTGTTATATAGATACTCCGTATCTTGTAAGATTAGCTACGCTTATTCGGAGCCTCTCACCAAATTTTACATTAGCAATACGCTGGCCATCACCGTAAACAAGCATCCTCAGGAATCAGGATGGCCGAAAGAATTTCTCACAAACACAGGGGCAACTCTCAGATTAAACTATGGCCATCGCCTTTCTACTGAATTTTTCACCTCATGTGCTGATTCATCTTCAGATCAGCCGAAGCCCGGTGATCGTAGCCGCCTCTGATGTTGAGGTCCAGCAGCAGCAGCCCTTCATCCGTTGCGCACTTGACATCGTCCCCGTCCTGAACTCCATGGTGGTACAGCTGAAAGCCTAGATGATTGCTCGCTCTGAGGCTGTCCTCGGACATGGCCTTCGCCAGCTCGCCATTGTTCTGCTCGCACACTTGGGTCACGTTGTCCATGAACCCTGAGAGCGCGAGGTTGAAGTCCGTCAGCTGCGACCTGGTCGCTTCGAGGTTCGCGCCTCCACTTGATGCGTCGTACGAAAGGTTACTCTGTGCTTTCTCGAGTATCGTCTGCAGATATTTGCCTTGCGCCTCGATCCGCATTTGCAGCTTCTTCTGAACCTGAATGTGGAAAGGAAAACAAATTCAGAGGTCAAGATTTTTGTCTTCGTGGCTGCAATAGTTGTACGTAGCATAGTGGCGTTTGTGGGTAGTCTAACCTCGAGCTGTTCGTGCAGTTTCCTTTGGACTTCGATTTGGTACTTCAGGGCATCCGCGAGTGGCGTTTCCCTGATCCATGTTCAGAAACGATAAGGCGAACGGAAATAGGAGAATCATAACCGAGATGTAGAATGGTGTAAACTGTAAACCCACACAAATGGAAACCATTTGGAAACGATTCCTTTTTGTAAAAAAAAAAAAAAAAAAAAGTTCAAACATTACACAGAGAGTATATATGGCATGCTGCCTAGCAGACCGCAGCTTCTACAGCATGTTGTTATTTGCTTCAGTTGGGTGACAGAAATATACTGAAATAGACTGATTCTGGAATCCTAATCCAGCATTTAACTTATAATATCACTTAATACCTGCTCTTTCTAGGTTGTTTGATAACAATGAAATTCTTTATGCAACTTATTAATCAACTAATCAACGGCAGAACTCCAGGCTTTGATAAACTCATATATTCCCTTCACACATCAACGTCCCTTTCTTCTTCTTTTTTGTGGGACCGTGGGAGGTCAACGTCCCTTTCGTATGAAGTATGTCTCCGTCTTCTCAATCACTGGCCGACCAGTACGCAATTTAAATAAGCACGTTTTGTTTAGAAATTTTGCAAAGCACTTTTGTTTTACAAGAACAGACCACAAAATATGATCTATAACTTTTGTTTTCAACAAAAATAGCACGATCTATGGCTGTCTGATATAAAAATCATATTTCAGACCCTGATGGCTTTAGGATGCTGCTATTTCGTTCTATTGTACTTTCAAGTTTCAGCGCCAGCATATTAGTTTTGGTAATGCAACAGAATCGAGTTATTAAATTATTACAACACAAGTATTTGCTGCCTAAAGGAGAAGGCAAATGCATGTTCTTGGGGCATCATGGCGTTTGCTGTTAAGAAGACACGCATAAATCTATGTACTGATGTTAAAGGAAGCATGCAGGACAGGATTTTGATTCTTGACACTACTCACCCCGTATTGTTACTGGCCGTAGATGGAATGCTTGGAGGCACTGGTGTGGAGAAATTGATGCCCTGCGCCGCGAATGCTGTGGGGAGAGCAAAAAGAAAATGTATGAGTATTTGGAAAGAATTTTATGTTATCCTTGCTCAATTATTCGGTAATCGTATTTGCAAGGTACATACGCCCTCTGCTGGCTTCCAAACCTGTGTCTTTCTTGCTCTGCTTTCCAAGCCTGTATTTCTGCGCACATGACAAGAGATCGTCATCATTAACAGGCGAGACATCACCAGAGAAAGCGAAACATCGTACATGGACAACATTTATTTATTTATCTATCTATCTATCTACACATGAATTTGGAGAGAAGAGATCGAAGTTATTGGTGGTACCTGGAGGTGACTCTTCAAGTGGTACAAGGTTAGCCCTTTCATCCCCATCAGCCTCAGCACTGACTTGGGTGTGGCCTCTGTTGTCGCGAGCAGCACAATCAAGTAGAAAACGATGTCAGATTCAGAAACTCCAAAACAGGAGTTGGTAATCACAATCAGGATTCAAAAAAGGATCTAATATAATACATGTTCAGTGTAAAAAAAAAAAAACATGATCAGTGAAGCTGTTAAGCGGCGGAACTATGCATGGTCACCATGTAGTATAGATGCAGTTAGATGATCAAGTGTTTATGGAATCTTTGCGCATGCTCGTACTAAGCCATACAACGAGAGCAGATGGGTTCGAAGCTGCTGGAGCATGCATGCTGCTGTGTGAGCATTACTGTTCCAACGATCGAGCTGTGTCTGAGGTCAGAAAAATGCATGCATGGCAGTACAAGAAGAAAAAACACAAAGCAGGCAAGCAGCAAAGGATCGGAGTGTATGCGGTGCAGGGGTACTCACTGTCGGGCCCGCCGAGCTTGGTGACGGCCTCGACGAAGCGCTCGTGCAGGTCGGGCGTCCACCGCAGCCGCGGCTTGGGGTCCCGCGACAGCGTCACCCCGCCCATCGGCCCAGCGCCGCCGCCGTACCCGGCCCTCTCCATCCCCTCGAACATGCTGCTCATCGCGTGGCCTGCTCTGCTTGTGTCGCTCGCACGGCCGGCCTGTCGATCACCGCGCAGCTGGTGGTCTGCCGCGCGAAACAGCTAGCAGCTCGAGCTGCAAGCCTGCAACTAGCTAGCAAGCTGCTTGCGCAGGCACACGCACGCACGTAGAGGCGAGCGCGGCGCGGTGTGAATCTGGTGCGCTCTCTGGGCCGGGGCGGGGAGGAGAGGTAGCGTAGGAATTCGGCGAAGCCTGAGGCGGATACCGGCCAGACGGGAATGTGCTGCGATGAGTGTCGCGTTCGAAAGCTAGGCGGAGAGACAGAGATAGAGAGAGGAGGAATATGTAGCGGCTAGAGAGAGAGAGAGAGAGAGAGCGCGCCGAGCGCATCGGCATCGCCATGCCATCATAATCATCATGTACTCACCTCACCTCACCTCTCTCATGTGTGCGCGGAATCTCGGGGAGCCTTGTGCCGGGGGGCAAGCCCGGCCGGAACAGAGCTAACAAACGCCGCGTGGATACCGCCGCCCGGGCGGGAGTCGTCGGCACCGCGCGTCCGCGGCCGTCGGATGGTGCCACGGGCGTTCGATTCGCCGTCTCTCTTTCTCTCTTGGGGTTCGGTTCAGACACAAGGGGAGGGTGCGCGGCTGCGCGCGGACAGGACAGGTCAAGCGGCATGTGCGGCGGCGCGCCACGTGGACGGCGGCCCCCCGACAAGAGCGGGGCTGGCATGTGTGCGCGGCCGTGTCTTCCGGTCGTAGGCCAGAGAAGCTGTCTGATCGCTGCTAGATTTGCCACGAGAACCAATTCTGTGCAGTGCACTGTATGGTGTGGAGTAGGAGTACGTACAGGCGTAGGCGCGCCATGTGCCCACCGCCATCCCAGGCGGCCGGCGGTCAATGCACAGGAGCGGCGGCTTCCGGAGCCGGCCGCGAGCACGGGATCACGAACGGCTCGACCGAGGTGAACGAGCGCGACGGAATTATTATTAACGGGTCGCGAGAAGGACCGGTACTATGCGCGTCAGGGGATATGCCACACGCCGGTGGCCGATGGAATGGCTGATCGGTCGATCGACGGTGATAGCGAGAGCTGCGCACGGCCTTTGCCGCCTTTGCTGATGGACGATTGGATGGGAATATTCCGGCGCGCGAGAACGGCCGAGAGAGGGACGCGGGGGGACGTTGCCGGTGGCGTCGCGCGCGTGGCCCCGGACGGGAGGCCGGGGAATATTCGTGGGCGCCAACTTGGCCGTGACCGCCGCCCCACCCGCCCTCCGTTCGTCGCCGCCCGCCCAATTTGGCCGGCCTCTCTCGCTTTTCGCCTTGCCGTTTCCTCGATCGGCTGGCCATGGCTGGCCCGGAGCCGGCGCGCGTGTTTAGGTGGGGGCGTCAGCGTGATCTCCGGCTAGCGTCGTGAGGTCGCGGGAGCTATAGCTATAGCTCGGTGCACCGACGGTACGTTACAGGTGCGGCTGGTGCACGGAGAGAGAGGGTGGCCATCCACTTCCGATCGAGTTGCGATCAAACGCTTGATATATCAGACAGACTGACAGTTTCGTGTGTGCTCGATCCGTAATGTCCTGTTCATTTCGTGTGTGCGACTACTGGAAACTGTGGCATGATTGTACGTCACATGCATGGACATGGTTAGCTCTCACCTGTACCATTACAAAATGATCAGTCGTGCCTGCCCCGGCCCCTAACATAAATTAATTGATCTTTTTTCTGCTGTGCCTGTACATGACCAGACAAAGGGATCCGAGGCGTGGATTTTTTTTTTTTTTTTAAACAGGCGGCTTAATTGGAGTCAATTAGGTGCGGGTGAACTGAAGGCAGAGATTGGTGAGAGAGTAATTGTAATAAAATAGAGAAATACTGTATATGTAGAAAATTCCACTCCCATGTTAAGGACTGTAGGTCAGCTTGTGGTTGAAAGATTCTTCTTTGGGGCCCCGGAGTAGCTATCCTACGATTCGTTTGTCTTTGTTCGGATCGGATTTCCACTCTATCCTCTGCCCTACCCTAAAGCGAGCGGCTTACTTTTCCGCGAGCATCGCATGCTTAGGTTTCAGTTTTGGGTCTGGAATCGTATGCTTGTAAAGTTAAAGGGGAATGGAACAATTCCGATCAGTCGCTCGCGTGTCGAGTCGTGTTTAACTGTTTACGTAGTTGTACGGAGGAGTGGCTTTTGCTGATACTCTCAAACCAACCCATAAACACATGCTGTTGACAGGACAGGGAGGCCACCGGACGAACGAATCAGCGCTCTCCCGGCCGGGCCGGGTACGCCGTACGCGACACATGACAGCGGCGCACCGCGGGCGTACCGGGACGGCCGTCGCTCGCTGCCGCTCCACATGAGCCAGCCGAGGAGCGCGCGCATATGCCGGCGGGGCGGGCGGCTTGTATCGACGCGCGCGATCACATGCCGCTGGCCGTGTCCTCCTAGCAGTAGTACGTAGCAGGAACGCGCGCGCGCATGCAGGCCTCGATCGGCCTCGTCCGCGCGACGCGGGTTGTTGGTTGTTGGGTGGTGGCGCGGCAGCGAGGCAGGGCGATGAGCTGTGCGGCCGTCGGAACGGAACGGGGCAGGGAACACGCGGAATCTCTCTCTCGTGCTCGCCACTACTATTCTTACCGTGCCAGGCCGCCACGGCGCCACCACGCGGGTTTCGTGTGTGCTTGGCGCGGAATGGGCAAACCGGCGAGCCTGGCGCTCGGCGCCTCGGCGGAGTGCGCAACGCGACAAAGGGAGTGGCGGAATCAAGTCCGCGGTCCACATGGAAGCGCTGTTCCAGTGCCCCTTCTACGGACCCTACAGTACCACAAAAGGAGATTCGGTACTTGCATGAGCGGAGTCGGCAATTCAATCTCTAAGGTCCTGCATTTCGAAGTTCTGGTACTGTGGCATTGCAGATGATTTCTGAAGTCACCAACTCTGCAATTCAATCTCTAAGATCCCGCATTTCCAAGTTCTCGTTAATGTGTCATTGGAGATAACAGATATTTGATGATGAAGACGTGAAAATGAAGTGACCCTACCTGAAAGCTACGAACGAAAAGAGCAGGTCTCAGATTCAGTTTCCAATCCAAGATCACCAACAGATAGTGTTAGGCCGAAAAATGAAAACGATGCATGAGGATTGCAAATTTGCTGTGCTCTCTCATGCCACCTGCTTAGCCATGGCCATGGTAAGCAGATCTCATCTGCATTAGCATTTAGCAGGAGAAATAGTAAGCAAAAAAAAAATTCAACCAAAAAGTTTCAAATCAATAACAGATGAGATCTGCTTAGTTTTTCTCACATACAGTATAAACAGTAGGCCGCTGGAACATCCAATAGAAGACTTCCTTATGACAAATACTGTTGAAGCTTTTGAACATCCCAGTGTGGGAAGCTTTGGCTGCAGGCTTGGGCTCAGCGTTCCAGAACTAGAGGGTCTCATCGGCGGCGGCTGACGCTACTGTGTATCCATCAGGACTATATAAGCATTGTTCACATTAGCATAGCATTTTTTTTTACAACATTAGCATAGCATGTTAACTGCCTGAACCATGAGAAAAGGACACGAGAGGCATGGCAACAGTAAGTTCAGCCCATCTTCACCTTCGAAAGCTGCTGATTATAACTTCTTCCAAGCCGCCATGGAACTTCGGTTGAATTGATCTCGTTACACCCTGCAAGTGCATCCTAAGTTTGAACATTCTGGAAGGAAGCCCGCAATTCTCTACTACATTCTATACTTTTGGAAATTAGTTTCTTTTGATCTTTCATGGGAATTAGTTTTGATTTTCATTCTGTTGAAAATTAAAGTTAATTTGAATGAAAGAAATGACATGATATACCATTATCTGACAAAGGGAGAAAAACATTACTAATTTGTACACTAAAGATTTACAATAAGCGGCACATCAAACAGGTGCTCTTGATGTTCCAACCAAAAGGGGGAAAACACTATACTTTGTACAGAGTGATACTGTTAATGATCAGCATACACAGCACAGGACAAGTAACAAAATTGCTATCAACCTCTGAGGCTAGGGGCAGTATATCTTATCTGCACTTATGCTTTCTGAAGTCACAGAGACTCTGCAATTCAATATCTAAGACTCTGCAGCATTTCGAGGTTCTGGTTCTGGTATGGCAGTATCATTGCAGATATCTACTTGATGAAGACGACACCTATGAAGCCAAACTATATCGTTGATTTCTGACCCTCCTGAAAGCTACCAACGGAAAGAGCATGTGTCAATTCAGTTCCCACTCCAAGAACACCAAGAGATAGTAGATACTGAGAAATCGAGCAATTAGCATACCGAATACCCAAAAATGATGCATTATGATTGCAGTCCTCCCTCATGCCACCCCTGCTTAGCCATGGTAGGCCAATCTCATCTGCTTTAGAAAGAGAAATAGTAAGCAAAAAAATCAACCTAAAAGTCTCAAATCAGTAACAAAATTCAACCCAAAAGTCTCATGATTGAACTAACAGTTTCTAACACATACCAATGACAAGCCATCCAGTATAATCAGTAGGACGCTGGAACCATATTCAATAGAAGAGATTATCCTCATGACTCATCCTATCGGATATGGTTGAAGCTGTTGAACATCCCAGTGTGGGAAGCTTTGGCTGCAGGCTTGGGCGCTTCAGGGGCTCCAAAAACGTTCCAGAACCGGAGGGTCTCATCTGCGGCAGCTGACGCTACTGTGCATCCATCAGGACTCTGCAGTTTCACCATACAAGAAGTATATAATAAGTAATATTCACACTAGCATGTACTCAATGCAGATAGTATTTCAAATGCAGATAGTATAACTGTTAACTGGTGTGAATAGTTCACCTGAGCCATGAAAAGGACACGAGAGGTATGGCCAGTAAGTTCAGCCATCTTCACCATCGATGGGTACTTCCACAAAGTCAGTTGGTTTTGTGTGAATCCATGTGAACTCAGCAGCTCCCTCTCATTCTTGTTCCAGAGAAGAGCGCACACCTGTGATCCGGTGTCAACTGAGTTCAGGCACGCGCCAGTGTGTGTGTTCCAGAACTTGATGCACCGATCGCTGCCACCACCACCAGTGGCGAGCAAGTTGCTCTGGAATGGGCACCACGCGAGTGCCTTCACAGCGGCCATGTGGTCCTCGAGCCTATGCAGCCACTGGTTGCGGCCAGCAGATGGCATGGATGATGCCATTGACACATCCCAAATGTGCAGAAGGTTGTCATTGCCTCCGCTGGCCAGCTGCTGCCCTGATCCAGACCACTTGAGCCCACACACCTCCTGGCTGTGCCCCTCGTACGTCTGCACGACGTGGTTTCTAATCCTCACGTCATTGTTCACAATCTTGCCATCCATGCCACCGGTGGTCAGGATGCTGTTGTTCCATGCCAGTGAACCTACCCTTGCCTCATGCACACCTCTGAGTGTTCTCAACTGCATAGAGAAAACGGTCTAATTCAGCAACGGCTAACAGAAAACGTGCATTGGTGAATGGAAAAGGGGTTTTGCCGTGCAATGCAGTTTTTGGATGAAGCAGGACAATGTACGTACCAGTCGGTTGGAGCTGGTGTCCCAGAGCTGGACGTCGGACGAGTTGAGCCCGATGGCAATGTGCCGACCATCAGGAGCCCAGCTAACGCTGGTAATAGGACCGCTGTCCTCATCGATGGTCACAAGCTCGGATGTGGATCCGCTCGATGCATCCCACAGGTACAATGTGTCTCCCAGAGCAATGGACAGCACATTGTTGCTCCCCCAGTCGAGCAGGTTGAGGTAGTAGTCATCAACAAGCTCTGGTGCGTCGAGGGTCCTCTCGGCAGACTGCAAATTTTGATTCAACCACATCAGTGATCCACCATTCTCCCATCCCACTACATCCGTTGCATAAGATGGCTAGAGAAGCGGGAGCAGAAGATCTACTGCGCATACCTGGGGAATGTGGCGCCGCTGCTTAGCAGGCTTGGCCTGCAGGTTGGAGGAAGCCGCGTCGGCGAAAGATGTGTTCTCGGGCTCTGGAGGCTTGTTCCTGAAGGCGAGGATCCGTGTCCGGTTGTTGAGCAGCTTCTCCGCGAGCAGCCTCCGGTACGCCTCCTTGCCCGGCGACGCCGCTGCGTTCTCCTTGTCCTTCCTGGGCTCAGTGAGCAGGTAGTGCGCCATGTCCATGTCCATCGCCGATCTGTCCGGGATGAACCTGTCGCCCTGCAGGACACAAACAGGAGGAGGAGAACCAGCCAGGCTCGGTCAGGCAAACCATCGAACATCTGCCAAGCTCGCTCCAGTGGCAAGAGAAAGGGGGACTCACGTAGCACTTGGCCGACGGGTTACGGGTTCCCGAGCCCAGCGATGGCATGTAGGGGCGGGAGACCGCCTCCTGCAGCGGCGGTCGGGGCGCGGCGGCGGCGGCGCGGCTCTTCTCCGAGGAGATCGAGACGGATCCTACGTCCATGGTTAGAGCAAACAAACGAACAGGGCAAAATACAGCAGAGAAATAACAACAGCAGAAGCGATGAAATTAAACGCTAACTGAATAGTAAGTGGCAGGTTAGAATCAAGCACAAAAAGGCTTCGTAATAATCAAACAAGAAGATTAATAACAGCGCGGAAAAAAGAAAAACGGAGAATTCAGAGAGCTTTTGATGATCGAGGCGAGAAGGACTCGAGGGGTCTCGACTCCCCGCGACCGCAAGTGCTTGAGATCGTCGGGGGGAGGCGAGGAGAGTGAGCGAAAGAGAGAGAGAGTTGCTTTGTGGGGTTTAGGGATCGGCGGCGAATGATATTTGTAGCAAGAGGAGGGAAGAGGGGAACGCCCGCCGCAACGCCCGGCCAACGGCTAGTACGCCGATGAGGCCAGGGAGGAGAAAAATAGCCGTTGCGGGCTCTAGGGCTGGCTGGTTTACCCTCGTGGCGGCGTGGGCGGCTCCGGTCCAGCCCGTTAGGGTCTCCGCATTTGGGCCTGACCGTGTGTTCGTGGCTAAAGGTGGCAATAGCCCCCGGCTCTCTCTCTCTCTCCCTCTGTCTTTTTTTTTTTTTTTGAAGTGTCGATGTTGCTGTTGGATCTTGATCGGAGAAGTCGAGACATGCTTGCTGTACGGCAGCGTCACTGCGTCAGTCATTTGGGCAAATAACACGTTCCTTGTACGAGACTGAATGGGTTGCCTGGCATATATACGTGTGATTATTACCAACTTGTGTCGAGGTTTCCAGCCATGCTCGAAATTGCCTTCTCTTCTTTGAGCGATTAAGTAGTGACAAGGACAGGATGGCGTATCCATGTCCAACTTTCAAGCATGCAATCCTGGAGCTGCGGACAAACCATGTTTCCGGTTTTAAGCATGGAATAGGAAAACAATTGGAATAGAATTTTAATTATGTATCTGTTTTTAACTCAAAGTACCAAACCATCCATGTTTCCGGCTTACTTCACCTCCTGGATGGCTGGATATCCATCACAAGGCTGGCATAGGCATTCAAAGCCAGAGGCGATTAATCTTTCAGTTTATATCACCAGTATCCTCACAAGGGCTGGCATAAGCCTTCAGATGCGATTTAATTCAATCTACCTTCCGTTGGAATCACCTCCCAAGTTTGCACAAGTTTAATACTAGAACTTTCGAATTTCACTGATTTTCTACTTAGCTTGAACTCATCAGCCCGCAACAATGGTAAACCGTCAGCCGAACAGCCCATTAATCTTCCTCTATTGCTGACTGAATTGACCATTGTAATACAGCTCTGAAAAACGATCAGAATGCTAGTTTAGTAAACCGATTGTAGTTACGTGTTCATTGCCAAGAATTTACAGCTCCAGAAAAACATATGAACCCCAGAATCAATGTACCACATGGTCAGAATTAGAATGGTGCCATGAACAAATTCAAGGATGGCCATAAGATCCATCACCAAAGTCATAAAACTAAGTGCAGACACATCCTTGGCAGTTGAGCTCCATCATTCTGTTTCTCCAGTTTTCTGAAAGATGTTCCCTCCCTCTTGAAGATGGATTTGAGATGGCTGCATGGTGTTTCTCTTGAACATTCTGTTGGATGATGTTCATTTGCATTCAAAGTTCAAAAAAAGACATGGTATGTTCCTGAAACATATATTCAGAGAATCCTCGTTTAGACAGTCTCTGCCTAGCACATATATTATATATATGGGGAAAAAATAAGAACTCCAGAAATGTCAGCCACCACTAACTACTGTGTACTGGATCAAAGTGTACAAAGTACAAAGACATGCAAGCATGACATGATTATTAGGTTCTATGCAGTAATGCAAGGTTATGACTACCTATGCAACTGTCCAGTGTTTCAGGTAGTTGGACTTGTCCTTTTAGTTTCTGAAAGCACACTACAGCATAATGCCCGTAAAATACGGAGGAACGGAGAAGGCATGACTTGCATTTCCCAACTTCCTATGGCATGAATAACAGCAAAGATGCCAAGTTCAAAGAGTGTGAGTTTTCCGTCTTTCTCGTGGCCGTTCTTAATGATGATAATGATCTAAAATCTGATCGCCCTTCACTTTGACCTCTTCTAAGAATGTTCAAGAGAAACTTTTAGGAAATGATTGGTGTTGATATAAACATATTCTGTTATCTGTTCATCAATTTTACATGGCAACCAGATTTCTGTACTACTGCGGTACTGCCCACATGCCAATTACATTTTGCCTTTTACCATGACATTGTATATATATTACTAGCAGCACACTCAAACTACTTTGCAAGGATGGTTTTCAGCAACTAGCTCCTCCGCTGTCTGGTCTGTCAAAATAATCTTGGTATTGTTCTCTTCTCTTCAGTTTCAGTTTTTAGTACTAATGGCAGGATACAAATGCTAGATTGAATCTGCCGGCTTGTTTATACTAATCTGAAGAAACAATATATGTATCTAAGAAATGAAGTTTTGCTTACATTATGAATTAGTGTCTTTGAGATTTAAACATACTACCTTTTCAACTATTGGACTTGTAAATCATTGTTTAGAAGATTTCAAGAAGGTAAAGGGCACTTTGGTCATTGTCAATACTTATACTAGTCTGCATTCTGCTGATTAATTGTTGAGCTTGGTAGTTGAAGCACAAACTAGCAAGATTCATATTTTTAGGAGTAGAGCGCAAATAAAGACGCAAGGCAGTTTGTTGGGTCCTAAGGAAGCAAAAAGGCTTCCTGTCTCATCCAATGTGCTGATAAAACTCCACACGGAAAAGATAGAGAGAAACAGATTGCCTAGCTTAAACTTTTAGTACTCCCTTCCTCTCAAACAATCAAACCAACTAAGCCAGCTGCAATCTTCTCTGCCTAATCAACTCCATCGTTGTTTCATACAGGTTGAGTCATCATTTCCCTTAGTTCATGGGCACCAGCTAATAACTTTTTGTCTATTTCAGATCCTCTAGCATGTCTATTTCAGATCTCTAACTTGCTACTTCTATGTTTCTTGATCAGTTTTGTCTCCTGCCTTTGCTTATTCCTAAATGTTTTGCTACTTTAGATACTTATATATGGTGCATGTAGTTCCTAAATGCTGTTTACTTTTTATCTTGAGTGAAGGTAACCAGGGCCAAAATGATTGTTGGAGGAGGCTATTTGGATGGTTCTCGTGATCATATTCTCATGAAAGGATCAATCATACATGATTCTTCCCAATCTTCCATCTATGACAATACAGATGTTGAACAGAACTTCAGACTTGCACCCTTTATCATAGAAGATCACAACAATCCAGCCAATCTTACCTCTGAGCCTGCAAGGATGATTGACCAAATTCAACACCAGCTTGGGATTGACATGGAGCAGGACCATAGTGGTCACATGATCCAGGAAGTTCCTCCAGAAGAAGCTGCAAATTTGGTTCCTGCTGTCTATGGTGTCCAAGATCATATCCTCAGCCACCAGATAGAAGGTCCACATAACATCACTGTGGAACAACAGGTCCTGGACTATGACCCTGCCTCATATCGAAATGGCACTTATGCAGCTGCACATGATCTTATTAATTCTCTACAGATCCAAAGGTGCAGTTTGATTCCTGAATTTCCTTCGACAGAGCACATCTTTGGTGATCCAGCACAGAACATGGTCAACCATTTGGACATTACCAATGACCTTCCAGGGGTGGAAATTCATGAAAGTGGAATGATGTTCAGCGATTCAACTGTGCCATTAGGTTATCATGCTACTCAATCTCATATATTGAAGGATCTCTATCATTCGCTACCACAAAACTATGGATTATTTACCAGTGATGATGAGAGAGATGGAATGGTGGGCGTACCAGGAGTCTCAGGAAATATTTTCCAGGAGATAGATGGAATGCAGTTCGACAGCCCAGTACTGGGGAGCAGAAGACAGAAAGGTGGATTTGGCAAGGGCAAGGGAAAAGCTAACTTTGCAACTGAAAGAGAGAGGAGGGAGCAGCTAAATGTGAAGTATGGGGCTTTAAGATCACTGTTCCCAAACCCTACTAAGGTCTGTATAGCTTATCTTTCCACACACAAATTCCTTGACTGTTTCTCGGTTTACAGAAAACTCATTTTCCACAGTTACATGGATTTCTAGAACATTTAGTAAGTTCTATTCTTACAGGATATAGTGGAATATGTATTCAGATTGTTTTCCCTAGGAAAAATAAATTAAAACAAATGTGCATGATAAAAGAAACTTTATTAAAGATGTATTCATCATTAGCAAACTCTTATAAAGTGGTATTAGTTCAAGTATGTGGAGGAAGGCAATCATGGATTTTTTTGCGTGTTCAGTGGACAAATGCATGTAAATTGATCTTTATTATCAGCATCCAACAAAATAGAATGTAGTTCTACAATATATGAGATAAGATAATTTCCATTCCAGAAACTCTAGTTATGACCAGCACAATGCAATATTGTTTTTTTCCTAAATTTACATTTATTTTACTCTTAGTGAATAAGATGCTATGAATTCTGAATTGTTGTAAAACTATTCTCCAGAATGACAGGGCCTCTATAGTTGGAGATGCTATTGACTACATCAATGAGCTTAATAGAACAGTGAAAGAACTGAAGATCCTACTGGAAAAGAAAAGGAACAGCACTGACAGGAGGAAGATACTGAAGTTGGATGATGAAGCAGCTGACGATGAAGAAAGCTCTTCAATGCAGCCAGTGAACGATGATCAAAACAATCAGATGAATGGGGCTATAAGGAGCTCCTGGGTTCAAAGGAAGTCCAAGGAGTGCGACGTTGATGTCCGCGTAGTTGATGATGAAATAAATATCAAGTTCACAGAGAAGAAGAGAGCCAACTCTTTGCTTTGTGCTGCAAAGGTTCTAGAGGAGCTTCGTCTTGATCTCATGCATGTTGTTGGGGGAATCATTGGAGATCACCATATATTCATGTTCAATACAAAGGTAACAAACAATTTTTTTAAATGGAAGTAGGTTCCTGATCCTTTTCCCAGTGTCTGAAGCACAGACATTAGTTATAATACTTCATATCTTGATACTGCAGATACCTAAGGGCTCTTCGGTGTATGCATGTGCGGTGGCTAAGAAGCTCATCGAAGCTGTGGAGATAAAGAAGCAGGCTCTTAATATCTTCAACTAGCCATACCCATCAATCCATCATAATGTTATTCAGACAACTTAGCATGCTGGTCTGCTCTTTAGCATCTAATAAGGTGCTTACTTGTCAGAGAATGACCACAATGACAAGACTTCTTTGATGACTGCTGCAAATTTTCTTGATAACTTGTTCATGCCGAACTTCTTGTCTTCTTTTCTGTAGACTTTAACAGTCATGTTGGAACATGTGGTGCTTCTAATTTGCCGGCATTGTCACTCAATACTTTATTATGTTTAATTCCTTGTCTGAACTTATATAGCAGATCGATTCCACTACCCAACTTACATATGTCAGGCTTAGGTCTAGTGAATGTGTTTGTTTCGCAGGAAATGCTGCATCTTGATTCTATAAAAGCTGTTAAGTACCCAAAAATATAATCCGTGTGAAATTTGTCCTGGAGTTGTTACTGCATGCTAGCTGGGATGAGATCCTTACCGCGCTATACACAGGATAATCGGAGTGGGTTTCTCCTACAGTCAGAGTCCATAAATAAATCAAATAGTAAGCAAAACTACAAAAGGATACAACGATTGGAATCAATTTGGCCCTCCCCACCGGTACTAGTCAAGATCGTTGTGTTTGCAGAGGCTGATGAACTGGAGCAGGACTGCAGGCTTAGTAGCTGATCTGAGCACAAATAATCATTCGACTCCGCTCTTGTACCTGATCTTGCAGATCTCCAGTGCAGTGTGCAGCCGCAGTTGTTGCCCTAGTCATCTGGCATGCTGCATGGTCTTTCATGTGGCGGAGTTGCTGAAACCTCACGCATATGGACAACATTTAAACTACACACATTAGTCACATACTTGGCGCCCCTTTGGAACAAATGATTTTCATAGGCGTGTAGGCATTTTACAGGATCCCATTCATTTTTATAGGAAATACACAGGTTTTTAGGAAATTTTCCGACGTTCCCAAGGGACCCTATAGACAATGAAAGTAAAGCATAAAATGCATAATCTAGATGATATTTGGTGTTCTGTTAAACTGTACAATTAAACTTGATGAAAACATAAAAATGATTAGAAAATTACCTAACTGATGGCGATTTGGTTCATCCTTGCCTCCTGTAATCTTCATCAGAATACTCACTGAATCTGAATTAACACATAAAAGTTGCACGGTTCAAATAAATCAGAGATGCATTTTTCACAAAATACAAATGATCCGATTCAACCAATTCAGTTTGCGCAAGTCTGCAAAAGTTTGGCACAAATATATAGTCGATTTCAATTTGTGTAATTGAAATGGAGATGAAGAACTATGATATGCCATGAACTCATGGGGATTGCCACTAGGGGGATTGAGATTTTAGAAGGCATAAACTAAATCGATAGAACCAGATGCAGTGCGCCAACCGCAAATCCTGATGTGCTGTTCGAGCTTCCCTGAGACAACCAACCGCCCAGCCCATATGAGATTAGTAGCACTCACCACTCACCAGCAGCACGCCAAGCCGCCAATGCTGGTCGGCAGCTGCCCGGCTGCACAGTCACGGCGCGCGCCACGTGCTGCCACGCGCACAGGATCGGTTGTACGCCTGCAGCATCACCCGATTTGTTTGAACCACTGGTTGCCCCTCGATTTGGCCGAGCTGGCGCTAGGATTTCATGGTGTGGGTGTGGAGGGAAGAAGCTGCCGAGGGAAGAGCCGAAGAGGGACGTCGACAGGCAGGCGCATACCAGATGGCAGATGCGCGAGAGGAGAGGCGAGAGGGGCGAAGCTGATTGAACCGCTTAAGCGTTGCTGGCGTGCTGCCATCTTGCGGCGGAGTGCCGGCCGTCTCCCTTGCAAATCAAGCTTGTTCACAAATCCGTAAATATAGCATACATTTTTAAGCTCGACAAACATGACTACTGCTCTGTCTGAAATTACAGTTCATTTACTTTTTTAATTCTAAGTTTAATCATTCATCTTATTTAAAATTTATTTAAAATATCATTTCTTTTGTTATAGTTTGCTTTATTAAAAAAAATCTTTAAAAATAACCTAAATTTAACTACATTTACTTAAATTTTTTTAATAAGACGAGTTACCAAATTTTATGTAAAAAAATCAAACGAACTATAATTTAAAATGGAGGATTCTACGAACCACTTGCATCCTTTCTCGTTAAATGCAGTGAGAAGTGACTTCATTTGTAGGTTGGACCTCAAGATGAATTTTAATAAAAAAAATAGGATAATTGCTGGTATTATTAACAAAGTTATTGATTTTGACATCGCCAATTTTCGATGTCCAACTATAATAAAGTGAGACATCATGTTTGTTTTCTTAAAATATCGTTCGACAACCCACTCACTCGACTGCTAAATAATTCAACCATTCGGTTACTCAACCACTTAGTCACTTAAGCAATTGGCTACCCAATCACCCGACTACTCAATCAGTCACTTGCCACTCAGCAATCACATAGTAACTTGGTCACTCGAATAGTGAAACCACTCGATCACATAGCACTTAGTCACTCAATCAGTTAGTCAACTCGACCACATGACCACTTAATCACTTAGTCACTCAATTAACCAAACCACTTAGTCATCCGGGCATTGAGAGTCCTAGTTTAGCTTTGGCAACTGAGTTTAAGTGACAAGTTTCAATTTTTTCCGGTGATGGAAAAACCTTGCCCTAAGTCCCATTTCTTGCAAGCGTTTCAAATTTGCTAACTCCACTATGTTTCAACATGGACACCTTTACATCAGGCATTGCGTTAGCCTTTCACAAACAATTTTTCATTTGCAACTCACTGCTAGGTGGCACTAAATAATCATTTTGCTTTAGAGTTTCCCTCTTAATAGTACAACTATCTATCATAAACTTGACTATTGCATCTAGCATTTTCTATCAGTAAAATGAAAGCCCCTAACATATACTTTTGTCACCGGGCTTGCCTTCATCTCTCTCTCTCTCTCATGCGCGCGCACACACACACAATATGTGAGCTTTATTCCATGTAGCTTAATCATCATCTCCACCATCTCTTAGCCTTACTCACATCATCTTGTGGACCTTAGATTAATCCAACTCATTTAAAAGCATTAATCTACTAGTTGACACTCAATTACCCAACATATATATAGGGCTTTCGGACCATCTATTATAAACCTATCATGCATTTGCACATCGTGGTAGAATATGAACTCAAATACATTTAATTTTCAATAAATGCTCTCAAGTTACCAAGTCATGTCTTTATGCACTAATCACATCTAGTAAGATGTATATGCTCAATGCATAACTAGTTATACCTTTTCTTTGGTCCGAAGAGAGACTAGTCATCAAGATATTTATTTCTCAATTTGCAAAACAGGGCTAGATGTGCAAAGGTTTGTATTCCAATCCTATTCCTATTCCTATTGTCTACACTTGTATCCCAATTGCCAATTGGTCCTCTCGTACCTGTCCAGCTGGAAAACGAGGTAACAAAACTGCCGTGACGCCTCCCCCTCACGTCGTCACCCCACGTGGGCTGTGTCTGCCTCTGCCCGTCGGGCGGGCGCCGGTCGATACGGGCGAGTACGCCCCGCTCGCCCCGGCTCGGTCTACACGTTTCCCTCCGGCCTCTGGGGTCGGGCCAGCGACCAGCGCCAGCCCGTCGGTTACCTTTCCTTTTCCCTCCGGCGGTCCGCCCACCGGCACCGGCAGCCGCAGCGCCTCCCCCCCTCTCTTGTCTCTCACGCGGACCGGACCACCGGAAACCAGGAACCAAACTGCCCCGAAAGAAAAGAAAAAACTTATTTTTTTCCTCACAAAAAGAGAGGGAAATAATATTCCAGGGGCCGCCCGCGCCGGAACCGACCACTTCGCCGGCAGCGAGCCGGAGACTCCGCGGAGCCCCTATCCCCGCGCCAGCGTGGGCGGAGGGAGGGACGAGGAGCAGCAGCACCAGCAGCGGAAGGACAAAGGGGGCTCTGGGAGCCTCTGAGGAGAAGCTTCTAGAAGCTGCCTGCCTGAGGCGAGGGCGAGCGCGCCGCGGCCAGAGTGATCTCGCGCGGTGGAATAATAAGTCGCGCGGGGACGGCGCCGCGGGGGACGCGCCTCTGGATGCCGACACCCTCCGGGATTTGAATGGTGGCCAGATCTCGAGGGGGAGGGGAGCTTCTCGAAGCGGGGTGAGGCGCGTGGACCGGCCGGCGGCGGTTAGGGTTTGGTGGGAGGCGGGATGGTGGGGAGCTCGGTGGAGGGAGGAGCGGACGGAGATGGGGGCTGCTGCGGCGTCGGGGACACCTCGCCCGGGACCATCGTGTGGGTGCGGCGGAGGAACGGGTCCTGGTGGCCCGGCAGGATCCTGGGCCCCGAGGAGCTACCACCGTCGCAGATCATGTCGCCAAGGTCCGGCACGCCGGTCAAGCTCCTCGGCCGGGAAGACGCAAGCGTGTAAGGTCCCACTCCCTTGTTTTGTTTTAGTTTTTCTACCCCCGAGCCCTGTGCTGTTTTTGCATTTTAGATTACTTGTTGTTATTTCTGATCCATGTGGGATACTTGGCTCTTTCTTTTATGGAAGCTACAATGTCTGAGAGAATGACCAGGACTTACAGTACTATCTTCTTTGCTTGTAGTCAAGCTCATTGCTAGTTTCTTTCTTAGACCTTGCAAAATTTAGAAGAGCTGTTGTTCATACATGGGGATACGGAGCACGGTCAATGGGAACATGGAAAGATGCCACATTTCTAGTCTCTGGAATGTTGCTCCTGTTCTGGGAATGCCGGAACAATATTGTCCCTTCCTTGTGAAAACTTTTCTACAAAGTACCTTACAACATTCCTTAATAACATTCCTCGACTCCATGACCTGGGAACTTGGTGGCTATGATATGTAGCGGGTTTATTTCCTTACTAACTTTGAAACCATTAATTGTTTTCTTTCTTTCTCGGAAAACTTTCCCAGGCAGTTTTATGGTTGTGGCTCATGGTATTCTTTGGTTGGATGTTAGTGGGAAACAATAGCAGATTCATGATATGTAGTGGAAACAATAGGATATGTACTAGAATTATGGTGGCTTTTGTGCCCTTGCTTTCTGAAGAACCTGAAATTCCTGAGACGTCATGCAGATTTTAATCGTTTCCTTTTGGCATCCAGGCAATTTGTAGATAAAAATTTTATTACTTGCTCTGTATCTGCATCCTGCAAGTAGTCATTTATGGCCCCTATTGTGCCATAATATTTTAAGCTACTATATTTGTTTGTATAGATATGATGTAGATTTATACTTCTTCATGTAGTTAACGGATTGAGATAGGACAGATAGCTTTTGATAACCTGATTGGATACTTAGTGTAGTCCCTCTGTTCCAAATTGTACGTGGTTTAAGACTTTTAGTATCCTCCTAACTGAAACTTCTCTAGCTTTGACCAGATTTATATGAGAATATATTAACATCTATGATATCAAATATATGCACTATTAAAGCATATTTCATGTGGATTCGAGGAACCTAGCTTGATGTTGTAGATGTTGGTACATTTTTATTTATAAATACAATTGGCCAAATGTAATAAGTTTGATTTAAGACAAAATCAAATGACTTACATTTTCGAATGGATGGAGTACTTCTCTAGGAGTCAAAGGCACACCTAAGGATGACGCCATGGCCATGTAGGACTTTGCTCTTGTGTGATTTTTCCGTGTCAGTTATTTTGGAATATACAGCTGATAATAGTACTGATAACATCAATTTAAAAAGAGAATTAACATCTTAGAATTATTGTTCTGTGAGGTGATTAGGTCTTAACAATTCAAGAAGTCTCCGCATATCCTTGATTGTATCTATTATTCCCTTTTTCATAGTTTATATTATGAAGATTGCATTATTACATCTGATGCTCTATTGTCAAAAGTTCCTCTCCTGTGAATCTGTGTTTTCAAATTTTTATCAGCTAATTTTAAGCATATCTTAAGACTTCTTCCAATTATTTTGCTAGTCAATATCCTGGAATGGTAGCTAGGTATATATTGCATTTTCATATCCAATTTTATTTTATTCTGACTACCACTACAACAAAACATTAGCCTCAAGCAAGTTGGGGTAGACTAGGCATGAAAACCAACAAGTCCAGACAAATGAAAAAAAGGTTAATAATAGGAACAATAATATTCATTTCTTGGTGATCATTCTGGCATGTAGAATGGTAATTTTCACACGCTCCTATCCAAAGATTATTCTTTGGGATAATCATGAAGTTTCTGGGTCAATGGGTTTGAGAAACGTGATTAAGGAACACAGTATACAACAACAACAACAATAACATAGCCTTTTGTCCCAAGCATTAAGGAACATGGTATGCTATTTGAAAAAGGTTTTTGACAAGGCTGGGACAAGATCGTTCCCATGTTTCCAGAATGGGAATGAGGTATTCCTGGCATTGAGGCATGGTTCCAAGTTCACTTTGACTAGGCTTTGGATACTTTCCGTTCCTTCAAGTCCATTTCTAACTACTTGGAGTAATCATATTTTCTGAAAATTGAAGTTCCTCATATATTTTATTTGTATTTACTTTTCCTTTTGTTTCTTAGGGATTGGTACAACCTTGAGAAATCAAAACGTGTTAAAGCATTCAGGTGTGGAGAGTTTGATGCCTGTATTGAGAAGGCAGAGGCCACTCAAGGGACTGTTGTGAAGAAAAGAGAGAAATATGCACGGAGAGAAGATGCTATTCTTCATGCACTTGAATTGGAGAGGAAGCAGCTTGCATCGGAGTATCAGACTCAAGGTTTCAGACCTGGACCACCTGGTAATGTTTCTGGTAAGTTTAGGTGACAGTGAAGAGTTCTGTTAGTTGTTTAGGTTGTTTCTTGTATGTTATCCATGAGCTTAAAGCATTCTGCATCTAAAACAGAGCTGTCTTCATTAATGCAGCTTGCACAAAACATCGCAAAGACCTTGGAAGTACTCGCTACAAGAGTAAAAAGAGCAAGAAGCGCAAAGATGCATCTGTTCCTCCTGATGTAAAAAAAGAAGTGGGACAATGTTTTCTACATGCTGGTTCAAAGAGAAACTTCTCAGCTCTTACTCCTGCAAATGTTGTCACTAATCACATGGGTGATTTCTCTCATTTGAAACATTCTCATGGAGGTGCCAATTTAGAGAACAAGGAGAGGAGTACCATTGGGAAGAAAAATAGATCGGACGGAAGTGATTTTGAAGATTCTCTTGTTTCAAAATCAGACAGACGCAGACCACTTTCTCAGGTATTGCAGAGCAGTGAAAACTTACCTCCTCACTTAAAGCAAAACGATGATTTTGGGGCTTTGCTAGTCGGGGAGAATAATAATCCTTCACTTGCCACCTCCCGGTCCAGAAGAAGTAAATATACATACATGGCTAGTGATTCTGGTGAAACTCAGAGTCATAGTGATTTACCTTCTATAAAGATGTCTTCTACTGGAGCTGATTTTGAGAATGAAAGCTATCTTCAGCATCCTGGTTATTTTTCTGAGGAGCAGACTTCTTCCGACTTTGTTGAGAAGCAAATAACTGAGTCTTCAGAGAGGGAATGCTCAGAAAGTGAGACTGAAGATGATGCTGAACTTCTGCAAAGTATGTATATATGCCTCGATTTTCTTCTTTTTGATGGTTTGTATTCATGTTGCATTGTCATAGAATGCTGGCTATAGCATAGCACAACATACTAAAACATTAGTATTAGCATCACACTTCCGATTTAGTGACACAAATATTGACAATAAGGGCTGAAAGTGGAGGTGTTTTTTCCCTCAAAAAATGGCTCTCCTTATTAACATAGCAGTACAGATGTTTGTTTCGCATAATTGCTGTGACTCTTTTGATGATTCATTTGCCCTGCATAAAGCATGTTATAAAGTTTCACTTCACGCCAACATGCTTCAGATTGCATTCTTGACTTACGCATATATAACATTATTTACTCGGATATTGAATCATTGCAACTCTATACATACACTGGACCCTTTGTAAATATGTACATGCTCAGGGTTAAGGGCGATGAAGAACTAAATTGCTACAATTAATTTCTACATGTGATTGTGTTCTTTTATTCAAACCATGGGTAAGGCTTGTTGGATGATGTTGATGATAATTGATTCAGTTTTACTAGGTAAATATGTTAAGAAGAAAGAACAGTTGTAGGTATGAGATATTGAACAGTTGTAGGTATGAGATATTGTAATGACCTTGTCTTATGAAGTATTATTGGGCATCTAAGGTGGAGGAATCAAATAGAAGGGAACACAGTCATATACTTATAGAACTATGAGACTTTAAAGATGCAATAATTAGTCATTATGTATATTATGGATCATTAGCATTTTCATAAAGTAAATCCATGACTAAAAAAATTCTTTGTACTGGGCATTTCTGCAATAGCAGTTATGGATCTGTTGCTTCTTACTATTTCAGCATCCCTGGCTTGCATTGATTGGTTTTGTATCACAGTCAGAATTGCACTGTGTTAATATAATTTTGACAAAAAAAATGCAAAACAAGGAATATGGGAATCCCAGAGCCTGATTCATTAACCTCCCTCTTTCCAAATTATAAAACATTTTGGAATGGATAGCAAAAACTAATGTATCTAAAAAAGCCAATAGATTGCTAGAAAGCCATAAATAATTCCTTGAAATATTTACTGTTCTGTTTTTTTGCTTTGCCGGAAACTTCTGTGACTGCAATTTATAGTCTGTTATACTAATGTCATTTCGTGCATGAGTCTTCTGTAGATTTTATTGATAGCTTTTGTATGGCATTTTTGGCAGATGCAAGTGTGATTCTACCTATAGAATCATGTGTTCCTGATCCGTATTCTGTTCCAGTTTCTGACAAGTTCAAGCATGTGGATTATGATGACAATGAGGTGACATATTCTACCTATGTGCCCCAGTTGAATGAATCTGAGGAAGAGGATGGTTCTTCTGAGATGGGTGTCTCTCAGTGGCACATGAAAGGTAAACGTAACAATCGTAATGCTGCGAAGAGATTAGTGGATATGAGAGATGGAAATACATGGTTAAACAAATACAATGGACCATTAAAAGGGTCTTTGCATAACACAAATGGTGGGACTCCCAGAAAAGAAGGTATGCACACATCTGGTGAGCAGTTTTTTGAGGAAAGCTTTTACCAAGTTAAAGAGGAGCCCAATTATGATTCTGAGGAAACTAATGTATTTGAGGACATGAGCCATTCAGAGGCTACCTTGTACTATGGTAAAAAATACCCTTCATCCTTGAGAACTACAAGAGATCTTAGCCGAGGCTACAGTTACTTTAATGACTATGAAAATGACTCCTCAAATGTTTCTTGCCTAAATATGGATGCTGAACGGATGTATCATGTTGATCGGAATGCATATTGGGATGGACCTTCATTATACCAAAGGAAGCTGACTTCACGTTTTGGTGGCATGGGACCAATGTTGTTCAATGTTAACCTCAAAGTTCAGGCCAGCTACCAAGGAGAGCATGTCCCTCTTGTCTCTCTAATGAGCAGACTTAATGGCAAAGCAATTGTTGGACACCCTATCCAAATTGAAATAGTTGAAGATGGTTCCACAGATCATCTGGTATTCTGCAGTGACAGTAGTATGCAAGAGAGCACAGCTGCTCCACCTGCTTGGCCAACAGGTAGAAGGACCGCCATGCAAAGAGTTCCCCGTTCAAATCCATCAGGAGCACTGTTGGATGGCGATAATGAAGGTGGCCTTGTGTATTCTGATTATGAGATGAAACCAACCTTAAGAAAGTATTCTTCTTCTTCGAATCACCAGGCTAAGGTGAATAAGAAAAGCAGTTCAAATGCTAGGAGGTCATCAGCTAAGTCCCATAAGAAGTCATCCAAGAAAACAAACCTCTCAAACCAGAAACTTAGAGCTCTCTCTTCCATTTCCCCTGCAAAAAAACATCACGGAGAAGGTGGCCGAGCAAAGGCACATTGGCGCAATGACATATTTGGTGGTTTAATCAGTTCAGAAGGAGCAGTTCCTCTAGTGACATGTGTCCCAACGAAGGTTGTGTTCACTAGGATACTGGAAGCACTTGGCAGGCCACCTCCATCTGTTGCTCACCGTGTTAGAATGTCTAGTCCTTCAGTGCGAGATCCTCCATAGGCTTCAACTGTAGTGCCATATACGGTATATGTTGCCAGCCATTGACATGCAAGGTTTATGTACATTCCTGTTAATTGAAGAGGCAGACCATTCAATCATCCGGTAACACCTGTGAAGAGTCAGATTGATATGGTTGCTCCTTAATAACTTGGAATAGCTGATCTCTTATTAGCAGTGGTGACAGCCTGTAAAGATCGATAACGCTTGTGTATTTCTGACTGGAGACTGAGATCATGAATGCTTCAGAGCAGTTTGTGTATTTCTGACTGGAGGAGACTGAGATCATGAATGCTTCAGAGCAGTTGAGCCATTGGTACCATGAAGAGGTACACTTTGGTGTAACTAGCACTGGTGACTATGTCTTTTGGTTTCGTCACAACTGTCTCCTGTAAAGGACTAACTTCAGCATTTTAGGTGTCAATTTAGTTAAAACATTTGTGTCATCATATATAGCAATAGGTCATAGGTTTCCTAATGCCATGTATAATCCCTCAATTATATCCAGATGTGTATGTTATTTATTGTCGAGAAGTAGTTGATTCAACTGTATGTTTAGAAGCATGTGTATCTAGTCGATGTAATATATCAGAGCAAGTACTCCATCATCCAAATTGTGTAACAATCTAGTCATCCTGTGAAGTTTCCTCTAGACACAGTGAACAAAAATGATTATTCCATGGGTCTGATAAACTTTGCCGAGTATTCCTTTGGAGAGGGTCTGAAAACAGAGCACTGTGACCTTGCGCACTCTGCTTAACATGAAAATGGTGAGGCATCTAGTTAACGGTCCGGTGGAGTTTTGGATTATCCTTTTTTCTTGGATCCATCGTGAAAGCACCTAAGCGAAAACATCGCCTCTTCATACTTGCTTGGTTAATCCGGTACATTCAGATTTTCGAAAGAGTATATGCAAGACAGAAAGAGTGTTGGACGATTCTCTATCCGTAGATAGCTCCCTCCTACTAGTTTGTTTCTCTGGTTTCTGCTAGAAGAAGAGAAATAGTAGACCCATCCAAAATGTTGTTTGCTCACTAGAATCGTCTTCCTTGATACATACAATCTTTCATAGTTCGATGAATCTGGATGTTCCGAGTTATTATCATTCAGAATCATAGA
>CM041635.1:47884003-47920497 GCA_023333625.1 Bothriochloa decipiens | reverse complement strand
CGATGAATCTGGATGTTCCGAGTTATTATCATTCAGAATCATAGATTTAAGCAGCGTTCGTGTTCGCATTGCAATGTTAAATACCACCACTCCATCAGGTTATTTATTTAGAAGGTTTTCAATCAATATTTAAAAGATTAAAATACTTCACTTTTCAGGTGAGGGTGAAATAGATGAATGCCAAAAGTTGATGAGTTAAGTAGAACTTCGGTGAGGGTGAAATAGATAAATGCCAAAAGTTGATAAGTAGAACTTCTCTGACCAAAATAGTACTGTATTATAGTGTTCTCGTATCAACAGGTTTAGGCGTTTAGCATGTTCCCTGGCTGACGTCACATGGACACCCAAAGTCAACTTGCCCCGTCGTTTCTTTACAAAGTCAATCCCTATCACAAAGTCAACATGACAACATACACGCCCCTCAGTCCTTCCCACCTCTTAACATGACCAAGGCCAGCCCCTCTCAACTCGTCGCCGGTCCATGAAGCGAACAGCTCAGCACGACGCGGGCGACGACTACGAAAACCGGCGCAGCGCTCGCAACCCCTCCTCGGGTGTCGAGTGTCGTAGCCATGAACCAAGCTGCAGCACCCGACAACGACAACGACCGGCGCCGCATCCCGCGCGTCATCCGCAACGCCGTCGACGGTGCGTGGGAGCGGCCTCTCCCCGTTGGCTACAGCCCGGCTGTGCCCGTCCAGATGGCCGGCGCCCACCGCTGGGCGCGCTACGACGACGTCGTGGCCGCGCTGCGCTCCCTCGCCAACTCAAGCCTCGTAGAGCAGCAGGCCCGCGCGGACGCAAGGGCGACCATTCGGGCCCTGTACCAGCACCCGACGCCGTTCGGCGCCGACGTCCGCTTCCCCGAGGCGGAAGTTTTCCTGTCCGTCGACCACGGCAAGTTCGGGCAGTGCATGAACCGGATCCAGAAGGAGATGCTGCGCCTGGAGGCGGCCACCAAGGGGCTTTTTCCTCAGCGCATGGTCACCAGGTGCGAGGCCTTCATGGAAGCTGTCAATTACACGGCCGGAACGGCGACTCTGGTGTGGCCGGAGGAGCCCGGGAAGCCTGAGCTGTATGACCGGGCTGTTTTCGAGGAGGCTTTCCAGCTGACCTGGACTGACGCGTGAGCCATCAGGCTATCACATGGTCTAGTATTTGAAAATGTTGTTGTTTCGACCAAAACTATATATAGCGAGGTGTTCTGAGTGTTCTGAGCGAGCGAAACTCCGGTAGACCTCTTCAATGCCAGATCCAACTGGTTGTATGTTTTTTTTTTTTCAACAATGAACTGGGTTGTATGTGCTTTCCTAAAAATCCGAGAGCCGGGAAAAAGTATCATTCCATTCTTCAGCAGCTGAGCTAGGACACAAAGGTTGGAACGAAGCTACAGGCTCCAAAGAATATGATAATGAAATGATCAAGCCACAGAGGTGCTGCATGTAGGATCTCCCGATACATATCATGTAATGGAAGCGCTAAACAAATTAACCTTCAGTCTCAGGTACTTCGTGCAGAACTGTGAAATTTGACTCACATAATAAGGCATCAAATCAAGCTGTGCGATAACTCTGTTTTGTTAACCAATACACTCACTTTTGCGCATCAAATACTATTTGCAGTTTAAACTTATGATAGCTGTTTGTCAGGTTTTCCCTACTGGGGGTTTTTAAATATATTAAGAAAAAAGAGGTATCATAACTGAATTGTGTGCTTTGCGAACTTGCAACACTATGTTTCCAATGACAAAAATTACACCTTGGTATCTTCTCTTCCTCTGAAGGCATCATGTTTGGATTGCGACCTTGAGCTGGTTGACAGCCAGGCAGCGACCCCAGCCGCCAGGGGCTGAAAACCGCAGCCTGGGTTGCTGTCTGGTCAGGCAGCATTGCCTGGACACACAACCAAACAGGGTAGAGTCTTTGTGATCTCCATCTCCCTGAGGCTCTGCACCATCAGCTGGTACAGAGTTCCAAATAACTTGTTAGAATATAATTATAACAGCCCATATTGTGCTTACGGTCCATTGGCTTTGTACTCCTAGTCTGACTTGTATTAGTACCACATTATAACTTGTACATGTACTGCAAGCCTTCCACGCTATATATATGAAAGGTCATTCCCCCTATTGGGTGTGCGGTATTTCTCTACATGATATCAATCTAATCACGATCCTCGCTTCCTCTGCCAGTGCGCCCTGCCTCTAGGGCTCGCACCATCGCACCACAGGGCCGCCGCCGCCTCCCCGGCCGCCGCGCCCCTCCGGCCGCCGCCGCGCACCAGCGCCCTCAGCCGCGCCGGTTCGCCGCCCACCTGCCGCCGCCCCGACCGCTCGACTTCGTCACGCCGCCCAGGCCGCCGCCAACCCGGCCGCCCGACTTCGTCGCACCGCCCAAGCCGCCGCCTCACCCGGCCGTCCGACTTCGTCACGCCGCCGCCTACCCGCGCCCCTGCTCCTCGCGATCCGGCGCGACAGTCCGTCATGACGGAATCGTCGCAGTCCTCTGCTACCTCCGGCGTCCTCGAGTCGTCAACATCCGGCGCCATGGGAGACGGCGTCGCCCCTGCCTTCTTCGCTGCCTATGCAGCCGTCAACGTGAAGCAGCACGTTCCGATCTCCCTCAGCCTCGAGCGTCCCAACTACTCCAAGTGGAAGGCGTTCTTCACCGCCCTTTGCGGCAAGTACGGGCTGCTCGGCCACATCGACGGCACGGAGGACGCGCGCCCGGCTGACCCCACGTGGTCTCAGCCCGATGCCTGCATCCGGGGCTGGATGTACGGCTCCTGCGACGACACCGTCCTCGACCTCGCTATGGAGCCCCATCAAGACGCGCGCGCTCTGTACGTCTGCATCGAGGCCCTGTTCCAGGCAAACAAGGAGCCTCGGGCGATCGTCCTCGGGCAGGAGTTCCACAGCATGTCCTAGGGCGATCTCTCCGTCGACGCCTACGCGCAACAGATGAAGCACACCGCCGATGCACTGCGGGAGGTTGGGCATACCATCTTCCCCTCGCAGCTCGTGCTCAATCTCCTGCGCGGCATCAATCCCCGCTTCGCCACCACCGCCGACATCATCGCCAACACGTCGCCGCTTCCCGACTTCAAGTCTGCCACCAACATGCTCCGCGTCAAGGAACTTCGTCTCGGCAGCGAGGGCAAAGAGGTTTCGTCATCAGCGCTCGCCGCTTCCACCAACTCCTCTTGCACCTCGCCTTCCTGCCAGTCCACCTCCTCTTCGGCCTCCAATCGTGGAGGTGGTGGCAAGGGCAAGGGGGGCAAGGGCAAAGGTAGCTGTGGCGGCAACGGCAACGGCACCAACAGCGGTGGTGGGCGCAACCAGCAGCAGCGTAGCGCCCCTCAGGGTGTCTACGGCGGTCATCAGGCTCCTCAGCCGGCCTACCCTTGGGTTTGCTACAACCCTTGGGCCGTCCAGTGGACTCCTCAGCAGCAGCAGCAGCAGTGGGGTGCGCCATCAGCGCCTCCCCCACCGCCTCCGCCTCCGCATCAGGCTCACACTGCCTTTGCGCCACCCCAGTTCTCTGCGCCCCCGGCGTACGGATCCTGGGATCAGGTCAGCCTGATCGCCGCCCTCAACCAGATGGCGATTCAGGGGTCCAACTCCTGGGTCATGGACAGCGGAGCGACATCCCACATGTCCTCCAACGACGGTATTCTCCTTTCCCGTCTCCCGACGCCACCGTCCTCCGTCACGGTCGGCAACGGGCAATCTATTCCTGTTCTTAGTCGTGGCACATCTCTTTTACAAATAGTTGATCGTCCTTTTCATCTTGATAATGTTCTTGTCGCTCCCCAACTCACCCGTAACCTGTTATCTGTTCGACAGCTTACTCGCGACAATAATTGTTCAATTGAGTTTGACGCCTCTGGTTTTTTTGTTAAGGATCTCAAGACCAAGACGGTTCTCCTTCGGTGCAATAGCAACGGGGACCTCTACACCATTCCACATCACATGCCTCCTCGCTGTCATGTCGCCGTCGTCTCCCCAGAGCTGTGGCACTCCCGCCTTGGTCATCCAGCACCCGCTGTCGTCGCTACTCTAAATAAACTATCAGCTATCCAGTGTAATAAAGCAGCTCGCCGCATTTGTCATGTTTGCCAGCTCGGTAAACATGCTAGGCTGCCGTTTGCTAGTTCGGTCTCTAGTACATCAGCACCATTTGAATTTGTTCATTGTGATGTTTGGACCTCTCCAGTTGCGAGTATTTCTGGCTATAAATTTTATCTTGTGTTAGTTGATGATTATACACATTATTGCTGGACGTTCCCTCTTCGCCATAAATCTGAAGTTCATGACCACATTGTTCAGTTTGTTGCTTACGCTCACACACAATTCAGTTTTCCTCTACGCTGTTTTCAGGCAGATAATGGCACCGAGTTCCTCAACAATGCCACCGCCGCCTTCTTGGCTAGCCGCGGCATCCTACTTCGCACCTCGTGCCCCTACACATCTGCTCAGAATGGCAAGGCTGATCGCACGCTCCGCACTCTGAACAATGTTGTTCGCACGCTTCTGATTCATGCCGCCATGTCTCCATCTTATTGGGTCAAAGCTCTCTCTACCGCCGTGTTTCTCACAAACCGGCGGCCGTCCTCGTCCAAAAATAACGGTATACCCTATCATCTTCTCCACCACAAGATGCCAGATTACTCCATCCTTCGGGTTTTTGGCTGCTTATGTTACCCCAACCTTAGTGCCACGACTCGCCACAAACTATCTCCTCGCTCCACGGCGTGTGTCTTCCTCGGTTACCCTCCTTCTCAGAAGGGCTACCGGTGTCTTCACCTCTCCAGTCGCAAGATCATCATCTCGCGACACGTCGTTTTTGATGAGACTCACTTTTCGTTTGCGGCTTCAAAGTCTCAACCGGATTCTTTTGATTTTTTGTTACAGGACTTACTTCCCGCGCCTGCTCCGTCCACCTCGGGCGTTGAGCAAACGCGGGCCTTGGAGGATGCTGGCGACCCCGTCGGGCTCGACCCTGCCATCCTGTGGCACGGCGCTGCCCACCGGTTGCCCCAGGCGTCCCAGCAGGCTACGGCTCCAGCACCACCTCCACCAGCAAGCGTTGTCGCCCCTGCTCCGCGCCAGGTGCCTCGGCAGGTCGCAGCTCCAGCGCCTCCTCCGCCAGCCGGCCTTGTCGCCCCTGTCTGGCAGCGGTTCGGCATCCACTACAGTCGTCGTCAGCCGAATCCGGCTCCACCGCTGTCGCCGGAGGGACCTGCGGCTCCAGCACCGCAGGCAGTGGTGCCTCCGGCTCCAGAGCCTCCTGCGGGCGACTCGTTCCCAGACGGGTTCCCTGCCATCGCCCGTGCAGCGGTATGGCTTCACCGCGGCGGCCTCCGACCTGGCTTCTCCGTTGCCAGGCAACACTCGTGCCGCGCTCGCCGATGCAAATTGGCGCGCGGCCATGGCTGAAGAATACAAGGCGCTCATGGACAATGGCACCTGGCGTCTCGTTCCTCGACCGCCTCGCGCCAACGTCATCACCGTCAAGTGGGTCTTCAAGCACAAGT
Organism: Bothriochloa decipiens; assembly: GCA_023333625.1. Lineage (NCBI taxonomy): Eukaryota > Viridiplantae > Streptophyta > Magnoliopsida > Poales > Poaceae > Bothriochloa > Bothriochloa decipiens. The sequence goes on along the minus strand of CM041635.1, from coordinate 47,914,962 downwards.
ATCACGCAGACGGCTCTCTGGCTCGACATAAAGCCAGATGGGTCGTTCGCGGGTTCTCGCAGCGGTACGGCGTCGACTACGACGAAACGTTCAGCCCGGTTGTGAAGCCGGCCACCATCCGGGTCGTCCTCAGCATCACCGCTTCTCACTCCTGGCCGATACATCAGCTGGACGTGAAGAATGCTTTTCTTCATGGCCACCTGACCGAGACGGTCTACTGTCAGCAGCCACCTGGCTTCGTCGACCCGGCGGCTCCCGACCACGTCTGTCTCCTGCAAAAGTCCTTGTATGGGCTCAAGCAGGCGCCCAGGGCGTGGCACCAGCGGTTCTCCGGCTTCATCCGACGGATTGGCTTCACTGCTTCGACCTCCGACACGTCCCTCTTTGTTTACAAAGAAGGTGCCGACATCGCCTACTTGCTACTCTACGTCGACGACATCGTCCTGACTGCCTCGTCGCCTCAGCTCCTTCGTCGCCTCACCGAGCTTCTCCACTCCGAGTTCGCCATGACAGATCTCGGGGACCTTCATCACTTCCTCGGGATCTCTGTCACGCGTTCTGCTGATGGCCTCTTCCTGTCTCAGCGCCAGTACGCTGTGGACCTGCTCTAGCGCACCGGCATGACTGAGTGTCATTCTACGGCGACCCCTGTTGATACTCACGCCAAGCTCTCTGCTGTGGACGGCGCTCCGGTGGCAGATGTCACTCAGTACCGTAGCCCCGCAGGTGCTCTACAGTATCTCACACTGACTCGTCCGGATCTCGCCTATGCAGTTCAACAGGTTTGCCCTTTCATGCACGACCCCCGAGAGCCTCATCTGGCGATGCTCAAGCGTGTCCTGCGGTATGTCAAGGGCACCCTGTCCACCAGGCTTCACATCGGCACAGGTAGCATCACCAGCTTGACTGCCTACTCTGATGCCGATTGGGCTGGTTGTCCAGACTCTCGGCGCTCCACTTCAGGTTACTGTGTCTTCCTCGGCGACAACTTAGTCTCTTGGTCCTCCAAACGACAAACTACGGTTTCTCGTTCAAGTACGGAGGCTGAGTATCGTGCTGTTGCGCACGCTGTTGCTGAGACTTGTTGGCTTCGTCAGCTACTTCAGGAGCTCCACGCACCCATATCTTCGGCAACGATCGTCTACTGCGACAATGTTAGTGCTGTCTACATGACCGCCAATCCAGTTCATCATCGTCGCACGAAGCATACTGAGATAGATATTCACTTCGTCCGTGAGAAGGTTGCTTTGGGACAGGTTCGGGTGCTTTATGTTCCATCGTCTCATCAGTTCGCTGACATTATGACCAAAGGGTTAACTGTACAGTTATTCACTGACTTTAGGTCCAGTCTTTGTGTTCGTGACACTCCCGCTTAGACTGAGGGAGGGTGTTAGAATATAATTATAACAGCCCATATTGGGCTTACGGCCCATTGGCCTTGTACTCCTAGTCTGACTTGTATTAGTACCACATTGTAACTTGTACATGTACTGCAAGCCTTCCAGGCTATATATATGAAAGGTCACCCCCCCTATTAGGTGTGCGGTGTTTCTCTACATAACTGCCAGCAAAGCAAGAGAAGTTGATTTACTTGCCCCTATCACTATAGAGGGTGTCCAGAAGGCCTTGCAATACTCCCTTGTACATGTTATTCGACTCAGGAACTCATCAAGTGGCGATAATGGAGACAGCACAACATTATGAACTCCAGTAGACCTATCACCTGTAAGGTTCACTTCTGATAGAATATGATGTTGCACCAATAGATGAATAGATGATGGTCTAGATCTTCTCAAATCCTGCAGTCCGATAGTCAAACAGGAGCTCCCAACACCTTATGGAACTCTAGCAGCAGAACTGAATTCACAATTGTTATCTGACCATTTTCCCTTGCCAAGCAATTTGGTGGGAATGAATCTGAGTATCAAAATAATAAAATGGCACAGTTCAATAAGATGAAACAAAAGCAAACGCAGATGGTAAACTGCTTTTGATTCACCTACATTTAAGCTCACGTTACCAAAAGCATAAGAAGCCACAGGACTATAAGTGAAATTGGCTCACCTATAGTAGATTGATTAATCACTGTAATGAGCACACATATATGTATATAGGTATTTAGTTAATGAGCGATAGGGTTAGGCATATGGAAACAGAACCAGCGCTAGCATCATTGGTAGATCAACAATCACATCAACTAGTGCGGTCACAGGCACAGCACAAGGCCAGTGACAGAACACACATGTTGGCATGCAGTGAGCCCAAGAAAATCTGTGGGCTGGCTAACAGGCCACAATTGTTTGAAAGATTTCATACCAGAAGAAATTAAACACTTTGCTAACTGTTAAATGCACAAAATGTAATACACATAATGGATAACTAGATCTAAGGTACTCAGCTTTTCTGCAAAGAACAAATAGGGACTCAAAAATAGCATGGGCTAAAACATATCAAATAGCCATCACAGAATGGGTCAAAACCTTTCAGACCACTGGCACTTACATGTTAGCTAAAATAGTTATTTTGATGCAAAGTATGTGAGGCACACCACACACCTATTAAAATTTGCATCCTAAAACTGAATGCACCATGCAGAAAGTAAACACGCAGTGTCAAGCAGCGTCCTTTTTAGAGCCAAATTGCATATTTTTTTTTCTTGAGAGCACATTTGCACTATGCTTCTTTCATACATTATTTCATATATGCATAAACTCAGTAATAATAGCTGGTCAGAGCAATCTGCCAAAAAGAAGAATAAATGATGTTGCATTTTAAATTTTAATATTTCAATTCAAACTGTTTTGTCACCCACTAAATCAATTGTGTTTAACTACCAATTCATTTTGCTTTCAGTTTAGATGCCATATGTCTTGCCATGAAGAAAAGGCATCTTATATAGAAGTAGGCTAACCAAATTAAATTGATGACAGAAGAAAGAGCCAAACCTAAGCTGAATTGCTGGAATAGGAGCAAATCAGAATCGTTCCTCAACAATCAGTGCTGTTAGCAGCCTCACTTATTAATCTCTGTAAGGACATCTGATAGATTTAGCCAGAGATAGCAAAAGAAGGTGCTGGTTTGGCTCTTGTGAATGCCTGAAATTTGAACAGAAGATAATTAACAAAAATAAGGCACAATTTGAAGAGATTCACTTGAAAGATTCAGTTAATTATACACGTGTGTTAATAACAGTTTCAGACCTGAAGGCCAACACAAAGGAGTGCAGCTTATTGCTGTAGTGCTTCAGAGTTTTAACCAAGGGACAAATAACTGAATTTGAAGCTGAAGAGATACATTCCATGGACCAATGACTAAATTTGAAGCTGAAGAGATACATTCTATGGATAGATACATTCTATGGATAGAGACTTTTCTCCTTGTTTTGTGAACCGCTCGAAGGCACTACCATGCTTGTCCGATGGTTTCACACGCTGCCGCTTTTGTCCCAAGCGGAACGACAGCTTCTTCCTATTCTCCGGCATGCTTCTCTTGCCATTACCGTTCATCACCGTTACCTCTTGCCCCGAGTCCTTGTCGTCATTCGCTGCCTCCTGGCAGCCAACGCGCAACCGTTCCTCCCAGCCCTCGGGGAAGCAGGGCAGCCACTGTGGAACGTGCCTCAGCGACGGCTCCCTCCCCGCCGCCGCGAAGCTCTCCCACCCGCCGCCGGAGCCGCAGCTCGGATCCCTCCTCGGCAGTGGCTTCGCGAACGGGACCTCCCTCACCGCGGCGACGAACTGGGCGAGCTCCGCGAGCGCGCCGGAACAGAGCAACGGCCGCGTGGGGTCGGACGCGCCGGAGAAGCCGCCGAGCGCATGTTCCTCGAGCGCGAGGACGGCGTCGGCGACGTTGGGCTCCGTGCGGCCGCGGGCCTCGGCGAAAGCTGCTGCCGCGCGGCCCAGAGACGCGATGTAGCGGCCGGCGATGTCGGACAGGGCGCGGAGCGCGGCAGGCTCCGCGGCGAAGTAGCCGGAAGAGCGGAGTATCTGCGCGGTGGAGACGGTGGAGACTGAGGCCTGAAAGTGGCGTGGGACGTCACGGGGGTGCTTCGCCGGAGTTCCCATACATGGCGGCGACGGTGAGGAAAGGGCCTAAAAACCCTAGCGGTCAGATCCTTCCAATCTTCGAGTTGTCGGGGGATGGAAGGAAACAGGCTTCTCCTTTCCTTGTGGCTTACTTCTTTTTTTTCCTGAGCCAAATCTTCTGGTCCAATTTCATGGCCTACTGACTCTATCTTAAAATATAACGTATTCTAGCTATTTTTAGCGCCGCTCACTTGTAATTACTCTATCCGTTCTACGTTATAAATCATTTTGATTTTTTCATTCACTTTACTATGTATCTAGATATAATTACTTAATTTGCTATATATTTAGACATAAAACTATGCTATATACATTATAAAGTGAGTGAAAAAAAATTAAAATGATTTATAATTGGAACGGAGGGAATACTTTTTAATTTATTAATTAAAGTCTAATTCTACTGTCCATGATTAAAAGGTGGACACTTAGTTTCCTTATAAAAAAATATGACAAGTACTGAATTAAGTACTCTTTTTATCTTTTTTCCTCAAAACTCTTGTATTTCTTGACAAGTTTAAAATGTCGGAATAGACTATATTGAGGGACGGAGTAATTTATATTTTACAATAACATCTGCATTTTGGTAGTCCGAACAAAGGGCCCAAAATATAGGTAAAGTTTAGGAGTTTGACAAACAATTCGTTTGGTACTAAAAAGTTAGGAAGATAAGCTTTTTCCACGTTTGTTGGTAACAAACAGGTGCCAACCTGGATTATCGTACCAAAATATATATTAGCGTTTTCTTATATTGGTCATTCATATTTTCTTGGCATGACCTCGGCCCTCTTCGCTTGAACTTATAGTCCCGGTTTATCAGTCATGGTATTATATTTTTATCTCTCAATAAAATATCATTGGTCGACTTATCAGCCAGCGTAGAAACTGAAAGTGCATCAAGCCCTTTAGTGGGTTTTGATGGATTGATTAACAACAACGATTAAAGAACTAATGATGTTGCTAAGTGCTTCAACAGAAAATCGGTTATCTCACAGGTATTTCTATAAAGTATGTAAAGCCAAAATGATGTATTGTTGTATAAATAATCTACTTCAAACACAAGACAACAATGTAAATGGAATTCATGTGAAAGGCTTATCTAGTGTGAGATTGCAATGATCCATATAAAAGAAAGCATGTTGGATATTGATCAATGAGATATAAGCAAATTGCATTAAATGATCTCCCATTCAAAGCCTGTCATATTGATATAAAGGATCAAAATTCTACTGTAGTGATTGAGTTGACTTGGTACATTTGGAGTTATTTCTATTTGATGAATGGAATCAAGTCACGCGCTCAAGATGGCTATGCTCAAGGTGATGAAATCTAGAATGATATGTTGGCACCCTCAATTAATGGAGTTCAAAAGAATCGGTTTTCAATTAGAAGAAGACTTCTCAAGAGATTGCAAAATAGATTTTCATTTAATTTTGAGTTGATAGAAAAACCGTACTATTAAGAGGGATGCATCATGTTCATAGATCATATTCTTAAAGTGCTCAAGTTAACCCAAGTGAGATTTGAGAGTGAGCGACTAAAGTTTCATCACCTTGAGCCATGGCTGTCCATACCGGACTTATCCGGTATGATACCGGACTTATCCGGTATGATACCGGACTTATCCGGTATTGCAACGACTAGTTAACCCAAAAGGGCTATAAATAGCCCCAAGCCCCATCTCGTGGGGCTGCTGATTCTGCTGGTTCTCAGACACATTCTTGAGCTTTTCTAACTCTCTCAAACCCTCTCTTAGCGAGTGATTGATCCAAATTAAAAAATCCATATTGTGGGTTAAGAGCAGATCAATTTGTGAGCAAGCCAATCCTTGAACACTTGAGCATATTGTCTATTCTCGTGAGCTGCATTTGTTACTCTTGGACTCTTCGGTCCTAGACGGTTAGGCATCGCCGGAGAGCACCCTAGAGCTTGTGTTTGCCTCGGATTGTTTGTAACTTTTTGATTTCGCCACCGAAAGGAAAGGAATCATATAGTGAAAGAGAAAAAGGAGTTGGAATACACTCTGGCTAGAGTGACGACCTGCGTGGTATCCTCTAGAGGGAACCCCAAAGATAAGGAGTTAGAAAAGACTCCTGCTAGAATGACATGTGTTGTATCCTCTAGAACTAGAGTGACCTGTGTTGGTATCCTCTAGGTAAGGTTCTTTGGGTCTCCCGCAGCTCCCCCAACGGAGAGTAGGTTTCGACGAAAACCGAACTTCGGATAAACAAATATCGTGTCTCATGTCTTGTGATATTTACCTCATTTCGATATTTGTGCAATATTTGTTGTTGGAGTTGTTCTGCAGGTTGTGGGTTGATCATATACACTATACTAGATACGTTGAGGAAGGAGGTTGAGAGCAAAAGGAGATTAAACTCCTCTGTCCTTGGATCTCGGACTTGCCCGAGATACTACTGGACTTGTCCGATATTGACTGTTTGTGCAGAACTTTGCAGTTTGCCCCATCTCTCATTGTGTTGTCTTGCAGGTCATAAATTGCTCGTATATATATCATATAGTGTTCCTGCAGATATATAGTGAAGTTGGAGAGCAAAATCAATCTAAGCTTCACTCCCGTGAAATTCGGACCTATCCGAGTTTGGATCGGACTTGTCCCGTTTTGTCTTTTGTGTGCAGGGTGCTGCTGATAGATCCCTTAGTCGTCGTGTTGCTTTTGGATTAGTAGTTATATACATTTACATCATATTAAATCTCTGCAAGTTGAAAGGGAAGCTGAAAAGCAAAAAGCCTCTCACCCGTGAATTTCGGACTTGTCCGGGTTGGGATCGGACTTGTTCGGTATTGTCAGTTTGAGCAGAAATTGAATATATTGTATCTGACTCTTTGTGGTGCAGGGGTTAGGCGACTAAGTGTCATCCACACTTATATTTACTCTGTTTATTTATCTTGTTTTGATATCTCTTTGTAAGGAGTTTTCAAGTTCTTGAAAAACTCCATTCTAAATCGTTTCCGCTTTATAGGTGTTAATTTTTTAGAAACGCCTATTCACCCCCCTTTAGACGCATCCTCGGTCCTTGCAGAAACCACGGGACAAACAACCGAGACAACTACCTAATTTTAGTGGGAAAATGTTAGTCTTACTAATGTGGATAAAAAATGCTAGGACTACCTCTTTTGTGCAAGCTATGGTTGACTGATTTTTTTTTGGCCTCTTCTTTTCTTCTACTCCTGGGCCAACGAGAATAGGACATTGTTTTTTTGGAATAAACTCTAACGTGGATCTATGTTGCACAAGAGGGTATTGTTCCTATTTGACACTGGAATAAACTCTAACGTGGATCTATATGTTGCACAAGAGGGCATTGTTCCTGTTTGCCAAACTCTATTTACGATGTTTAAGAATTGGCGTTGCAAAATTGTCATTCTCATTGCGAGTTTTGCACATAAGCTGGCATGTGAAAGGACCATGTTACCCCTGAGCATATGCATATCCACACGCCTACGCAGAAAGCTGAATCACCGATTAGACTCCAAACATCGGAATCAGAAAGGTGATTCATTTTCTCTAGTGATGATGGGTCAAGTGTGAAGTTTTGAGATGCAAACAAATCAGTAAGATAAACCATAGCGATTAAACATATCAATTTCATCTCTTACGAAAATGTTTAATAGCATTATATCCGACCCTTGAAATGTTATTAAACATATCGATTTCATCTCTTACGAAAATCTCTACGTTATTCTGCAAGTTATGTTTTTTCTTTAAGAGTATCTACATTGCTACATGCAACTGCCTTAAAGTTTATCATACAGTGTCCTGTAGATTTTTTCTTATAATATGGAGGAGATAGAGAAATGTTTTCTTGAAGGTCAAGGGGGATATTGGCCCAAAACGGCCTGTTAGAGATAGTTTTACACATTTGAGTTTTACAAGGACTCCACACAAATGGTGGTTTACTACATCGAACCCAAAAAAAAACCTAGCAAGAGGTGTTCATTATAGACTCAAAAAGATGATACTCCTACTATTTTATCATCTAGACGCCTCTTCCTTCTTGGAAACCTTGGCATTGCTTGGTTGCAGATTTGCAAGCCCCTAGAAGCTGTCTGGTCGTCAGCCTTTCCCCTCTAAAAGCTGTTGTGTTTCTTGCTATCCAGAGCCGCAACATGACAAAGCGACGGAAGTCATGAACTCATCATGTGGTACATTGCTTTTGCTGGTGCTAGATTGTGCAGCTTGGCAACACCAAAGCCCGTGTCATTACTATTACTACTCCGATCGTGGGCCAAAAATGCCTGCCAAGAGCACATCCACGTGCCTTGAGCAACTGATAGATGCATCCACTCTATCCAAACTAGCTTCACCTCCGCTAATTGGTGACAATCTATTGTTTCGTCCGGTTGATGCCATGATCTTTGACGTAGTGCAGCTCATGTATTGTCCTTTCAGAAAGTCATGGCACCAAGTCTGAATGTAGCCCTAAGCTCGTTACATCATTGAATGTTGCATCCTTTCTTGTGTAGTGGCTGAAAAGCACCGAGACAGAGAAATGTGAGAGAAAGAGGTCTTTGTTTTGTCAAGCAACTACCTCATAAGGAAAAAAATTAGAACTATAAGACAACTATTTCATCATTATATGATTTAATATTGTCACGCAACTAGCAAACTTTCCCATGTTAATTGAACAAATTAAGAACAATTAGTAATAAGACAACTTAAAAGACAACATATTGTTTTAGTCGGTTGTTCAATCATCGTGTGATAATATGGCATTTTTGCATGAGATCATCTATGAGGCGATGGCAATCTTTAGGGTTTGCTTGGATCGACTCAGGCTAGTTACTAATTGGCTCAAAATTAGTTCAAATTAGCTAATGTCAGCTAACTAGGTGCTAATAACTTCTAGTTGAAGTCTTGACTAAAAAAGAGCTTAGCTTCTTGTTTCAATGAGCTAGGGTTATTTTCTTGTCAGTGTTTAGCCGCCTAGCAATACGCTCTTGATATCTAAACATGTTCTTGATCAGGTAAGTTCCATTGCTCTCATTAATTATTCTTGTAGCTGGGTAAGTGATTAACAACTAATAGCTTAGATGTCCTTTGGCTTCGAAGATAATCACATCCTTTTTCAACTTAGCTTCTTCATATTACTGCCTCCATATAAAACAGTGTAGATGTATTATTGATTAAAGTATTTAAAGTTTATCAAATATGTAGAAAAGAAATATTAACATTTATGATAATATAAATAAACAAATATAATATAGAGGATATTCCATAACAAATCTAATAATACTTCTTTAATATCACAAATATTGATGCTTTTATAGTTTTTAAATAAAAATAATAGCATTTCTATGTAATTATTTAAATTTAAAATACTTCAACTTACTCCATCGTTCGAAAAAAAACCCACATATCGTTTATTTAGTTAAATTAAAACTTTTAACCTCTTACTGAAAATCAGAATATATACTATTTGTTTCAGGACGGAAAGAAAGAATATACAACGCACTATAATTATTCGTCGAAAAAAAACGCACTAGAATTACGTTATCGGACAATCCAAACGCTCGTACCCCTCCGTCCCCTAACCCTACTGCCCCGGAGCGGGGTAAAAAATTTCTCTGTTCTCGCTTCACACTGATCGCTCGGTGTAGCTGGACCGCTCGCTGTAGCCGGAGCGTCGGGGTCAGATATAGAACTACAGAAGCCTCTCGATACTGGTAGTGGGTACCACGAGGTTCAATTTCCACCGCACGATCCCTCAGCCGCGATCCCACCGTCCGTTGCCCAGCCCGCCGCGTGACTCCCGCACCCCAAATTCAAATTTCGAATCCCCGCACCGTTGCCCGCACCACACCCCTTGGGCTTCGATTAAACCCCCCCAACCCCATTCCTTTCTCCCCCCAGATCCCCAATCCCCAACTCCGCACGCACCACACCCGAAACCCTAGCGCAGGCACACGACCTCCGTGTGCAGCGCGTCGCCGCCATGGCGGGCCCCCTCCACTCCAGCTCCGGCCACAACGCCGCCGCCGGCGGCGGGGGCAAGACCATCGAGGAGATGTACCAGAAGAAGACGCAGCTGGAGCACATCCTGCTGCGCCCCGACACCTACATCGGCTCGGTGGAGAAGCACACCCAGCCGCTCTGGGTCTACGAGGACGGTGGCATGGTGAACCGTTCGGTCACCTACGTCCCGGGACTCTACAAGATCTTCGACGAGATCCTCGTCAACGCCGCCGACAACAAGCAGCGGGATCCCAAGATGGACGCGCTCCGCGTCGAGATCGACGTCGAGGGCTGCTGCATCTCCGTATACAACAACGGGGACGGGATCCCCGTCGAGATGCACCAGGAGGAGGGCGTCTACGTGCCTGAGATGATTTTCGGCCACCTCCTCACCAGTAGCAACTACGACGACAACGAGAAGAAGACCACCGGCGGGAGGAACGGATACGGTGCCAAACTCACGAACATCTTCTCCACGGAGTTCGTCATCGAGACCGCTGATGGGCGTCGCCAGAAGAAGTACAAGCAGGTGACATGTTTTGCCTGTCTCTTGAGCGCTCTTCGTACGGGCGTTTTGCGCTTTTGGGTTGCCACATTTCCCGTGCTGATGTGTTTTGAAATGGGGTAGATCTGTCAAAGAAAATTAGCTACTAGAAATTTTGCTTCGGATTACCATATGATTATTAGAACTAAGTGCCTTCTGTTGTCCGTTTAAAATCTGCTGGATAAAGCATTGGAGTGTAGGTTGGAATGTATTTAGGCTGCACGACTTGGAACCTTTGAAAAGAACGAAATCGGAGGGTTTTTGACGGTGCACACAAGTCAGTGCAGCAGCTGCTTCTGTTAAGAACGACGTATGGAATATGAAGTAAAACGAAATCAATCACAGCAGAGACACACGATTTAACGTGGAAAACCCCTCCAATGGGAAGGGGAAAAACCACGGGCACCAGCCAGCAACAATCTCACTATCTCAAGAGTTTGGGTTACACGCCTGTGGCGGCTTACAAGAGAATTAAGTCTCCACGAAACCCTAGCAAGGGTATATGTACCGTTATCGGTACAAGCCTCCGGCGACGGGCCTCCGCTTCGCTCCGTCAGAAGCCCGGCCTATATCCTGAAGTGAATTTGGAACAACTCTAACAGCTTCGAGTGATCAAAGAGGAGGCTGAGGACTGGATGGTGGCCGGCTACTCGACCTTGGCGTCCTTGTTGTCTAGCCCGGCAGCATAAGTCACGGCATCTGCTCTCCTAAGTCGCAAAATAGGTTTACTTAGAAAGTACATCGTTTCGATTCCACCGCTTTGACGGTGCCTTGTGTAAAGTGTTTGCCATCGCTTTTTGGAGGCATCTCACATACCAACGTGTTTGGCCGTGTACTTTAATTCCCACTTCTTCTTAATGAGACACGTGCGATGCACGTTCCCAAAAAAAGTATTTAGGCGCACAATTTTTTCAGTATAGCTTCTCTCCAATGCTACACTCCAATGCTTTATCCAGAGTCGCCTTCTACTAGGCTGCACATCTCAGAGTCGCCTTCTACTAGGCTGCATAATTTTTTCAGCAGTTCAGTATAGCTTCTCTTTTGTTATTCAGGAGTGAATCAATTCACAAATTATGTCCTATGGATATTAAGATACCTTTTCAATTTTGTACTGATCTCTAGTTATTTTTGTGATCTCTAGTTGTTACGAAATTTCATCTTAAATTGTTATGTCATTGGGTCAGTAAGGTTTAGTATCAGCAAGCTCAATTTGTCACTAGTTTAAACCCGAGTTTTAGGGTCCACATGGCATGGTCAATACGAATCAATTCATTCTCCTCATGCTACGGGATAACAATTCTGAATTCCAAGATACAGAGTTTTAAGTTTCTTCTTGAATTCAAATGCAGGTTTTCTCTGAGAACATGGGGAAGAAGTCAGAGCCCCAGATTACCAAGTGCAAGCAGGGCGAGAACTGGACCAAGGTCACCTTCAAGCCTGATCTTGCCAAGTTCAACATGGACCATCTTGAATATGATGTTGTAGCCCTCATGAGGAAGAGAGTGGTTGATATGGCAGGCACTCTCGGTAAAACAGTGAAGGTTGAATTGGATGGCCAGAGGGTGCCCATAAAGAGCTTCAAAGACTATGTCAACCTGTATATGAAGAGTGCTAACTGCGACAGACTTGATAATTTCAAACTGTATGTATTAATTTTCTACAAACATAAAGTTTTGGTGATGTCGATAATAAAAAAAAATTGTGGGTTATATCTGACCATTCACAATGGGTTTATCATTTCAGGATTTATGAGAACAATGATAGGTGGGAAGTGTGTGTTTGTCCAAGTGAAGGGCAGTTCCAGCAGGTAATATTGGGTTATGTGAGAGCAGCTTCTTGAGTTGTGGTTACTCTTGCATCCTAAAATATTATCCAAAAACAAAACTTGCATCCTAAAGTCTGCTATGCTATTGCAGGTCAGCTTTGTCAACAGAATTGCAACCATAAGGGGCGGAACTCATGTTGAGTATATCACCAACCAAATTGCCAACCATGTGATGGCCATTGTGAATAAGAAAAACAAGAATGCAAACATGAAGCCGCACAATGTGAAGAGCCATTTGTGGGTCTTTGTTAATGCCCTCATTGACAATCCGGCCTTTGATTCACAGACCAAGGAGACCTTGACCACTCGTCAGGGAAGTTTTGGTTCTAAGTTTGAACTTTCTAGTAATTTCCTCAAGGAGGGTATGTGATACAGAACACTATAGTTGCTTACATCAGATTTTTACTGCTCAGCTAATGCTAATGCTCTCTTTGTAATTTGTATGATTGCAGTTGAGAAATCCAGTGTGATAGAGAATGTCCTATCTTGGGCTGATTACAAACTTAACAAAGAATTAAAGAAGACTGATGGAAGCAAGAAGTCAAGAATTTCTGGCATTCCTAAGCTTGAGGATGCAAATGAAGCTGGTGGGAAGGACTCTGAGATGTGCACCCTGATCCTGACTGAAGGCGACTCTGCAAAAGCTCTTGCTGTGAGTAATGCATACTTTCGATATAATTTTGTGTATTTTAACTACTGAACTGAAATGCTTAAATCCGCCCCTGCAGATGTCTGGCATCGCTGTTGTAGGGAGAGATCACTACGGTGTATTTCCTCTCAGGGGAAAACTGTTGAATGTCAGAGAGGCAAACCACAAGCAGATAATGGACAACGCTGAAATTCAGAACATAAAAAAAATCCTTGGTTTGCAGCATGGAAAGCAGTATACAAGTGCCAAAGGTTTGAGATATGGCCATCTCATGATAATGACAGATCAGGTTTGGCATACATCTCCACTTTTATATCAATTAATCGAAATTTTAGGATCATGATAATGACAGATCAAGTCTTGTTTGCCCATGATTTGACAACCAAAATTTAGGATCATGATGGCTCCCATATCAAAGGGCTGTTGATCAACTTCATTCACTCATTTTGGCCTTCTCTTCTGAAAGTTGAATCTTTCTTGGTTGAGTTCATCACTCCAATTATCAAGGTAGATAACAGTTGGGTTTATCTATGGACATATTTTTATGTATTTTCAACTCTTATTCTTGATCCCATACTTGTGCACTAGGGCGACTTCTACCCTGCCAGATGTATCTTTGTAAAAACATCTGTTTGACTGCCATGATGATACTTGAATTCTCTTGTCCAGGCAACCAAAGGTGAAACTAAGATATCGTTTTACACAATGCCAGAGTATGAACAATGGAGAGAGAATTTAGGAGCAAGTGCAAGGTTATGGACTATAAAATACTACAAGGTCTGCTTGTCTTCTAGTTCCTTTTTTTTTTCACTGATTTGTTGCTTGTTTGACTTTGTGATTTTCCTTTGCTTGCTCTTGTCAATTCTATGGGTATTTGTTTAGGATGGCAGCATTCGTATGTTATTAATCATTTAAATAGAACATTATTTGTACAGGGGTTGGGAACAAGCACAGCCAAAGAAGGCCGGGAGTACTTTAAAGCTATTACTGATCACAAAAAGGATTTTGTCTGGGAAGATGACAAAGATGGCGATCATATTGAGTTAGCATTCAGCAAGAAGCGGATTGCTGATAGGAAACAGTGGCTTACAAATTTTCAGGTTAGCTCTTGCATCATTGCCCAGTTTGGCGTGGTTTGTTTATGCTGGATCAACACTAAATGTGTAAACTGATTTTCAGCCTGGAACATACATTGACCAACAAGAGAAACGAGTCAAGTATAGTGATTTCATCAACAAAGAGCTGATACTCTTCTCAATGGCGGACCTGCAGCGATCGATACCTTCAATGATTGATGGCCTTAAACCAGGTCAGAGGAAGATTCTGTTTTCCTCATTCAAGAGGAATTTTGTTAGGGAAGCTAAGGTGCGTCTTTTGTTTACCTTTCCTCGCATTACAGATTATCTGGGGTTTATTTATTTATTTTTGTTATTTCTTCTGTTGACCACAGGTGGCTCAATTCTCTGGTTATGTGTCAGAACACTCAGCATACCACCATGGCGAGCAGAGTTTAGCAAGTACAATTATTGGAATGGCTCAGAATTTTGTTGGCAGCAATAACATCAACCTTATGTACCCTGGTGGCCAGTTTGGCACCAGAGCTCAGGTGGGATAACAGTGCAAAAGCTTGTACTTGTGAGGGGCTTGTTATGACATAACACTGTCACAATTATTTCATGTGTGTTTTACATGTTTATATATCATTTCAGGGAGGCAAGGATGCTGCGAGTCCTAGGTACATCTTCACCAAGCTGTCTCATATCACACGTGCAATTTTCCCCAAGGATGATGATGCTCTACTTAATTATCTGAATGAGGATGGGCAGTCAATTGAACCCACCTGGTAATGTTAGCGATTGCACATGGTCTGCCTTATCACAATCATGTATTCATAATGTAGCTAATGGCAAGCCCTCTTTTTCTCTTAGGTATATGCCAATTCTTCCCATGGTCTTGGTCAATGGAAGTGAAGGAATTGGAACTGGATGGAGCACATTTATTCCAAACTACAATCCAAGAGACATTGTTGCTAACCTCAGGCGATTACTGAATGAAGAGCCTACTGTCCCAATGCATCCATGGTACAGAGGATTCAAGGTTGGTATTATCAGTTGGCTTTTGCAGTTGCACCATGGCATGTTTGTAAATACAACTCTAGACTAGAAGTATTGGTTGTACTAAAGCAAACTTTCGATGCCCAAAATTACAGGGGTCTATAGAGAAGACAGTCAATACAAAGGTAGCTGGTTCCACGTATACTGTCACAGGAATCATTGAGGTTGTTGACAACAATACACTGAGGATCACTGAACTGCCAATCCGCCGTTGGACGGGGGATTACAAAGATTTTCTTGAGAGTATTTGCGCAGATAAGCAGAACAAGGACAAAGTATCATTCATAGAGGTAATTGACAACAGAAAACTCCTTCGCTTGTGTTCATAATGTTTGCACCATCATATATTATAAACACTTTTCCTCAATTGCAACTATTGTACAGGATTTCACAGCGCAAGGTGATAATGAAGATGTTTACATTGAGCTCCAATTAAGTGAGGAAAATATGAATATAGCTAAGGCAGAAGGGCTAGTGAAGAAGTTTAAGCTGACAACAACAATTGGAACATCAAACATGCACTTGTTTGATTCAGATGGTAAAATTCGGAAGTATGACACTCCTGAGCAAAGTAAGTGATGTCTCATATAGTGTGTTGCTACAGACCTCATTTTATTGTCATTTAATCACTACTAACAAAACTGTGATATTTCTGTAGTACTTGAGGAGTTCTTTCAATTAAGGCTTGAATTCTATGTTAAGAGAAAGGTACGTCTGATGACTTTGTTATTTTCAGAATATTAAATGAAAGCCATACTAACCATTTTTTTTGTGCAGGAACAATTGTTGAAAAGTATCAAGCTGGACTTAAAGAAGCTTAACAACAAAGTTAGGTTTATCCGCTGTGTTGTTAATAATGAAATTATAGTTAACAACAGGAAAAGGGCAGATCTATTTTTGGAGCTCCAGCAGAAGAACTTTGATCCTTTCCCAAAGAAAAAAAAGAGGGCTGAACCAGCTGCTGTAGGTGCTTTAGAAGAGGATGAAAATGAAGAGAGTCCTGAAGCTGAAGGAGCGGAGCCTAGTGACTATGAGTATCTCCTTGCAATGTCAATCGGTACCTTGACTTTGGAGAAGATGCTGGAGCTCAATGATGAGAAGCAAAAATTAGCGGATGCTGTTGAGGAACTGAAAAACACACCGCCTAAATCACTTTGGTTGAAAGATCTTGATGCTTTTGAGAAAGAACTGGATGTAAGCAATGTCATTTTCTGATATTCTGTTTACACTTCTGTGTTCTGCTACCTCACTTGCGTGCTTTAATGCAGGTGCTTGATAATATGGATCAAGACGAGGAGATTCAAAGGGCAATTAGGATAAAGGAAAGCAAGGAAGGCAAGAAAGAGGAAGACAAGAAAGGCAAGAAAGGCAAGAAAGGGGGAAGACAACCTAAAATGGCTGTTCCTAAAAAGGAGAAAAGCGATACAGAAGGTATCTGTTATTCCTCCACTGCAGAAAGATTCCTTCGGCGTTCCTATGGAAATGTTTAGCTCTGTTTGAACTCTAAACCAATGTTGAAACTCTGTTCCTCTGTCCCAGACTATGTGGCTGAACCAGTGGTCCCAAAGCGTGGAGCTCAACAGAAGAAAGCATCCAAGAAGGTCAGAATATAACATGCTAATCCTTGAGTTCACTAAGTACTTATTAGTTGCACGATGCTGATAAACTAGTTGTACTTTCTAAGGCAAATGGTTCTGGGTCTAATGAAGAAGATTAAGTAGCTGAGAATCCAAAACGTGAACATAAAAAAAATAATCTAATAAAATACGATTCTCAAAGCTATCTATTTAACTAGTTTGTGTGTAATAATTTTTTCATTGGTTTTATTTACAATTCAAATATGAAAATCTCACAGAACCCTGTGGATGAAGAAGAAGCTGACATACCTGCACTAAAAGAGCGTCTTGCTAATTTCAATATCAATGACTCCTCTCCGGATCATTCTGGTAATGCCAAAACACATTCTATCAACTTCTTGTATTTGAATGGTAAAAGGAGAGTTCTCTGTTTAAAAGAAATGAGCTGATGGATATGTAACTTTGCAGCTATAGAAACTGCAACAACAGAAGAACCATGCAAAAGAGGCAGAGCGAAGAAGGCGGTGGCGTCATCCTTGGCAACGATACCATCTGATGATGAGGATGATGATTTTACACAGGAGGAAGTTTCAGAGGTCCAAGCTCAGAAGAATGGTAGAGGAAAGAAGCCTGCTGCCGCTGTGAAGCCGAAGGCTCCTGCCACCAAGAAAAGGGCACCGGCTCAGGGCAAGGCAATACAGAAGAAAATAGATGAGATGCTCCATGCCATTGAGGATAACAACACCAGTCCTGAGAAGAAGGTCCGGAAGATGAGGCCCTCTCCCTTCAACAAGAAGAGTGGCTCAATCTTACAGAGGGGCTCGACTGCCTCTTCTGCAAGCTCTGAAACAACTGCTGAGGGTTCACCAGCCTCTGGCAGCTCTGCAGAGCCACTAGTGTTTGCAGCACAGCCTAGAAGGACAGCCAGGGCTACCAAGAAGCCCATCTATGTTTCTGATAGCGAGCCTGAGGATGAAGTGGTGGAGGTGACTGATGATTCCGACTTTGACGTGGATGATGACTCTGACGAGTGAAGTTGGAAGGTAGTGGTCATCCGTGTGTTGTGAGCAACAGTACGTAGTTTGTGTGTCGTTGAATGTGCTACTTTGATTGTATGTGTTCGCTGTGTTGTTCTGTTGACTGTTGTTGGCTTGCTGCCAAGAGCCCAAGACAATTTATCTGGATAACTGATTTGTCTATCTGTTAATTTTGCATACAAGGCCTTGTTTAGATCGTGGAAAAAAATAAACCCGATGAATAGTACCATTTTTGTCTTATTTGATAAATATTGTCCGATCGTGGACTAACTAGGCTCAAAAGATTTATCTCGTGATTTTAAACTAATGCTTCATGCAAACAGCTAAATATTGATGTGATGGAGAGAAAGTGAAAAAATTGTAATTTTTGGAGGAAACTAAACAAGGCCCAAGTGTGCCTGTGGTATGCTTTGCAGTGAGTTCTGACTTGTGATGCTACTTGCCACTGGCGTACACCAGAGGGCTCTGTGGCCTGTGGGGTTCTCATACATCACTAAGTTCTGACTTGTGATGCCTATGATAGATGTAAAAGCCTGTGCCAGTTGGCGAATGGAGAGTGATCCACTTGCAGGTTTCGGTCCTCGCCACCCTGACGGCCCTCTGGCCTCTGCTACGGTGATGCGTCCTGAGTGGAGTGCGTGTTGGTGTGCAAGTCAGCTCAGCTGTCCAGTTGCTATGGCGACGACAGATGTGTTACACGGAGCTTGACACAAGTGTGTCGGATATCCAACAGAGATGTGGACGCCCTCTGTTACACATCTAGCCAAGAGCAAGGAAACAGTCCATCGTTTTCGACACCGGAAGGCTTGTTTTTGTTCGTATACTCCTGAAATTTTTGTTACGTGCCCAGAGCCCCAGATCAATATAGAATGCATACGGATTTAAAAATCCCTACCAGCACTCCCCATTGTTCGTAAACTCCTTTCCCACCTGATTTTATTGATTCATAGCTTTGTACTCAGATTATATTGGAGTGTACAGGTGCGTGAGTGTGTAACCGCAAAAGGAGCAGGAGCAATCCTTCAAGAATTTCTCCACTTCTGCCCGAGGTTTCTTCCTCTTCGTTCCGTCGCTGCACCCTTACCTAGGCAGGGCTAGATGGCTACAATGCACCCTCAGAAAAGTGAAAAGAACCGACACTCTCTTCTGCACGGAAGACCAGCAGAGCTTTTGAGATCAGAGGTCATCGGCTCCTTCAAGAGCAATGGTGACCAGAGGAAGATCCTGTTCTGCGCATTCAAGAGGAACTTAGTAAAAGAGACAATGTATCTTGAAAAGTCAAAATGTATTATAATTTGGAATAGAGGAAGTACAATTTTTGTATATATTGTTATTGATAATTAGTGCATAACCTGATAATAACCATACCTAAACCGCTACCATTTCGTCTGGTCTGTTGGCTACAAGTTTCCCAATTCTGTTATGTGGCAGAATACTCTGCATACGGCTATGCCAAGGATAGTCTAGCGGATAAACTCATTGGAATGGCTCAACGTTTTGTACAATGAGTTATGTGGCAGAATACTCTGCATACTCTGCATCCTTGCTAACCTGAGATGGTTGCTGAATGATGAGTGTACTGAACCTTTGCTACAGGGGTTTCAAGGTCAGTAAAATGAGTGTCTGCATAATTCTTTTGCATATGGCGTGAACCCTTTTAGAAAGTACAATTTATAGTTGTATTATGCAATGCAATTTTTCTGTCCCCATATAAATAGGGATGCATTGAGAAGACTCAAAAAAAAAGAGCAGCTGGTGTCACGTATGCCATCACTGGTATTATAGAGGCCGTTGACTATGCTGAGAATTACGGATCATCCAATATGATGCTGGACTTGGTATTATGAAGAATTTCTCGAGCCATTGGATCCACACAACAAGAACTGGAATAAGGAAACAATAAGTGTGGTATTTATTTAAAGAACTCTATCACTTGGGTTGACTTACTGTTTTTAAACCATTTGAGGGAATCAATTTGCAGGAATACATCAACTAAAGTGATGCTGAGGATATTTATATTGTCATCATATTGAGTGAGGAAAAGATTGATAAGCGATAAGAGCTGGCAAAGAAATTTAAGCTAACAAATTGGACCAACAAATATGCAATTGCTTGGCCAGGATGGCAACATTCCAAAGTATTATACTCTGGAGCAAAGTATGTATCGACTGTCCATCTTTATGTTCCCTTATAAACAATTTTTTTTCTATTATCATCTTTTGTCCAAACTTGCTTGGGACAAAAGTCTATGTTGTTATTGTCGTCGTCGTCGTCGTCCAAAGTGTGCTGTTTACAGTAGTTGAAGAGTTCTTTAAAGTGAGGCAAGTGCACCTGCGAGTGATGATGATGAGCATATACCTGGACTAAAAGACCGTCATGGTGCCTTTAATTTCATGGTCCATCTGCAGATCATTCTAGTAGTAACCGATTACAATCTGTCAGCATAATGTCTTGCAAAGGAAAAATGCTAGTCGCTCTCTTTCAAAACTCACTGATGGTCTAATAACTTACAGCCATGGAATCTGAAATTATAGAAGAACTGCAGAATGAAGTACAAGGAGGAAGATATCAAGAAAAAGAGGTGAAATTGCATCATCATCCTTAGCAGTGGTATTAGACGATGAGGTTCAGGATGATAATTTTTCCATGGAGGGAGTATCAGAAATATAAAATGAGAAGGAAGTTGTCATGGAAGGTGCAGGAGCAGAAGCAGGCCAAAGGAGCAGCCTGAACTATGTAACACCCTAGATTTTTTTTAAATTTTCAAAATGGCAAAATGAATTTATGGTGATTGAATAATTAGGCAAAATAAATGTTTTTATGAAAATGAAGTTGAATCATGGTAGAAACATGCTTGAGCATTCATGCTGGTGCATATTTTTCTTGGGTGGTGTTTGAATTTGAATTGGAATTCAAATTCAATTTGAATTTGCATTTGAAAAATTTCAAATAAAAGAAAAATATTCCTTTTTCCCTCCTTCTCTCTTTCTTCCTTTTCGGCCCGGCAGCCCGAGCGGCGGCCTGCTTTTCTCCCGCCTCCGCTCGGCCTGCTCCGCTCGCCCTCCGCGCTGGCCCGCTTCGCCTTCTGGCCCAGCCACAGCAGCACCGCGCGTCGCCCTCTCCTTCATGGGCCGATAGGCCAAGGCCCATCAAGACGCAGCCACGACCGCGTCCGCGTTCTCCTCTCTCTGTCGCTGACAAGTGGGGGCCACCCTATCTCCTTCCACCTCCGACCGGGACGCGAATCGGAGCTCGAGTCCGACCCGCACCACCCCGCGCTGCCGCTCGGTCGCTCGTCCGTGCCTCGGGGCTATATAAGCCTTAATCCGCGTTGCGACTCCGCCCCTAACCCTAGTCAGCGCCGCCTTCGTCTTGTTTCGTCGAGCCGCCGCGTGAAACCCTAGCCGCCATTGCCATCGACCGCCGGAGCTCGGAATTCACGGCAGCCATAGCTCATTTAGTGGCGTAAGTTGATCCTTGAGCTCGAGCTTGATCTCCTGAACACACTGGCATCCTCGATCTTGATCAATTTGCTCATTTTGTGTTGAAATTGCCAACCGCAGATCGCCGTCGTCCGCCGCTGTTCGTAATTGGCTTGCCTCGGTTTATCTCGGCCATCATCTTCTACTCCGTTGAGGTTGTCTCGAGCTTCTCATCCGATTGGTACGGATTTTAGGTCGTGGGGTGGTCTGTAAGACCCGGTCTGGGTACACCGGTGAGCTCGTCTCCGCCGACGTCGGCCACCGGCCGTCGTTAGCCCCCTCGGGGTCTCATCTTCGTGCTAATCGTGATCGTCGAAGCTCCTGAGTCATTTGGTCTAGGTCCGGTGTTGAGCCGAGGTCTGTAGCGCTAGTTCCATCTTCTCCGGCGAGCTCGGTTCGTCGCCGGCCATGTCGCGCGGCAGTGCCGCCGTCGTCTCCGGTCGCCTGCCGTCGGCGTCAAATCTTGGCCATCGGTTTTGAATCGGACGGCCAGAAAAACACCGTAACCCTTCGTGTGGCGGTTTTGCAAAAAACCCCTCGGCTTTCTGTGTAATCTGTTAAAAACCCTTAGTGTTTTCGACAGAATACGTCGTCTCTACTAGAAAGCGTATTTTCTGTTTAACAAATCTATAATACGCTTTGTCCACTGGAAAGCGTATTTTCCTTTTAACAGGTTCCGGTATACGTTTCCTTCACTGGAAAACGTATTTCCTTTTTCCAGTTTCAAAATACGTTTTCCTGTATTTACAGTTTTGCCATTATCTTTAAAGGCTTATATCTTTTACGTTTTAACTCCGATTTGGTCCGTTCAAATTTCGTTAGATTCATAATTTTGTAATCTAAGTAGTGGTGATACTGTTGAAGTATTTTGAAAACTTTATATTTTTAGTCTATATTTAATGTATTTATTTATCTACAGGAAATCTTTGAAAATTCATATCTTCGTCGTTATAATTTCTTTTTCGGTGAACTTGACGTCTGTGTGATCATAGAAGCGAGTAGAATAGTTTTATAAACTTTTTATTCTATTTTGATGAGATTGATCTACTGTTCCACTAATAGTTCTTTGTTTGCTTCGTGTATGTATGCTCGATTGGATTGTCTGGTGTTGATTGTTAATGTCGAGTTCAGACGGTGAGGTTTTTATTGAGCAAGGCTACTTTGAGGATCAGCAGGATCAGCAGGACTTTATGAATCAAGGCAAGTATAGCATGGATCATCCTTGTTACCTATTCACTATAAATAATAATTTATTTGCATGTGTCTTTGATGACCTAGAGATTATAACTAGCTTTGATATCCTGATTCCTTAAACCTTTTGGGTTGCATTGGGTAGTTATGATGCTAGTGCTCTAATGGTCATGATCTTATAACTTGATGTGTATTATGCTATCAACGAAAATGATGACTTTTAATAAACATGGACTCTTGTCTGTAAGTGATTTATCATGGAGAATCCGTACAGCTGTGAGGGCTATATGGCTCTGGCTCTATTCACTTGTAGGCCCTTTTCTAGCTAGTTAGTGGTCTGGAAGTTGGGGTATAGGACTGCCTCTGTCCTTATGAGTATAGCCGGGAAGGATTGTGTCATATTGGAAGGGGGTTTTTACACATAATGTTTTTCGCATATCTAATTGGTTAGGAGAACCTATGGGAGGCTTTATATGTTTTGTGGTGGTTTAAAAGTTATAAGTCCACTCAGTTACAAAATATGACTCACAGTGAAAGTGTACACCTCTGATCAGAGTTTAAATCAATATATTGTCCGTGCCCTTCGGTTAGGGCGGCCTTGACACATTTACAAAAGATAATGGTTCTAAAATTGTTAATGTGTGCATCTTAATATCGTTATTGCTATACACTGGTTAATGTTATTTTGATCATGAGAATATGAGAATTATCACTACCTTGATGCTATGCTTCAATATGATTAACTTATAAAAGCTAAATGCAGTCAAACAGTGTCAGCTTATTTGAGCCTCATTAACCCATGTTATGCTTGTTGAGTACGGTTGTGTACTTACGCTTACTTTACTTTCAATTTTGGAAAATCCCGGATGGATAACAGATGAAGGTTGGAATGAGAGCTATCGTGATGAGTACTAGGCTTGATGTTCACCAGTTGACGTGTCCCTGTGTGGAGCTTCCGCAATAAAGATATCTTAGTTATTTATTGTTTATGCGCAATACTCTTTAATAAATATTGGTACGCTATGTAATAAACAGAGTGATGATACTCTTTGTAATTTATCATCCTATATGTGCGACTGTTCCTGGGACGTATATAAGGCTATTTATGCATTCTACTTTTATCCTTAAAAATAGAGTGTGACAACTAGCAATGCCATCGATGGTGCAAAATCAGCCTCTGCACTGGACTGGAAGCATGTTCAGGTTATACAAGTTTGAAGAAGAATGACAAGCTCATCAGCTCCCGTGAGTTAGAAGTATTTCGTCTGGATAATGAGCTCTTGTCTGGATAATGAGCTCATCAGCTCCTGAAGAAGCATGTTCAGGTTATACAAGTTCTTGTCTGGATAATGGAGCTAGAGATGTAAAACTATTTTTTGTGATTTCTTTTCTACAAAACATGAGCTCCCGTGAGTTAAAAGTATTTGCTTTAGTAAGTAAACCAGTAAAGTTCTTTTTAATCTGTTCAACTTGTTGCATTTTTCTGAACAAAGGCTGCCTATGGATGGAAAGCTAATTTTACCAGTATCCTGATGTCCTCTGATGTTTTGTTTGTTCCAACAAACTAGTAGCATGGCTATCTATAAAGAGAGTCTTATGCTATTGGAGCTTTGATTGAGAACATTATAAGCTTGCAATTCACCTGAATTCTCTTCTCGTTTCACAGGCAACTGCCACAACTCTGCGCCTATGGACACTCAGGCTCAGGTCACAGCCACCATGTCACTGCATCTTCCACAAGGATCGGAACAAGTACGCATCTTCCATCACCAGGCGAGAACCCTCTGTTAAATCGAAGGTACCTGCACAGCAAGAACACACCAGCAGTGATCACACTGGTACGTAGCATCTGAATCACAAAGGAACATGAATACAAATTGTGTTTTTGTGGCATTCCAGCGCAGAACAACATTTCGTATGGGATTACAACTAGACATTCCATTCGATCACAATATCAAAAACAGTATCACAAGTGGACCAAATCAGGGGAGAAAAACTAGTCAACTACACACACATAATGCAGTGAATAGAGGAAGAACAGAGCATTGGGTAGTATGGGGCCACTCATCTGACTGAGCACCGATGGCCGGATGGCATTGCATCCCAGCCAGTGAGAGGCCACGCACGGCCGAGAGGGGTCGCCGGGGGAATTCTTGAATGAAGAACTGATGAAAGGATTAGAAAATGAGCAGAAAGGGAGCGAGCGAGGGTTAGCTTTTTGTGGAAGCCAGATGGCACGGTACAAACGAGAGGATCGGCCGGAACCCCTTCGTGATTAACGCCCTAGCGGGACCGCTATCCGCGCGCGTGCTCTCTCGGCTCGGCCGCCGCCGCCGCACTCGCCCCCCAAAGCCCACAAAGGTCAAAACCTCCTGGGAAGGGAGGGATGGCCGACGAGGCGGCTGCCGCGGCCTCGGGCGACGCGGTGTTCGAGCGGTGCCTGGTGGCGCTGTACCTCATCAGCCCGCTCACCGTGCTGGCGCTCCGCTTCGTCTCCGCGCCGTACGGCAAGCTCTCCCGCCCGGGCTGGGGCCCCGCGTTCCCGGCCCCGCTCGCGTGGTTCCTCATGGAGAGCCGCACCCTATGGCTCCCGCCGCTCGTCATCCTCCGCTCCACCCCGCCGCCACCGCCGCTGACGCTCTCCAGCCCGCTCGCGGCCCTCCCCGCCGCGCTGTACGCGTTCCACTACGTCCACCGCACGCTGGTCCACCCGCTCCGCCTCGCCCGCCTGCGCCGCGCCCCGGCCCCCGTGCCGGTCCTCGTCGCCGCCTGCGCCCTCGCCTTCAACCTCCTCAACGCCTACGTGCAGGCCCGCTCCTTCGCGCTCTACGCCGGCCGCCCAGCCTCCTCCTTCGCTCTGGCTCGCTGCGTCGCCGGGCTGGCCCTCTTCGCGCGGGGGATGCGGACCAACATCGCGGCGGACAAGGAGCTGCTGCGGCTCAAGGAGGCCGGCGGCGGGTACAGGTCCCGAGGGGTGGGTGGTTCGACCTCGTCACCTGCCCCAACTACTTCGGCGAGGCCGTGGAGTGGCTGGGCTTCGCCGCCGGCGGCGTGGGCGTTCTTCCTCTACACCTGCGCCAACCTCGGCCCCAGGGCCCGGGAGCACCGCCGGTGGTACGTGCAAAGGTTCGGTGGCGAGTACCCGGCGTCGCGAAAGGCGTTCGTCCCCTACGTCTTCTAAGCTCTGACTGCACTGATCAATTGAAGCCTTTGCAATGGCATGGCATATGCGTCTCAAATCTTTGAAATCTCTTCGCCACAGAGCTTGAGAATCATTGGGATCGGGATGCTCCGTGTCGTACAGATTCACGTGTTGGCGTTTATGTAATGGAGATGCAAGTTCAGCGAGACATGTCAGTGAGTTGTAGACTTGCAATTTCAGCAGAGACATCTGTTCACCAATCCTGTTTACCGTGGGTCAGAGACTAAACACCAATTCTAATTCATCAGTGCACTATTTTTTTTTTTTAGTAAAACTTAGACATGATTTTTAAGTGAGTGGAGACAGATAAAACTTTGGAGAGAACACAACGAGCATAGATATAGATATTATTTTGCAGTAAGGCAAGACTAGCATGCCATCCAAGTTAGGGCGGCCAAAATGTTATCCGAGCTGAAAATCATGCATGCCATCCCTCACCCTTGAAAGGGGATTTTAGTAAATAATAACCAAATATGAAATATGACACCGGAGCTACATGTTAAATTGGCCATTTTTCTGTGTAAACCCTGCTCATGGAACATGCGCCGAACTCGAAATTCTAGAACGGGGGTGTGATCAAAAGAACTGAAGGAAGAAACTGGAAAGAGATGGTAACAAAGGCTCGACCTGAGCGAAGTTGCTAGGGCTTGTGATGCTACACTCTATGCATTCAGAGATCGAGGGGAGCGTTTACCCTTTTAAGTTCGCAATGGCAAGAGATTTCTGGTTCCCACTCGAACTCCTCAGCCAAGTAGGCCTGTAGCCGCTTCCTCCAACTGCAGAAGAATCCATTGGTCTGGCGGCAAAGAACGGCAAAAAGAGCAGCAAGGAAGACGCAAATTGCTTGGCCTAGTTCAATGATGACTTGATGTGCATAACACTACTTATGGTATCCTCCGTTTAATGACAACAGGTTTGGGCTGGGTTTCTCTTGATAGCAATGTTAAAGAAATCGAGAGGCGATCCGGTTGACGTTGCTCTGTTGCATCAATTGATTTGGACATGGGAATGCAAGATGATACTCAAGATTGCGTGGTTTGATATGGAAGCGAGGGATACTTTAGCATTATTATAAACTATAAAAGAAATACAAAGTGAATCCAGTTGACGATAAGACACTACTCTGTTGTTGCATGAACTGATATATGGTCAAATGATGATGCAGTACGATACTCAGTCGATTGACATGGAAATGAGGGATACTCGGGAGACAGGATTAGAACAAATCATCAAAGCACACAGGATTAGAACCAAACCATCAAAGTACATGGAAGTATGGAAACAATTTCAGTGGAAGCATTAATCAACAGGTAAGCCCCTGCACAAACAAGGTATCAGCCTATCACGTTAGGCGCCTTGACAAATCCACCCTTGGCTTGTTCGGATGTAAGATGTTTCAACTCAATCCTCGTAGGTTGAAGTGGATTGGGATGGACCATTTTCCACCCAATCCACTTTAATACACATGGATTGAGGTGGATAAGAGTGCATCCAAACAAGGCCCCATGTGCGTTATTCAAATCGAAGAAACAAGATTTGTAATGTATCATTTCAAATATGAGTTAAAGATTTCCCACAGGCTTGACCTTATCCAGCACATTGTTTAGCTGCATATGGTGTCAGTTTGGATTTTGGAGGACAGAGCTGGGGAAATCTTATTACTAGCATCATATCCAGCTTGGGCCTTGCGCATTTCAGCTAATGATAAACACTGTGTAACAATGGGTAGGGCATGTTCAGTACAGATTCCTATAGTACTGTTCAAGGAGTTGATAAGCTGTTCAAGGAGTTGATAAGTTAATTCCTGTGGACGTCTACCTCCTGGGTTGCCCGCCTAAACCAGAGGCCGTTATAGATGCCCTAGCAAAACTTGGTAAGAAGATAGCGTTTAGGATCGGATAGCTACTCCTACGTGCTTCCACGACACCAAACAGGCAAACCACCAACCGGCCATGCAATCAAAATTTAAACAATGCACGAAAATTTCCAACAAAACTCAGGCATTGGATACTTTGATTGTACCTAGGAATGCTCATAAAATTTGACAGAAATAGTTTCGAAGACTTGAATGACAAAGTTTCTAAGCAGAACTCTGATGTGATAACATCGTCCATCCTCCACCCCCCCCACCTCAACTAAATAAGGGAAAATCTAGGTAGAGAGAATCACTCCAGCTGGCCAAGACAATCCTCCTTGACTCCAATCCTGCAAGGTTACCAAAGGAACTGTGTCAAGAGCTACTGAATATGAACATGGCATCCATAACTGAAACAGCATCCAACAAGAGATCAATTTTGAAGATTGAGCATCAACTAACACCCTGGAACCACACTAACTAGCAAATTCATGAAAAAAAGGATCACTGGAGCTCGCTTGAATGAAGGCAATTCCCATTAATAGAGATCATACTAACAAAAGCAGAAGGGAACGTGAACGTGAACAAAGCATAGAATTTAACTGTATATTGGCTACAGCAATTCCAAAGGACAGAGCTAAATGGTTCATCTACATTACAATAAAACAACAGAAATTTGCTCATTATACCTTCTTAAGCGGACGGGATCTCGACCTCGCCGTCGTCAATCTCCTGCTGCAGGTCCTTGGGGTCCTTGCCGTCGACGGTGCACCCGACGCTCACGCAGGTGCCGAGAATCTCCTTGACGGTGCCGGCCATTTCCTTGGCCATGGACCTGGGCCTCATGGTCTTGGCGATCTCGATGACGTCGTCGAGGCTGATATTGCCGCTGTGCTTGATGTTCTTGACCTTCTTGCGGTCCCTCTCGGGCTCCTTGAGAGCCTTGATGACGAGCGCTGCGGCGGAGGGAACGACGGAGACCTTGGCCTGCCGGTTCTGGACGGTGAGCTTGACGGTGACACGGAGGCCCTTCCAGTCCTTGGCCGTCTCCTTAGCGATGTCCTCTCCGATCTTCTTGGGGGAAAGACCGAGCGGGCCGATCTTGGGGGCCAGCGAAGACGCCGCGCCGACTTCGCCGCCGGTCACGCGGACGAACACCTCCACCACCTGCGACGGGTCGAGCTTGGGCGGCATGGCTGCGGGCTTGGGGGTGGCGGCGGCGGCAGTTTAGTTGCAAGAGCTAGGGTTTCAGGGGCGATGGCTTCGATCGAATGGGTATATATTACGGCTGTTCAGACAAGGCTGCAGTTGGGCCGTCGTAGACTGGGCCGAGTTGCATCTGAACTTACATTGTCCGAAGGCTTGTAATGTTTTTTATTTTTGCTCTGGTTCACAAAACACTGTGCAACATTGTTTGGCACTTGTAGAATAGAGAGAGAGAGAGAGAGAGAGAGAGAGAGAGAGAGAACAGTTTTGCTCTGCAAAGTTGGAGCTTTTTCTGGCTCCGCTACAGTACCACACTGCTCTGAAAAAACCGGAGGCAACAGAATCCTCTCCAAATGGGGCCTTACCCCTTCCTTTCGGTGAGGGATTTTTTCAGTGCTTGAAAACGAGGATCAAGTCTTTGTTTCAACTATTCTTTACTCAAAACAAAAAAAAAAATGGCGGAGGTAAACTGCTGTTTCTATAAAAACATATGACGTGTCACAAGTACCTTCACAAGTTCAAACTTGCACCACTTGAAAACCACAGCAAGACTAGCTAACGACCCAAACACACCAAGTCGAGAAACAGCTATCTTGAAACAATTTTGGTGACACATTTTTTCACCTCTACGCAGATATCAGAGACATTTTTTTTTGAAGGATATCAGAGACATTTCAACTGTACTCCGTGCAACAACGATATACAAAACAGGTTCCTCGAAACAAAAGAGCGAACAGGCTAGAAAATTCAGTCAATGCTCACACGGGAATCAGTACTGAAATTGCAGCACATGGAGCATGCTGAATGCGATTCGAACTTTGAAGCATCTCTATAGTTTTCAAGGAACTTGTCACTGTGCTGGACTGGCACCATCAACAAGACATTAGTTTCGCTTGACATGATGACATCGGGAATGTACCGAGAATATCATGTCGGGCAGTGACTGCCAGGAACTGCATCCTCATAATCGGCCGATTCTACTGCAGCAAGCTGTCTTGCCTGCTGCAGTAAGCTGTCTCGTAACTTCCTGAGACACTTTGAGTCACCGCTGTCCATCTGCTGCAACGCCTTCGATATAGGCTGCAGGAACAAATGCCATCGTTTTTCTTCAGTCGATGTACTGCAATGCCTGCAACATCGGCTGCAGGAACAAATGCCATCCAGACATTCGTTTTCTTCATCAGTAGATGTGCAGGATTAACCCATCTGTGCCAGCAGACATTCGCTTTCTTCTTCAGTAGATGTGGAGGATTAACCCATCTGTGGCAGCGCTGTGAGGCTGCGACATGGGTCGCAGAAGTGTCAGCCCAACATTCGTTTTCTTCAGTATGTCTTCTTGTTGCCATCTGAGTTTATACTGTAAAATATTGTCCTATTTTTCTTCTGAATAAATTGAACACGTATCATTGATCTATGGTTCATTCTATGCCACCCTTTCTTTTGGACGATTTCTTCAGGATTCTATTGTACAGCTTCTTTTTTGTATTTTGATGAGATAATTTATGAAGCAAGCCGTCAGTAGGAGCATTGGCTGATTACATCACAGATAATTTCTTCTGATTCTTTTTTTTTAATATTCAGATGTATCCTCTACTAATCTTCACAAAATATATAATTCTGTCAATATGACGCAGAGCAACAAATGATTTAAGTTTTGCTGACCATGAGCATGACGCAAACCAGCATCAATATCCATTTGAGAGTCAAATAAAATAACTAGAGGGAACTTTACAGATCAACTTCAGCACAAGTGGGATTTGGATATAACTCGAGCAAATCATCATATCATATTTGCCTAGAAAGTTCGAAGTGACTCCAGAGCTTATGTATAGCCGATTGCATGCAGAAAAAGGAAAGAACAAAGTTTCGGGAGATCAGCTATTTCAAAAAATTTCCACAGACGAAAGTAGCAGCCAGGATCACGGCAGGTGGCTACATGAAAGCACCTCGGCCCCCTCTCGGTTTCTCATAGCTTGTGTTGATCTTCTCGACCAACTCGTTCATTGTCCAACAAAGAGGGCTGTGAAAGACGTGAGTGGAGCAGTTAGTGAAAGCACGAGGAGTGTCCTTGTATTCCTGGAAACAATGAATGGCATAATCATAATTACCCACTCTCACTCCAACATCCCTAAACCATCCTACTTCAGACTTGAGCGTTCTTGGCTCCTGGACGCCTCGTTTCTCCCTTCAGTCCTACCCTCTTGGCACTCGGCCTCCC
>CM041635.1:47839730-47871582 GCA_023333625.1 Bothriochloa decipiens | reverse complement strand
TGAAAAATGTCAGTTGTCAGTGTTGATCAAGTGAGAGCAAAAGATTGTGCAAGAATCGCATTCGCAATTTTACAATGTACTCACCTTCATATTTGGTTTTTCTTGGTTGCACGAACTAAACAGATCATTGATGGACGTCATATGCCCATCTTTCATTGAGGCAAGCAATTCGTTTCGAAATGATGATCTTCTCATATTTTTAGATTTTCCAGTACGATTCCACATTAAAGTAAGTTCAGATCGTATTTTCTTGAAGATTTGAGGCTGCAGAGACACAGAGGTATTTAATAATAAAAATATACAGATAGATACAGAAAACATAGATTCCAAAAGCAAGTTGATTTAAAATAAAGGGTAAATGCCAAATTGTTGCAGCAACAAAACTGACAGTATAAGACCCAAGCAAAGAAGTGAAAATGTAGAAGATCACCAGGGTCATATATTAGGGTGTGCAACATGTGTGACTGTTCGGGGCCTCCAAAAAATTAGGGCCACCCCAGATGTACATCAACCACTAATTAACAAGGTTTAATAGTTATTAGAAAAAATATTAGTTGCACACGCGAGAGCATGAAAGGCTCAGGCACCACCAGCCTCCACTTTAAGGCACACGCTTGGATCCTTGGATATTGGATCAATGGCGACTACATGTAGGCAAGTAGGCGTCAGGTGAGGCGATGTTTTATTTTTTCACTTCTGCTTGCCCCACCGTGGACCACGCTAGGGCCATCAGCGCAGTCACCAAGATGCTGATTACCTGCGCTGTGCCACCAGCCGCCAATGCCAACACCAATGGTTCCATCAATGGCAACTAGGCAAGATAGGCATACATCTCCTCATCCAGCCATCCCCAATTGGCCAGTTGTCACAAACAAATTGTGTATTATTGTATAGCAAATTTTGTATGCTTGTGTTTTGCTATATTTTCAAAATTTAGGTCCCTTATTGACTCGCATCAGGGCCTCCAATTTCTAGGTACGGCCCTAAAGATTATCATAGGTTTGTGTGCTTTACATGAGTATATCCACTTGTTAGTAAAAAAAGATTCCAGACAAGTTTTTTTTTTTGGAAAATTCAAAGCATCTAGATGCCACTAAACTGTGGAAGTTCTATGGTATAAAGCAAACGTTTCACAGTTAACTAATTCATACCTGAAGGACAGCAAAGCATAAATCTTCCAATTCAGCTTTCAAAGCCCAGACACCCAATCGAGAAGCAAGTGAGCACCAGACAGCCAATGTCTCTTGAGCAACAGCTTCAGCTTTAGGTACAGGAAGAGCATAACTGCAATAAAGTTTTCCACAAGGATCACAATTTTATGGAATCCAACAGCTATTTGAAAGTACAGTGAAGTCAAGAGTAGGAGCATTGAAATCATTTGAACTGTCTTATGATGCTGATATGCTGAAATGATTCAAAATGCACTGTTGTGGATTTGATAAGGGGAACACAGTAAAACTTCTGCAATGGGTATGAAGCACAACAAGGTAGTCTGTAAACCTGAAGACTAGACTAGAGCCAATGAAATGTTCATGGAGTATAATGAATTTTTTGCATCAATTCCTTTGCATAAATAGCAACAGAGAAACTGAAAATGTTGAGGAGAGGAAGATATAATGCAGAAACAGGAATCGAATTATCAAAATTCAGCATTCCTTCTTTTCTACTTGAAACCTGATGTGTTTATCTAATATAGATCCCCACTGCATTTTGATGTTCATTCTGCATGATCATCCCAATGCTTTGAGTATGTCTTGCCATCTTTTGATGAAAATATTAGAAACTAACGATAGAACATAACATGGAACGGGAACATGATGAACAAAGAAAATATCAATAAGAACGGAATCCCTAAAATACTTCAGGTCACAAAGGTGATTGTAGGAAACAAGTAATAATCAGGACATGCTAAATAGGGATGAAAGGCCTAGAGTGGCATACATTGTTCGCATATTGTGCAAGCGATCTGCCAGCTTGATGAGCACCACACGAGGATCATCAACCATCCCCAATAACATAGCACGTAGATTATTTGCCTGACTGACAACAAGAGGATAATCAAACCAGGGCCTTCAAAAAGCAGTTTTATATACTTTTCTGGCATCTCACAGCAGTTTTGTCAGAAGCATGCTGACATATTGTTTGAACTCATGCATTAACAAGCCAGATCATGCAAAAAGATTGATGATTGACAGTCTACATAAGAACAGCACTGAAATTGTTCAATATAGTCTCATCATCATGCAATAAAGGCTAGTGGATGGGAACATACTTCTTCTGAAGTAAGAGTGCTCCCACCGGCATTTTTTTGTCGATGCCTGCGAAGTAGCTGCAGCACACAGAAAATATTAATGAACAATAGCAATAGTTCCTGAGGGAAATAAACTGCTTCATCCAATGTCAAACAAAGAAAGATTTAGTCTGAAATAGGTGTTGCTTTTATTGTAGGCGGTGCTTTCCTAAAAACACATATTAAAAGCTACTGAAAACTGTAGTTTGGGTCCAATGAGTGGTGGGTGAGCAGATTGGGTTACATTGATTAGATGTCGGAGCAATCAAGGAAGGATAAACAAGAAATAGGTACAGGAATCGACTGATACTCTGGTTCAATATTTTGATTGCTAAAATGACATTTAAAAAGATTTCTGCAATGCAGTGCACCATGAAGTTTTTGGGCAGATCAATATTAGAAGAGCTAAGTTAAACAACAAGGAGTAAAGGAAATTGTCGTGTATGAGATGCATAATGGACAGTTTAGCATGCTTCAAAACTCATAAAAGAGATGGAAATTTGCATTGAGTCTCGATCAATATAAATAGGGTATACATCACCTGGTTTATGTAGCTTAATTTTGATACACCAGATACCAAGCTAGCAACATCACTCCCAAACTGCTCTTCTATGCTCTTGAGGCTCTCTGATGTATCACAAACAACATCATGAAGAATGCCAGCCACAACTGTGTTAACAGCCTATAAGGGAAGAAAGAAGAAAAACACTCATCGATTAAGCTTGTGAAGAAAAAAAAAATGAAGGATGTATTCTCGGAAGACAGAAGAAGAGGGAAATACTCTTTCTCCAGTTGATGGAACCAAGGCAGCTAAAATTTTTCCAGTATGTATGCAGTGTGTAACATATGGATCTCCTGTTCTCCTAAATTGCCCAAGGTGGGCTGTACTAGCAAATTCTATTGCTCTCTGCACCTTTGGATCCTCGAATATCTGGTATCCTGTCACCTCCACTCCTTCAAATATAAGAGTATCTGCAAAGGCACATAATATAAATATGAGATAGGAATCAGGATGAATACAAACATTGACGATCAGAATGAATACAAACATTGACGAGGTGAAGATCCTGTAGTCGTAAAATTGTTATTGGCTAATTGCACCAATAATTCTAACTAAGAATGTTTTGCCCAAGAAAGAAACCCTACTTCAAAGTAGATTACTTCTTTACTATGTCAAACTACAAAGCATAAAATACATCCAGTGAGATAGCATAAACA
Source organism: Bothriochloa decipiens (assembly GCA_023333625.1). Classification (NCBI taxonomy): domain Eukaryota; kingdom Viridiplantae; phylum Streptophyta; class Magnoliopsida; order Poales; family Poaceae; genus Bothriochloa; species Bothriochloa decipiens. The sequence goes on along the minus strand of CM041635.1, from coordinate 47,868,074 downwards.
TCTGGCATTCTCATAATTGAACAAAATACCTTTCTCTGAAATAAGACAACAATTGAAACCAGCTAAGAGGCTACGTTATGAGTCACTACTGGTCCACGCTAAAGCATAGTTGCATGTTCACTTCATTCTAAAAGAACTGTGAGCACATGTCACTGAATCGTTTATGTCTGAACATAACTGCTCTGCTTACAGTGGCAACTGTTTCAACAAATGAACGCTTAATGAAAGGTTCTTATAGATAGCTTAATTATGCACTATGCAGCCGATACGGCCAAGTCACTCTAAATCTACACGATTTCTGTTACCTGGCAACTGCTCGATGCGAGGCCAGAGGAAGTCGACCTTGGTTGAGAGGCACGCCCCCGACGCAATCGCCACGGCCGTGACCGCGACCTGCGCGAGCGTCGACGCCACGGCGCCGTGCGCCGCGCCGGTTCCCCCCGCGCCCGCGGCGGCCGCCGCCGCGATCACCTCCCGGGCACCCACGAGCGCGGCCGAGGCCACCGCGAGCCGCGGCGCCACGTGGTCGACCAGCACGCACCCCACCGTCATCCGCGCCCGCGCCGTCGTGCCCCCGCGCGCGACGGTCGCCGCCGGGAGCAGCGCGAGGCGGCGGCCCAGCATCTTCCCAGAGTCGGAGACTGCAGTGGACGCCGGCGATTGGGTCATGCGTGCGAGCCGCGGGGGTGGGGGGCCGGTCCCGCTTCTATCTCATCCGCGCGAGTCGCGACGAGGGTCACACACACGGCGAGTGGCGACGAGGACTGGTGGAGGGGGAGAGCACGGGACTGTGTGGCTGCGGCTGGGAACTGGGTCACGGGGCACACGGCGAGTGGCGTTTGCTTGCTGCTTTGCTCCTGCTGCTGGCTGTTGCGACGTTCGTCAGTGTCACCTGTCACGGTTCTTTCCTCTTCCTCTACCTGTCCTCCTAGCCTCACGGCTTGGTTTTCCAAGATATTTTTATCGTCATTTACTTTTATATTGGCTACACATATATGATTGAAGATTTGAGAAAAGGAAATGGTACAGATACAGCCTACGTTGGCTGTTCTCGACCTGGATTATTCATAGAAATATTAGGCACTGCACCAAATAAACTCCCCAATAGGCAATACACATCACATGTGTTCTGGAAGAGAACTAATGGCCTACGTTGGGCATTCTCGATCAGATTATTTCATACAAATATTAGGCACTGCATCAAATAAAATAACCAATGCACACCACATGTGTTTTAGAAGAGAACATTAGGGGAAGCAGCCCATGAAGCACATTCAGCCAACATTTTAGGATGACCGGGTCTCTTCTTTCGTTTAGTTTAATAAACTCAATCCTGATGAATGGCCATCAGATAGATATGACACAAATTTGTTGAATTAAATTGTGTTTGCCAACTTCAACTTACGGAAATGCTTACAATAATAGTATGTGGAAGTTGACTCCTCAATTCTCATATGTTACATACAAATGCATCCACCGGTTAGCTTGGTGTGAACTCACAACGAAATTTACAAGGTCTATATCACAGGTTAGATCACTAACAAGATATCCCTAGGGATGGGTAAATCCATGACAAGAAAAAAAAAATGCTCTTGATCCATTGTTACTAGCATCAGCCGAATGATCTTACTGGCAGACTTGCTTCTTAGAACAACGATGTCCCTCCAGAGGGTAGGCGACCTGAAGCTTGCAATTCCTTCAGTGTGCTTGCCAGCCAGTCCAAGCCCTCATAAAGGCCATCACCTTTGAGCGCACACGAGCCTTGGATGTGCCAGATGCGATTCTTCAAATCGTAGAGGCCAAGGCCCTCACACACCTCCATTGGTGTCATTGCCCCTTTCTAAACAAGGAAAATTACATCAGATAGGAGAAGCTAACATGGGTGTAGTCACTAAGTGCAGAGGGTGCTTTATTTCACAGATGCAAAAGAAGATATCTGATCAAGAGTCAAGACACAGACATATGTTTCATGGCAGAGTATACTTTCTCATGCAGCGCTCACCCTAAATTGGGGATGCCAGAGGAAGTATAATCACATCTACACATAAATTAAACTAAACACTGGGAGTTAAATCAATACAGTACAAGATAATATGTTAAGGTCTGAGAGAACCATTCTTTAGTTTTCTTTCAAAAAAAACCATTCTTTAATAGAACAGAGCCTGATTGCAATGCAGTGAGATGCAGATTTATCTTCATAGTATTCTTCACTAAAAGCTGAAAGAAAGGTGTCTCTTGGTATATGAATTGATTTTCAAAAGTGGCAGCAACTTCAGCATAAAAATAAATGTTCTGAATTTACAATCATATCTGAAAACAAGTAAAGGAAATTTTTTCACAAGCAGAGACAGAAATACTATGTCAAAGCAGTGCTTGCACGGTTGAGTAACTATTCATTTTCAGGAAGATTCGTGTTAAAAGGAGTCAAGTTTGGTTGCCTTACCATATCTTGCTTATTGGCAAATACCAATATGACACTGTTAAGCATCAAAGGATCATTGATTATTGCCTGCAGCAGAATTGCTCAATATTAACTTGGTTGAAGAAATTGAATTCAGTAATTAGAAGCTCTGAATGCGACAATTACAGACCTGAAATTCAGTTTTGGCTTTTTCAATTCTCTCCCGATCCAACGAATCAACTACGTAGATCTGCAACTCCGAACATGAATAAAGAGTCACCATGTATACTGGTCATAATCATAGACCCAACAAAGCTCTGGAATTTGAACAGAGTATCTCGAGGAAGAAAAACAGCAATGGATGTAGAATAATGTTTCAGTGAAGGAAATGGCAACTGCCCTGAAGATTACCAGCGATGAGATTGACATTACAAAATAATTTCAGGAGTATTCCCACAAACTCACCAAGTGAAGCATAAATAGCCCAAGCAGAATATAAACAGATCAATATCACTTTATAAAGGTCTTATAAAAAAAACCAAAAGCAATAAGACATACCAAGCCATCAGTATTGTTGAAGTAGTGCCTCCACAAGGGCCTCAACTTTTCTTGGCCACCAACATCCCAAACAGTAAACATCACATTCTTGTATTGAACTTTCTCAACATTGAAACCTAGTAGTAACATAAGAGGTATATCATCACACACGAATTTGCAGGCGATGTGAACCATCGTTCTTTTTAATTATCCTCATAAACCCTTAAGAACATATACTAGTTGATATTGTATACATGTTTAACAGGCGAATTGATTGGTTACTAATATACTATAGAGCAGCAAAGTGTTTAACTGGAGGAAATATAATACTATTAGTCATTCGGGTAAATTTGCAGTAGCAAATTCGGAAAATCCCAACCCCCATATAGTACGAGCATCAATTTCTTTCACCCACAGCAGAAACCTCCTTTGCCTCTTTTTTTTTTTTAACTAAAACCTCCTTTGCCTCGGCAACACATCAGGAGCCCTGGTAAAATTAATTAAACTAACAAAAAAACTGAAGGAATTTCTGAAACAGATAACCTACCAATCGTAGGAACGGTCGACAACACCTCCCCAATATGCAGCTTATACAAGATGGTGGTTTTACCAGCGGCATCCAGACCAAGCATCACAACCTAACAAGCAAGCACAAAACCAGAGTCAACAAAACGATACAGCCAGTTCGTTGAAGTACAACCAAATAGCGAAAGAAAAATAGCGGGCGGAAAGATCAGCAGACCCTCATCTCGCTGGTGCCGAAGAAGGCATCGAACAGCTTACGGAACGCCTGCCCCATCGCCGCACGGAAATCAACCCCTCTACGCGCGAGCACCAAACTTCCGATGGGATTCTGGAACTTCGTCTTCTCCAAGTCGCCGGAGTTGATGAAGGCAGCCAAGCAGCTGGAGTTTGGTTCTCGGATTTGCCTCGTAGAACTAGTCGTGCAAAGCCTCCTTGTGAGGGAGCATAGAAGTTTCGCGAGAATTTTTTGCCCGTGGAGTGAGAACACATCTGAGCCGTTTGCGCGAACACGAGCGGTTGGGATGCAGAGATGACATCGCGTAGCGAGCACGCGCTTCTGCGATTCCGTCCCGTCAAACGATGCGTACGGGCACGGCGGCGCTTCCTTCTCTAGTTCTCCTTACCGGGCCAGAAAAGATTGGCGCGTGAAGTAGGCCTTAGTTGACCTCAAGGCCCAGCTACCGCGTTCAATCTGGAACCTTTTTTTTTTTTTCCAACTGAAATACGTCACTTTGTACGCCCTCGTCTCCTTAAGCTATTTGAACTCACGGCGGCGAATCCAACCTCAAAGCTTATCAGAGACATTAGGGTTAAGACCATTGATAAACATCGATGTACGGTAATTCTCTTCGATTTACTAAAGTTTGTGGGGGTCACATGATCCCGATGATGATATAGCTTAGGATAGATTCGCCCCTGCTATAGATCATCATTGTACGCATCGCCGTCATGTCGTGTGAGGTAGACTGCACCAAGCAAGCTCAAAGTGTGCTCCCGCAAAAGCTGGGAGTGGTGGCACCTTCGCCCAGCAAGGTTGGATCGGATACGGTACGCTTATGCAAGGCCGCCTTCAGGGAGCCGTTATCTGACAGCGCACATGAAAACTGGAGCGCCTTCTAGGCACCAAGCTTAACTTGGCTGGCCTTAAAGTTGAATATGCTCGGTTTGCACGAGGAAACTACCTAGTTCTTTTGTCACTTGCATCTTGGTCGCTTAGTAGTCGTGAATTTGCTTCTCGTGTAATCATAACCTCGTCTGAGTTTTAGGCATATGGCTTCTTTATTTCAGTAATAAGGAACGTTTCTTATCTGTTTAATTAAAATATGCCATGGCATGTTCACGAAAAATAGGTCATCATTGTATATATTTGCATAAAGACCAAAACACTCATGTTGCTCTTACTTTTTCATGCCCTTCCACTCACGTACGCCTCCATTCATACTACCATTCCTGCTAGCGCAAGGAGAAGCTGATCCGGACACGCTGTACACGAAGAAATTGAGCGTGCAAATGGCGGCCACGGTCCACAAGATGTCGTCGAGATGGCCCCAAGGTTGAGGTTGTCCGAGATCCACCCGCCGGGACTGTCCACCGTGGCCGTGAATGCTGCCACGATAGCGTACATGAAGGAGCTGACGTAGCTGCCCAGCGCGATGGTGAGCAGCGAGGGCGACGTGCACGTGCTCTTCATGGTGTCCGGCCGGCGCCTCTTCGTAGAAGAACTCCAGCTGCGCGATGTAGCAGAGCACCTCGATCGACGCCAGCCAGGAAAAAGTACTGCACGATCTGCCACGCGATGGTGATCTCCTCTGCGCGCGCCGCGCTGCCGACCCGCTTCATCTGATGATCGTCTCCATTCTCCACGACAACACCTGCCGCTGCAGCGCCACAGCGGAAGGACGTGCGCTCGCTGAGCTCAGCAGGCTGTAGTTTCGTTCGTTTGGGAAAGCTACGAGGCGGGTATAATTGGGCCGATTCATTTGGGCTGTGTTGGGCTCTCTTAATTGAGTGGACCAAAATGGTTGCGTGCTGGAATTATACGTGGCATTATGGTATAGAAAGATTAATTCATCGTCATGGAGATCAGGAGATTAATACGTCCTCCTATGTAATTTTTTTCTCAAACAAGCAAAATATTTATACGTCTTTGTATTAAGATAGATCGAGTAAAAAAAAAGTTATGCGTGATACCGTGATTGAGAACTTATTAAGTTTTTCTTGTGCGAGGGATAGCTTATTTTATTCTTATGTAATTAGAATTGGTTGGGTATAGTCATCAAGGTAGAAAAAATTCTTTTACTTTCATGGAACTTACAATTAATCAGTAGTACTTGATCTTTGACCTGCAAGGCTGCAACGAGTTGTAGACATTTCTGTTGTTCAAACTTCAAAGTATTTCAAAGGAAACAAGCTTGGAGCTTGAACTTATTTTGTGTGGGGATGCTTAATTATATGTTGATTTAACTTAGGAATGGGGCTAGCCCGTTACCTGATAGTAACTTCGATATCTGCTTTTTTTTTTGGAACTTTTGAGCTTAGGATGTCCAGTCTGCATGTTGTGCTGTTTTTATATTACACGGCTTTGACCCCTATCTTGTGAAGTTATTGAGAAGATTAACGCAGTGATATACTCGTATCGTGTCAAACTGAAACGGATAGCAGCACCTTTGGATCGTTCGTCATCATGTGCGTTTCCATTTCCATTTCTCTGCTGCTGTCAGCGCAGCCCTGCGTAGTGCGTAGCCTGTGTCTTGTCCACCTCGTCATCTAGAGCCCTGTGCCCGGTTTGTGACTTGTGAGGATAACTGACGCAGCAGTGTACTCAAAGGCGATGGGCACCGCCTTCTCTTGTACAGGGTCATGCATTGGCCTGTGACTCGATCTGTGAGCCTGTCTATCTATCTGCATCTCTATCGTGCTGTCAAGTGTCGATGCAGTCCTGAGTTTTCTGAAGTTTACAGTGCTCGGCGTGATTTGCGTATGAACGTTTTGGAAGATCCGATGCGAAGCGAGAAGCTTTCTGAATCTCGTGTGCATGGCATGCATGCGACAGGTTGATAGTACATCATCGATCAATTTTCTTACGGAAATGGTTGGACAGCCAAGAAGAGCATCTTGGATTTCCGGAAACAACCTGGGGCCCGTCGCTGCGGGAGAAGTGAAATTCCACGAGTGCCAAAGGCTTCCCGAGTGCTGAAAATCGGGCATTCGGGGTGAACGGCAGGGAACAAAAACACTTGGGGAAGAGTTGTTTTCCCGAGAGCCGCAGCACGGCTGACACTCGGGGAAGGGCGGCTCTCGGGGAAGGCCCTCTTCCCTGAGTGCAACACTCGGGGAAGAGACACATTAGAGGAACAAAACTGACACTTGACGGCTCCGTGCGCTAGTGCCGCTAAAAAGTAAAGAAAAAAAGGTCCCCGAGTGCCCTGTCGTGGCACTCGGGGAAGAGCCTCTTCCCCGAGTGTAAAAGAAGGCACTCGGGGAAGAATATTTTATTTTTTTTGTTTTTTGCCCTATTTTTTGGAGCCTCTCCACATTATTTAAAACTTCTTGTTCAAATTTAGGATAATTTTGACCTTTTTTGATATATTTCGTTACTTTTTTGATATATTTCGTTACTTTTTTGGTTTCATTGATTTTTTTGCATACTTTAAATTTGAACTACGAGTGCATGAAATAATAAAATTTCTTAATATAAAAAATGATATTCATTATATTTAGTGTATGTTGAGGCCGTATCCAGGAACTCACATGAAATGTCGAGCGTCTTGGTGCCGTAACATGATGAACAACTTGCGGAAAAAGTGTTTTTAAATTATATAAAATCCGAACGAAGTCCGAAATTAATGAAACTTGTCTGGACGTCATGTTATCACATGTAGAGGCTATGATAAAAAATTAAGAACGTTTCGAGCAAGTTGTGACGTCGGGTGCATAAAACCCAGACATCTCCATATGCGATCACAAGCTATCACTTGTGGAGATGTCTGGGTTTTATGCACCCGACATCACAACTTGCTCGAAACATTCTTAATTTTTTATCATAGCCTCTACATATGATAACACAACGCTCAGACAAGTTTCATGAATTTCGGACTTCGTTCGGATTTTATATAATTTAAAAACATTTTTTCCCCAAGTTGTTCGTCATGTTACGGCAACAAAATGCTCGATATTTTATTTGAGTTTCTAGATACGGCCTCAACATACACCAAATATGATGAATATCATTTTTTCAAGCAAGAAATTTTATTATTTTATGCACCTGCAGTTCAAATTTGAAGTATGAAAAAAACATCAAAAATAATATGGGGAGGCCTCCAGCAAAAATAGGGCAAAAAGAATAAAACAAAAAAAATCTTCCCCGAGTGTCTTCCTTGGCACTCGGGGAAGAGGTTGTTCCCCGAGTGCCAGGATAGGACACTCGGGGAAGAAATTAGAAAAAAAAGGCCAGGCGGCCCCAAATACGCCAGCCGGCCCACACAGACCCTCGAACCCTATCCCCTTTGTTTCCACGCCTAGCGCCCGCACGCCGCCAGCAGCCGCGCAGCCCGCCAGCGAGCCCCCGACTCCGCGCCGCCACCCGGCACGTGCCCCCGCGTCCCCGGCCGCGGCCGCCGCTGGGCCCCCGTCGGCCCCGGTGCCCCCACCCGCCCCGTCCGCCGCTCGGCTCGACGCCGCCGGCGAGCGTCGGCCAGGCGCCCGGCCCGGCCCCCGTGGCCCCCCCCCCCTGCCCCCCCTCCGTCCTACGCCGCCACCCTACCCCGGCCGGTCCTGCTCGGCCAGGCCCCGGGTCCTGGTTGGCCGCCCGCCGCGGATGGCCGCAGCCCTCCCTGGCTCGCCGGCCCGAGGGGCGTCGGGCGAGGGGAGGTGAAGGATAAGGGGCCGGCCAGTTGATTGAAGGAAATTGGAGGAGAAGAGAAGGGAAAAGAAGAAGGGAGGAGGAAGAAGGAGAAGGGAGGAGAAGAGAAGGGAGAAGAAGAACGGAGGAGGAAGAAGAAGAAGGGAGGAGAAGGAGAAAGGGGAGGAAGAAAGAGAAGGGAGAAGGAGCCTTAGCCGTCGGCCACGTCCTTCGCCGTTGTCACCGCCCCGCCATTCATCACCGCCCGGCCATTCGTTGACGTCATCGTCCCCGCCCCTCGCCGGAGGAGAAGGTAAAACCGTTCGGCCATCGGCCTTCGTGTCAGTTTATGTTGTTGGCAGCCTTCGTGTCAGAATCATGCATGTGTGGGCCTTTGTGCCGACAATGCTTCTGTCGGCCTTCGTGCCGTACGTGGATGTGTGGTCTTCGTGCCATCGAGCCGTCTTCTTCTTTGTAGGTTTTTGAAACCTCCCCGTACAGGGGTGGTTCTGCCAAAATTTTCAACTAATATTGTTGTGTTTCTTCTTTTGCCGAGTAGGAGCCATCGGAGGGGACCTCGGTCGTCTTCACCGACGTTGCGGTTCTGCCTGCACAGCGCCGCCTCGCCACTGCACCTAGTTGCCATTGCCCCACCACCCTAGGTATAAACAACCCCCCTTCCTTACCGTCATCGTAGGTCGGTGTAACCCAGTTAGGCGTCTCCCGTCCGAAACAGATACAGTTGGAGGTATGCGGATCTCTGCATAACTATGACCGTATATGTTTCGGATTGTCCACTTTTTTAGACAGCCCGCGGATGTGTAGATGTGTTAGTTTCCATGTTCTGCGCAGATCCGAGACGGAGTTTTGGCACCACCTCCCTATTGTTCTCCAGATACACACTCTCCCTTCCAGGACGTGTATCGAGAGAGCAGCGGGGAGGTGCTGCCAAAATTTCATCTCAGATCAGAGTAGAGCATGGAAACTAACCTCATCTACGTATCCGCGGGTGGGATTAGGACCTATCCTCACCTATTAGATAGTAGGCACGCCTTATAGATGCAACTGATGTTTATATTACTCCGTTATGTATATATGCTAGAGGATGGATAACCGTAAGTGGATGTACACGGGACGCCAAAGTCAGGCTCAGATCACTCATGAATGGATGGTTAACAACCAGAAATTCTTGGACCATGTATTTAAGGAAGCTAAGGGGGCGAGAGATGCGTTCTGTCCTTGCAGCGAATGTAAAAACAAGAAAAGAAAAACAAGGGAAGTCATGCTGAAGGATCTTTGCAAGCATGGATTTATGCCAAACTATACCCGGTGGGTGAGCCATGGTGAAGCCTATCTTCCTCAAAAGGAGGCCGTGAGACGACGCTTGGAGGCATTTGATGGTGATGGCGGGGTACCAGACATGTTAGGTGACTATGAAGATGCGATGTTCCCAGCAGGACCGACGGAGGAGGTGCAAGAGGTGGAGGAGGAGCCAGAGCCAAGATATAAGGAGTTCATGAAAATGTTGGAAGCGGCACAGAAGTTCCTACATGAGAAGACAACTATTTCTCAACTGGATGTCATTGGGCGCCTACTGGGGTTGAAGTCCCAGCACAACATGACTCGAGCCTGCTTCGATGCTATGATGGCAATTATTGGGGATCTGCTTCTGAAAGGTCATCTTCTGCCGAGCAGCTTGTACGAGTCAACGAAACTCCTTCGGGCACTGAAGATGCCGTATGAGCAGATACATTGTTGTACGAAGGGGTGCGTCCTATTTAGGGGGGTGATCTCAAGGATGCAAAGTACTGTCCCAAGTGTAAATCCTCTAGATATGTGGAGGTAGACAAAGGTGATGGCAAGAAGGAGCAGAATAAGGGGATCCCCATGAAAGTCCTACGTCACCTTCCGATCGTACCGAGGTTCCAACGGATATACATGTCCGAGAAGAACGCGAAACAGATGACATGACATAAGAATGGCGTTCGATACAATAGTGTGTAATTTTGAACGTGTGGTTAGTAATATATTCTGGATTTCAGAGAAATTTGGTCGTTTGTGATATATATAAATGTGGCTTGTGATATGTTACTGTTGATTTGTGATTTGTGATATATATGTATGCATCATTGTTTACATAGAATAGTAGATAAATAAAAAAAATAAATTTTTAGAGCAGGCTTCCTCGAGTGCCAGAACTCAAGCACTCGAGGAAGATTTATTGATTTTTTTTTAAAAAAAATCTTCCCTGAGTGCCACTGCTTTAGGCATTCGGGGAAGAATTTAAAGAAAAAAATAAAATTCTTCCCCGAGTGTTGCACTCAGGAAGAAAATACAAAAAAAAAAGAGAAAGAAAACGGCGTCGGCCGTCGGCCGACGGTGTCTAAACTTTCCCGAATGCTAGGAAGGCACTCGAAGAAGGCTTCCCCGAGTGCACAATTTTTGACAATCGGGGAAGCCGGCTTTACCGGATGAGGCATAGCCGGAAGGCCTTCCTCGAGCGTTGCACTCAGGAAAGTCTTTCCCGAATATTTTCGTCTCTTTCCCGAGTGCAATGCACTCGGGGAAGAACCCGCGTGCTGTAGTGCGTGTGTTTGACCAAGATGTCATGCTCGAAAAGGTTTGAGTAGCAAAACCAACGACGAGGACCAACAGAAGTACTCAACTGTACTATGTGTTCGTCCCAATAAAACTTTTCCACAGGATTGTGCTGAGTCAAATCATTGTGAGTAATTATAACACAAAATATGACGGGATATGTTTTAATACCATTTTGGACGACATATGAGGGTCGAAAATGGACTGGCAAAAGGGCCGCAACTTCTGCTTACCTGGAAATGCTGTTGGCTTGTTGCTCAGGCAGGGTACACATTGCGTAACCTGGAAACGGGAACACTGATTGTCTGATGCAATGCTCCGAGTCTCGCAACAAAAGTGCACATGTTCTTCCGCACGGACTCATAAGAGATGTGACTAAAGCAACACTGATCATGTTGGGCTGAACGAAGAAGCCCGTCGTGCCGGGCCCAATCCTGCGCGCGTCCGCCTACAAAAATAGGCGCTCTCTCGATCATCCCGACACACCACCAGCTCCAGCAGTGGCGAGCACTGTCGGCCGTCCTCTTTCCAGCAATAGGCCTATAGGATGGATTTGCCAATTCGGCACCGCGCAATCATTAGGTAGCTCTACACAGTGCCCCGGGTGGGCTAGCCCTCGATATCATTCAGTTGTCGGCACGCACCAATGAGGGCCTTTGTTCCAACTGGCAACAGTGCCCCCGGACACGCTCGGTCGCTGCAGCGATCACTGCGGACGCGTACTTTGTTCCGTTGGTGCGTGGACTGCTTGTTTAGATTGCAAAGTCGAAGATATTTGCAACTGTAACACTTTCGTCTGTATTTTGATAATTAGTCTAATTAAATTTAAAAAATTTATCTTATAATTTATAATCAAATAATATAATTAATACTTCATACATGTGTAGAAAGATTTGATTTGATGTGAAGAGAGTGTTGAAATTTGGAATTTGAAAGATATCTAAACATGACCGTTGATGATTTGCCTCGGCATCGATGGTGCGTCGCCAGCCACCGGCCATTCTTCTACACTGGCAATCGGGCAGAGATGGCAAGGTCTTGATGTCTAATTCCTCGTGGCCGTGGAGAATTCTCTGTTAGGGAATGGAGATGAGACTAATCACTCGGCCAGAGATGGCAAGGTCCCAATCTCTAATGACTTTGGTTTCATGCATCCACTTGAACTAGCTGGCAGGATGCGCAGGGTGCGGTCGTTTAATTTGGTTTCTAGCTAGGCTTTGCGTGTGCAATAGGCATCCCGTGGCCAAGCTATGCACGAACGAACGAATCCGTCCATTTTTGCCGGGCCTAGCTCGCTGAATGCAACTGTTTTCTCATCAAGTGATGTTATTACTTTATGATTAGTGAAATATCAAGTGATATTAGTGTGTTTTAAAGGTATTTAAGACATATATAGTTAAATAAAACAAATATTTAGGAGTGTATTAGTATAAAAAAATCAAAATCATGACTCGTAATATTTTTATTTTCATCTCTTCAACCTGATTTTGAATAAACAATGTGATGATAATGGTGGCCTGTGATATTAGTTGACAAGAAATAGAAAAAAGTCTTCGATGTGACAACCTCATGTTTAGGAAGGAAACTAGCAAAAATACCCGTGTGTTACAACGGGACGCATGTCTATTGCATAATTCCTATGCAGATAGTAATAAAATATTTTTATTGAATTTATTAATTATATTTAAGCCAACGTTAAATAAATAAAATAATTATAAGGTCGGTCGTCCTTGGCTTGCTAGTTGGTCCGTGAAGACGTATTGAGAAGAGGTGCAAGTGGGTGACATAGCAGCTACAGTTAATACCAACTAAAATTTATATTTTATATCACTTCCTCCATCCATTTATCAAAGTTATCTTACAAAAAAAATCTCCAAGAATCAGAGTCGTTTAAGCTAGGACCGCGGTTTTCACCTCATCCCAGGTTCATGCGGCTCCTCCTCATTGGCCGAGTTAATTCAACAGTCACCGACAGAGTTAAAAGGAAGCAGCTATTAATGGGCAACACTACATGTGCCGCTCCTCCTTGGTCATTTGGCCTGACCCTAAAACGACCCCAACAAATGAATAAAGCGAGAGTAAGTATTTTGGTGATTATGTAACCTAATTAAACAAAAATAAATATGGACTATCATTCTCGACGGAAACTAATTAGTAGCTTCATAGATATATCAATGGATGGCCATTGGAACTAATTAGTACTTATTGACCTCTATTTACAATAATATAATATAATAACTATGAATAAATATTTACGACAATGTGTTACTATAACAATGGAGATATTTACCATGATGTTATAGTAAATCATATAGTAAATGTTTACTATAATCTCATAAATTAGTATTGTAATTATCATGACTACAAATGAAATTATTCTATAGCCAGTTGTACAAGAGTAGTTCTAAGTCTAGCCGTAGATATATCTTAATACTATTATATATAATATATGCAAGATTATTTTAATATATGCAATATTATATTTTTATAGTTATATTTTTTTCTTGCTAGATTATTTAATACACGTAATACCATATTTTTATAGTTTGATTTATTATTTATATTTTATTGTCTTGCTAGATTATTCTTATATATACATATACATATACTTATACTTATCAATACTATATTTTTATAGTATTTTTGTTTGGCTAGCAGATATGAGTATTTGAAATTGTTACGAAGTTAAACAAAAAAGCTTCGTTTAGCATCATATAAGTCTTTTTTTTACTTACGCATCATGTGACCCCTTGTATTGTGGTGGTAGCGTCCTGTAATTGAACAGTGGAGACCAAGGTTCAAATTCTAATGACAATGGTATTTTTGTTCTTTTCGTCAGCGGACACAAAACGGAATAAAAAAAGATCCAGACATAACCTGATGGCGGACAGAAATTAAAAGAACGGACAAAAAAGGTGTTGAAAACTTTGGAGATTTATTAATAGGTATTATGGTTTCAATTATGGTTTTCTAACCGTAAACATATAGAACACAGAGAGGTGAAAGAAAAAGAGGTGAAAAAATTTTGCCTCTTTATAGATAGGTATAGATATAACACGAAAAAAGTCTTTGATATTACAACCTCATGTTTAGGAATGAAATATAACACTGCACAAAAGTTAAAACTTTGAAAACCTAGAACCAAAAAGGAATCAAGGAGAATAATTATCAAAGCGCGGACATAAAATTAGGAGCAAAGACCTGGAAGTTCAAGAGGGCCAATAGAATGGGACGATCAAGATGTAAATAGATTTTACCTTGTTCCTCATCCTTTTATTTTCTTTTCCTCTAGTTTTGAGTTCTTTTTCTTCTTCCCGTTTTCATCTTTCTTTCTATTGTTCCCCTTCTCTTTTCTTTCTTTTCCACCTTAGCTTATTAATTGTGGGACCTCCCCTCCTGATGAGACTTCCTAAGAAAGCATAAAGCTACTAGATTGGAAAAAAATAAAAAAACTTAAATGGCCATCAAGGATACTAAACCTCACTTATCCTATCTCCAACCGAATAATCATAAGGGTAACCAAACCCAAAATAGGTCTTTGATGGCACTGTATCGGCCTCCAACAGAGTTACCTGATGAGCCCATGGCTCAACAAAATAATTCAACTGCCAATTCTTGGATGGGAGCAAGGATTCAATTGACATGGTAAAAATAATTTGAAAGCTTCTTCTTTTATAAAGCTTGGTGCGTTTTGTTTGGATGTGAAGCAAATGATAAAGGATGGAATTGTAGACAATATGGTTACTTTGCCAGTCAAGCTAATATTTCAAGGAGACAAATTTCTTAAGAAAATAGAAGCAGCCAAAGCAACGGAGTTCTAATCAATCTTGTCATGTGCCTTCACTTGAGATGATGAGATCGAATGTCGATCAAGGATGTTAAGAAAATTGACTTCATGACAAGTATCCTTGCTGTATTATATTAATATTTCTATTTTTTGGGTGACTGGTGAGGCACAAACCAAATATGACACTCATTTGGAAGAAAGGGTTCTCTTTTGAGTATTGTTAGAGAAGACAAAAAATGGAGTATTCAACACTTCGCCTGTAGCGCGACCTAGCTAAACGTGAAATTGATTCTTGTATTTTCGAATGGAGGGTGTACTCGTATACTACTGAATTATTAGCTGTACTAGTTAAGCACGTACAGGATAGGCGAGATTCCATCTGAACTTCTTATCATCATTTTGGTCTCTGACGTCGTTCATACGAATATACTGTACAATAATACTATCTTAAAGTATTCTACACTACGTACGTACTAGTTATGTATCAACTACTTCCAATCATCAATTAATGCTGGTGTTTATAATTAGTTAGCCAATGTTGCATATATTGGCATAATAATGCTCGACCACGACACACTGTCTACCATACAAAAACATGCATGCCCTATAACTACGAGCATCACTGAAACCAAAAGGAGTCGATCAAAGAAGAAGTTTGATAGAGAGAGCTAAACAAGTGATAGAGAGAGCTAAACAAGTGCAGAACCAGAACTGCAGAAGGATAGGGCATGCAGGCGAAAGGGAAAAAAAATCTAGAAAAGCATACACTATGCACGGCTGTCTGACCGTATGCAGGGCGTAAAGGCGAAAGCGACCTATCAGTGCTGTTACGAACGGCCACGATTTGTTGCCTCGATAGGCTGCTGCGCAGGCCAGATGGACAAGCACGTGCAATACGTACTGTTGAGCTGATTGGTTTGTATTCTTAAGAGGATCGGACCATGGAACTGAACAATTTGTAAAAGACTCGGATAGTAGTTTTATCATTGAATGAAGCTTACCAAGAGAAAACTTATTAGCCATTTGTTGATTTAACGTCAATAGAAAATTGCACAACCACGCTATAGAAGTGCAGGAAAAATAAGAGAAGCAATAGTCGAAGAATATATCGATAATAGATATATATAGTTCGTGCAGATAAATGTAACAGAGACATATGGAGAGAGGAAAATTATAATCAAAGAAACAAGTAAACTATTTACAAAAAAAAGTAAAAACAACTAATTAAGGAAAATATACATTTTGTTTCCAAGGCTGGTATTTTATGTATCATGATAGTATTTTAGAGCGGATAGCACATGGGACAAAGATTCATACTAGTTCAGATACAGGGTATTGTACGTCCAGTGTAAGTGATGAATTTTATTGCTTGTGCTTCGTGCGCTCGGGGCCAGTTGCTGCGACTTGCCAACAGGGGTCACAATAGGTGGAGCTGTTAGCTCGATCTATTGGGATGATCTTTGGATGACCAATCATGGGCTCTATACCCAACCCGTCCTCCTTATATAATCAGAGGGTAGCTAGGGTTACTCCATGGAACCCTGCCTTCCCCATGCCTAAGCGGGTCTCTACTAGTTAGGCCTTCTTCGAAACTGATCCCCGTTGTATTAAGCTTCCAACCAAAATGCTAGGGCCTTGATCTCTTGGTATACATCGTAATCGTTCTCTCCAAATGCCAAATATTCTCAAAGAATACAAACCCTTAGAGTACAACTCTTGGTGTGTGCACAAGGATTGATAGCTTGGAGGCATGCAAACCTCACTAAACGCAAGACCTAAGCCTAATGCAAGTGCTAAAGTGGTGGTCATAACTAGATTAAGCACTCCTCAAAACAACTACACTAATCACCTAATATTTCTTAAGCATGTGGTAGCTAAATAAACTAGAGATGAGCCTCAACTCACTAGCACCTTCCTGGCCCACTCGATCTATTGGACGGCCAAGGGGTATATATAACGTTTTCCAATCAAAACTAGTAGTTGTACGTGGCAAAACTACTGCTTTTGTAGAGGCACTGGGATTCTCCGATGACCCGCAAAGGAGAATTATAGTGGTGACACGTTGATTAGGGCATTAGGCTAGTCATTGTCGAATGCTTGGCAACCCTTTCTATATGATGCCACCTCTCTGGTTGCCACTAGACAACTTTGGTGTCATCTAAACCTTTTGTGGGGACTTCTCTGGATACCACACTTCACTCGTCAACAAAAACCATCGAACAATTTTGTTAATCATTGAGCACCTCTACCGAACTTCAATATGCCTAATGCATTTTCTGATGCCCTCGAAAGCACACCCGCCGGAGGTTTCCAGTGCTTGAGTTGACGTTGTCCTTTCTGTTATATATACAAACAATATAATTGTGATGCGTTCTGGCAATGTTCATTTCACTTCGTATCTTCAATTCACGTCTTTTCGTCTGGCTTCATTCACTTTATGTCTTGGACTTCTTGATGTCTTCTTAGGATCTTCACATAATCTCCTTAGTCTTCCTTGAGGTGTGGATCAATTGATCTTCATGTTGCCTTTGTCCAAGCCATCCTCGTATACTAGCAAACCGCATTAGTCCATTTGATCATGTTTTTAATCAACTGCCAAAATGAATTATGGACCTGCTGGCACATGTGTCATTTCCATATAATTTAGAAATTAAAATCACTACTAGTTGAAGCGACTCAACCTGCAATGAGAGTATCATATTATCATTGTCGAATACAAGATTTATTGACATGTCACTGACCTCCATCCTATCACTACAGGGTCAAGCCTGTCATAGCAAGCCCAATACTCTAAATTATCCGCTACCGTATTCGATTCAAGCGGTTATTCCTACTTCTACTAAGTTTAGGTCTTGCAGTAATCCTCGCGCCTACGGTGGTGAAATGTCAAAGTTTTTACATATTTTGATTGACAATTAGTTAAACTATATATATATATATATATATAAATATATATGCAATTTATGGCATAAAACTTGCACCGATAGATTTATCTTCAAAGGGCCCTCACTAAGACGATATTGATTTTGTTAGCGCACCACACATAGCTAGTACGAGAGAAATTAGGAATAAAATCTATTTTGTACTCCATCCGTCCCAAAATAAGTATCATTTTGGGTTTTCGTGCCACAAGTTTGACTCGATTTGTATAATATACGTGCAATTTTTATATCTCCAAATGAATTTATTAAAAACTAAACTTAAAGATCTTTCCGATAATACTAATTACTTAGCATAAATTTTCATATATTTTAATATATAATTACCGATAGTTGTTTTTTTGAAAGCGAAGACATTATTTATTTTGGGACGAAGGGAGTACAACTTACTCCCTTCGTTCTGTAAGATAGAGCATTTTAATTTGTCTTAAGTCAATTTAGTTTAATTTTGACCAAATCTATAGCAAAAAATATTAGTATATAACACATCAAATAAGTAAATTATGAAAATATATCAAAGGGAGTAGAGAGTAACGGCAAGACTGGCCGATAATGGATCCATCACGTTTACTAACTCAACAAGAGGCAACAGAACTATCCAAAATGAGGAAAACGAGCAGCAGACATGTCGCATCGTCCTACACATAAGCACGCGCACTCCAAGAACGGGACGAGATCGAAGCTGTCAAAGCAAAGCTTGGACGCGGTAGCTGTTCTTGCCGAGAGCTTCTCTTGGACATGCATGCGTGCTCTACCTACCACACACTGCATGCAATGCATAGAATCGATCAAGCCGGCCGGCCGGCCGGAGACACGCGCCTCTTTACCTTGGGGGTTGGGGGATCGAAATAAAGGTTGGTGCACGATCAGTCTAGTCAACTATTTCGAGCGACATGCCGGGGTCCAACCAACGGTGTGCATCTGCATGGCATTGTACGCGTGCACCGGAACAACAAACGACGACGACATCAATGAATTGGCGGGGCTCGTATTCAAAACGGGTGTCCCCATTCATAGTATATACGTACACTCGTGCAGCAGCAGCTAGCACTCTGGCTCTGGGTGTGGATATATAGGAAAAGGTTTGGTTTTTACTCGATCGTGTCGGCCAGGAATAAAAGACACATGCATGCTACACGTATGTTCATAGTCATAGCTATACGTCACTGTAACACTGTGGAAGGAAGAGATTGATTGGCCAACGCACGTGTCTCTCCTACGTGCCGCCGGGCCCACTACGTGCATGAATTGTACACGTATGATGTCAGTATGTACATTGTGCTTGGATTGGTGCATGTTTTGCAATACACGGCGGTCCAATAATGTTTTTTTTAGATGCTCTGAGGAACAGGTGCAGTAGTAAATGTATTTTTCCTTCGCCGCAGTGCGTCGTGTGCAGCAGGAGACAAAAGTATGTACCAGGACAGATCCAACATATCCCCTTCTCGTGCAAGCAAGAGAGGGAGCTGGGAGCCAGCACTTGTTCTCACACTTTTCAGAGATTCTCTCTACACAGCCAGACACACGTACACTGTCTGCCCAGAGAGAGAGAGAGAGAGAGCTCGCATCAGCAGCCAGAAGAGCACCGATGTGACCACAAGTGCTGCTGCTGCTGCGAGGATGCAAACATATACTGATTCTATTTCTATACTGTATATATATATATCCTTTCCTCCGAGAGCACATAGAATATAATGCATGTTCTGTTAGACAGCAGTAAACATTGAAGAACTAACTAACGAATGAGTACAATCCATCCATATTATGCCCGCCAAACCTCCTATAAAATAGGAGACAATGTTTACAGCTAAGTAGATCATCGCCCTCAAATCGCAATGATCTAATAACACATCAATTACAGTAAATAAAAAGAAAAAATACTTATACTGGAAAAGAGCTGGACATATAGAAACAAAAATAGCCCCCCATGACACAGAAGAACGATTTCTAGTGCGAATTTTGCTCGTATTAATTTATTCTAAAACAAATATTAAAAAAATAAATAAATAAAAACGAAAGAAAAACTAATAAAAGAGAGGGGATACACAAACAAAAGTAGCCCTCATATCTTATCCTTTTCTACCTCTTTCCATCTGAATTAATGCAATGGTTATTGTCCTAGAGATCGAATGTGTTGCGTGCATATATGCAATTATATAGATATATGCAAGATAAACAATGTCACCAACCACTCTCGTCTTGCTCAAATGAACTCCCTGCAGAAGTAGCAACAACATTAGTGGCGCCCCAATCTGCTAGCATGCCAACTAATGGATCGGCGCCCAAACTCTTGTTGGGCATTCCCTTCTCCTTTCCAGGAGCACCACCACCAGGGAAAATGAGGCTCATGGGATCCGACTCCAGCTCGGCGAGGTCAGCGAAGAAGTCATCGGCGTGGTGGCCGCCGGCGCCGTCGTCCTCCGGTATCATCGGCCTATAGTAGCTCTGGTTGAACATCTGCTGCATGAGATCACCGTGATCCAGCAAGCCAGAAGCCTCATGGTCTATCCCTTTCTCCATTTCCGACCCCATCGCCGCCTCCTCTTTCACAGCCATCGTCTCCGGAGGAGTGCTGTTGCTGGTGGTGCTCGTGGTCGCTGTGGTGGTGGTGCTTGTGCCTGTAGCTGCGGTTGCGGTGGTAGTGCAGCTGGGGACTGCCGCAGAGACCTGGTGATGCTCAGATTCAGCTTTGAGGCTAGGCTTCTGCAGGTTGTGCGAGGGGTTGTTGCTCTTGCTGTTCTTGGCATGGTGAGAGCGTGTTGAGCCAGCGAGCGCGTTGCGCTGCGTCGGCCAAGGGTGGTTGTGCTCCGAGTTGTAGGTGATGACGAGCAGGCTTGGGTCGGTCCGGCTGCGCTCCACCTGCTTCCGCGCTGGGCATCCTTTAGAGCTGCTGCATCTGTAGTACCCTCTAAACAATGCACATTTTTTTCAGAACTAATCAGTACTACATATATTAATTTGCATGAAGTTAATTAATTGTAAGAGCACAGCATAACTGCTGCTTCTTAAACTTATGTCACAACAAATTAGAGCTTTCTATCATGTAAGTATATATATGGGATGGGACAAATAGTTTACCATTTTCTTGTCAAGTTATCTTAGTTTAAACTTATATAGCATAAATTAAGATATATATTAAACAACTAGAACAACCTCAAAACGATTTTTCAGAGTTATTGCTTTATTTGCTTTAAGGAGACCATATTTCTGAATATAACAAATATATTTTGACAGGATGTCGGTGACAGCATGTAAAAACCACAAAGTAAGAAAACTACTTAATAATCATCATGAAGTAAAGGAACCATATATAATGCTCCAACTCTAGATCAACCAAAAATATAGTAGACTAATAACAATCTTTTATATGGAAAATTTGAATTGATTTGTTGGTGATTAGATGTGCCTAACAATGAAAAGTATTATCACTGAATAGGAAAGGTTTTGGCCAAAATCAACATAGTTTTAATTAAGTTCTGTGGTTACATACTTTACACAACATGGAAAAATTGCACACAAAATGTGATACAAGATTGTTCTTCTTTTTCAACGAACGGGCACGAGATTGTGCGCCATCAGTGCCATTTCTATTGAAATAGAAGGAAAATACAAGTAGGCAGCCTGCAGGGAGGCCACCTTATTGTATGGACAAAATCGAAATGCAAAACTATCAATTATGCACGAAGCAAATTCTTTTAACTTTTGTTGGCTTATGTATGCGACTTCACACATTTTCTTATGAACCCATTTATCTGTTTTCAACATCTAGCTACTGATATTTTTGTGTGGCGACATGATATAAGAAATATCCCTCTTGAATCAACTCAATACACTTTTTTTTTAGGTGTATAGCTGTGGACATTGAAAATTCCATGATGTGGTTCAAAGGAGGACAAAGTAATAAATACAGCTCTGAGTTCTTGAACTTCACAATCGTTATTTAGAAATTCCATGATAGAGTTCAATTAAGTGTTGCACTTCTTGCCAATTGCAATTATATAGTTCAGCTGCTAGCTCCTACCTTAATTATCACGTGCTAGCTTCTACAACTAACCAGCAATGCACGCAAGTAGTAGAATAGTACTAGGGGAAAAATAGGAAACCGTGTGTCTTCTCCTCTCTTGATTGAGGAGATGGTATCAGATCAATGGGTCGATCGGGAGTACTTTGAGCAAATATATATAATGTTCTTATATATTATTATGATTACATGACCACCATATAATTATTTAATTTTATTACATATATAGTATATGTCTATATTCAAATGCATACATACATCAACTAGAAGAGAGGTCAGTCGTCGCAATACCTTGGGTAGGGTGATCCTTTAATAGGCTTCTGTCCATACTTCCTCCAAGCCCAGAGATCAGAAGGAACAACCTCCCCAGTGGTCCTTCCTCCTGCGGATGCTGCAGGTGCTGGGATGCAGACCACCTTCCTTGCCTGGTTCTTCCTGCATATCAAATTAAACACAAGCACCAATAAGCAACTAGTGCCAGTGAGATCATATCAGAGATGACAAATATCAATTTAATTTTGAGCAACATTGTTATATGCGCGTGAATGATCATCTCCAAAAACGCATCTTGCGAAAAATGATAAAACTAGCTAGGGTTTGCAAGGACCAAGTTAAGCTCAAGAAAATAGACCTAGTTGCTCTGGTACAATACTAATAAATAATAATTAACTTAGCTGAAATTCTAGTAGCTATAGCTAGTGTGTTTGTTTTTTCAACCGAGTACATGCTAGTTGTTTTTCTTTACTCAAGAAGATTTCACCAACAGCTACTCAAATAGGTACCATTTGTTGTGTATCTAGATTCTAGAACATTTGATCTTGCTATTTTTAACTTGTTAGAACAAAAAAATGGCTTTCTTGGAAGATGCAGAATGACGTAAAGAGCAGGTGGGGAGCAGGAAAAGCGATTAGCACCGCTTTCCCTCAACTACAAATCTCGAGCTATGCAACTCTAGCACAAGAAAATCCATGCAAAATCCAAGCACGCCATGGAGAAGTAATCAAGGGCGGGCTTGCTTCATGAATGAAAATGATCAAGAACTGGCATAGATCTGGCAGCGATCGCGTGTGGTGCCGAACCTGCGCTTGATCCCGCCGCCGTGTGGCGACGGCATCTGCATCCCGGCGATGGCGTCGAACGCACAGGTCGGCCCAACCGCGAGGCCGGGCATCATCGTCGTCGGCACGCCGATCTTCACGGCGTCGCCGCCCATCATAGTCACCAGCGGGTACGGCCGTATCTCCCTCGGCGACAGCGCGGGCATCTGCATCTGCACCCCCCTCTCCACCGCCACTCCGCCTCCGCCGCTATCGACCAGTACGCCTCCTCCGCCTCTTCGTGCGCCACCGACAGGCGCCTCGAAGTCAAAGAAGTCGGCATGGCCGGGGCCGCCGCCGGAGGAGGAGGAGGCGCGGAAGTCGCTGGAGAACGGGTCCGCCGGGAGGCCGGCGAAGGCGTCCGCGAAGCCGTCGTCTCTCGGCCCGGCGCCACCGTCCGACGACGACGGGAAGAGGCCGGGCCCAGCTGGTGGCTCGGCCGGGAGCTGCCACCCCGTGGCCGTGGAGCCGGAAGAGAGCTCCGCGATAGCTGCCTGCTGATGCATCGCGCCGCCGGCTCGGACGACGTCCGTGAGGTCTCCGGCCTGGTGGTGGTGCTGGTCGCCCTCCATCCTTTGCAGGAAGTAGTCACACATGGCTAGCTATATAGCTATAGCTAGCTCTAGCTGGTAGTCTTTCTCGTCTCTTGTAACCGGAGTGGAAGCTCTTTTGTTCTTGGCAATTCGCAAGAACCGAAGGAAGCAAATTAATTTAGGGTTATATAGAAGAAGAAAGAGGAGCGAACTAGCTTTGCAAGGGTTAGCTCGCTCGGCTGAATTCGCTCGATCCAGGGCCAAGCTTGTTTGTTTTTGTGTGTGTGTGTGTGTGAGAAAGAGGGACGAGCCGGGGAGAAGCGGATGATATGAGCGGTGGGCTAGCTGTGCAATCAAACTGTCTTTTCTTTACTAGGGCCTGGTTTAGTTTTCTCTAAAAGTTATAATTTTTTCACTCTCTCTCCATCACATCAATATTTAGCTGCTTACATAGAGTATTAAATGTAGATAAAAAAACTAATTACACAGTTTAGTTTAAAATCACAAGATGAATCTTTTAAGCCTAGTTGGTCCACGATCGGACAGTATTTATCAAATAAGACGAAAATGATACTATTTATCGGGTTCAAAAAATACCACAATCTAAACACCCCTAGGACACGAGAGGAAAGGACAGAAGAGAGGAGAAGAGAGAGAAGAGCCGGGGGCCTGGGCCGAGGGTCAGGCATGGCAGGCACAGTAAGGGCTGGCTCAGCTCGGACCGGACAAAATAGTGGCAGCGAGGGAGGAGAGAGGCAACTGGGAGTGCTAGTGCTCTTTTTCCTGATTCCATGGTCGCTGACTTCATTTCCCGGACTGCTAGTGTTCTCGATACGCGGAACGGTAAAGCAGAGACAGTAATGGCGTTGCCGCGCGCGGTAAAAATTTGGGAGATCCCAAGTCAGGGGTCAGGAGGGTCGTGGACGCTTGCCCTTAGCTTGTCGTGCCGGCCGCTCTGCCACCACGGCAGAGCCAGCGGCCTGCCGGTGCCGGCCGGCTGCCGCGACAGCAAGCAAGTCCAAGAGCGCAAGCCATATGGTATGGCGACGCATTACATGTGTTCACGCATTAGCTACGCAGGTACCTGCTGCTAGAAGTCCGTGTGCCTGTCGGTGCCGTACGTGCAGGTTCAGGATCTTCAGTTTAACCCCAACCGGCGGCTAACAGTAATTAATAATCATGCTTTGCTTACATATACTCACTTGCTCAGTAGTAATGGCAGTGACGATTCGTTCACGATTTGATCTAGCTAGAGATCGATCGAGATCATCCATGCATGCTATGAATGGCCTCAAATTAAGCCGCTGCATCCCATGTTCAGACTCAGACACTTGACGATGAACCAGCTAGCGCTGGCCCTCGGGTTGCAGACGTCATGTTTAAAGGCGTGTTAGCTATATGCATTGATAAATGCAGAGGCTGGGATTTCTTTTCTTAAAAAAGTTAAAAGTGTGGGTATCGATAATGTGCTTATTACTAGGCTAGAATAATTAGCAACGATAAGATAATTAAGCTCGATGCTATCTCTTTCCCCCGGACGGCCGGACCCCGGGCGGTACTATTCAATGCAGATCACAGCTGCTCTGCCGGCTAACGTGCGCGCCTTCGTCTTCCTCACGTCAGACCTGCAACTCTCGGCTCCAGTGGATGCCCACTCATACTGCCGACTGTCGATGGAAGAACCGGAGAAGAAGGCGTCGCGCTTGCATGCCCACTCGTAGTCCAGCTTGTGCGAGCAGGGCTCAGTCAGCGGCCTATATGCAGTCCATGGTCCATGTCTCTACTACTGACATGCGGTCTTGCAATTTCTACATTGAAGTACAGATACATACATAGGTATATGACTCCAGATTATTAGCTTCGTCAGAACTCTGTGATGCCTAAGAAGGACTGGGGCCGGGGGATGGTGCCGTGCCTCATTTATTTCTTCACCTTTCCTATGCGTGTCAGGCGCTTGAAATCTCTCTCTTTTTTTGTTTCAGGCGACGTCTGCTGCATCTATCTTTCTTCAAGATTCGTGTGCTCTGATGGCTTCTATTTAGGTTCGGTGAGGTTGGTATTGGGTTGCTAACTGTCGTCTGAATTTCACGCAACTGAAAATTAGCATACTTCCTTTCTTGTTAGAAAACTAGCAAACATACACATACATTGCAACAAAGGCGTACAATTTATATATAGTTCGGAGATTTATTTAGCCATTAGTCATTACGTCATGCATTTTTTTTTTTGACAAGAAACACATTATATTATAATATCACAACGGCCAAATTATAAGAAGGTCCTCAAAAGAAGGCCATATTACAATAAAGTCCTAGAACTGGAGAGGATGAAGGCAGTGCCATCCATGGCGTCGGAGGTGACGAAACCATCGTCGGAGGGTCGCAGGGGCATCGAGGACGCGTACACCTGGGTGGATTGACCGCGCAAAGAGTCAGTTGAAAGCGGGCTGGTCGAGCCGTCGACTAACGTGCACATCGGCGACCAAAGGTTGCAGTT
Organism: Bothriochloa decipiens; assembly: GCA_023333625.1. Classification (NCBI taxonomy): domain Eukaryota; kingdom Viridiplantae; phylum Streptophyta; class Magnoliopsida; order Poales; family Poaceae; genus Bothriochloa; species Bothriochloa decipiens. The sequence goes on along the minus strand of CM041635.1, from coordinate 47,842,300 downwards.
GAAGTTGTTGTCGCCGGAGATTGAAGGAGGGGACTAGATCGGGATCCCAGGGGGACGCGGCATCATCGGACTAACACCTGGAGGGGAAGCATCTTGCCGAAGAACGCTCCAAAACCAGAGGCTGCTGTGGCGGGCGAGTGGTGGCGGAGAGCGTGAACGACACGACCAGGGCGGGGAGGAGCAGAGCAGCAGCACCACAGACCGGATCCACCCGAAGGGGAACTCGATCCGCAAGCACGACCCTCAAATCAACCACAATCCCGGTCAAATCGGGGCGGCGGCGGGGGAAACTCAAGCAGCCATGGATGGGGACGGGTGGAGATGGGGCTGCATGAGGGAGCGGTGCTGGAGATAAGACCGAATTTATATTATTTATCAAACTCACCTTAGCCGAGATGCCATCGTCGACGATGAAGGCTGCCGTGGTAGCGACGATTGCGACGGTGACGATGGCGGCCAGGCGGTGACCACCCATCACGGGGCAAGAACTAGAGCTACTTACTACTAATAGCTAGGAGACGGGGGTGGCCCCTCTCCCTGCCCGATGTGGCGAGGGCGCCGGAGACGAGAGGGAGGGGGCCGGCGGCGGCGGGATCTGGGTCGGCTGCTAGAGGGAGGGGGAAGGAAGGGAAGAAAAGTTGGTTACGGCAAGCTACCCGATACTACTATGAGAGCTGCGTCATGCATTTAAATTCGTTTAGAAATCAAACTCCCACCATGACAAGGTCTGCAATACGTGCATAAGCACATTTGCAAACAAAAAAACTACAAGTCCATAGATCGATGCCGCGTTCAAATCCAGTATCACCAACCGGATTTGAACAATCGGTAGCCATGGGACTTTCTTATTACTAACAGTTCGTAGCCCGCCAACAATTGGAAGATATCACTATCAAGTTTAGCCTCAGTGGTTTTAACATCAATTTTACATTTGATATCTACTACTGCCCGATCTAAACATGACACCATTGCCAGAATTGAACCCAACAGACGAGAGCAATCAGTGTGATGGGGCTTGCTATCATTGCTGGTTGCAAACCGGACAATAATCAGATGATTTCATTAATTGTAGGTTGAAGACCTGATAGTGATAAGATAATACCACCACAATGAACTCAACTAGCATACGCTCAGTTTGCACGAGACTACACTTTAATTTCTTGATAAATATAATGCACATACTGTACCACAGCGTGTGTGCCGTGGACAAATAGAGTAAAAGGAAGGAAGGCACTGAATTTATTGTTTTTTATGCATTATGCTGATCATGAGAAAATACCGTGAAAAAAGTCCTTCACTGTAATCTCGGCACCAGTGAGGCGAGAAAGAGGTGCATGTGTACACCTCAGGCAAAACTCATTTAATTACTACGTACTCCAGCAGCAGTTTGACTCCAGCAGTACGTATGTTCTGCAAGAAACCCGCCCGCGCATGTGGCCGCCGGTACGTACGTGTAGAATTAGAGTGCTGGTGACTTAGTCAAGGGCCAAGCTCAAGGGCAGCAAGATTCTCGCGTCATTAACCCCACGCGCGTTGCGTATCTTTTGGTGTGCGTGCGAGGCGATGCTTCTAAACTTTTTTTTAGCAGCTGACAGCCTAGCTACCTACTCCGTCCGTTCTAAAATAAATGTCATATTAATTTTTCGTGCCATAAGTTTGGCTTAATTTATAAAAAATATATATAATATTTATATCTTTAAATAAATTTATTTAAAAAATAGATAAAATATTTTTTTCTGATGATACTAATTACTTAACATAAGTATTATATATTTTAATATATAATTACTAACAGTTGTCTCTCAAAAAGCGAGAACTACACTTATTTCGGGGCGAATGGAGTATAGCTATGGCCTTCGTCCAAAATAATAATAATATTGGAAAAGTATTAAGTTAACGATTCCAAGTATCATAAATAATAAGTATATTAAATAATTTTTATAGTATAACTTTAGTTAAAAAATAAGATATATATAGTTTTAATTTTGTCATATTTGAATTGAATAGTTTTTTGGACTGAAATAGTATATTAAACTTTGAGAATATGTTCTTGCCCTTATTATATTCATTCCTCTGTCCAGGAAAGATTCTGATCTCTGAATACTCTTGACCACACGCTGTGGTGATGTGGTCTCACTCTCACAGATCGATCAGTTCATCAGTCATACGCACTTGACTCGCTGTAGACATCATCGTCGGTACTGAAATAATGTGCGTGATGTCTCTCTTTCCTGCTGCAGGACGGATCAAAGCAACATGTCTCGATCGAGCTGGAAGTTTTATCTATTACGCAGACAGGAGTAAACATATCTAATTATACTCCTACTTTCGTGAAGCGCTCATTAATGCCGAACAGTAATTAAGTTAATCACTGACTGACAGACGACTGCTGCTGATGCGTAATGTTACCATAATAAAAGTAATCGAGACAAGACAAACTCATTAAGGATGGCCACATGACGACAGCCAGCGGCTGCATAAATTTTGAAGCGTGGCGTTCGAAGACCGTTAAAAGAAACACATCACACACACACACACACACACACACACACACACACACACACACACAC
>CM041635.1:47790279-47817450 GCA_023333625.1 Bothriochloa decipiens | reverse complement strand
GTATTCGTACTGCATCTAACTGGTGCGACGATCCTACTGGTGTAACAGAAGATCCTACTGTGCCACAACCAAATAAAGAATACAGTTTCAAACCAATCGGCATAATAAGGTAATGTCGTACCAGAAGAGCTCCACGGCCCCACTTTACATCACCCAGCCCAATCGACAAAACAAGGTTGTTACACCATGAGATGAGATAAACATCCCATTCTCCAGCAACAATTTCAAGATACTTGAATCTCCAGAAGAGACTTAAGCAATACACTGGAAGATGCAACTGTACAAATTACAGACGAAACTACATGTTTATCCAGACGTAGATGTTTATATTACAGGGGCACATAAGTAAAGGACTGGTGAAACAGAGAACAGGAGGGGAAGCTACCAACAGGTTTGCAGTTTTGCACAGCCAGAAAAGATTAGCACATCTAGAAATGCAGCTCCTTGCAATGCGACGCCACAGCCTCCGAGGGGCAGTAGGGGCACTTGAAGGGCCTCGAGCTGCTTTTGGACAGCTTCATGATGGACTGCTTGGAGACAACATGTCCACAAGGCATCCGCATTGGGGGGTTCTCCTCGCTGGACTGCTCCCTCAGCACCGGACACACAAAGACAGAGTGATACTGGAATTCTGGCCCGATGTCTATGGGGACAGGGAGCTGCTTCATAACTTGCCATTCCTGCTTCTTCGCAGACATTACTTGTGTCAGCTTCAGCAGAGTCGGTAGTCCTTGAAAACCAGCTGATACTGCAGCACTCAGTGGGCTCTCCCTAGACTGGCCCAGAAGGCTACAGAATTGATGGGTGAGCTCCTCAGCTAACTTCTCCCAATGCGCGGATGACACTAACTCAGAATATGGGGATTGATCCAGCCGACCAACCCATAGAAGGCAAGCCATTAGCTTCTGGAATTCTTCCTTGTGCACGGCTGCAAAGGGGGCCAAGTGAGTCCTAGCATATACAAGAGCCTCATTTTTGGCCTCACCTCTACTTCCTTTGGACAGTATTTCAACAAACTGAAGCCGATAAAGCTTGAACTCCAGCATAGAGCCATTCTGCAACAGCTGGTCATGGTTTTTGACAGCCCAACTGAGGGCAGGCTCGAGGTTTCTCACTTTCATGGCTTCAAGGATAGCATACATCTCTTGAAACGGTAGCTTCAAGGAAGCTCCACCTAATTCCCCACACTCGTGGAAGAACATATCACCAAGATCAAAGAGGCCTTGGCGGTAGAAATGGTTCGCTATGATATTGTTTACTGTATGAACCTCAAAATCCACATTTCTGTATGCCTTGGATATATCTGGATTGAAAGACTTCTCAAGGAGCTTGAGATATTTGCTCAGGGCAACATTGAGCTCCTTTTGGCTGCCTTCAAGTTGGTTTAATGGTGCCATTTCATTCAGCTTAGCTTTCAGTTCTGCGAGGATAGATGGGTGGTCAACGTTTCCAGAAGAATCTGTATTCATCATCTGCAGCTTCACAATAGCCTGCTCAACTTCATCCACTATTTGATCAACAGCTTCCAGAGCTTTAGCAGAGGATAATGAACGTTTCTCAGCAACTCGATCAAATCCTTCTCTGAGGCTGTCAATCTCCATTAGCAGCTACCTGGACATGACCAAAAACATCATGTAACCAATTATATCATTGAGAAAATCACTATCAACAACATTAGAAAGATGCATCACATGAAATCAAACTGCTAATAGATCACCATACTGTTGAAATAAAAAATCATAGCATAGGTTCAACATGGAGGCCAGCCCAATGCAAGACTGACCTCGAGTCTTATCTATACATATGTCAGCAGATAGGATAGCATACAAGTATGCGGTCTGCAATTTAAACATCAGATAAGCTTGCAAATCACATAAATGCAGGTACTAATATGTTTTCATGAAGAATATTCATGAGCTACTAGAAAGATAACAAAGCAATGAATGGCCAATGGTCTTAAGGCTGGCAAGGCGAGATATGGTAACAAATGCTACGTGACACCATACACATCATAAGCAACAGCAAAACAGAAGCAGGGAGAAGAGATGGCGCTGGCCCAGAAAATACTTTTAGCAATAATCTTGTGCATGCATGACTGTGTCCAGGTTCAGCAAGTGTCTAGGTTATTTGCTATTACTGCTATACTTTTCTCCACCAATTGTCAAAGGATTGGTCAGAAGGCTGAGGAGAAAGTTGATAGTGCTGCTAGTGGAGATTTTAGGTTGGGTCTGAATTCCCTAGTTATTTTGGGAGCCTCATCTGGCAGCATAGAAATGATTTTGTTTTTAATGGGGCAACCCTGAATGTTAACTTGGCGCTGGCTCTGGCTAGGGAAGAGGCTCACTGGTGGAGCCTGGCAGAAGCCAAGGGAATTTCCCTGCTCACTGCTGGAGGATCAGTCTAATGGACTGCTGTAGGGTCGTCTTTGTCTTTCTTAACCAGTGATCCAGTGCTTTTGTAGTGGTGTGTGTTGGGTGGGGTTGAGGTTCTATGTATGACTCTCTTTTTCTTCTATTAACACAATGATACGCAGCTCTACTGCGTGTTCGAAGAAAAAAAACTGATATACCTAGATTTCAGCGTATAGATAATAATGAGCAGATCATAAAGGCATCGAATACATTAATTAAGAGATTATTATACCATACTTGAATGTAACATTCAGCTCTGTATAAATAGAGGAGAAAACATAAAGTTGCCACAATACACCAGCAACAACACAATGTCCGTTTGTATCTTGTGTGCGTGTCCTGGGCATACTCTTGGAGGGCTGTAGCTACCAAATACACCCCTTAAACTACAGCAGATATGATGTACACCCACCCCACCCCAACCAAAAAGAAAGAGAGAAAAACCACTGCCACCGACAGGATGAGTATCCCTTCTTTGATTCCCTCTTACACTTCTTTCTTGTACACGCTTCACTGCTTTGGCAAAGTATCAGGGACACACCCAGTCTTGTAGGAGAGCCTTATCGCCTAGGGAACAACAACCACAAGGTGACAAACCTTGCAGTGGTTGGATGAAACACTGCATTGTGTTCTGGTAAGTAACTCGGATTTACACCAACTCCCATGTCCCTCTAGAAGTATTTCTGACTTCAAACCTCTCTACAATCTCTTGATTTCACTCCTGCCAAGATACTTGTCCCCTATTCACTAAGAAACTGTTGTACCAGCTTTCAGCTCTCTTTTCCTTAATCAACAAGATTCCCTTCACCGTTTTAGCACCAGCATACTCGGAAGTATGCACTGGCCTCTTCTCATCATTCAGGCATTCAAGTATAGCAGGAACAATGATAAGAAACAAGTCATCATCATCTTCTTCCAGCTGCATTAATTTCCTAATTTTCTCATTCCTAGAGCCCATTCTCTAAAAGTTGCAAACATAAACAAGCTGATATATTGGCCTATTTATGTATTTATAAATTTAAAAATTAAGCTAGCTGACATAACTAACTACAACCTGCAACACAAACTGAACTGCAGAGGGGTATGGTTAAACTCAATCTGCAACCAACAAGAACTAAACTTAACTAGCGCAAGAAGAGACAAGAAAGTTGTTGTTTCGGAAATTATTGTTTCAAGTTGCTACAGTTTCAGAAACACCGAACAGACAATAATGCATAGTCTTGATTTTGTAGAAATCAGCACAGAAAAACCAGTGACCAAGCCCTTTAAATAACAACTCAAGTTACATAATAGCACACATAATCTTAACCTTTGGAAGAGACAGTTCAAAGAGGAGCTTGACTTGGTGTGTATCAAGGCCAAACCAGTTAGAAGTGCCATGTTGCAAATTTGGAGAAATAGTTACTTGTAATTTTCCCTTCTTTTTACTTTTTGGGCATAGATGCCTTGTACCTCTTCCTTTTGTTTCTCCTTTTTGTATAAAACATTTTTTCATTTATTGAAAAGGCAAAAAAAAGGTAGGGGTCCCCTACTGATCCGGTCAAAAAATATATATAATAGCACATAAACGATCAGGTTGGCTAGTTAGTCTACACATGGTACTTTTAGTTCTCCAACAGCAACCTAAATAATGTGGCTAGGAAATATACACACTGAGTGAAGTACTGCTGTGAAGGGCGGCCCTGGTGCAAGCGGTAGAGCTTTACCGCCTGTGACCAAGAGGTTCAGGGTTCAAGCCCCAGCCTCTGCACATTTGTGCAGGGATGGCTGCTGGCTATTTTCCCTTCTCCAGACCCTGCAGTGCGGGAGCCTACGGCACTGGGTACGCCCTTTTTTTTAGTGAAGTACTGCTGTTTCAGAAACGCCAAACAGCCAAGAGCACAACTTGCTAAAGAAAATATTAATTGACACGCATAGTCTTATTGCAGAAATCAGCAGCCACTACTAGTAACAAACACAGAGCACATCAATCAGAACTGAATTACACTACTAGTATTCTAGTATGAACATAGAGCACATCAATCTGACCTTGGTCCTCTCCTTGGTGCACAACAAATATTACTTGGTGAGCCTCAGCTTGCTTTGGTTGTTCAGGAGCACAAAATTGATCTGTAAAGTGCACAGGAAAGTGTCACGTTCAGCTAGCTTGTACACAGACAAGATCCACTGCTTTTAATCATGATAAATATGTGGCAGCATAACAAATATATCACAAAAGTTCTTAATCAGTCAATTTACGTAATTTCTGGGACCCACCATCTCCTGCTGCCAAAGCTTGCAAATGTCTCCAGGAAAAGTATACTAATGCATGACTACAATGCTTTTTAATAAAAAAAAATGTAGTGACCAAGCATTTTTTGTGCTCTTCTACAGTCCTACATGTATTGGACATATGTTGTGAATCAAAGTGGAAGGACCCTATCCAGCAACCACGCAATGCTGTAGCAAATCAGCACTTCCAGCCACTCAATCGAACCTACTGGATCAGACTGGGGTTCCTAATGATAGTGCAAAAAGGAATATTTGGTTCAAGATAGACTCAACCATGTGGAGCGTTTAACTTAATATATACTAGCCTGCAATAATTGATCGATAGCTAGGCACACATAAATTAGTCTGTTCAATATAGTTAGGCAGAGGAAGGCGGCAGGTACGTAACGACAGAAAATGGTATTGCTCGAAATAATAGATGGACACTACAATAACGCAAGCAATTTGCTCTTTCACAGCTTCAATCTTCGGCTTCTATCATGGCAATTCGGCTACCATGGTTGATCAAGTGAGTGCAAAATCTCTAAGGGCCCGTTTGGATCTCCAGTTGTGGAGCAAGAAAAATCCACAAATTTGTAGTGAAGTCTTCAACTTTAATTAAGTTGGGAAAGAAAAATCCATAGAATCCATTTCCCGTCTCCCACCCTATGAATTTGAGATAGGCTTATTTGTGAACTTCAATTTGTGGAATCTCACATTCTTGCTCTAAAACTATATTTTATACTACGAATTCAATTCCGGAAATTACGGGGATCCAAACGGGCCCTAAGCTCTATTTATCATGGAAGAAGCACTAGTAATTGCAAGAGCCAACATCATTCATCCATACACAGGGGCGGATCCAGTAAAGCGACATGGGTGTACACAATTTTTGTAAAAACTTCGAAGTTAGGAGGAGGCTTGTCAAATCAAATAGATAAATAGCTTTAAGTTAGGGTTTCGGTGCTCAGCTTCGCACAGCATAAGGGAAGGGAAGCGAAGGGAAGAGAAGGGGTGGGAGTACCTGGTGGGTGCTCGTCGCCGGCGAGGAGACCAACGAAACCCTCAGCACCTGGCCTACGGCGCCGCCGACCCTCGTCTGAGAGCGAGAGGGGAGCGCGCGCGCCAGAGAGAGAGAGAACGAGGAGGCCGGATGGAAGAGGGATGCAGCCGATGGAAGGGGAACGACGCAGGTGCATCGACAGTTCGACACGGTTTGGGGGAAAGGACGTACGGGCTTCTGGGCCGTTTTTATCAGTTTATAAGTGAAAAAATATATTTTTTTTATTTTTCTTTCCCTCTATTTTAAATTTTTTTTAAAGAAATGGCCGCACGTCCCGAAGGACATAAATTGGCTGATGCACACACGGAGCAAATGATTGTTTCTACCGGTAGAACATTTTTACTTACCCTTTGTAGTAAATAGCTTCTTATTTTAAAAAACAAATTCTATAAAGAGGAAAGAAATATTATCATATTAGAAAATATGTTAGGGGGTTTGACTCATTTGCCTTCCAAGTATCTTATGGAGCTAGAAACTTCTACCTAAGAAACTTTTTAGATAAATGAGAGTATGCATTAAACATAAATATCGTACTTTAGATAATATAATATTCTATATATTTGAATATTTTGTATGAGAAGTATCTAGGCAATAGATAAACGCAACCAATGTTCTACATGGAATACTCTAGATCAAAATATTTTGTGCAATGAGAAATATATGAGAAATAGATATTCTAAAATATAGAAAAGTGTACGAGGTTGCCACCGTCTAGCTATAAATACACATCTAGACTTCATGTGGAAGGTTACCACCATCATATAGACTTCATTTTGTATATAGTCACCAAGCGAGTTATCAAAAATTATGAAAGTAGTTATCACGTACTTATGTTCAAGATACTTAATAGTTATTTTGATGTTTATAGGTGTGTATGTTAAAAGTTTATTTATAATGAGTTAGACATGATTGTTAAAACAGAAGAAATATTATATTGCACACCCAATATATTATAATATTATGTCCGCCACTGTCCATACATATATAGTATATCTATCTAACAACAAAAATAAACGGCGATGCCATGAAGATGAAGAGTGAAGAATACAGGAGTTAACTGAAGTTGCATGATCAAATACTCTACCAATGCTTTGCCAAATCCTCAAATACTCTACCAATGCTTTGCCAAATCCTTTCTTCAGTCCAATCTCCATCATCATTGGGAGAACGAGCAACATCCCAAGTTGGAATACAGATTGAGTAGCAAGTGCATTAGATTATGGATTAAATCCAGAAAAATATAAGCACCCGTGCAAATCTTAAGACTTGAACTCTCGTGGACACTGTACAAGTTCCACTACAAGAAACTTAACCAACAGTGCCAGATCAGTCCGCCCCACAACTTTTCTTTTGATTAACCGCGTGTCCATAACAGTACTAGTACGTGCTTATATTAAATGCAGAACAACTAATCTGCATTCAGCTGTTGTATTGATTGAGTGCGTGATAATGAAACAATGAGTAATTTTGTTGTATTGATTGAGTGCGTGATAATGAAACAATGAGTAATTTTGAGTGTTTTATTTTATTTTATTGCTATCGTCCAACGCTTCTAATGGTTTTCCGTTAGTTGTTTGTCTCAACGTATAATGTTTTGTATCTGCACCACTTTTGTCTTGGAGAATAACTCAATAAGCTTGAACCATTATTTTTTTATGAACGCAAATATGCTTTAAACCATGATCTTTCATGACTACATACTAATGGGTACTGAACTACAGCACTACTATTGCTTCATTGTCGCAATTCTGGATCCACATAATTGGATGGGATGGCCAGAACATCTATGCTCCTCATTGCACCGCTTATTATGAAATTTCTCTAGTTGTCCATAACAAGAGAAGTTTATTCAACAATTTATTACATCTTTAATAATGTATTTAGTATGACTGTTCGTTCTTGCACGAATATTTATAGAGATTTTTCACAACTAAATACTAACTAACAATACAAGTATGAATTCAAATTCCTTCACTTGATAGTAGTAGGCAATTTAATTTTAATTAATTTCTTTCTGCAATGAAGCCTGGAAGAAGATATGCGTATAGACAAGTGAAGAAGCCATGTAAGACCGGCCCCCCAAGGAGCGGGATTTATAGAAATCCCATTGCACGTGGTTTTCTTGAGTTTCTGCAATGATATTTCTTCTACCACCTCCTAGCTTTGCCATATATCCGAACTAATTACAAGAGATGTGAAGGTTGTTGTTCTCATTGAGCTTAAAGAGTTGTAGTTTTAGGGGATCTGAATGCATGCTTCATTAAACTTTCGCTGCTTCAGCTGGTACACCAGCCCTCTCAGCAACAATCTGTTCATAGAGATCCCTAATCTTCAGCCCAATGATGGTCTGGAAGAGACCTGTTCCGTTGTTGCTTCCTGGGAAGTCTGCATGCTTTAGCATTTGCTGTGTCACCTCTCCGTAGAACTTGGTTGAGAGGTTGCTTAGATGGCTCTCCACGTAGATGAGCTCATCTAGTTTGTCAAATTGCCCATCCATCTCCAGAACAGATACCTGAACACATCAAGCAAATGCTGTAAATTTAAAGCTAGCTTATTTGGGTCAGCCAAGCAAATTCTTGCTATCAGTGTCAATTTAGTTTCCAATTCCAAGTAACAGAACTAAGTTTCGCATGAGGGATTGGATAAGACAAATAAACAGAGATGGATTACTTCGTTTCCAAAGTAGGTGTCTGGGCCATAGGCAAATTTGATGCCAGGGTAAGAGCATGTGAGCTTTCTTCCACAAGGCACCCAGCTGATGCTCGATCCTTCATCAAAGAGATAAACTGGGTTGAAGAACTTCACCCCTTCTTTCATGATGAGCTTAACACGCAGCACCTTTCCTTCATTGTCACCGGGAATCAACTGGGTCGGCAGAACTTCAATCACAGCATCAGCATACTGCTTCTGCGGGTCTGTCACACCGAGTGGCAAGTAGTAAGCTCTTAAGTCTTCATTTGTTGACTATATATTTTATTAATTAATTATGTGACGTGTTGCTGATATATATACTAGGTTTATTCAGAAACAACCTATGCTGATTATATACAACAGAGTTGGAAGAATGCCGTACCAATATAAGCATCAAAATCTGGTTTCCTGGCCTCGATACTAGCCTGGATGCTTTCAAGGCTATGCCCACGCTCTGCCATGTCCCGCTGCCAAAGTAGTACCGGTAATATTTTAGAGGATAGTAGAAAACAGCAGAAAGATGGATACCCTGTACTGACTGACTCATGCGGAACAAGAAACATATATAAGTACTTCTGCTGAGCTGACCTGGATTTTCCATGCAAACTTAACTTCATCACTGATGTCCAAGTATATGCTAAAATCTAAGAGGTTCCTCACACGCTCATCGAACCTGGTTTAAGCAAATAAGTAGTTGTCATGGCTTGTAAAACAATCTTGTTACTTGCACTTTGTTAGATGTCGTGTGGGAGGAAACAAAAGAACATGCACAATATTCTGTAATAGAATTGACCGGGGTATGCAGTAGCGTAGTAACTGGAGGAGCATATGGGCATAGAACGTGAGCTTACATTGGGTGCAGACCTTCAATGACAAAGATCTTTGGCGGCGTGATAAGCTCCGGCGGGTCGAGGAGGCCAGTGACATGGTTGTAGATCGGCTTCTCGACTGCCTGGCCATCCTTGATCGCCTTCACCTGCTCATACATGAGATCAAAGTTGTTGGCCTTGGGGTCGAGGGCGGTCACACCGTACTCCTTCCTGCCGTTCCTGTCCAGGGAATGGTAGTCGTCGAGGCAGATCACTGTGGTGGTGTCACTGATGAGCGTGTTGGAGTCTGGGTTCCCGCCCTTGGGCGGCACCGCGGCGCCACCAAAGACGCTGGTGAGCCGGCGCATGAAGGTGCTCTTGCCGCACCCGGAGTCCGCCGCCAGGCCGATCACCACCGGCTTGTCGACGGCGCACGAGACCTGGAAGCAGGTCCGTGCCCTTCTGCCGCTGCCGCTCCTCCTGGTGCTGCTGGTGAAGAAAATGACTTGCCTCTGTCTGAAGCCTGCTTTCGAGACGGTCGTGCATGGGGAGTGCAGGGAGGTGGTGGTAGTGTGCGCGCTGCAGATCGCCATCTCTGCGTGCGTGCCGGCGGCGTCTGGTTCTTGGTTAGCTAGCAGCTAAGCTTGTCTTCTTCCCTCCAAGCCAAGCCGAGGAGTGGGACTTGAAGAGAATAAGAGAGGCAGACTGGGATTGTGGGATGTGGAACTACAAGAACATAAGGACGAAATGAGGATGGCAATTATGTGGTGTCCCTATTTTTCAATTTCTTTTTTGTTTCTCCTGATAATATCATGGGCAGCTTATAGTGAGCTGAAAATGAGTTCTTTCCTTCATTGTATTTTGTCACTATTGAGTTCTTCCTTTCATTCATTCAATTCGACTGTAATTTGTCAGTATCGAGTTCTTCTTTTCATTCATTCAATTCGCAGCGAGTGTATTTTGTCAGTATCGAGTTCCTCCTTTCATTCATACGCAGCGAGTGTATTTTCTATTTTGTCAATACTCCTCGTCTCGACACTAAATTTTCTTGTTGAGAAAAAGCTTGAATATTTCCATGACCATTATTCTTCCTGATGATGCTTCTAACATGCCTTGGCAAGGTTTAATAGCGAGTTATATGCAGAAAATATTTTGCTTATTGCTCGTCTGCTAGTTGCTAAATGCGACGTACATCGTACACTACGTATTTGAGATTTCCGTACGTAGTTGTCTGTATTTTTGTGCACTAGATGGACATTACTTGTGCTTGTTTTTTTTATCCCATTGCTGATTAGCTGATGCCTGACTAGTGATGGCCACGGACACTCGTGGGAAAAGCGGAAAGCTTGGTTGAGGTTTCATGAATTTAGATATGGTTTTTCCACGTGGCGGCTCAAGGATGGCTGGTTGAAGATGAGGGAATGATGGGTGGCTGGAGGCGAGACCTGGCAGCACTTTGGGAGGATGTGTTGCTGATGATCGCCTCGTTACATGCTGTTGCTGCGCACCATATGTACGTTCTTGGTCCCAGAGCGCAATGCCGCTGCAGTCCACGGGGTGGCAACCGCTTTGTAGCCGCATCCGCGTCCGCGTCAGCCAGGGCTTTTGCAGCGTCCACATCACCTGTGAGAGAATTCCTCTTTTTCCTTTTTTCTTCTTCTTTAAAATATGCCACCTCAAACCGTCTGTGTTGTATATGCACCGAGGGATTTGCATCAAATCGATTCATGTGCCTTTGTGGCTCCTATAAATGACATTCGTTTAGATTCATGAGCCGAAACAATATTTGTCATATTGTCAGTTTTGTCACATAACACCCTCCATATATAAATGAAGTAACACGATCATGTCTCCAATGTGGACAGGGATACTAGCTGTGTTCCAACAGTTCCATACATGCTGAGTGCTGACTAGCACAAAGCGTGGAGCCAGAATATTACCAGGGCAGTCACACTATACTCTCCTTGCTGATGATAACAAACACTTATGCTCCAGTAGACCCCCTTATAAACCAGAGTCGGATACTTTGAGGAGCACGAGACTATGCAGTTCAGTGCAAGCTGAATCTCCAAGAAAGACCAGGAGATTCGTTCAGTGTCACAGAACACACAAATGAGATCCCGGGAGGCCAGGATGGTAGCTGACTGGTTGTCTTGGGTTCCAACAAGCCACGACCAATCACTCTGTGCAGCCCTGGTAGCAATCACAAGTCCAGACCAATCACATAGCGCAATTTGTATATATGGGCAAAGAATTGGGGTTTAAAACAGATCAGTCCAGAAAGACACTACAACATAATCGTATATAACCTCCTTCACCATAGAAACTTTAAAGGAAAAAATATATACACTGTAGTAACATACAACGAATGACATGTACTTATGTGTATGCACAAAACCACATAGCAATCAGATGGTAATTGGTTGACTATTGCAATTGCTTCCATATCCTACTTGTGCCCTCTGAAGTACATGTATACTTTCTGCATGCAACAAACGAAATAAGGTCAAATCAGTGCTGGTATCAGACAAACCAAGTTCTTCAAAACATGTTGACAATTTAAACAAAAAGACAACATCGTTCACAATGACTGACTCCTGATGTGACATCCTTGCCCAACCTACCATTATTTTTTTGAAGACATATGTGTGTGTTCAATTATGTACACTTGTACAGACACTTATTAAAACAAATACTATGAAGACAAATTAACATAGAAACTGCAAAGACAAGGGCTAGAAATAGACACGCTGACATGGAAACGCAAAGCTGCTATTGGAACTATGAACCATCCAAACATTGCAAATGCAAATGCACCAAAAAAAAAAACCATAGATGTAGAAATTGTAACTGTATTGCGGCCCTAATTTTCTAATTTTAAGAGAACTTCATTTATGTCGAGAGCTATGCATAGATTTGGATATCTAGAAACCTGTAGAAAAATGTAGTCACAGATAATAAACAGGATATATATTCTATAGAAGTCTATCAGGTAACAACAGATATTTGAAAGGTCAAATGGGCATTTCCAGTTGTTCCATGCATAACTATATTAATCCCAAATGGGCACAACAAGAAACAAAACACATACAAATCAATGTAAATGGTCACCAGTGAATATACCCATGTACCCCATGTGCAACGGGAACCAAGATATAACATAAAGGATTTTCCTAATACCATGAAAATTCAGAAATAAAAGGAAAATGCATAGGAGGGAAGGGATGTCATAAAATGGCAAACGTGAACGATGGATAGGCTACATACCTGGAGAACCCATATGCTCACAAGCGCCTCCAAGCAAAACAAAGCAAATCCGACAAAGTAAAAGATCTGAAGGGGAAGAATGACTTACATGTCAGAATCTTGCACTTTTTACCTTCTAAAATTGTGATGAAAATTCTTAGCAGACTAAGAGCATAAAGCTCCTTGAAGAAAACAAGTACAGTTGCTCCTTTCATAGCTACGAGGTGAAAAAGGATTAAAGAAATGTCTAGATGTACTCACCCCAACTATTGCATGATCAGAAAAGGTGTCAATTGCAGCCAGTATACCCCTGATGACAAACAATGTATATTTCTCTTAGAGCAAGATAGACAAACCAAAAACCTATGAATCTTGCATAAGTATAGAGACAGATAATCCATCTGAACAGTAAGCATTAAGAAAGGTATATAAAGATTAAGCAGATAATAGACATCGCCCTGTTTGGCAGTTGGCACAGCTTGTCCCTCGTCCCTTTCACAGACTAAGCAGAAGCTATGCCAAGTGGCAGGATTTGTAGCAGCTTATCAATAAACAGAAACCAAGAATGAACTGAATAAGAAGAAATTGCTTTTGACAAAAAAAATAATAAAATCCAAAAAGCAGATTTTACAAAAATCACAAGCCATGCCAAATAGGACCTCAGAGTAGAGCGAAACGAAGGCCGACCCAGTGCCAAGAGGCTTCCCACACGAGTGGGGTCTGAGGAAGGAGATTAACGGGCAAGGCTTACCCCCGCAGAAATTCTGCGGAGAGGCCGCTCGAACCCGCGACCTGGTGACTCGGTGAGCAACGCTCTACCAACTTTCTAGGTAGAGCGAAATGAAGCTCAAAGCTTAATAGCATAACTTTCTAGGTGCTGCTAATTGCTATTAAGCAAGAGTGAGCATACACAAATACTGTGGTGATTATATACAGGGGATGGTGGATGATGAAATTTCTTTACTCAATAATGCAATGCAATCTGTAAGGAAGCTTACGTTAATGATTTTCCGCGGAATACAACTGGAGGAGCAATGGCAGCAAATATGCAAAAGGCAATGTGGAGCTGTGCACAACCAAAGATACACAAAGTAAGTAAACCAGGTTTATAGCATAAATAGCATTTCAATGTCAAGAATGCGGAAGTCATGTCTTGATCTAGAAATTACCAGGTAACAAAGGAAAAACCATCCAAAGCTGAAAGCACTGTCAGTTCTGTTAAACAAGTTGGCAGAGAATTAGTACAAAACCGCTGGTAGTGCCAGAGAACATAAAGCAAAGGTCTATCAAGTTAGTTAAAGCTAAATACATCTGGCACAACATGTATCCTACTTGACTTCAGTTGGATCAGAAAATGTTCTATTGCCTAACTAAAATTTTATGCATGCTCAGCTAAAAGGAAATGAAATACATAAAGTTAGCATTATGAACTAGTGTATATTAATTAGTATTTGTGTATATTAATTAGTATTTATGGCACAAAGCATCAAGCAATAGCCATATACCTCATTGCTCGGTATAGAGGTCTATACCACATCAAGTAGGACAAAGGGATGCCAAGCATGCCATAGATGGTAGCCAGGAAAAATAGTTTGGAATCTGCAAGCATGAAAATATTCAAGATTTAGAGGTTTGATGGGCTAAATTCATAACAGTGCAACAAAAATGAGCACTTGCCTGTACTTAAACTACAAGTCAAGTACAATCAGAGTAGTAAATGCGGAGGTGCAAGGAGAAGCAGAAGATATGAAGGGTACAAACTAGCTACAATGAATGAAATGCTGAGCTTACCTCCCCCTCTGATCCAACAGACTATGACAGCAATAAAATTCCAAAAGAGACAAAGCACAATACCTGTACATCATTGCAATAAACAAACATCCCCCGTGAGCAGGTAAGTACAACTGTACAACAGTACAACAATGCAAACTCCTGAAAACACTAAATATAGTCATTCAATTACCAAGCCAGCTCGCGAACGCAAGATACTGCAACTTCTGAGCGTTTGCGGGTATCTCATTGGCAATATCATGGTGGATGATTGGGAAGAAAGGCGGCCAGTTCTTGTCCTCCATGGGCACCCCAGCTACAACATCAGGATACAATAAGCCAATAACACAAGACTCCATAGATAAGTTCAATTTGCATAGAATGCGGAAGCATACCGCTCTTGAGAGCTTCCTCCCTCCTCCTGATATCCTTGAACCCCGAAAATTCCAGCAACGAATAGAATATTCAGTCAACACCCATGTCACGAATTAATTAATAGCGAGAAACCAAGGGAACAGCAAAACAAGCAAGCAAGCATACCGACTCTCGCCTCCTGAGATCTGACTCCCACTGAGACAGCTCCTTCGCCTTGCCCTTCGAATTCTTCATCATTCCAAAACAGGGCCACATTAGCACGCACGCTCCGTCGCTCCCTCGATCACTAAGCAAGCAACGAGGTAGTAGAGAGAAGGAGGAGCAGGGGCCTCGCTTACGTTCATGGTGTCGAGGGGGATGTCGACGGTCGCATCGCCCCTGCCGCCGCCGCTGCCGCCGAACCTCGCGGGCTCCGCCTGCCGGAACCCATACTGCGACTTGACGCCTCCGCCACGCGCTCCTCTGCCTCCATTCTGCACAGCACCGAATCAGCAGCACTTCGTTAGCACGCTCCAGAAACCTAACGCCCGAGATCTCTCTCATCCGAGATCTGCCGGCACCGCCGAGACAAATCAACGCAGAATGTGTGTTGGTTGGTTGGGTGGGGGACTGGAGGAGGGGAGAGAGACTGCACAGAGCAGAAGCAGAGCAGAGGAGAGGGCGGTGAGGGGTTACCGAGAAGGGGTTCTCGTCGGCGCCCTCGTCGAAGGGGTTGGGATCGTGGTGCATGCTCGCTGCCGTGGACAGCTCGGCCTCGGCTTCCGGCGGAGCAGCGAATTGAATCGGTGCTCGGTGGTCTGCGGTCGTTGGCGCGGGGAAGAGGTGGGAGGGGTGGGCGTGTCGGACGTGGTGGAGTGGACTTCACTGACCGACCGACTACCCGGGGTCGCTTCTGGTTCAAGTTGCTCTCATCTCTTTTCTTTTCTCCGTTTTCTTGTTCTTCCGTTTGTATGTTCGCTCAGACTTCGTGCTGGCAGGCGGGGCCCCGGGAACCTGACAGGACACCACACCGTCATTTCCGTAGTTTTTTTTTTGTGACACGTCATTTCCGTAGTTTTCAAATAGATTTATTTATTACAATGTAAAAAATATTTTGTAATTAAATTAGCGATACTCGTCAGTTGTCCCGTAACATAACTATTAATAGTTTTTTAAAAATATAGTTCCAATGACATTTTTTTTAAATGAGTAAATAAGTAAGGATCCCATGAACTAATAATTGATTAACTAGTGAGTGGACTAACAACTAATCTAAGATTAGACTTGTTGTTAGTTCGCTAGTCTATAAAATCTAACTATTAGAATTAGTGATTTTACTAGTTAGTTTATCACTAGTCCTAGTTGATTTAAACGTGCCCTAATTTAAAGGAGTGATAGATCCAAGAGTTTCCTTGACCTGGACAAGTATAACAATGGGTCAATTGTCATTTTATTTGCTTGATTGAGCAATGCAAGTTTGCTTCCATTTAGAAATGAACTCGTGCATACGACTACCGCTAAAAGCAGCTTCAACGGTCTTTCTAAACTTATTTATGAAGCTATTTGTGACAAAAAAAAAGAGATTTTGTATCTTTTTTTCCTTTTTCCTTGATTGGTATTTTAGCAAAATCATTGTTCGTATTTCTCGAGTCGCTCCTGCTCGTTGTCCACGGCGTAGTGTGACTCTTGTGCATGCCCTTTCCCTCTCTCGCGTGGGTGCATGTCAGTTTTAAAGGGAGACAAGAAATTTTACTAAGACTGTCGTAGAACTCTAGTTTACGAAATTACGAGTCTCTATTCTATATGATAGCTAAAATTTACAATTTTAAATCTAATTTTATCTAGTTTTTTGGAGTTCTCTAAGTTGAATGTTATTCTTTCAATTTTTATACGTTATCTATAAGCATCTCGAAAGTAACAGGGCACGTCCCTTTTAAAAGATGCCGATTTTTATATGTTGCCCACTTTATTCTAATGTTACACTTAGTACTAATTAATAATCATCTCACTAAAAAAGCAGGGAGAAAAAGAGATCAATTATTAATAAAACCACTCGGACAGGTCAATCGCTACTTGTGCATCGATCAGTGCTCCTCCCTGCGGACAAGAAGAGCGGGGACTGCTCCGTTGAGAAAGCTTGGAGCCAGAGCGGGGGCCGAGGAGACGATGGTCGGGATCTTCTCCAGGTTCTCCGCCGGCGCCCACCGCCGCTCCAAGAGCGTGGCCGTGAGTTCTCTCCTCGCCCTCTTTCTCCTTTCCTTATCATGCCCCACTTTGTACTTCCATGTCGTTTCTGCTGTAGTTTACTTCCCTAACTCCAAGAAGGGATCTGCTTGTTTATAACCATATCAAGTCAACAGTGGTTTAGCTTAGCTTCTTGAAGCCGCAAGGGTCAGATTTGGGCTGGTTTCATTTGACCCCCTATTTGTTGTTGGGTGGATTCTGCTGTCTCAAGGACTCGGTATCTCACCTTTTTAGTTCCTCTTCTGATTCTGTGGTTCGGATGGTTTTAGCTTGCCGTTTTTGGTAGATTTTATTTAGTTAACTTTATTTTTTCTGGCATTCCATTGAAGTTGAATGGCCTCGCGGCTCAAAAATTGGGGAAAGTTGAGTGCTTTTGTTACTATATATAGTCAGGTGGAATTATTGATTGGCTAAAGCCAAGCATCAGAAGTAACTCTAGTGAGTTTGTGCAATTGAACCTTACTGTGATCAAGTCTCGCCTAATTTATGGGAATTCCGCTTTCATCCTGCAGGAGGTTGTCGAGACGTTGGCCCCCAACATGAGTACAGGAGAGTCTGATCCAGCAGCTGTCCCTGCTGAGAGCCCTCATGGTATTGAGGTTGGCGCTGAGTTCAAGCCGGTGGAGCACCCTGTGGAACCTCTCAACCTTGATGAGCCAGTAAAATGCCCACTTCCTGAGCCATCTATACTGCATGTAAGCCATCCTCTCGGTGCTTATTGAAAAATGACTCTAGTAAATCACGTTGTTGATAAGGCGAGTCATTTGCTTGTCTTGCAGCATTCAGCGATGAATGTTATTGGGAAAATTTATTGTGTTGTGGAATGTGATGTTAAACCATTTTAGGAATCTCTCTTGTGTTGCAGAATGCCAGAATTAGTTACTCCATGCTTGAACTATCATTGTAGCAAAAGCGTCATGCGGTGCAAACTTATTGTTGTCTAATTGGTCTTACTTGATCGATGGATGCTAGGATAGGAGGATAAGAAGGACAAGGTGTTTTCAGTATCAAATGCAGACCATATTAGCAATCTTTCCTGTGTTGCAGATTTAAGTGTTAACCATATTAGCGAACCGCCTTTGAGTTGCATAATTTAGTGTGGTGCGAACAACAAACTGCCAGATCTCATCTTACCTTTCTGATTAACAGTCTGGTTTTGTACACTTGAAGATCAATATTTCCTTAACAGCAAACCATATGATCTTTCAGACTTTACTTGTTCCCCTTACTGGTTTTATTGGCTGATGGTCTGATGGATGCTAGGATGGGAGGATATGGAAGGAGAAAATGTCTTCAGTCAGCACGAGGGTGAGAACAGACTTGCCGGTTGTGAAGGAAGGGTCGCAGCTCGAGCCTGACAGTAGCAGTGCTAGGTCACAATCTTCAGTTCCAAGGCATGCCATATTGCCCTCCGTAAGCGCGCCCGAGCACAACATCCTGGCACTGCTTGACGAGTGCGATGTCTCTGGGAGCCGTGGCTCTGCTGAATGAGCTCGAGTTGGGCGTCCACCAGCACATTGTAGCTAAACTGTGGTTTGGCATTTGCCTCTGCCTGTATCTCTTCCACTTGTCAAGCGCCACGAGGTGATATGAATACGGCAACCTTATGTCTGAAAACAATTGGAACTACACTACAGATCTTTTGTCCATTGTATATCTATAAATACGAGTGAAAGCATTTTGGGGAAGATGACTCGCACTTGTTGAAGGCAGTAATGGTTACTGAAACACTTGGTTTTGTGTCGTCACTTTGCACTCTTGAGTGCCAGCATGCAGCTCAATATGACGCCCAGTTGTCAAGTGCAAGCTGTACTGGAAAATTTGTTACGGGCAAGCAGTGTTTGCTATTTACAAATCCCAGTTCTCTTACCCGTAGATTTGTTGCCTCTGCCGCCGCAGTCGCTGCGCCGTCCAGCAAGATGGCAGCTTGGCATCTGTTTCGGCACAAAAATCCGCCAGGCCACTGGGCTCGTGGCGATGACATGCCTGGCGTCTGGAGGAGACGGTGGCTAGGCGTGTTTAGCCGTTTGGTTGTGACAAACGACAATGACGGTGGCTAGGCGTGTTTAGCCGTTTGGCTGTGACAAACGACAATGCTGAATCTACGGTGAGAGAATGTCATGTATACGGTATACCTATCGAGGGCGGCGCGTCAAACATGGGTGGACGAAACTGCTCAATTCATTCGGGGCCAGATCCGTACGATACAGAAGTGCAAAAACAATGCCGAAACAATTACAGCTACTGCCGATTAGTATTTGTCAGTAAATCAGACCATTTTATTACAAGCATTAGTAAGAAGACAGAAGGCTGGCCAAAAAGTATCATGCATCAAAACGGCCAGCTTTTTGGGTGTGACGTATCGCCAAAGTTTCCATCACCAGACACATGTAATCCTCATCTCTTATCAAGTTATTAAGATCGCCTACCACCGAAGACCCTCTAGTAGGGTGAATGGAGCAAAAGAATAACACGGGCATGCAAAACGCCTGCCCGACGAAGCAATCTATCCCGTGAAAAAACACGGTACATGCCACGGCAAAAGGGGTGAATTAAAAAAATGGTCAACCTAGGCATTCTGCTTTGGCTCCTCACCAGCTAATCTTCTCCGCTGCTGGTGCTCAGCAACCTTGTAGTCCACAACCTCGCGGAACAAGCCTGGGGTGAGCTCGCAGTCCTTGCTCCCATAGACCGCGGCCTGGACGCTTGCCATCATCTTTGCAATCTCTCTTCCAGAGAAGCCCTGGGTCTTGGACGCCGCCTCCCGGATCAGGTCATCAGTGATTCCTTTCACCTCTATCTTCTGGGGCTGGCGGCGGAAGAACCAGAGCCAGCTCTTCTCATGTTTGGCACCGGCTTTGATGATGTACTTATCCAGGTATAGCTTCAGGAGCTTGAATCGCTCATCTTCCCCAGGCAGGGGAAATTCCAAGACCTCATCAATACGGTCAGCAACAGCAGAGTCAAGATCACCAGGCCTGTTGGTGGCAAGTGCAAGGACAATGTCCTTGGATTGGTCACCTGTGCGGAAGAGGAGAGCATTCAGGGCACTCCTTTGAGCTTCACTCATGTAAGTTTTGTTCCGTCTGCAGGGTACAAAAAAATCAGTCTGAGATGTCAATACTACAGTTTCCAAGTTAAGGGTGAGAACACTACAATTTGCAAGTTAAGGGCAAGAAAACATGGCTGCAATATAATTGGATCTTATAGCATATACTCAAATAGAATGACAGAAAAGCGTTCTGGCAGAATTTCTGGACTCCATATTATGATGCTGAAAATTCAAGTGGTGCCAAGGAGGTTCAATCAAGAAAAGTATCTGAAAATTTTGTTTTCACTTACTCGCACAAGAAAGCATCTGCTTCATCTATGAAGAGGAGCAAACCCCTATTAGATTTCTTCGCCCAGTCAAACAACTGATGAATCTTGGTGACTGCTTGTGATCCCAATGGTGCAACATCTCCACCAGTCATTAGTGCATAATCTAATCCCTGTAAGTGGTGACAACATTAGTGGGACAGTAGCATTTCAAACGTTTTTATTAACGCTGACATAGATATGGTCTATGAAACATACAGAATTGAGAGCTAGTTCTCGTGCTGCCATGGTTTTCCCTGTGCCAGGAGGCCCATAGAAAAGCATGTTCCTGAAAGGAGCTTGATGAAGTTTCGTATTGGCTGTGGCATTAGCAAGCTGCTTCACCCTCTTTTGGAGAGAAGGATTTAGAATAACATCACCAAACCCATTCCCATCCTTCCCTAGGTTGCTTCCACTCTTCAGTTTGCTAGTCAGGGTACTTGTAGCACGTGCGAGGGAACCAGACCAGGGATATTTCCCTCGTGATGATTCCCTTATCAGTGATGGCTGACCTAGAATACGATCAACATAGCCCCAGACTACTCTTGCACCTTCCCTGGGGAAAAAATATGTTAATTTATGTCAGGGCATCAAGCAGAAAACATAATCAGCAAATCATTAGCTTTTAGTGCATGAGTAAGAGTGGGGGAAAAAATTACTCCGAAAAAATCAACACAAAGGTTATGTTCATTTGTGCAGATTCCTCTTGAATCATTTGAAATATATGCATTGATCTTGAAACAAAATGTGGTAGATACAGGAATCATCCAAAACAAAATTTAGAAGGAATAGAGCAGCTGATCATACCGTGACTACTACTAGAATGGTTTCATATTCATCATTGAGTTTAAAAGCTGAGAGGTGGATACACAGCAGCAGTTTAATTCAGTAACTTATAAGCTCCAATGCAGAGTAATAGCAGAGGTATGGTGCACGCAACTAAAACCAAAAATTGAAAACATAGATCATCATGAACTTCACCTTGTTGTGTATATCCCTGCAGCAAGTGCTGTTATACCTCCCACTGCTACCACTAGCTTATTTTGATCAGTTAATATCGTTCGCAAACCACCTGGGGAAAAAGAGAAAGAAGATATCACACAACAAATTTGCCACAAAGATTTATATGTCACCACTGATGTTTCACCATAATATAATAAGCATATAAAAGACCCCTAACATCCCTAGACTGGAAGTTGGATTTGGATATAACATACGAGTAAATAGTTTGAATAAAGTAACATTATGCGTAACGGTACCACTAGTATCCAAATACCAGTTTTAATTGCAAGTAATAACTTTGGAAGTTTTACCAAATCAGCCAATTTAATTGACAAGACATTAGAAATAGCTCTGCAGAAAAAGGTTCAATAAAGATCGGTTCACTTAGTAAGGCATACCTCCTATATGCTCAAAGGTTGTATTTATCACTTGGATCCACTTCTCCCTGTCAGCATTTATCTCCTCCAAAAGCAATCGCCTCTTCACATCTTCAGTTTGCCTTGTTACTAGTATTCTTCCCTCCGCCTCTGCCATGGCTTTCTCTGCAAGGGTCTTCTGCTGTAGCTCGGCCCTGTGCTTCTCTGTCTGTCTCCGCTCTTCCTGAATTTCCTTCTCAGTCGCCTGCCTAATCTGCTCTAGCCTAATCCCAGATTCTTCTTGCATCTTCACGAGCTCCTGGTTCCTTATCCTCTGTGCCTCATGTTCAGCCTGCAGTCGCTTCCTTTTGAGCTCATCCTCGTATTGAGCTGTTTGCGACTTAAATTTAGCTTTTTGTTGTTCAAGTTTTTTTCTTTCTTCGAAATCCACCCGTTTTAGATCCTACAAAATGGTTCATGTTACAAAATAAATTTAAGCACAATATAATTCATGAAGTAACAAAGCAAAAAATATACTCCATCCATTCAAATTTTAAGTCGTTTTGGCTTTTCTAGATACATAGCTTTTACTATTGTATTAAGACATGTCTAGGTGCACAGCAAAAACGATGTGCCTAGAAAAGCCAGAACAACTTACAGTTTACAAATTTATATTGATTATGTTGATCACCAACTTGGAAACAGTCAAGAAGGTCACAGTAGGTAAAATATGGCCGCACAATTCAGGATTTCAAGAATAAAGAATTATGTGAAGCAATTTTTTAACTGCAGCATAGAATAAAATCAGCCATCAACAGGAATGCAAACACTAAGCACATCACTGAAGGTCCTAATATCCATGGCAATTATGAATTTGTGATGCTCATTTTGGAATTTCCAAGAGGGCACAGAATCTTCATTTGTAATCCTAAATCTAGAAACTACATTTTTTCACACAATGTTCTCCAAATTAGCTCCTTATTTTCACACAATGTTCTCCAAACAAGCTCCTTACTGCTTACCCCAGATGAGATGAGCTTGGGACTAAAAGGCTATCCAGCTATTAATTAGTTGGAGTAAGTGATATTTCCTTCGTGCAAAATATCATAACCAACAAAATGAAGGCCAGCAGTGATGGGATGAGAGATGTCTCACAAGGTCGATCTCGGCCATTGACTTCTGCAACTCGAGCTTCTTCGCAGCTATTTCCTGCTGGCGCGTCTCCTCCCGCTTCTTCATAAGCTCGAACAGCTGCACAACCACGGGTGAATGAAAACAGTCCCCAGTCAAAACCAGCCGTTGGACAAAATAAAATAGGGAAAAGAACCGAGGAGAGAGCCCCTCGAAACATGCCCACCTTTTTGGGGTCCTGCGACCGCTTGATCTCATCAAGCGCCGCCACCCCACGCTCCAGCGGCTCGGGGTCGAAGCCCGCGGCACTCGTGCGAGGGTGCTGCGTCGAAACCTTCCGCGGCTCCTCCGGGGCTTCCGACGGCGGCGGCGACTGCTGGGGCGGCGGCGCAGCGGGGGCAGGGGCCTGGGCGGGGGCGGAGGAGTAGAAGCCGGGGAAGCGGAAGGTGGAACCGCCCCCGTCGGCGTGGGCACGCTCGGAGGAGAGCGCGAAGGCGGCCCTCGCGGAGACGGCCGCGGCCGCTGCCTTAGCGGCGGCGGCGGCGGCCATGGTTGTGAGTCGTGTGGGTTTGGGCGGGTAGGGTTTAAGGCTGGCTCAGGCTGGCCGGCCGTCCGTTTTCGATCAAAACCGCGGTAGGAGATGCGAGTATTTGTGCGTGGGCGGGTCGTCTTGCGGCCCAAGAAGGTCGGCTTTACTCTCCTTTCTTGTTCTTGGGGTACAACAGAAACAAGCAGGGGTGCTCTCTAGAGTTCGCTTCTGATATTTTTCGGTGGGGACAGTGTCAGTGGCTTATTGCGATACGTATGATGACATATGACGGCGTTTTATATAGTCAGCATTATTTATTTGTTTTTGTTTATTTATTCATAAAAATCAAATCTCTATATATGATAGACGCACCAAAAGCTGGTCATCCAGTGTGGCCACGTCGCTGGCGAATCTCGGCCGTCCGATCGGCCGGACGGACGTCCGAGATAGGGCGTCCATCGGCATTTTTGCAAAAAAAAGCCCTCGAACTTTATCGAAATACAACCCGCCGTCCACATCCTCTCACAAAAAATCTTGCAAAAACACCCTCGAGCTTTTCTGAAATATGACGGCCAGCCACCAGATTGATGGGCCGGCCTGGCCACTTTCAACCCAAATGGCCTTTTCCTTTTTTTGTCTTTTATAAAATTCTACAATATGCTGATTTTGCTTATTTCATATAAAAATAATCAAAGCTCCTAAAATCATAAAAAATTATACAAGACTCTCCGTGATGCACTCTATGTATAAAAAATATGAAACTTAGAAAATAAATAAATTTAAAATTATTTATAATAACCTCTTTTAATTAACAAATGAAGCTTTCATGATTCCTACACATTAAAATATTAATCCAAACATTATAAAATTTATTTCGTGAATACTTCATGATATTTACAATGTCTTTAAAAAATTAAATATTTCAACAAATTATTATTCTATGATCAACTAATAATAAATAAATTTAAGAGGAAATTTATGGTCGATTTTTATGGAACTCAGAAAATATAGACGGCAAAAATGAAAACTTCGCGATTAACATGTACAATCATAAAAAAAATTCAAATAACACGAAAAGAAACACTAATACACTGTATAAACAATAATTTAGACACCTACCATTATTCATATTCATATACCTAACTAAAAAAAGGCCAATGGCCATGCGCGGCAAAGCCGCGCGCCTTTCTACTGATTTAGTATGATTTGTAATTATAGCCGAAATTAGGTTTAAGGTAACAGAGCATGAGATGGCCTATTTATTTATTATGCAAATCTTCTACTAATTGTTAGCCAACTAATTAACCAACCATAGCTAATTGAGCTAATATGAGCCTCAACTAGTAACTAGCAAGTAACAATGTATATCAAACATGCCCTATACTACGAATTGATGGAGAACCAGAGAGGCACGCAATCCACCAAGTTTTGTTGTCACGAGAGGAGTTCAACGTCGGTGAAATGAACGAAGAACTTCATTTCAAGTTACCAGACATTTTTAACTTTCAAAAATTATAGCTTTAGTTAAGACTTAAGATACATTATGCCTAGATGTATAGAAAAAATTATGTATAATTTGAAATAAGGGTAGTAGCAAAAAATAAATAAATTATGACTTCTTTTACAAACAAATCATTCCAGTTTTTAGTTGTAGAGATTGGAAAATGGGAGGAGGAACGGAACGAGCTCCTCAACCATTTTATTTTTGAGAAATAGCTCTTTGACCCTTTTTTAAGAATTATTCTATAAAATGCACGCACACGCACTCATATGAATACATATACTTATATCCTATCCTATAAGCACATCTGAAAGACCGATAGTTTGTAGATTCTTAAAGTCAACATTAACGTTTCGTTATCGACGAAATAGACTTAGATGACTTAAGGTTGATGATGAGGAATGATGATCACGGTCATACTAAGGGCACTTATAATGCAAGACTTATCACAGAGTCCAAGACTATTTATTAGCTTTTATTTATGGTATTTTGCTGATGTGGCAGCATACTATTGAAGAAAGAGGAAGAAAAAATAATACTCTAAGTCTTATTTAGGCCAGTCTCAATATAAAGTTTCACCTCTCAGTTTCTAAGACGTAAAATTTTGATATGAAATAGGTATCTCTCTCAATACTAGTTTCATTGTATAATTTTATATGCTATTTTAGGCTCTTGTGGGTCCTACGAGTTGCTATCTTCCATCTCTTATTTCTTTTTGCCCGCATGCAATCCTGGCTTCCTGCCGGGAGCCGCCACCAGCCCAGCGCCTGGCTCTGCTCTGCTCCCAGCCGACGGCCCTCGCCGCCCCTCCTCGGGAGTATTTTTTAATTTTAATTTTTTTAATTAATATTTTAAAAATAACCGCACTAAATTTTTTTTGCATCTCATAACCTTTTAGTCGCGCCAAGTTATTTGAGGGGACCAAACCACATAGTCGCGTCATTTTTTGTCACCGTTTCTGACGTGGAAAGCATTCTGGTCGCGCCAAGTTATTTGACGCGACAAGACTGAATTTTAAAAAAATCATAACTCCTCAATACTATGTCGGATGAAGATGGTTTCTATATAAAAATTGTAGCCCTCGACGAGATCCACAACTCTCTAGTTTTAAGTTTTTCATTCGAGGAATTTAAATGGTCCAAAAAAATTACGTAAAGTTTTACCAAAATGATCGTGTATTAGCGTTTGTTACATCATAAAAATAATATCTTTTTTGTATGGATTCAAACGAAAATACTTTTTATATCAAGATTGTAGCTCTAAATGAAAAATATAATTTTTTAGTTTTAGGGTTTTAGATTTGTAGTCATTAAAATGCTCGAGAAAATAATATAACATTTCAACACGAATTTTGCTTCTAAAGCATCATATTATTTTTCGAGTATTTTAATGACATCAAATATAAAACTTCTTTGGACCTTTAACTCAAAACTAGAGAGCTATAGATCTCATCGAGGGCTACAATTTTCATATAGAAACTATCTTCATCCGACGTAGTATTAAGAAGTTATGATTTTTTGAAAATTCAGTCTTGTCACGCCAAATAACTTGGCGCGACCAGATTGCTTTCCACGTCAGAAACGGCGACCAGAAACGACTTTTTGGTCGCGCCAATGCATGGTGCGACCATGTGGTTTGGTCGCGCCAAATAACTTGGCGCGACCAAAAGGATATGAGATGCAAATATTTTTTTTAAGTGCGGTTATTTTTGAAATATTGATTAAAAAAGATTAAAATTAAAAAATCCTCCCCAGGACTGGAGCCATGCCGCTCCTCGCCCTGTGCTCCCAGTCGGCGGCATCCCAGCCATGGCCGCTCCCGTGGCGACCCGCAAGCTCACCCAGTCGGCTACGACGGCCTCGCGGACGGCCGCGCCGCGCACTGCTCCTAGTCTACAAATTTCGGCGAGTTCGCACCTGCCTGCCCCAGTTGTGCCCGGGGAGGCCGCTATGGCCGGCCACCGCGTCCCTCGCCTTGAGTCCGTTGGAGACCGCGCGCGGCGGAAGAGCCCTACCTGGCGCGCCAACTGTCGGTGTTCTGACCCTCGAGGGGTTAACACCAACGAGTAATATTTGTAATTGCGTGCTCCCTTAATCCGAGGCGGCCCACAAATGCGACGGTGGGGGCTGCTCGTGGACGGCGACCTCAGATGCAGCGGCTAGGCGCTCGCTCGTGGCCGGCGACGGCTGCGCGGCGACGGAGGTCCTCGACGGCGCAGCGAACGGCGGGCGCGGTAGAGTGGCGGAGTCACGGCAGCAAGGCGGCCTACTCGTCGCGATGTGGTGAGACGGCGAGGCGGAGGCAAGGCGACCTCCCCATGAAACGTCCGAGACTCTCAATGCGAGTTTCGTCCTGTTTCACGGCTGTCGTTGCCCAGAAAATGGGTACCCCAAACCCCTGGTTTACCGAACTAAACCCCGCAAAATCAGCAACACGAACCCTCCAGTGACCTCCCGC
>CM041635.1:47764724-47790269 GCA_023333625.1 Bothriochloa decipiens | reverse complement strand
CGGTCAAATCTGGCTTTTACCGCCCATGCCCCGGAATCCTGCGGATCATACTTCGCTGTCGCGCCATGCCGAGCACTGTGCCGTGTCCAGCACCCCCTCGAGACATATGAATCAGTACGTTTCCCGCATTTCCCGGGATTCGACCTTATCCGGTGAGGCTCGACCCCTTCAACTCGACCCCCTCGACTCAAGCCAAGACCCTCAACCGCCGCCCCTCGACGTCGTCAAACGAACCCTCGAGCGGGACTCAACAACTCCCGACGCGACGGCTGCAGGACCTCCCATATCGACGTACATCGCTACAGCGGCACCGACGTGATCGGCCTCAACGTCATACATCACCAGCCATGCGAACTCAAAATATATGTACTCCTGTGCCCCTCCTTCATCTATAAAAGGAGGCGCCAGGACGTTAGAACAGGAGGATCCAGAGGATAGAAAGGCTAAGTCTTTAGATCACAGAACGACACCGTGAGCTTGTGTAAGGTCGAGAGCCAGGCGTCCGAAACGCCCGAGCTCCACTCACGCTCCTCACGCCCGCTTGTATTTTCCCCTGTACTAACACTTCGGTGCAAGATAACACGAACTATCCTCCCTCCGCTGGACGTAGGGCCTTCTTTGCCCGAACCAGGATAAATCGTCGTGTCCTTCTTGCATCACCTACCGGATTAAGGGAGCACGCAATTACAAATATTACTCGTTGGTGTTAACCCCTCGAGGGTCAGAACACCGACAACGGCGTTGGAAA
This sequence comes from Bothriochloa decipiens, assembly GCA_023333625.1. Lineage (NCBI taxonomy): Eukaryota > Viridiplantae > Streptophyta > Magnoliopsida > Poales > Poaceae > Bothriochloa > Bothriochloa decipiens. Next base: position 47,789,521 of record CM041635.1, on the reverse strand, counting down.
CGTCGCCCGACTCGTGTCGTGGGGATGAAACGATTCTCTTCTCTCTCCTGCTCGTTTCATGCAAAAAGTTCCAATCTTCTGATGTGGCGTCCTAATTAATGTGCATGAAATCCCCGTGAAACCCTATTAAGACTGGCCTTAGACTACAAGTCCATAATATTCGAGGTAATAAATATGTTTACACTCTAAGATAGAGTCTGTATTGTGAGTGCCCTAAACGGCCCATTATGAGTGTCCTTAACGGCCCACTAGGATCACGACCCAGAGAAAGTCACCCAAACGTTAACCAAGCCCACGAGCCCACTCGCGTTAACCCTTTCGGCGTTGTTTCGACGCGCCATCCCGGCCGCGGCCGCCGCCGTGCCTCGTCGCCGAGCATGCCGCGGTGGTCGTCCCCGAAGGACCCCGCCCTGGAGGCGGCGCTCCGGCGCAACCGTCGCTGGGTCGTCAACAACCAGATCAAGCGCCTCCTCCTCCGCTTCCCGTCCCGTACGGCGCCCGTGTGCTTCCTCCAATCCCGCTTCAAGACGCTCGATCTCATGGGCCGCGCCGCCAACTGGCTCGGCAAGTACCCTTCCTGCTTCGAGGTCTTCTCCGCCGACGCCGGTGGCGGTGAGCAGGAGCCGCACTTCGGCTTCACCAAGCGGATGGCGGCGCTCGTCCACGCGGAGGAGGCTGCCGTCGCGGCCTCCGAGCCGGCCATGGCGGACCGCCTCGCGCGCGTGCTCATGCTCGCTCGCGGCCGCCGCCTGCAGGTTTCCAAACTCGCCGCACTGCGGGGCCCTCTCGGCTTCCCCGACGACTACCTCCTCCGCATCCTCCCCGCCAACACCGACCTCTTCCGCCTCACAAACCCCTACCCACACCGCCGCAACGCCGCTGAGCTAGAGCTCGTCAGATGGGCACCCTCGCTCGCCGTCTCCGCCGTCGAGGCGGCCGCGGCCGCTAGCGACTCGACCCCACGGTTCACCTGCTCGCTACCGGCCTCATGGGTCAAGTCGCACGCCAAGATGGAGGATTTCAACGCCTCCACGCCTTACATCTCGTCCTACTCGGAGGAGTGGGCTTTGCCGGGCACGGACGCCGAAGCCGAGAAGCGATCGGTGGCTGTGGTACACGAGCTCCTCTCTCTCACCCTGTGGAGAAAAATGTCAATTTTGAAGCTGGAGCATTTTAGGAGGGAGTTTGGGCTACCAGAGGACATAGTGAGGATGCTGCTCCGGCACCCCTGCCTCTTTTATGTGTCGAATCGGTACAAGATACATACAGTGGTGCTCCGTGAGGGCTATGAGGGGTCAGAGCTGAGGGAGAAGGATCCGGTGGTGTTGGCCAAGGATCGGCTCGGGGAGCTCATGCAGGAGGGGCTGCATGAGTATAACCGACGGCGGCAAGCGGTGAATTTGGAGAAGAAGAGGAGGAGAGGGGAGGTTGAGGTAAAGAAAGAGAAAGAGGTGGATGATGAGGAAGCGGCACGCTTGGATAGTGCAGAGAAAAGGGAGGAGAGGAGGCGATTTTATAAGGTGTTGTTCGGTGATGGCAATCGGTAATTCCCAAGTTTTGTTGTGTTGATATTCAGAGGCAGGTGAACATCATCAGTTCATGGCTTACTGATTGGGGTTTGCGCATTTTGCCATTATGTGATGTATGAAAACATTTGCTTGTGGCCATGGTCTTGTGGATGCAATAAGGTCGGTTATATATTGCAGCTGAAAATGGTACCACTGTGTGTTGCTGTCTTGTCGCTGTGAATGGAATTTGTTAACTAGAATATATGGCTGAAGAAAGGATCCCCACAGGCACCAGATTCTTTGATCTGTCCACAATTGCAATAATTTAGCCATTTTGGACCAAGGCAATAAGATAAGTATTGTTGCAGAGACAGCAGAATATATTGTGGCAAGGGACCCATGATATTCTTTCTTTCTTTTTTGCGACTACCAGGAAACAAATAAGAAGCTTTTACATTGCTGCAACCGTTAACATGTTTAGAGACTGGTAGGTGGGCCTATGTTCTCAATATCTAGTCTGGAATTGGACTCCTTGGTGGCTGCCCCGTTGGACTTGGACCTTATCCTTGAGCCTAATTGGTTTGTCGCGGCATCGCCTCCGCCCAGCTGCCATTTGCCCGCTCCAACTCCTGATGACATTCAACAGCTCAAGAAAATCCCAGCGATGCTCCCCAGCCACAAATCGCTTGCACGTGGGGCCCGATAGCGCGGTGTCCATATCTGCAACTGCAAACCTCACGGTGGCGAGAGAGGCGCGATTTTTACCCGTCGCGGTAACCGATCGCGGTAACCGAATCTTGTGAACACAAGAGCTCCATGTGGCCACCGGCCACGGTTCGGCAATGGTAGTTTCGTCACACTGCCTCTGCTCCACCGCTCGCCGATGGTGCTAGCATGGTGGGAGGTCTAGTTCTGTCCCAGGCGCAGACGCACCAGGTCGCGACGCCAAGAACCGCCGCACCGGCGCCGGCGCAGGCGTTGGAGAAGAGGCCGAGGGACCAGGGGCAGCCATGTGGCACAGCGGCGGCGGCTGCCTTCTCGGTGCGGAGCTTGGACGAGGTCAGGAAGGCGCACGCGCGGCACATCAAGCTGGGCCTCGACCGCTGCCCGCGGCACGCGCGGCCGCTGCTCGCGCCGTGCGCGCTCTCGGGATGGCCGGGCGGCATGGAGCTCGCGGCGTCCATCTTCGAGTCGCTCGTCGAGCCGGAGGCCTTCGATTACAACACCCTGATGCGCGGCCACGTCGGTGGCGGCCGCGGCGGCGGCAACCGTGAACCGGCGGCCGCGCTGCGCCTGTACGTTGACATGCTGGGGGCGGACGTCGGGCCTGACAACTACACGTTCCCGTTCGTACTCAAGGCGTGCACGCAGCTCGCGGCCTTGCAAGAAGGGAGGCAGGTGACAGCTTCGGCTCGCACTCAACCAAGAACTGTACTCTTCTGCAATCTTTGACACGTTGGGATTTGACATTTCTTTGTTTCCATTAACAGTTGCAGGCGCACATCGTGAAGCTCGGGTTCCAGCACGACGAGCACGTGCAGAACAGCCTGATCAGCCTCTACGGCAAGTGCGGCGAGCCGGCGATGGCTCGTCTGGCGTTTGACCGGGTGGAGGCCGAGGAGCGGACGACGGCTTCCTGGAGCGCACTCCTCGCGGCGTACACGAAGGCCGGGCTGTGGGCCGAATGCCTCGAGTCGTTCGGTGCGATGATGCTCGATGGATGGCGGCCCGACGAGAGCTCCATGGTCAGCGCGCTCTCGGCGTGCGCGCACCTGGGTGCCTTCGACGTTGGGCGGAGCATCCACTGCGCGCTGCTGCGGAACACCGCGAGGCTGAACACCGTCATGCAGACGTCCCTGGTGGACATGTACGCCAAGTGCGGCAGCATCGAGAGGGCCGCGGCGGTGTTCGACGCGATGGAGGACACGAACGCGTGGGCGTACAGCGCCATGCTATCCGGCTTGGCGATGCACGGGGACGGGCGGAAGGCGCTGCAGGTGTTCGACGTGATGGTCCGGGAGGGCCACGCGCCCGACGCGGCGGCGTACGTCGGCGTGCTGAACGCCTGCAGCCGCGCCGGGCTGCTGGAGGACGGGCTGCGGTGCTTCGACCGCATGCGGCTGGAGCACAAGGTCGCGCCCAACGCGCAGCACTACGGCTGCATGGTGGACCTGATGGCCCGCGCCGGAAGGCTGGACGACGCGCGCGCACTCATCGGGAGCATGCCCACGGGGCCGACGGACACGGCCTGGCGAAGCCTGCTGAATGCGTGCCGGATCCACGGCGACCTGGATCTCGCCGAGCGCGCCCTCGAGGAGCTGAGGCGCCTCGGCGCCGCCAACGCCGGCGACTACGTCATCGTGGCGGACATGCACGCCAGGGCCAAGAACTGGGCCGCCGCCGCCGCGCTCCGGACAGAGGCGGTGAACTGGGGCCTCGAGCAGTCCCCCGGGTTCAGCGCCGTGGAGGTACGCGGCGAGCTGCACCGGTTCGTGTCGCAGGACATGTCGCACCCGCGGACGCGCGACATCTACGAGATGCTCCACCAGATGGAGTGGCAGCTGCGGTTCTACGGCTACAGACCTGACACGTCGGAGGTGGCGCTGGACGTGGGCGAAGAGGAGAAGCGGCGCGTGGTCGCCTCGCACAGCCAGAAGCTGGCCATGGCGTTCGGCCTGCTCAGCACGCCGGAAGGGGCTCCGGTGAGGGTCGTGACCAACCTTCGGATGAGCAAGGAATGCCACGCGTACAGCGCGCTCATCTCGGAGATCTTCGCGCGGGAGATCGTCATCAGGGACCGGAACCGGCTCCACCGGTTCAGGCGCGGGGCCTGCACTTGCAGAGACTACTGGTAACGGTTCCGTTGGTGTGAACTGTGATCGATGCTGTAAATATCAACAGCGATTTCTTTCTTTGTTTCTGCAATATATTCAGTGTATGTGTGATTCCGTTGCAGTGAATGGAATAGTACATGGCTGCATGCTTCGACAAAAATGCTTTGGACATTTACTGTTACTTCAAAGGCTGAGGTTGCTATGTTTGATGCCATTTGGGTTATGACTAAAAGATATGGCTGTTCACTCTAATAAACAGAGATGGGGGTTGGCAGCAATTGATGTATCAAGCTCTATTAGGATCACAGGCCATATCTTAGAATACTTTCATCCAGAAACTAAAACTACCTCTCAAAATCAAAGTTTTCATGTAGTACTAGTACAGTGGAGTAATTTAACCAAAGCTAATTTAGCACAACGACAGTGGAAAGGGGAAAGAAAAAATTGTTTTTTTTTTTGCCTCCAATGAGTCTACTCAACACCTATTTTTTTCACTGTCATTTTACTAAGTTTATTTAGATAATTGTTCAGATTTTCTTAAATTTATCACCACCAATTAATATACACAATATATTATAGGCTAGTTGGAAGGGATAAATAGGAAGCCGAAATCTTAGATCATTATGGGTGCAAGTGCTTTGTGTTGGGCGATGTGACTAATCAGAGATGATGTAATTTTTAGCAAAATTGTAGTACCATCTTACTTGCAAGTTGCAAGCTATCTTCAAAGGACCAACTGGACTAGGTTCTGGTCTCTGCTACAGAAGGTGGAGGAGGATCGCCATCTGATGAAGATGGGTTGTAAAGCCATTAAGAAAGCCGTGATGAAAGTGTTTGTTACACATGGCTGGAATTTTAGTAATAGAATTACATTTTAGTACTGTTTTTTAGTCTTTTATTATATTCTTGGTTCAAAACTTTACTTTTGAGATACACTAGACCCTTCTTTCGGTTTTTTAATAATGAATAATTATATACATTGATCGACGCAGAGACTGAAATATCAATATATTCCATTTTTTAAAAAGCTGAAAGGTATATGGAAGTTGCTAGGAGTATATCTCAGGAGGGCCTGATTTTAGACGACAATTTCAATTAGATAACCAACTATTACAAGTAAAATTATAACTAAGAAAAAGATATTTTTTGTCAAAAAAAAGAAAAATACATTTTTACCAAACGAAAACCGGAACCACAAAAACCTGCTGCTAAGGAACAGCATTTTCAAGGCTTTGTTGGCGAAGAGGACACCTCAAGTAGCTGCATTGCATTATATATTAGAAAAAATCAGGTACATTACGTTTGCCTACTACACTAGTTCTAAACCCCCAACTTTGCCTTGCACTTGAAGCGGTGTTTAGTGCCTGAAATTGACAGTATTCCATCTAGGTCCTTTTTTATTCACCACCAGAGAGGGGACAGTAGAGGTTGGTTCAGAAACAACCTGACTCAGCAACTTCGTTCAGTAAGCCAACCAGAAACATTTTTTCTTTCTTTGAAAAAAAAAAGGAGTCGGCAGGTGCGCTGAAACAGCTTCGGCCGTGTTCGGCTGGTAAAATCTAGGGTGATTTCAGCTGAAGCTTGTGGGCCTTTCAGCCTAGCGTTCGACTGGCATATATTGTTAGATGTTTTAGGCTATGGCCAAATAATTTTAAATAAATCTTAAAGGCCTACTCACACATACATGTATATAAGGAAAGATGGGAGACTTTAGTCTCACCTTGCTACTTTAAAAGGAGTGAGGCCAACTTAAATAGTTGAGCTATCTCTATCTTATTGGAGCTATTGGGGAGAGAAAAAGGAAGAACCACACACGCTCGCTCGCCTCGCCGGGCGGGCGGGGCGGGGCTAATGGGCACGCACGCATGATATGCGCGTGAATGGTCCGCCGATTTCCCGCTCCTACCCTTGCGGGTGCGCAATTATGGTAAGTGCACAAACGGCAGACGCGTGTATAAATATGGAGCGAGATGTCGTCCTCAGTACCGAGAGATTCATCTCTTCCTCGCCACAGTGCTGCGCTGCCGCCGTCTTCCCCATCCCGTCGCCGACGTGCCATCGGTGCCGAGAGAGCAGGCTCCGAAGCCTACGTCTCCTCGCGTCCCTGCACGGGGTAGGGGGCGTATCAGGTTTTTGGGAAGTGCCATCGCGACTGCTTGCTGGACGTCTTCTTCCCTCTACGCCGCTGATCCGGATCTCAGTCGACGGTCTGCTACATCTTACTTCGCCGGCAATCCCACTGTAAGAATATCGATTCTCTCTCCATTGTTCGTTCTCGCATTCTCTCTGTTGCTAGTATCAAATCACATACCTGTGGTAATGTTGTTGGTTTTTGGGAAGTGCCGTCGCGACTGCTTGCTGGACGTCTTCTTCCCTCTATGCCGCTGATCCGGATCTCAGTCGACGGTCTGCTACGTCTTACTTCGTCGGCAATCCCACTGTAAGAATGTCGATTCTCTCTCCATTGTTCGTTCTCGCATTCTCTCTGTTGCTAGTATCAAATCACATACCTGTGGTAATGTTGTTAGTCTTTTCCTCATTGTCGAAATTAATTTATACATCGCTAAATTGCTCTTATTTTCAACATATACACCAACAGACAGCTCCATGTACGAGTGTTTGAATGGCTCGACTAACGAGAACAAGCCGGCTGAATAACCCGCCGAAATCGGGCCAGCCTCAAACCAGTCGAACACGGCCTTTGGCCCTTGGGTAGTAGACCATGGCTAGCAAAATAGCTTGAGGGCCTTTATGAATGAAGTATTATTATATGAAAAGCAGAGGAAACAAAAACGGAGGAAAGTTTTATGAGAGTAGGAGTAGCGTTTGGATCAAAGGGTTTTGTTTCTCCTAATGAACACTGTTGCAGGCTTCTCATTTCAACGGAGCTTGTTTTATTACTTTTATAGGTTATTTGATCTATCATTGTGAATTCCAAACACCACTATCTATATTTTCATGCGTTTTGTCGTTCCTGTTTCCGCGTTATTTTTTTCTTTCTTTGTTCAATTTTGCATTCCTTTTTCCGGCCGTGTGAGCCTTCGTGTTCAGGGGTAGCAAAGCAACTGAACAAAGCTGAGGTGACGGCTGGAGATGTTGCTGATCAGATTGAGAACGGAGCTGCGCAGCTACTACGTCTGATTGGAACCTCGTATGAATGCGCACCATGCATCAACATCCATCCCGCTGAATTCCAGTGCTGTAACCGACAGATCCGCATGGCGGCTGGCAACAGCAGCCGGCGGCCTCATCGATCGTGCCGTGGGCCGTGGCCACTCGTTTCTCCACAACTCCTCTGCCCCGCTACCTGGCGCCGACGAACGCCACGAGTCGATTGCCCGGCCCCAATCCCATGGCGTTCCTCTTTTTCTTTCTTTTTTTGAACAAAGTTTGTACAACATGCTGGTTAACTTGACCTTGTTTAGATGCCGGTGAAAAGTTAAAATTTTTTTACTCTCTCCGTCACATTAATCTTTCACGTATGCATAAAACATTAAATATAGATTAAAAATAACTAATTATATAATTTAAGTATAAATCACGAGACAAATCTTTTAAATCTAGTTAGTCTATGATTAGATACTAATTATCAAATATAAATAAAAGTACTGCCGCTAGAAAAAAAAATATAACATTTGGCCAATTGAACAAGGCCTTGGCCACGGGCCGGGCCCTGGGCATGGCACGTTCGCCTGGTACTCGTCCATGATTGATCTGTCTCAGAGATCAAGCACGAGATCGGCCTGTAGCTGAAGCAGTGCGTAGGCCTTACTCCTGCTCCGTATATCCTATGTGACGACACGCTTAGCAGTACAAGATAATTTTTTGCCCACGACCAAAATTGGCAGAGGGGAAATGGAAGGGTTAGGTACGAGCGAACCCCAGCGAAGAGCCCAAGACGGGGCATACGTGGCGCTGCGCTGCCCGCTGGCGAGACGAGTCATACGTGGACACACAGCCACCTAACCCTGCGAAAAAAAGAACTCACGTTCTAGAAACTATCGAAAACGCTCTAAGATGAATATGACCAAGTACTTTTTGAACAAAAAGTTTGAAATACATACGTACGTACCATTTTGGGCTGGAAATGTGCTGCAGGGGGTGGCTGTCGGGCGTGTACGCACAGCTTCCACATGACCACATGCATCTCCTCCTTCACCTCCAACCATACCTACCCGCGGGAGCGCGCTCTCCCCCGCCTACCTCCGGTCCCGGCTGCCTGTTGCTGTATTTATTTCCGCCTCCGTCTCTTCTCAGTCTCAACATCTCTGATCAGTCTCCACTGCCGTGTAGCTAAGCGCCTTAAGCCCGTGCGCTGCTACGCAATTTGGCAGAGGAAATGATCACGGTGGCAGCACCAGCACCGGAGGCGGCGCAGCCGCAGGTGGCGGCGGCGGCCGTGGCGGCCGCGGCGCAGGAGGAGACCGTGTTCCGGTCCAAGCTGCCGGACATCGACATCCCCAGCCACCTGCCCCTCCACGACTACTGCTTCGCGAGGGCGGCGGAGGTCGCGGACGCGCCGTGCCTCATCGCGGCTGCCACGGGGCGGAGCTACACGTACGCCGAGACGCGCCTGCTGTGCCGCAAAGCCGCGGCGGCGCTGCAAGGGCTCGGCGTCGGCCAGGGCGACCGCGTCATGATCCTGCTCCAGAACTCCGTCGAGTTCGTGCTCACCTTCCTCGGCGCGTCGTTCCTCGGCGCCGTCACCACGGCCGCCAACCCGTTCTGCACGCCGCTGGAGATCCACAAGCAGTTCAGGGCCTCGGGGGCGAAGCTCATCGTCACCCAGTCCGCCTACGTCGACAAGCTCCGGCACGAGGCCTTCCCGCGGATCGGCTCCGCGAGCGACGGCGGCGACGCCAATGCCACCCTCACCGTCCTCACCATCGACGACGCTGCCGACACCCCGGAAGGCTGCCTGGCGTTCTGGGAGCTGGTCACGCCCGCCGACGACGCCGCGATCCCGGAGGTGTCCATCTCCCCCGACGACCCCGTGGCGCTGCCCTTCTCGTCGGGCACCACGGGGCTGCCCAAGGGCGTGGTGCTCACCCACGGCGGGCAGGTATCCAACGTGGCGCAGCAGGTGGACGGCGCCAACCCGAACCTGTACATGCGGGAGGGCGACGTCGCGCTCTGCGTGCTGCCGCTGTTCCACATCTTCTCGCTCAACTCGGTGCTGCTCTGCGCGCTGCGCGCCGGCGCGGCGGTGATGCTGATGCCCAAGTTCGAGATGGGCGCCATGCTGGAGGGTATCCAGCGGTGGCGCGTCACGGTGGCCGCCGTCGTGCCGCCGCTGGTGCTCGCGCTGGCCAAGAACCCCGCGCTGGAGAAGTACGACCTCAGCTCCATCCGGATCGTGCTCTCCGGCGCCGCGCCGCTTGGCAAGGAGCTCGTCGACGCGCTCCGCGCCCGCGTGCCGCAGGCGGTCTTCGGACAGGTCAGCATCCACTGTTCCTTCCCTGCTTCGCCGCGACATTGGCATATGCATTGACATGAATCCATCCATCATATCGGTACCTTGCCCACTAGACATTCAATGTGACATCCGCATTTATTTAACACACACTGAAATAAAATATCAATATTTGTACGTAGTACATATATAGTTTGATTAAATATGTCATTGAATCTATTTGTATAATAAATTTATTTAAAGATATAAATATTATTAATATTTTCTATATACTTGGAACAAATCTTTTGGTGACAGTAGTTACTGTTCTGTTATCATGGAATTCCAAGAATCCAGATTAAAAAAATTCTCAGAATCGTGGAATCTCATCCAAACAGCGTAGGTTGTAGTGAATTTTAACACGCATGCACATATAATCCAATAAAGCATATCAGATTTTTTTTGTCTTTACCACGATTCTCAAAATCCAATTGGATCCAAACGGGATCTTAAATAGGGACAGATGGAGTAGTTTCTAACTATCAAGTTTGACCCGAACAAACCGTCCATTGTTCAGTTTACAACGGCATAACCGTATAGTCAGACACACTAACCTACATCCAGAACCTCTACGTACAACCACGCCAGTTGAAGTCCCCCTTATAACTGCGACTGTGTGAGCTACCATTCCAGCGCGCTTCAAACCATTTGACCCCCTGAATCGCACCTGCGTGTGCGTGCTATCCAGCGTGCAACACGAGTGTCGGATTGGATGCTCGCTCGATGGACACGTGCGTGCAACGGTACAAGCCGTGACAACTGGTCACTTCTGTCGAGTCATGGGCAAGGAGCCAAGGACAAGGATTAACCCCGAGCGATGCGTGGTTATTATATTATATTATTATTACGCCTGCATGGAATACGTGGCCAGTTATATACTCCTGCAAAGTGCAAACTGCGAGTCGCGACGATGGGTGATCGCAACGCGTCGCCCGGCCTGGGTCCCCGGAAACCGCCACACACGCCTGACGGCCCTGTGAGCCTGTCGTCCCACCTACCACTACACGGCCTGACACCAGCTCGGGCAAGTGGCCTCCGGCGGCGGCACTCGGCCCGACGCCCAGTGCACGCCTCCAAAGCGCTCTGTTTCAATGTGATTTTGATTTTTGGACGAACCGGGCGCGCCACGGTCACGCTGATGACGCGACGCTGTAACGCGATGTGCCGGTGCTGCAGGGGTACGGGATGACGGAGGCCGGGCCGGTGCTGTCCATGTGCCCGGCGTTCGCCAAGGAGCCGACGCCGGCCAAGCCGGGGTCGTGCGGCACGGTGGTGCGCAACGCCGAGCTCAAGGTGGTGGACCCCGACACGGGCCTCTCCCTCGGTCGCAACCTCCCCGGCGAGATCTGCATCCGGGGCCCGCAGATCATGAAAGGTACAGTAATCGATCGTTTAACCGGGCGTACGGTTGCACAAGTGACTGCATCATCGCTGACGGAATGTGGTGTGGCGCAGGGTACCTGAACGACCCGGAGGCCACCGCGAGGACGATCGACGTCGACGGCTGGCTCCACACCGGCGACATCGGCTACGTCGACGACGACGACGAGGTCTTCATCGTCGACCGCGTCAAGGAGCTCATCAAGTTCAAGGGCTTCCAGGTAACACACCCTACTGTATGAGTCGGTAACTCTTTCAGTTTCAGGCTTTTGCCTCCAGTTTTCTGAGAACCGTAGCTGTAACGCCTGTCGCGCAGGTGCCGCCGGCCGAGCTCGAGGCTCTGCTCATCGCCCACCCATCCGTCGCCGACGCAGCCGTCGTCCCGTAAGACCAATCAGCTACTTTGGAAACTGGAAACCACCAAACACCGCAAGAAAAATCAATCGCTCGTTCTGATGCCTGTATATGTATGCGCGTGGCAGGCAAAAGGATGACGCCGCCGGCGAGGTCCCTGTCGCCTTCGTGGTCCGCGCCGCCGACTCCGACATCGCGGAGGATGCCATCAAGGAGTTCATCTCCAAGCAGGTACTCAGTCACGCCGCAAGCTAATGGTTTTTGAACGATAGCCCGGCTCTATCTCTGATAGTTCTTGTGTGCGCCGCGCTCATTTGCAGGTGGTGTTCTACAAGAGGCTACACAAGGTGCACTTCACCCCCTCCATCCCCAAGTCGGCATCCGGGAAGATCCTGAGGAGGGAGCTGCGCGCCAAGCTCGCGGCGGCCGCAACCAGAGTTTGAGGAGCCTGAGAGACTCAGAACCCAATGCCTTGCTACCGCAACCACTTGTGGAGCCTGAAACTCAGACCCCATGCCTTGTTGTCTTGTTACATTCCATTCATTTGGTAGAGTGGCATTTAGTCCCAATTCAGTGTGTGTGTACGACCGTGAAACATGAGGTACCGACATTTTAAGATGTATCAATATGCTTTGTATGCGAATGCTTCCTCAGTTGAGGACAACCGATTTATTTCTGTGACGATTTTATTTCAAAAAAGACTGGATGATTTTGACCTCATAATATCTTACACTTCACACGCTGGCATTTTCATTTTTTTTCCACCACGGCAAGGGCGAATTTCATTAATCGAGAGCAACGAAATTACAAGAGTTTGTAACGAAATTAAAATAAAAAAAAAACATAGCAGCTAAATGATGAGCAAAGCGATGATCGCATTGGCGTGAACACAAAGGGTTCAAGCACCAATCGACAGAACAGCACCGACTACCTCCCCTATGCGCACATATGAACTGCGCTGGCATATCAGACCAGTGATATGCGGCATTAAGAGACCTCCTCGATGAGCCAAAGCATAAGATATGAGCTTGAAAAATGCTCACTGTAGCGAAGAACAAAGATTCAGCAACACTGGACATTCCCCCCTTGTCGAGGCATAATCCACCATCCAATACATTCATGGTCACGAGATTCATCCATGAAACAAGACTGAGAAAGTGTAGCAACGTAACTGAACAAACCATAAGGGGCAGGTATGAATCGTATGCGAATAATAAACAATCGATCCAAATCCTAAGAAATCTTCAATCTACCGAGTGGGTACAGCACCAGAAAATAGCAAGTACTGGCTGCGATTATGGAGAGGTATTAAAAGCTGATAAGGTCATCCTTCTTCGGATCTGGCTTTTTCTGCCCTTCCTGGGAGGAGCTGCTACCTCCCTTCTTGCCAAATATCATCTCATCGAGATCATCAAGGATATCATCATCTCCACCTGACCTTGCTCTCGCAGCAGCTGGTTTTCTGACAAGGGCGTCTTCATTGCCGGTAGCAGTTGAATCTTCATGTTCTGTGGCAATCGGTATGACAACTGGTCTCTGTTCTGCATGCTCCGAGGCCGTGGGATGCTTCATCTCCTCGTACTTCGATAACACTTTCTGGACCTCATCGTTCACGCTCAAGGCCTCAAAGAGAACAGCTTCATTGTCTCCAACAGTCTCAATAATCCTCTGGATAGTGTGCTGAGATTGGTAGCATTGTTGCACAAGAGTGGCTGTCAAGTCATCCTGTGGTGATAACAAAAGTAGTCAAACAAGAATCTTTAGATAGTTCGATTTGTGCTAGTTCAATAAAAATATCTTGTCAAAAAAAAACAAAAAACAAACAAACATGCCTATTAAAGTTTTCATTTAGCGAGAAAACATAAAGGATGTTACAGAACAGTGCAAAACCATATACTACTTCAGGATGCAAACAACAGAAAAGGTGTAAAAAATTGGAGTATTTACACTAATCCAACAAAAAAGCTGCAGTAGCTATAACTTCGGGATGCAGTGGATGTGATTGTTAACGGGGAAAGCAGTTAGCCAAATATGCTCAACAAAACATGTTATGCTTTTTCAATCATTCTGATTCCTAAACAGCTTTATAGAGCAGCAATAAGTTAACAATCACCATGAACAGCAAAATGTTTTCACTACACGCAATGAAGTAGTCAATCACTTTATCATCATAAATGCGGCACGATCAGCAACATACATCCACCTGCCCTAAGAATGTTTCATCAGCAACATGATACAATAAGCAGTATCTTTTACTGCAAAAGATACACCAATGAAATCTCATGTGTGAAAATTATCACATCATGATGGTTGATAACTTGACAAACAGAGTAAGAGAAAAGTTAAATGAAATTGGCACACAGTACCTGCAAAGCATCCTGTTCAGGGGAAGATGATAGAACAGTTGAAAGAAGTTCTATGCTGTTACGAGCCACATCAAATGCTTCTTTTGTTTCTTCAGCAGTATATGTATGAACATGGACGTCTTCGAATGCCTGCTGGGGCAAGCTTGCATCAACATCAGCTTCGGCAACTGATCGCGGTGGAGTAAATATGGGAGCCAAGCTCTCATTGTCACGTCCAGGAAACCGCACTCCTCTTGATTTCAAGCTCTATACATGGAAATGACCATGTCATACAGTGTAACTTATGGACCTTGGTTACTGAAGTACAAAAACATTCTGTGCAAGGATAAATCATATTGATCTTCTGCAGCACTACCCCATTATATTTTCCGATAAGATATGATATCACAAGCCCTTCCATTAATCAGAAGTAATATGCAAAGACATTAATTAGACATTGTGTGGATGTCTATAATAATCAACAAGAGAGAATGCGTTTCCATCACATGTCATATCAAAACAACCAGTAAATTATTATGAATAATAAATCCAGAACTATAGAAATGATACAAGTGCTGCCTAAGGCGCTCATGGATCATTATAAGTACTTGGTGAGCTCGGTTGGTTGCACAGAAATATGACCATAAAAATGTAGGTAAACTATTAAGTACAAAAGCATAAAACTATGTTAAATATGAATAGCTCAGTGATTGCACTAAAGTAGCCTCACTTCAGCATGTCGCTACTAAATTGTATTTTCCCCTATATTACATCATGGAACAACACAGATTATTGTAATTTTATCTTTTGGCATGAACTACTAGAAGAAAATAAACCACTGAAGTATGGTTGTATGAGTCAACTAGAACAAGATAAGACTTGTGCAGTCTGTTTGGTTGAAATGATGGTAAAGAGAATGAAGGCTTGTGTTTGCCAACCTTGTATGTTTCCTCATAGACTGGCAGATAGCGGAGTTCATCACCAGACTCCCCCCATGCTTCAATCAGTATAAGAGCCTTGTTCCTGTTATTCACCACAGTCTGAGGGTCATCAATCAGCCTGACCATCTCATCAAGAACCCGCTCGGCCGCAACCTCTGAGAAGGCCTTCTCGCAGTTCTTCACAATAGTCTCAAGCAGGACCAAGGAGAGGTACTGGACCCTTGCATCCTTGAGCATGATCCTCTTCTTGATCCCACGGATAAGCTCCACACTGTTAACCTTCTCTGTGTTGATCAAGTCACAAATCTCCAAGTTTGAGTTCCAATCAGGCCCGTCCAGATTCTCTGAGGTGGCGTCCTCAACAATCTTGTCGGCCGGAGTCTGCCCCTGGAACAGCTCCTTCATCTTGAAACTCATGGAGCTCATTCCGGCCGTCATCTTCTTGCTGACCTCATTCCCGGTGATCTTCAGGCGCTCGCCAAAGGCGCTAACCTTGTCCATCAGGTTGTCACTCATTTTCGCTGCAGAAACTCCGAATTAGTCGAGAAAATGGGCATGTTGCAGTTAGATAACACATTGACGTGATGAAAAATCTCATGGCAAACTTCAAGCGGACGTTAAGAATCCCCGGATTCTGCAAACTAAATTGCACAACCCTGAATTCTGCAAACTAAATTACACCTTGGGTAGACTAATGTTGCATGGTTTTGATTAGCAAATCCGCAAAGCAAAACGAACTCGTAGAAGATCCCGTCCATGTAGGCTAGGGTTTACTCACCACCAACAGCAGAACCTAAAATAATAGTTGATCCAAGCCGATCTCCACCCCACGGCAGTCCAGCACCGGTGGAGGGCGACGGACGGTGAGGAAGACGCCGGTGGAAGGAGAAAACCCTGCCGGTTCAGCGTCTGCGGAAGAGACAGCAGGAGAAGAAACGGGCTATGAGAGGAAAATTGGGGGAAACCGCAGGAGAAGATCAGGATACTGTACACGGAGTTTTGGGGAGGAAAGCAGGAGAAGCGGATTAGGAGCAGGGGTTGAGGAGGGCCTAGGCGTACCTCCGCGATGGAACTGACGAATGGAATAATCCAACAAGAGCGGCTTCTCTGACCCGTGGATTCCTCCTCTTTTTTCTTTCCGCTAGTTGCTTCCTGGTGAGTTCTCCTGCGGTGCCTTGCTGTTGCTGTCTCTTTTGAACGGTTATTGCTTCTAGACCAAACAATAAACCTCGTTCCTCTCCGTCCTTTTCAACTCAATCTATGATCTATAACTATATAATACGCTATTTCTGAATACATTATTGTTTTCCCTGACCGAGCATTTTTTTAATGATAGATGTGTATTAGTCATATAGAAATGAATAGGAAAATTGCAAACACCCACCTCACCTCAAATTCCTTGTAGGACTCAAGCGGACATCAAGAAGATGCTTGTAAAACAATTTCATAGGCGATGAACTTACATAAAATTCAACCTGAATGCTTCGCCAAACACGGCTCTTTCAGAGGGCTGATAAAACATTTACCCGTTTACCGCAGGCTCCGACTTGGCAGCTCGGAAAAACGTATAAGCAGGTCAACGGCGCAAGGAGCATTATTCCCATGGGGACATGCCACGACTTTAGAAAGGTGCCGTGTACCGACCACCACCGCCAAACATCACGACGCGCGGGGGCAGGCAGACCGGTCGGCAGGCAATATCACAACAGCTACGGCTTTAAAGAATTCACACATGGCGCCACGGACAACTCACAAGCACCAAAACTTTCTGCTCGCACAGCTTAGCAATCAACAACTAGGGATGGAAGCTGCCAAACGGCACGGGAATAAGCGAGGCTACTCGAGCTAGCACAAATGGCATCATGCCTAAATCAGCCTGCCAAAACAGGTTACAGATGGCAGCTCTATATACATGACGAAAATCTGATAGGTTAATGCAACAGTTAACTCTTTTACCCAATTTTCTGCCTGACATCAATTGATTCACATACGTAGCTTGAAATAGCAGTGACAAGCAAGACATACGAGCATGGTAGCCTAGCTTGAAATAGCAGTGACACAGTGCAGACACAACTCCAGCAGAATATTCATACACGGGCACCCAGTGAGGGTTCAACTTGCTTGTTCTCAGACATCTATCTCGAGACGGCCTAAACTACGGTCTGGAATTTTTCGTAGATTGCTGCATGAGGTACCTGTAAACAGACGTTTCAGATTCATGATGATGCTAACATATAGTGTCATATACAGGCATTAAGAATCAAGTGTCATATACTGAATACTATTTGATAAAATTACAGGTGCAATGCACTTTTCTAAACCTGGACGTTACGAGTTGGGGACTTCATGTTTTTGGAGCTCTAACGTTCCAAACCAATTTAGGCACATCAGTCAATTCAATTAGTTTTATGATGAAAAATAAAAGCAAGAGCTGCCTTATATAATGGAGACAAGTGAATGCATATCAACCCAAAATGTGGGGACAACTACAAGTGCTGAGACATGTGAATGATTGTTAACAAAGAAATAACGAAATTAATGCAGAGACCTATAAGAACAATGCATCACTGTAATCTGAAAACCAAACGTTCAAGGGATAAGGATTACCTGCAAGTGTAGAACCCAGCAGCATACCATGAATTCAAGAGAGCAGCAAGATCACTATCAAGATTTGGGTTCATGCCCATGTTCGTGCTTTCCTCCTTTCCAGTATCAGATTCGTTTCCTACATTGAGGACAAAAGGTGAGTAGTGAGACGAAATATAAATGTGCATTACCTGACGCAAGCACCCAATTGGTATTACATTGGATGTGAGTTTTTGGCTCTTCTTATGTGTAATGTGCGTTCATAAAACTAGCTATTCTGGCAAACATATTTTAAGACGTTTGCAGAAAAGAGCCACTACTACAAAAAGGAAGTTACTTACTTTGGATGCCAGGCAGTCCAGATATTGTACTTCTCATAAAATTAAAGGCACCTTCAGCAGTCATCATTGCAGCTTTAGCAACTTGATCATCATTGGTAGATACGTTTATTGGCGCCTGCATGAAGTTTGAAACACTAGGGTATGCAGTGCTTGCACCTGGGCATTGATCACCTGAAAAGGATTGTATTATGTAGTCTATTTACATGAATGGCATAGGCACAATACATATGAACAGATTAAGAAGGCACAAACTAAGGCACCTACAAGTCAATGATACGCTGCAGCCAGCAGCAGTAGGTGGCATACAAGCAGAACCTCCAATTGGTTGGCCAGCTGAACAGCAGGAGACAGATACCAGGGGGACGTTCCAATTGCAGCATGAGGATTGAGTGGTGAAAGAGTGAGGATCTGGTGCTGTGGCACTATAGACCGGAACATCCTGCTGTTGGGTTGTAGAAGCATATCCTGGTGCTTGATAATTCCAATAGTTTGCTTGCTGGAGTTGCTCAAGAATGTTCCGACTCTTCTCCTCAAGCTCATAGTATTGTCTCAGCAATTCATTGTACTGACCAGTTTGCTGGCTTGAGCTCAAATTCCCATCACCATCAGTAGTAGCATCTGTAGAGACTGTCTTAGCCTCTGATGAAACACGTGTCTCTTTGCCTTGATCAGTTTCTTGAAGAGGAGCTTGCTCAACAGTCTGTCTTTCTTCAGAGGGCCGCTGTTGTGTCTCTGACTGACCACAGGGTGTGTTGTCACAGATGGCATCTTCCTCTCTGCACCTTTAAAATGTACAAATGAAATGAAATTAAACTCTATCATGCCTTCCAAGAATGTAGCGCCAAGGCAATAGCATATAAGAATTTAAAATTAGATATATAAATGACAAACAAGCAAGGGGTAGACAAAATAGCAGATGTCCATACAAGAATAATCTGAGACTAATTTCTACAAATTGCATAAGATATATAAATGAAAAATAAGCAAGGCCAAATCATTGAGAATATCAGGTAGACAAAATAGCAGATGTCCTTAAAAGAATAATCTGTGAATAATTTCTACAACTTGCACAAGTAATTGATGATTGCAGGACATTGTCATGCCAAAGCTTTAGTTGTCTCCATAAACTAAAATGTGAGTTCTGATTCCAAACAGAACAGTGGAAACCCATATGGAAACAACAAACAGCTATTTCTCAACAGGCTACCCTTTTTGTACCAGTCCCAATAATCATGTATTGCACAAGCTATACAAACTAGTTCACCACTGAATCAAGCTAAAAACAGCAGTGTAGCTACCCGTCCGCTGCTCCAGCAGTAATGGGCTCCTCTCCTTCTGCTGCAGTAGTAGCGGTAGCAGCAGCATGTTCGGTCTT
Source organism: Bothriochloa decipiens (assembly GCA_023333625.1). Lineage (NCBI taxonomy): Eukaryota > Viridiplantae > Streptophyta > Magnoliopsida > Poales > Poaceae > Bothriochloa > Bothriochloa decipiens. The sequence continues at coordinate 47,770,405 of CM041635.1, read as the reverse complement.
CCCATCCTCACTTGGCGCCGCTCGCTTGCTCTTGCAATGCATTTCCTGCCAATCACCAACAATTAGCCCCGGCGCAAACAAACATTCAGGAAAAAGGGAAGTCGAATTGGACATAAATTTCCAATCACGACGCCGACAATGTAAAACCTCAGCTCTCCATCCCCAATCCAGAACCCCCAGAGCGCCCACCGCGCCTACCCAACGATGCAACCGACAACCGCCTGTCAAAGCCCCCCAAAACCCTAAACCCTAGGAGCGGCGGCGGCGAGAGCCAGCGGTCCGGGAAGTCAGAGAACCCGGAGAGGAGACAAGCAAAGCATACCTTGAAGGAGGACATGGCGCGGTCGAAGGCGTCGACCAGCGCCGAGTCGTCCCACAGCTCGCCGCCCTTGCCCATCCCGGAATCCCGCCGACCTCTCTCTCGCCCTCGCGGAACCCGCGGCTTCTCTCTTCCTTCCTCGGGCCTCGGCAGCGCCGCCTTTGGATTTCGAGGAGAGTGGAATGGAATGGAAAGGCGCATTGCCGATTCGCGAAGCCAGAAAAAAGAACAGGAAACCGCACGTCCGTCCGCACCCGGCAGGCCAGCCCATGTTTGGGCCCATGGGTTGGTCCAGCAGAGCACGTCAGGCCAGTGTGTCTCATGCTGGGCCTGGACCTTTTCCACCGCGGTACGCGTAACTGCCTAACGGCCCATTGGTAACCCGAGCGAGGCCTGCTGTGGTTTCAGTGGCGTTGTGATTTGTGAGTGTGACTTTGTGACGAGTACCGGCGGGAACCAGCAAAAAATAGAAAAGAATACCTCCAAGAAAAAAAAAAGCAAAAGAAGAACAGAATAATATTTGCAGAACCAAAGGGACGAAGCAACGCGTCATGTCACGGTGGGGCGCGTCTAAAAGAGGGACACGACGCGAAGGTCACGTCACATCGATCCATGGGCGCTTCCTTGCTCCTATCGTGCATGCGAGCACGGGCGTCAGCCAGTACATCAGGGCCGGAAATAGGCGGCGATCAGCTTCCAAAACAGAGAGGATGCATGATGGTTAGTCAGTTGCTCAGCCTCACGTCACGCGTTGCTTACTGTATACGTATGTTTTATTATCTTGAGCTCATCATCTCACTTGGAAACAGCAGAAGAAGATTTTCTACTTGTACTGCAAAAGGTTTCAGTGGGTTTCAACTTTCAAGTGCTATGGCAGATGCACGAGGACGAGAGAGCAGAAAAGAAGGACAGGGGTTGGCGCCTTGAATGCCGGGCGGGTGCATACGTCTGGTCGCCTTCAGGTCCGGGATCGGTCGTATCCGCATTGGGCGCCAACGCTGCGCGCCCTGCCGCATCCTGCAGCAGCTGCCTTCAATTCCCGCGATCGAGGCCACAGCTCGCCCGCTCTCCCCGTCCCCAGCCAAAGCCGCAACCAGCGTCGGTTGACGTGATGAGACACTCCCTCCGTCGCCGGCCGGGCCGGCCACACTGTTGCGTCTGCGCCCTGCTGCGGTGCTGCCCCTAGCTAGGTGGCAGGCTTGGCTAGAGTAAGTACCTAGCAGCAGCAATTGTTTAGCCGGCCAGCCAGCCAGCAGCAGTACTCGATCGCCGCCTGTTGCTTCTCCTTGGGGCGCCCCCCAATCATAGCGTAATGGAGTGCCTCATCATTCATTTCCTCCACTTGTTCTCTCTCTCATCGGTCTGGGTGCAGTCTGAGCCAACCGCCCTCCCCGCGTCGTCGCCCACAGATTCTTCCTCCAGCTTGACTACTCGAGGATGAGGAGTCGAGGAGCATGCAGTTGGGCTTCTGATACCGCTGGTTCTCGTACGTCAACACAACAGGGGGAAAAAGAAGAACCGCCAGCTGCTACACCTAAATCTGCTGGATTATTTTCCTTCAGGAAAAAAAATTGCTGGATTCTTCTCATGGTGTAGTATCCGTAAATAAGAGTAATGAAACTAATCAATTTTGAAAAACATATCGACTTTCTTGCTGCGATAAATAACAGTGCATGTATGGGGCGCCCGATCGAGTACGTCCGTCCAGCCCCCGACTGACCGACGACTGCTTGCTGCACCCTGCATTGGTCGCACGAGAGCTCGGTTCCATATAGTATCTGACACACTGATGAGACCACGTGCCTGCTGCGTCTGCGAACGCAAAAGTAAGACGCTAGCTAGCGGTGGTAGCTTTTGATGCAATGCTGCTTCAAAGTCAGTGCGAATTCGAACGCAGGCGGACCAAGGCAACGGAGCAGTGCAAGTGGACGCGGCCCGGTCGGGTCGAGTCCCGTCGCTCACGGGCACACACGTATGAGTATGGCAATGGCAATGGCGTTGTACGTGCGTGCGAGCTGACCAGAGAGAAAGCCAAGCCCCAGTGCATGGCGAGACCTGCGCTAGCTGCAGCAGGGGCCGCCCCGCGCGCCCGTACTATGGCTGGAGGTCGGCACTAACTGCGACCAAGCGTCCCTGCGCTGCGCTTCCCGCTGCGGCTGCGCGCCTGTACACATGTGCGTGTCGTGTCGTCGTCGCGGGCCGTTGTTGCGTTGCACGAGTTTGCATTGCATGCAGGCACCAGAGGGTCAGGGCATGCATGGATCCCGCGGAAATCACGCGACGCTGGCTCGATTCTTCTCTCCCCGTTCCTGCATGGCTGCTGCATGGGATGGGCGCCAGGCAGTCGCGACGCTGTCAACCACGCAAGCTCGCTCAGATCTCAGCCTGCAGACACGACGACGCTGCGTTGCTTGCGCTGCTTGCCTTGCAGGGCATCCACGGTGCGAACGATACATGTAGCGTGCATGCTCTCACCTCTCAGTCTTTGCCGGCCACCGTCACCGTCGTTAATGCTCTCACTGGAAATTCACGGTGCGTATGTTAGAGCTAGCGAGATTCACTACTCATATATAAAAGCAGATACTGTACAAGAGAGCTAGAGACTGGTCAGGTTCGATGGTACAAACAAGATGGATAGAAGTCTAGCTCGGCTTGTTAGCGCTAGTTTGGCTCGTGAGCCAAAGCACAAAGCATACACATAAAGTTTATGACTGCAAATCAACAACGAATACATCACGGAAATGAAATAAATAAAATAATATAAATTTTGCAATAAAAAAAATATAAGTATGCTATCATCCATGACCATAATCTATCATCATTTGCTGATCGATTCTACCGATTCACACAAAATATTTGTTTACCTTGGCTTGTATGGCTCGTGAGCCGCTCATGAGTTAGATCTAGCTAGGTTGTTATAAAACGAGCTAGCTCATTATATTATAAATTAAGCTTGAGCCAAATCATTAACGACCGAGTCAAACGAGCTAACTAGTTACAAGTTTTTTTTTTTTTTCTAGAGTACTCTGTCTCTCTCCAGTGGTACTCCGTAGACTGGTAGTGTGGTTTCGAAATGGTAAAAACCGGGAGGATCGATCGGACGAGATGAACTCGGATATCGATCCATGGAGGGCCGGGACAGGGAAGCTAGGAAACAAAAGTAGGCAGCTAGGGGCAGGAAGCTATAGTTCGAGGGTAAACGGTGGTGGTTGTATCAAGAGAGGTCACTTCAGTCGGTCTGGGAGGTCGATGTATCAGCAGGCGCGTCCGTCCAATATATCCATGCATCGGGCTGGGCAGTGGGCACGGGCCACGGGCCACGGGCCAGCATCATCCCTCAGCTCGTTCCTCCTGTACCCTGTAACGATTTGACTTCAAATCCTTCCTCCACGCCGCACGCCGCCCTCTTTTCTTTCTTTCTTTCTTTATTGATGATTGACGCAGACAATTGCATGCACGCATCCATTTCATACACACAGGGGTGTTCCCTAAATGGTCAAACTGACATGCGCCTGTGTACAAGTATTATTGCTGCATATATGCATGCGTACTTGCAATAGTCCATTGCACGCTCTCAGAGTCCCAAAAATAAGTGCACTTCTAGCACTTGGAAAATTGCCATAAAATAAAATAAAGTGCACTTCTAGATGTAGGTTCTTTTCTCTACTTTTGAAATGCTATCATTACATGCTGAAATAGCTTTATGATACAAATAAAATATATTGTTTAAATAAACATTGCTTGCTATCCTCGAAGAATCCTATAAATGCACTTATTTGTGAGACATAGGGAATGTGTTCATATTCCAATAACCCACGGTCATGGACTCATGGATTAAAATCTTAGAAGGGGATGGGAAAGGGCTTGGAGGTTGAGTGAGATATTGGAAAACTCAAAACAATATTAATATTTTAACCTTAATAAATACTATTTACTCTAAAAGGATTATATCTGGTTTGCACTAACCTCTCCTCACTACTTAAGGTGATGAGTTTCCTCTAACAAATAATTATATGTCCATTAGTGTTTCTTTTGTTTTTTAAAAAATAGTTCTTACAATCACACTATTAATGTAGACATATAATACTTTTTAGTAAAAATAATTAAATCGTCTAAAGAAACAAATTACACAAATTATTGTGCTAGATTTTCTCATGTAGAATCAAATAATATTTCATATGAGTCATTAAGGAATATTTTATTTTCATGTTTCCTGAAATATAGAAACATATACTTACCGCTCATGCATTAATGTTTACTTGATCCGCAAGATGGCACAATATATATATGTATAATTATGAATTATTCTTTTTTGTACCAATAGTGTCAGAAGTGAGTAATTTAGAAACGTATATACATATACTTTACAATTATTTATTAATATTTTTTCTTAATAGAAGATGATGTTGATTTAGATGTAAACTCGAAGGGGTTTTAGTTTAACTTTTGTAATGGTAGAAATAGGTAATTTATATGCAAATTTAAGAGGGGTTACTTAGATTACTACACTATAATGGAAAGGTATGGTGGATAATTTAGATGCATATTCAAATACTACTTCAAATACTACTTTAGATTATGTTTCACATTGTCATGCGTGGTAACTTATATGAAGAATTAATGGGTACTTTATGAAATTTTTCATAATGGTAGAGGTGGGTAGTTTTTAAGAGAAAATAATATCAAATGGCTATTGTTGTCATCGATGATTACATTGTACCAAATTGGTGGCCAAATATTTCTTATTGTGGTGATAACTCCTATTTTTTCCTTTTCCTAGAACATCTCAAGAGGATTAATGTGAAGACCATGTTGGGGCCTTCAGATTATAATATAGTAAAATATTATCTTTACTGCGAATGTTTGGTGAAAATGTATCAAAAATATCTATCCTATCTATTATCTAATATATTTTTATATTGTCATATATATTTTTACCTTTTATCCCATATGATAGACTTTAGTCATAAATAAGTCTATATAGTCTTCGATTTCTATTAATTTATTTCACCCATATTTATTTGAAACCTTTACCTTGATTTGTATTTGACATAGAAATCAATATGACCATCTCTTCATGCATACATGTATATGTAATCTAAATGATGACATATGGCCACATGTATATATACCATGAATTAGCCTTTCCTATATTAATGAATAACTTATAAGCATATATAACTATAAGATTGTTTCAACTTTTTGAATAAAAAATATAGTTATTTGTATGTAACTTTAGGGGTTATTTATATTAACTTTTAGTAACCATAAAGGTGGTGGTTGCATTGTATTATTTTCATAGTAGAATAGGTGGGGTTACTTTAGGTCATTTTTCCTAATGTGGAGATAGATATCTTAAATG
>CM041635.1:47604983-47744724 GCA_023333625.1 Bothriochloa decipiens | reverse complement strand
TGACATGATAGCCGAATAGAAAACAGGACAGGCACAAAGTGCAGTCAACTTGGGGTCATGGCAAAGCTTCAGTCAGCAGTTCAGCACTCAGCGATTAATCATCATCGACACGTGAGAGTGGCAGCAAAGAGAATCCCTCTTTCTTTTTTACCTGTCTTTAAAGACATGCGATGATTTGATAACATGTATTTTTTGAGAACATGCACAAAAGAATGAAAAGTGAATACGCAAAGTGAGAAAGATATCAAATCTTTCCATATGAATCCCCATCATGAGTTTTTAGTGAAAGGCTCGCCTGTTTACCGAGGTAAAGTGCAATGCAAAAAATCACACCAAACTGTAGAGTAACGGCACTTTTATGCCCTCGTCAAGAAGTTCAGTTTGTCTACAGGTAGAGCAGAATGTGGTACGTAGGTAAGTGGAAGAAACCTAGCACTGGCTATTGTCCTTGTCCCACCAGGACTGAGTAATTTAATACGTTATGCAAGGCCAATCATATGAGGTATAAAATGCCTAATTGCAGAATTTTGTAAAAACGTCAAGGCAAGAAACAGCAAGTAATTTCTACCTAGACTACCTAAAGTAGTATCGGGAGAATTCATTCTACAAATAGAAGCTACTTAGGGGACAAGTCAAAATTACCTACTTAGCTAACCAACCAGATATATAATGAAATTAAAATAATTGTCTAACCAAATATTATATATCCTGAACTTACAAGAGAGTAAATCTTATATGACAGATTTCAGTAGATCAGGATCTCATAGCAAGGAGTTGAGACTGAGTTGCTCCTTTATTCCTTCTGTTATATCCACTTTCTATAGAACATGATTGATTCGAGCATTTGCATGCACTTCAACATTATCACAAAGCATCTACTTTGTTGCATATGCAACATGACAGTCAGTGGTAGTGAATTCCTGTCAGCATCAATCGTTTTATTAACATATCAAAGTTATCAACACATCTGGGGACAAATGTACCAGCACCAACAATGACACAAGAATAAGAAAATGCAAATGATTCCAGATTGTAAAAGAGAGCAAAGACTGACTTGTTAAAAAAATGTAAAATGTCCATTTCGTATGAGGATCTATTAAAGCATTCTAGGTACAGGTGTATCTGTGGTGGAAAAAGAATGAAAGAAATTGTTAAAAGCAGTAGACTAACCTCTTCACAGTGGAAAACCTACAAAGAAAGGAAATAAGTGAAGATATACAACTACGGATCATCAAAAAATCAGAAAAATTGCCTGCCTACAGCTTTCAGGTCCCATGCCACATAGGTGACCTGGCAATAGAATCATAAAATCCAGCCATAACAGCACCTCCATTGGAGACCTGTAGAAAGAATCAGTACTGAACCATCCAATGACAATGAGCTTTCATCTTCCAGAAGTTACGATTGATGTTAGCAGTTAGCACCAATAGCAGCATACTTCATTGAGTGTGCTGACTAGCCAAGTCACGATCCTCCTGGAACCTATAAGATATTTCCACTTCAGAAACAGTGCTTGGGAAGGATGGGCCACGGATTTTCAAGCGTTTTGGCCCAAGATCCACAGATGTAGATAGGTAACTGCAATCAATAGATTTCTGGCTGAAAGCAACTTCGTCTTGCACAATTTTTGCATCTAGCTGATCTATCCTCATTTTTAGTTTGCTTCGGTTGATGAAGTTATCTGTATTTCCAGAAATGGAGTCAAGACAATGCGATTCAGCACCCAAATTGACACTTGTTGTACCACATGTAGTTGTGTTCTTCTCTTGTCTGTCATCTGAGCAGGCTTTCTTTAACCGTCTTAAAGCCTAGCAAAACAAACAATGAGTAAGCCATTAGTAAAAGAGTAGGCAGCATGAGTTAAGTAAAAACTGAAAGTTCTGAAAAAAGGATTGTGCATTTATCTAATCATTCAATTAAATGTCCTGTAGTAAACTGGTTTAATTGCTATTTCTGCGCAGTTATCATTGTGTAAAGTATTTCCATGTTTGGTGTTTGTTTATTTATTGTATCTTTTATTAGGGAATTCAGCTCTTTAATCCATCGTTTAGGTTTACATATAATTTCCCTAATAGTTTTTAAAATGAAGCATAGCAACTGGGGTAAGTGCAGTAGCATAGATTTGAATAGCCAATTTTCATAGCAGGTTACAGTCAAACCTGTTTAAGTCTGTCCACAACTTTATCGTGCATAAATTTTTTTTGGATACATCAAATAGAGTAAAGGATTGGTATAAAATGATGATTCTTTTATGTTAAATATTTTAAATACAACTCAGGAAATAAGGTTCCGAAAATACTAGCACAACTAATGGCCTATTTGATTTAGCTTTGAATTTTAGATTCTAGTTCTAAAAGATGAAGCTAAAATAAACAGGGTGCGTTTTAAAAGTAGATTGTTAGAACCCAATCCTTTTTACACCAGAACCCAAGGTGCATCCCACCAGCTTACTCATGATTATTACTATTGTGGTCGTGTGGACGAGGACCCTTCACAGAAGGTTTAGCAGCAACGTATTTGCGTTCTGCAGCACAGTCATAGAGGTGCAGGAATTCAATACTACCAGGTAGCAAAGAGTCTAAGAAGAATAAAAAGTTGAAATGGAAAAAAAAAGGATGTTGAAGAACAATAAGTTGAGTTAGATAGGTCCTGCAGCTCAAAGGTGAGCTGCTTGTCCAGAAGGGGAGTAAAGTTATGGACTTGGGTTCACAAAGGAGCTGCAGCAATGACGCAGCAGTGTGAAATAGCATCACAAGGGCAGCACAGATGTGCAGGCACCAGAGTCCAATGTTAGCAGCTAGTGTCCAGGAGCAACAAGAAGTTGAAATCCAACACGAACAAGAATTTTAGTTGTAGTCGGTTCACTTACAATGAACCCAAGTTCTTGGATATGTTAGATTACATATTGAGTTATATTGGTTGAGTGAGTCCATCATCATAGAAAGGGACAGTTTTCTTGGACACAATTGACCCTGGAAATCAAGGAAAAATCTTATATATTGTACCTCTAATATTCTCTCAACCGTACATTTGTTGTAACCTCCTATTCGTCTATTCCAATTTCAAACAATGTTGTCTGACCTCCCTTAGTACGGCCATTAACATCACATTACCAATCTAATCATTATTTATCAAAGTAACAAACATACTGCAGTGCCATCCACTATGGGGGAGGAGCAGCTAAACTAAGCAAAATCACAAAAGTAAAAGTACCTGATTCTCAGTTAAATTTACTGTTACATCTTCTGAACATCTTTTATCCAGAACTATGCCAGATCGTCTCTTAACTCTAAATACCTCACAGTCAGAATCATCGGTATCCTGAGAAGCCAATGCTTGATCAGTGCATAAAGGATAAACATTAATCATTCCATTCTCTGGACATGAGCTAGAGAATGTTCTTCGGTTAGAACTCATACACTCCTGCAAAAGTAAGTTATATAAAAGTTTTAAGTTACCCAAATAATACGCAGAAAAAAGCAGAAGTAGAGAAGGTAGGCATCATACATCACTTTGTGTAGAATATTCCTGGGGTCCATGTGCAGAAGTTATTGTTGATAATGTAGGATATGGCTTATTCAGATCATATCCAAGAACATCTACCTCTGAAAAGGTCTGAAGTTCAGGGGATGCATCAATTAGGATTTTGCAATATGGGAAGTATTTAGCATTGTGGTCAATGCCATTGGAGAAATAAGGATGCGTGCTAGAGCCATCACTTTGAGATATTTGTTTTCCTACTTCATCCAGTATTCCAATTTTCTCTAACTTCTTTGATAGTTCCTCCAATTCAAAGATGTCTTTCCTCACAAAAACAACACGGTCGCGGTTGCAAGAGCACTTCCTAATCTCTTCCTCTTCAAAACAAGGTAAATAAGTAAACAAGATAATCACAAATGAAGCAAATATCTGTAATCTGTAATAAGTGCAAAACGACCTTACCATGACAAAGGCAAATTGCATCGGCTCTGCAGTTACACATAACGTGAGCTACATAGCAGTCACGTTTGCATATCCCACAGAGAACTGTGGCATCAATATCTGCTTTATAGCATGTACGGGCACCCATTTTTGCAAGTGACCAACGAACACGGTGTTGGAAGCGCATTAGCTGTACAAAGGGGGCCTTCATATAGCTCTGTGTACGTGTGTCTCCAGTTAATGTTATATCTCCATGATCCGACATGGAAAACTCGTTAGCAAAAAATGTTGTTTCTTTACAAAGAAGCTCCTCGTAAGGTAATACTGGTATCCTCTTCAGAAGTGCATAACGCTGACTAGCAACTGCTCCTAGAGGAAACCATTCGGCTGTAGCAAAATTTACTGCCTCACCACAATTGAAACCTGACATTTGTTCAATGGTTTTCAATAAATTATAAAATAAAATAGAAGATTCAATATGTTGAATAGTTTTAGAAAGTAGATGACTGCAGGTAATTCATAAGAGATTTTACCATGGCTGAAACCAGAATGATAAGCTCGGGGAAATGTCACAACAAACTCTCCAGGTTTTTGTACGGCTCTATAGACTGGAACATGGTGATCCAGCAAAATATTAGGTGGGAAGATTGTAGTCTTCCCCAAAAGAACATCAAATGCTGCACTTTCCCCTTCATCTGATAAAATTTCGTGATCATATACATGCTCACGTACCACTTTCTCAAAATCAGAAGCAGCACTTCCTGGAATACCATACCATGTTTTTGAGGCTCCACAGTGGTGATAGTTAATACTGGAAAAATGATAACTCACATGAGAATAACAGAAGTGTCAATGAGCAGTATCATGCAAAAAATAATGACAAAAAAAATATAGTGGGAATATTTTCATTTATACTGCCACTTGAGATGTGCATTTTATTATCTATACCATTAGCCTGTGTCAATGACATGTCAGATCAGACCCCACATGTCATTGACTAGCTTGGTGGTATAGATGAATAGTTCCCCACAAGTGGCTGTATGGATACAAATTCCCATATATCTTCACCTGTACAGGTAATGATCTTCCACATGCCAGGCAAACATACTAAAGAGCATCCCAATATACAGCATCGGATCTGTTATTCCCTGAAAATATATGAAATGTAAGTAACTAAAAAATGCAGGATGGAAATTCATGAGTGCGGTCTACTCACTGGAACTGCAGCTCTGAGAAGACGCAGTGTAGAGTTCGGTAACCGTGAGAATCTCTGGATCAAAGCACGGACAAAAATACTTTATGATACCATCATCATTGCCAGAAATAATCATAAGATCACCAGATGATCATAAAATATCAGGGTTAGAAACCTTGACGAAGAAATAACAGAAGGAATGTGGATTTCTTGAGTAGAAGAACGTGCCTATTGTTTACCAAATACTCAAACAAACTAGACAAACTACATTTACTATTTTAGACTGGTCCCTACTATGGAATGATTATTAAATATAAATTCATCACATGTATCATTTTGAGCAGAACCATAACACAGAATATCAGCAGATTGTATCCAACCAATATGGCAAAATAGGTAAAGCAGTGCAAGAGAAGTTTTCGGCATTGTGTAAAATTAATTAAGTACATAAATGCCTGTAGAAACTGGGGCACAAAATAAGTACCTTCAAGCTCCATTTGCTTCTCCCAAGCTGGTCATTAGAAGAAGAAGAAAATGCACTACCATCAATATCACATGCATATTCAACAGACTCCATCTTGCCAAAAGCTATTTCATGCCAAAACTCCTCTTCCATATACCTTGATGGAAGACAAGCAGCACTAGAGTATCTTCGTACAAATTCTTTATTTGCCATCTTCTCGAACTCCCGAAATGTGTACTTCCTGATAATTTATACTAACATGTTATGCAACGCAAACAATTAAAACAGCATATCATGCACTGTGCAATATGAATGGCCATACAAACCTTCCACCCATGAAGAAGGCAAACTTGTCATCCTTGGACCATTCAGCAAGACGGAGGGGCTGAACTCTGGTCGTAAACTTAAGTCCACCTAGTTCCTTCATTAGTACAGTGCCCGCAGGTACCGAAGCAGAGATCGGTGAAATGATCTTGCATATACCTGAGAAATTGCACATGGTCACACAACACAATATTCACAGAAACTTGCTTAAAAAAATCCATAACCAGAGTTGTGAACAAATCCATGTGTGAGCATTGGTTCATTTTGCTCAGCAGGCACATGGAACTCGAAAAACCATTATTTATAGTGCACACCGATGGAGATTATGAACACATACTACGGTAACCAAAGGGGCTGTATGATTCAGATCTGAGTGCATTGTTTAAAAAGCCAAGATTTATGGGGCGCATCTCAGAAAGGTTGCCAGCGAAAATTTCTTCCGAGATGCCAAAACATGCAAGGTGGCAATACATAGGCATCTAAACTTCGCAATTATCTCAGTAGGTCCCTACACTTGAACAATTTGTCATCTGAGACAATTTAGTAGTTTAGAGACAAAAGCGGCACCACAGTGTAAGTATAGAAATTCTCATTGCTAATCTCTTCATGTCGTTTTCATGCAACTACATCTGTCAACCATTAGTTCTTTGTTCATTATCAACACTTGACCTTGTTACCTCAGCTAGAAGAATATAATCAACAAAGGATACAGTTTACAGAGAAGCAACTATCACCATATTTTGCAGCCACAGGGGAAATTTTGCTGAGATAGACCATTGGATCCTCAAACTCCTGGGTTGATGGAGAAAATACAGGGCAATCTGGAATCTCATCAATCCAATCTAGGCTAGATAGATCAAACTTCTTTACTCTGTGTTTCAAGAATGGATCTCTCATGGACCCTCCCTCTCTCAGTGATGCATCACAACTTCTGCGCAATCTTGCCCCGTATGATACAGATTTCAGAGTAACTCCATCCTTCCCTGCCATTATCCTAGAGGCATTGGTCCCTTTATCTAAACACTCTGAGCGCAATGACAGAAGTCACTTGTCCTTTGAAGTCCCCAGCTCAAGAGAATCGGTCTTCTTAATCTGAGCACACAAGAAGAAGCAATTACTAATTCTGTTTGAGCACCGTATACACATTTCATTACTAAATTATAGCTACAAATGGCATATTGTAATGGAACCAAACTAAAGTGAAGTGGACATAGCTTAAAAAGTTTGTCTCAGCTGATGTAAACAGAATATCGCAACCCAAAAGGAAGAGTCTTATCGAACAAATGTAAATAAGTAATTCATCAGCATGTGTCAATTGTGCTTACTTTTCCATACCAGTCTATATGCCTAAAGGCCGGGGCTGAATTCTACAAAAGGCGAGCTCACTAAATTTATTCCCGCAATAAAGCCACTGTAGCCAGTAGCCACGCAGGTAATACTCAGAATACACGTGTTAGCATGCTAAAAAAGTCAAACTCTCCTGTTGATACAGAGAATCCAACAGCTGTGCACCATCTCAATCACGAAATATAGGAATTTAGTTCAAAATTCCTTCTCAGATCACCTACAGATCAGATGACATAAACAAAAGAGTTCATATTAAGAAGCACTAGAGTTATAGCCCACCAATCACATCATATCATATCATATCAAACCTATATCATATCAAACCTATCGTCGGAAACACAGGCAAACATAGCTACTGAAGTGGTCAAATCCTTCCCAGAAATTGGTCAAATCAATGGAACAGTTGGAATTTAGAAACACCTCAAAACTAACGACGAAATTAAGTGTTAGCCACATTAGCTCAGTTATCTGAAGCAAATTCGTCGCCTGGAAAGGAACAGGCGCGTGAATAGTAAGAGAATTACTCGGTACGCGGCACCACGCGAAACTACGAGTTGAGCGAGCTGCTACAGAACTCATGGAATCAATCGTCAAATTAGACCCCGCATATGCAGGCACTGCAACTCAGTTTACCAAACAGTCCGGCAAATCATAATTTGAAGGGGAAATACAAACTTAACGAAGGATTAGAACAGATTTCTTCGACGAACCGACAGATTGCAGGCTTAGTTTATTTATTATAAAAAAAAAGCACTCCCAATTCGAGGTGAATAGAATCGTATGACTCAAAACAAGCAAAATAATAATAATAATCAGAAAAAAAAAGTCCTAGTAAAAACATGAGCCGAGTCCACAAGGCCAAGCCAATTCTGACGAATAAAACAGTTCCCGCAATTTTGCTGCGCGAATTCCATAGAAAACGACGAGACCGCTTCCTCTCAAACACAGTATACTCAACCACCCACAGTGCGGGTGCACCCGCTCACCAATTCCCGATTAGCAGTGCACGGAGCCGCAGATCGCTCACCGTCTCATCTCGTCGCAGCTTCCAGGCCCGAGACCTCCTCAAACGGGGACCCACATTCCCCTGAGGCGGCCGCTACCGGCTTCCCCCGCGCGCTTCGATCCGCCGCGCCCGCCCCTGCTCCGATCCGCCGCGTCCCGAGCGTACGGAACCGACTCCCGAACTCCGGCGCGGCGAAGACTGCGGAGCCCGCGTGGGCGTCGGGGGTCAAGTCGAAGGAGGAAGCCCTCGCGGCGACGCTCCGGCCAGCGAGCGAGCGCCGAGGAGGCAGCAGGAGGAAAGGCCGAAAGAGGCGGACGGGACGGAGGGAGGATGAAAGAAAGAAAGGAGAGGAAAGGAAAAGTGCGGGTGATATTTAATAAGCGATAACTACCTGTACTGCCGGGACGCGGATGAGTCGCTGATCCAACCGCGCCACAGCTAATATGCGGATTAGAATGTGGATTAGCGTGGGTTTTGGCTTGCACTTTTCCTTCTGGTGCCGTGGTGGTGGATGGGGTAGTTGTGGTGGCAGGACGTCGTCACGGGGCCGTCTGCTTCCCCCAACAGCACCAATTACTGCTCTGCCCTCCGTCAGGCAATGTACTCGTACTCGTACGTATGGTGTACAAGTCGTTGGACTGTCCGCGTATGGCTGCAGAAGTGTCAGCGATTGTCTTGTGACATAACCATACTGCCAGACTGCAGACGATGCGATTTGTACCATTCAAAAATAAATTGCTAGAGATTTCCCGCTAAAGACATGTGATTTACAGTAGACATCGTGTGTAGCAACACATACATAGATTCGAGTCCTTTTCTTAGCAACCGTTACACGTAGATTTGACTAGCTGGAAGTGTCTAGATTCTAGACCTTTAGGTAATTAGGTTGCCGGGGCAGATTAGCACGGAGAGCTCTGTTAACGTCATTTGTCAAGTAGAGTGGACGGGATTAATAAAGAGACCTTGTGTAATCGCCTGCTTTGATTTTAAGCACAAGCAGGCGGCTTTTCAGGCTCGGATAGAAGTCATGAAGCCAAGCATCTTGTTTCTTTTCCCCACATGGTCGTTATTTGAGAAACTTTTGGTCGATTTCGTTCCTTCTTTTTTTTTTTTTTTTTCGTGGGTGCGCGCGCGCCGATGATGCCTTTTACATTTACACACAACTGGCGAAGCACATTTCGGCGGAGCAGCATCGCGGCCGCCCTGGCCCGGCCGAAAACCGGCTTGTCGGCAGCGAATCCGCGCGTCCATTGCCATCACGTTTGGGAATTCGTGATTCCTGCGGTACTCGGTCCCGGTAGCAGAAAGCCGCTTGATTGGACGAACCCGTGGCAGCGGCACAACGCCACAAGCGAGGCAGGCAGCAAATTCACCAGCGCTGTAAAGTATATCGGACGCAAATTGTAGGCGTGTGTACTAGCTGCCAGATAAATAAACAGAGCACAAATCCTAAAGGACAGCGGCCTTGATTAGAGGAAAGTACCGCCGCACCAGAGAGCAGTTAGGCTTTGCGTTGCTTGGAGTAGGGATTGTCCCTGTAAAATAAGGAAAGATTCCATGCTTTGAATAAGGGGGGATGACGTGGAAGCAAATAATTGAAGTGGGCGAGCGAGCAAAAAGTGGCATCTCTGCCCCGCTCGCGCTTGATATGTTGTTTTTCCTTTCACTTTACTTTTGGCCAGCTCCTGCTCTGTCAAGTTGCATTGTCCAGCCCATCCATAGAAGCAGAAAATTAATACTACTCCAAAAGGGGAAGCTTTTTGATGTTAATGGCCTAGTACATTGACTTTGAGTTCAGTCTAACCTTGCCCCTATATACGCACATGTTTTAATCATCCGTGATGTACTACTACTAGCTTCTAGGCTCACCTCATCCACATGTAGCACTAGTAGTGTAGGAAAACGCTGCATATAGGAAGACTGTTTCAGGTAGGACTATAGATGACGATGATTCTCAAGAGACCCTGCGCCAGGAGAGCCACACGCAGGTTAGATATGCCGAACAGTTTCTCTCTAATCCACCTGGGTCTGGCGACCAGAACAGCAGAATTGAGTACCTGAAACAACTTGGTCAAGAGTAGTTGCGTCTTAATAGTAATTTAACCAAAAGATAATTGTGATGATAAGCTCATCCCACTAACACTGTGGCGTTTGGTCGCTCGCGAGGGGCAGGGCAGGGCAGGGGCAAAGCCTCGTTTCGTTGAGATATCGCCTGGTCTTTCCAAAGTGCCGTCCCTCTCCGCGCGCTCCGCCGGACAGCGACGTAGCCGCGTGTGTCCGTTCGATCTCTCGCCCGGGTCGCAAACGAGCAGCGAATCGGGATGCCAGCCGGAATCAGCAAGGGCAATCACAATCAGGCGAGCTAGGAGGGCGAAAGGGAACAAGAACAGACCAACAGTGACCAGCTGCACTGGGCGCTCGCGGCCTCCTCGCGCCACCCAATCACCGCCGGACAGCGCGCTTGCTTAGCTCGTTTCGTTAGGTTCGTCGCCGTTGACGACGGACCGGGCCGCGCGGCCGGCCCCGGGCTCCGCTGTCACGAACGCGTCCACGTCGTGTGCCCGGGTGATGACTGATGAGTGAGTGAGCCTGGCTGATTCTGGCTGGGGAATAATCGCTTCCACACGTGACTGAGGTGACTCGTCATTGTATTTACCCGTCCTGGCGACGAGCTAGCAGCGGCAGACGTCCGGCCGTAGCCGGTAGCCGGTCGCGTCCATGTCCGACCTGTGATGCGGCCTTTTTTCAATGTTCCTGTCCATGCGCACCCTCAGCTCGGCGAGAAGATGCCACGGCGAGTAACGAACGAAAACGTGCCAGTATAGTAGCTTTCCGTTCCTGCCGGTCATCATCGACTCATTGTCGTGAGAGAAAATACAAGTAGGAAACGAGGAATAGTCCGCATGGTAGGCACCGGAGCGTGAGGGATCAGTTTTTGAGGTTGAGGATAATATATGAGCTGGACTCCCTCCCTCTCGCCTAACACTCATCTTCTCTTCATGGACCTCAGGATGTACAAATAATAATCCGAAAAAGAAAAAGACAGTGCTAACGGCGGACAGTGTCCAATAATTCGCCTCCATAATAACTCTCCCTGCTCATGTCCTCTCGACGCTCGCGAGGGAAGGTTGGCCTTTTCCACTTTGAGCAGATTGAGATCGCCGTGCCAGGCAGAAAAGCTGATTTGCGCGGCGGCAAGCATGCCGTCGCTGTCCTGTCGCCGTTCTTCGTCGTCAGCGTAGTACTTTTGAGCTCGAACTAGTCGATCAGCTGCGGCAAGCATCGGGCGCGGCCTGACGAGCTCGGTCGGACGCACGCACGCACGCGCGCTCCATCACGAAGCGTTGGCACACGTCACGCTTCGCACTGTAGAGAGCAAAAGCGAAGCGTGAAGTGTGCAGTAGGATTGCGGGAAAGGGAAAGGTAGATGCAGCATAGGACAAGCGGAATCTCAGGACGATTCGCTGCGAAAGCGAGAGCAGGCAAAGGCAAAGTTGCTCCGAGAGGACGGAAGCCCTCGTGCGCGGTGCGCCCACACGGCTGGTGGCAACTGTTCCGCCGGCGCGTTGGTTAGTTGTCCACCTGCCCAACAAACAGCCCAAAGGGCATTGAGGAATCTGAGAGTAAGTTGGGCTAGATCTCGTCCATGGCCTTGCTCAGGCCCATGAAGATTCTTTGTTCAGCCTTTGTTGAAAGTTGAAACTTGAGCTATTTATTTATTATCTGAAATCGTCGAAACGAGCCACATCTTTCATTTCATGCCTATCTGATGTTCGCACTCATCTCTCTCCATAATAAGCACATCAGGATTCAGGAGCACAGGCTTTGATCTATTTGCGATGGTAGGAGGCATGCAGGTCAATGTCCACGGCGGTAAGCTAAAATGTTCTCTGGTGAATATGTTTACCTCGTGAAATCATGATCAGTGCCACTAGATAAGATACATGGAGATGGTGCATTTCCTGTGCTGCAGTAACTCTACACGAATCGGAGTCGTAACATGACCATTTGTGAGAAAGAAACCAGGGGTCCTAACTCCTAACCTTGGTGGAAAACATTCAACCAGAGCAGTCTTAATGGCCGGCACAAAAGGTGGAAACATCCAACCAGCAGTCTTTAATGGCTGGCACGAAAAGGAAGAGGAAGATGCGCAGACGAGCAGAAAAGACACAGGGGCAAGTTAGTTCTCTGGCAATCGGTGGTGGTGGGTGCTGGTACGATGCACGCTAGCGTTACATGGCAGTACAACGCTACAACCAGGGCCATGTGTTTGATCGACCGGCCCATCATCATCCGCTCCCCCTGGACAACGAGTCCTACGGTATGTCCAACACAGCAGCTGCCGCTACAAGGGCGAGGGACGTACGGAGTGGAGTGATTTGAAAGGATGTAACCGATCAGTTGTCACAAGACACCACCGCCAACTGTCACGCGCTCCTGTCTGTCGCTGGATCGCCCTCCAACACAACGTAAATACCGAATCCCGTGATTAATCATTCACACCGCTCAAAATCTTGTTATAGACAAACATAATCCTAGTGATGCTAATCCATACCTACCTATCATATTTCTATAATTTCTAATATTATTATATATTAAACAAGGAAGGGCTTTCATCTCGCATTTTTTTTTTATACTCTTGTTTGTGACCTGTTGGAACAAATCACATCCAACAATCAACAAATGATAATCGTTCCGATTCCAAATCGTGTTAGGTTTTGTGCAACTCACGGTTACTAAGTAGTGTCAATTGATTCGATTATATTAATATTGCAGTATTAATGTACTAGTAGTACTAATAATAAGCATTTTATTAGCTGCCACCCAAGGAATCAAAGAATCATCATAACGCATTAATCCCAGCTAGTCCCTACACCTAGCTTTACAACCTGCATATGGATCAACAAAAAAATGAAAACGAATCGGATTACTACAATACCGGACCAATCGATCATCCCTAACCATCATTGTGCCAGTAGCTTTCGCAAGAGACCCTGATCACGTTTTTTTTTGGGTAAAACCTCAGCTGCTTGACACGTCCGCCCGTACCCTGGCGCCGGCGCCGGCCTTGCGTCCGCGACGACGGCCGCGGGCGCGGGGCCTCATGACGACGGTCTTGGACTCGCCCCAGGCCGAGAAGGACTCCCGCTCGTCGTCCGAGTTGTCGCACTCGGGGAACGGCCCGTCCGCGTACCGCACTGCGTCGTAGCACACCGTGTACGTCATCTGCCGCGCCCTAAAGGCGCGCATCGCCGCGCGCTTCTGCGGCGTCATGATGGCGTAGTCGGCCGTCATGAGCCCGAGGAGGTCCTCCTGGTGGGCGGCGCCGTGGCGGCGCGGGACGCGGAGCACCGGGTCGGCGCGGGAGCCGACGATGGCCAGGTCGGAGAAGTCGGACGCGAACGGCGCGTACTTGTAGTTGACCTTGTACTTGCCCCCGTCCGTGGCCCACGCGGAACCGTCCCAGATGGTGGCGTACACCGCCATCGGCTTCGCCGGGAAGTCGCCGCCCATGTCCGGGTGCCGGATCACCTCCCGGATCGGCGTGTCGTCGATGTAGAAGCTGCATACATTGAACACACGTAATCATTAATAATCACTGATCGATCAATGTAGAGTTTACAGCTGGTGACTGTGAATTTGTGATGCGTACATGATGTGGGTGGGAGCCCAGAGGACGGAGTAGCTGTGGGCCTCGAGGGTGGGGTCGAAGGGGAGGAGGTAGCGCTCCTCCCGGCCGTGGCTGGTGCTGCCGTTGCCGTAGACGTTGGTCTGGACGCGCCACTGCCCGCCCCACCGGCTGCCCAGGAACTCGAAGTCCAGCTCGTCGTGCGTCTTCTCGTACACGTCCCCATTAGACAGCTGCAGCATCAAAAGCATTGCACAAGCATTATACACTGATGATCATGTGTCAGTAGTCACGGCAATTCAAAACATCATCATGTGTTAGTTGGAATATCTGAAGGTTGCTACCTCGAACAACCACACACATAGCAGTTGGATATTCCATCAACCACTGGAACATCATTCACTGCAATCACTGGGTTTGTGAATAGTAGCAGTAAAACACGGAGGACTATCAATTCAGTAGCATTAACTATTTTTTTTGGTGCGCCTAATAATCAATCATCAGGGTGGCGTGAATGACTGAAGAGGGAACATTTATTCCCGGGGCCAGGCGGCGCAGCCTTTCTGGGCTGCAAAGTCCAAGCAGTCCATGTGGGACGCCCTGTAGCGTGCTCTGCGGCGCAGGACGGCAGGACATGGGCGCGGCAGGGCCTCTTGCGAGGGCTCGCCGGCGGGCGGTTGCTGAATCCGTGTTGACACGCCATGTGACCAAGCACGAACCAACGGTTCGAAAGAGCGGCGGCGGGGATACATACGCTACTATAGTAAAGAAAAAGTCCCCTTTGGAGAGGAATGTTCCGAGATGGAATCGAATCCAAATGTTGCAGCAAAGCATCGATTCGATTCGATTGAGAAGGAAGGAACACTCACGTAGAAGGCGACGACGACGCCGGCCGTGTAGTCCTTGGGCAACTTGATGGACGCGCTGAAGAAGCCGTGGAGGTAGTAGTCCGACGAAATGAACCCGGAACCTGCGCGGACCGAGCAGCTCATCAGTCAGAGACCTTGTGGATGTGGACGGCAAGAACAGAGGATGGAAGACTCATGCCGTCATCCGCAAGAGAAGGAAGGGTGCAGGAGGGATTAAAACTCTGCAAGAAGGTGAGTACCTGACCGGCGGTCGAGCAGGAGGCGCACGCTCCTGTCGTCAGAGGAGCGGACGAGGTTGCCGTCGCCGAACAGCGGCGAGAACCGCTCCTCGAAGGCCACGGTCGGCACGTCGAAGGCGGAGGCGGCCACGGCATATAAGCACGCCCAAGTCGCGGCGGCGAGCAAGACCGTCAGCGAGACCCTCGCCTTCGCCGCCATGGCTGGCCGTATAGCAGAGCTTCTGCGCCGCTCTCTGCCTCTGTCCTCGGTTTCCTCCTCGCCCTCCTCTCTCCCTCTCTCTCTCTCTCTCTCTCTCTCTCCCCTTTCCCCGCTTGTGCACCGGCGGGCGGCGGCTTTCGATCAGGAGCCTAAACCCCGACGCGTTTCTTGCCCTGGGCTGCAACGATCTTGGCTTGCTTTATACGCGGTCATGCTATGTTGGCCGGAGCCCGGAGGCGGGGGAAGGGGAATAGATACGCGACGCGACGCGGCTGCGTTCGTCATGCGCGGACGTTGGGTTGGGAGCCGCCTTTTCCGCCGCACCCACAGCCCATGCTGAGGTGGACTCGGTTAGTGCGGCGTGACTGTGGAATGCGGATGATAACAGTCAGGATCGGGGAAGGTTACATACAGGAGCGATGATGGGCAGGACTGTCACTGTGCTGTGCACCGGCTTGGCACGGAAAAGGAGCGGGAACGTGGTAGGTAACGGACTAACGGGCGATTAATAAGCAGGCAACAGCTAAGCTCTGCTGGCGACGGTGCAATGCGTGCATCATCATGCATGGTCCTGTTTCTTTGCCACTCAAAAGACAGCCACGCCACAGTGCACCTTATCGTGTTTTCGCTCGCGGCGGAATGGCTGCAGCTGGTGATTAATGTTACGTATAGGAAGGAGGCTTTGGGATGGCGACGTGGTTGGATTTGTGGACGGATGCGGAGGGTGGTTTTACGAGCCATTACTCGCGTCTGGTGGAGAGATTTATCACAGGGAAGACGACGTGCTACAGTACGTGATGAGGCTAGCCCGAACAGTTGGGCCGGAGCCGTCCAGGTATGCTTTGACCGTGTATTTATTTGTTCCGTATCGCGTGGCCACCGGTCGTCCCGGCGTCGTCGGAGCGCCACCCACCGTGCCCGTTGCTTTCACCTGCCACTGCCACCGCCAGTGTGGCGCGTACCGCTACATGCATGGTGTCCAACGAGGCACCAGCTGTACAAAAGAAACGCATGCAACGTCGTCGTCCTCCTCCTTGTTGACCGTTTATCCGGCTGCGCCCTGCGCGAGCGCTCTTCCTCCCGTGGCACTGTGGCATCCAAGGCGGTAGCTCCTCTTCAGTCTCACGGTAGCAGACGTGATCAACCGTACCTCAGGGCCACTGATCAACCTAATATATATACATAGCGCCGCTGAGTAAGTGCATAACCAATGACAGTGTGTCATTAAAATATTGCTACGTAGGGAGTACTTTATCTCGGTGCTACTGTTGCGTATCTGCCAACCAAGAAAAGAGGATCATAGACGCGTCAATCACTACAACAAAATACTGGTAGTGGTAGTGGTATAGACTACTCGCACAACAGCGCCGCCAGGACCGAAAGTGGCAAGGCCGTATTCATTCACAAAATCATAAAGAATAACGGTGGCCGCACAAACGACATGACTAGGACTCCGTAATGTGCCATGCCCCCAACACGACAGGGCAGGGCCCCCTTTTTCATGTGCGCCGCCCCCCAAGAACAAGGCACACATGGTCGTGCCTGCGCGCCGCGTCAAAGCTCCCGTGGCTTTTGGAAACAGGCAGCTACAGGCTAGGCCGCCGCGCGCTCGCGCTCGCGGACGGGGTCTCACGCAGTCACGCTCACCCGCCAGCCAGCAGCGGCCACCCACCACACCACACCACACCACCAGCCACCTGTTCCCTTGGCCGTTTTGCCGCCATCCACCGGCTGGCGGATGCAGCGGGCAGTGGCCGAAGGCGCGCTGTTCTCCCCGTGAACTCTGTGAGAACAACGCGCCTATTGTGTCCGCGGGCGTACATGAACCGATGGAGAGAGAGCCGCGCGCGTGCGATTTGTTGGGTTTCACGGGCGCGCATAGGACTGGGGAGCTAGAAAAGCTGTCTGCGCCACCCAGAACACAGTCCATATTTCGATAGGATAGGAGGAGGATCTTTCACGGGAGACGGGACCGGCCGTCTGGACTCACAGGAGACGGTATAATTGTCAAATACAAACGAACTTTCGATCTAAACGAGTCCTAAAGCAAAGCATGGCAGGACATAGATACGCCAGCGTGTCAGTTGTGAAATATACTAGCATCAGAAGCTTCTACTGCATCTTACGAGTATGTTATATATAGCTGTGCCATCGTTTTTGTGGGGCATGTGGCCTGTAGCGCTTGCTCAATCTCCACCGTGCTGGTCCATGCTTAGGCATGCAGAGATAATAATAGTGCTTGCGGTGAACGGGTCTCAAGCTCAACTGCTCGAGGGGGCCGTGTGCTGGTTTCCACTTGCCAACAGCTGTGCCACGTGCGACAGTCGCGATGATGCTATGGACAGCTTGCCATAAACGCCATGACGTGGATTACACGTAACTGGCCTTATCAGTTATACCGGTCCTTGTTCCATCACCATCAGCGACGACGTCCGTGCGCTAGGCGACGACACCAGCAGAGCACGCTCAGGTGGCACGGGCGTCGTAATGTTCTTGGATCCAGGTGGTTAAGAAGCCAGAAACAATTCTGGTTAAGAAGCCAGAATCCAGCAGCCAACACTTCGTGCCGGTAGCAGCTTTTACATCGGCGTGGACCCGGGAAAAACAGGTCCCGCGCTTAAGGTCCCGCGTCGCAGAACCGTGGCTGTTTTTTTTTTTTTTTTTTTAGAATAGGAAAAGAACGGTGGCTGGTATAGGCCGGATTCCGGAGTCCGGACACACCAGGATCGACCCCCATGTGAGTTTGTTATGGGCTTCGGATCATACGATATGGGCCTTGTCATTAGAAAGACGGCCCGGCCGTGAGTTCTGGAAGCCAGACATAACTGAATTGAAGTGGAATCAAAGGAATCCAGATTGAGGGAAGCTGAGGTGAATTTCTCAAAAAAGAGAGAAGCTGAGGTGAATTATTCCATTTTTCACTTATTCATTTGGAATCGAAGGGATAAGATTTGTAAAATATGCCTTGACGACTTGTTCTCCCGCTTACATATTCTAGCTCCAAGGTCCATTACTGGGGCTTGTTTATTCTAGTAGTACTCATACTTATTATAGTATACTTACACATATTTTTGGTATATATGTTTGCGATGCTCTCTAGCTTTTCAGGTTGATGACTCCATTCTGAATCATATACGTCATGTTCCAGACTGGATTGACGCACTGAAGCGTCCAGTAGGCCCATCCAAAGGTAGCATTCCCGTAAACATCTTGCTGAACTTTGGAAAACCTCTGGAAGTCCGTTATATTTGCATATTGCGGGGGCACAGCCCACGCGTCCGACCATTCTCCTATATAAAATACAAAAAGATAGAAATATTTATTTGTTCACCAGTTTAGTAATTCGAAAAATGCATGGTTTTGCCTGCCAGCAGACTGCTTACCCACAAAAGTGAGGGGCCACCCATTCTGATTTGTGATGGCTTTAAGTTCAGAGGATCGGTTATTCCTCACAAAGTCGATGTTCTGCTCTACAGTAGTGAGGTTGGCCAACCTGTCCTCGTAGAGGTTGTAGTAGTGTACGTCGAGGACGGTGCCACTCAAGCCAGCCATGAACTGGAGGAGCTCCGTCTGGTTTACTATAGCCAACCTGTTAGACATGATCACGTAGGTTGTCGACTAGTAATTACGCACTGTGTTATAGCCCTGCTTGTAGTATTTCTTCAGTCTATCCAAGTCTACGCCTGGTGCCAGCGGTTCATTGAGCAGCTCGATGGCCAAGAGGGCTGTGTTGTTCGTGTACCTGCAGTTGATTTACATATGGATCGAGCAGCGGGTTAGGCCTTAAAGTTTTAAGTTTTTTCACTCTTTCTTCGTCACATCAATTTTAACCGTTTGTATGGAGCATTAAATATAGGTAAAATAAATAACTAATTATAAGTTTGGTTGTAAATCATGATACGAATATTTAAACCTAGTTAGTTCGTGATTAGACAATAATTATCAAATACAAACGGAAGTGCTACAGTGCTTAGGATTGCAAAAAGTTACAATCTAAACGAGGCCTTAGTATTGTTGGTTCAATCATTAAAGCGAGAGAAAAGTATCATCAGTCAGTTTGCTATGAATTTGGTTTACTAACCTTTTTGCAAGGAAGTTGTTGGGGATGCGCCCCAGGACCGAAAGGGCTTAATACCTTCGACTTATGTCTGACTGATAGTTCCGACTGTATCAACCTGGCTCATGCCTGCAGGTCTTGGAGAGGAGTCGCCGGAGGCCGGATCTCCAGGCGAAGGCCTCCGGGGAAGACATGGAACTGGTCGATAGTGGAGACCCGGTGGCGACGATCGCGGCACAAGCGGAGACTGATTCTCTCCCCCCGGAGGTTAGGTCTCCACCTAGAAGCCCTCCTGGAGGTCTCGAAGCCAATCGACGGCGGAGGCTCGGCGACGATGACCGTCGTCCTAGTGGAGGTTAATCGACGGAGCCTCGCCATCTCCGGAGGCTCTGCGCGGAGAGGGCGGCAACCCAAGACTGCTTTCACCTGGACGACGCGCCGAGCCTAGCTGAGGAGCCTGAGGACAATTAATGGGCTTGATGGGCCTCTTACAGGCGGTGATGGGCCACGGCCCGTGGCCGTGGCCAGGGAATAGTGGACCAACCTACCCCTAAGGAGCCCATATGTAATAGGGTCTGTGTCTAGGATTTCAAAGCTCTCATTGGGAGTACGCTTGTACTTTCAATCTTGAGCTGGGAAACCACTATAAAGGGCCATGCCCCCTGTGTAATTGAAGGAGGATGGTCCTCTGGTAGCTGTAGGAGGATGGTTCTCTGGTAGCTGTAGCACTACCTGTTGTCGGACCCACATTGTAATTTCCTAATTTAATATTAAAAGAGAGACTCTGGTCTGGTTATTTTTATCCTCACTCTAAACCTGCTGGGACTCGGTCCCAACAGAAGTCGATGACCTGCACGGTTTGGTTGATGTTTGCATCGGTATTGCCCCACGTCTGTGACCCGTCCCTAGTTGCACTGTGCTCATATGGGTTTTGTGACCCCGGCGCAGCATGCAATGTGACAATAACACTAATGTTGTATTTCCTGTGAACACAAATTGGAATCCGTCATCTCCGTCTTCTTTGATGGACATATATAATACTACAAATGAGTTAGGTCGACAATGCTTCTTTGTTGAATGGAGATCAGAAGACACACTTACTGTCCCCAGCTAAATGCCTTGTCCAAGTACTGGACGGAGCCTCCAACGAAAGGTAGAGGAGGGTTGTCGCTACTGGCAATCCACCATCCAACCGGGATTCTCACCGCATTCAGTCCATTTGACGCCATGAATTGGAAGTCCGTCTCAGTTATGAATGTGGTCCAGTGGTTCTAGAAATAAATGTAAATAACATGAAAACCGATTTTGAACTTGGCCTTTGCATCGTATGCGTGATTAGCACGTGCTCTTCAAGTTTGAAACAACAGATACGGAGCCTGGTGGCTAGAACGGTGAGAGGCCGTTGGCCTTAAACCGGTGGAACGGTACACAGATCCCGATTAAGCAAATGAGAAATGATTGCGAATGAAAAAATAATTATTGGATCCACGAAGCCTGTGCAGTCCATATATGTTGATTATTAACAAATCAAATAAATATACTACTCGAGATCTAATATCTAAGTCTAAATAGGTATCCTAATTTAACTAGAGATCCACTATTTAAGTCCAAACCCTAATAAATTTTAACATGACGATGTATTTTATCATTCTGCTAGATTTCACCTCCCATTTAGTAGAGGTATAAGTTATTTAGTAGATGTGTTTTTTGGATACATATATATATCTTACCATGAGCACCTATCTTGCATTTGCAATGCCATAGCCATTGCATAACTGGTACTCCCCATATAAATCGGTGAGACTGTTCACTACAAAAACTGAAGGGTCGTTGTCACTCCAGTTTGTAGCCTGCTGGCCATAGTCTGCCGTTATATATTTCGTTGGCCTCACCTAACAGCATCACAAGGAAAGAAAAAATATTGTGAAGAGCGTAAATGTTAGAAAACTAATTAATAGTCTTTAGATATATAATACATAAGTTTTTTGGATGTTCTAGTTCCTAATTTATGCGTAAAAGTGATGTGCATTAGTTAGATTGTAACTTTAAAATATTGTAAGTTATGCGTTTCACGTAATAAGTTAAATATACAATAAATGAGCCTCCACGTTGATAATTAAAGTCTTATTATTAATAATTAGAGTCCTTATAGCCTCCATGTTGATAACCACGAGACAAACAATAGATTCTAGAAATTCTTAAAAATTCTTGTTATCAATTTGAATTTGAAAGAATCTAATCATCTTTGTAAAAAGTAAATGGATTCAAATTCAATTCAGTTGCGTCAGCTTTGTTAGTAGTAGGCCACAGCAACGCGAAGCACCACGTACGGTGTCTTTAACAGAGTTTTGATCCGTGCGTTCCAATGACCCTCTCGGGAAACTAAACAGGCTTGCACAAGAGCGTCCACAATGGTAATATTCACTACTATCCACGTATTTAGCTTATGTGAAGGTGAAATAAAAGAAATAAAACTATTTAATATTATTGGACCTACATGTTTCTCTCGTTGGGTCACGTGAACTAGATAGCTATTTGGGCCTTGTTTAGCTCCCTAAATCAGGGATGGTCGAATTTCTGCTCTGGCACTGTAGCACAATGTAGCTCTGTTTGTATTTGGTAAAAATTATCCAAACATTGACTAATTAGACTCAAAATATTCATCTCGTAAGGTACAACCAAACTGTGTAATTAGTTTTTAATTTTATCTACATTTAGTACTTTATGCATACGCTGGTATTTTAATATGATGGAGAATCTTCTTTTACATAGCGAATCTAGAATTCTAGATCCAAAATCTAGGAATTTTTGTTTGTCACGTTATATCTAGATAGCCAAATAGCTACTTGGTTGAGACGCACTGAATAACCACCGATGAGTAAATGCATTTTGTCAATCCTCCGCCTCTCGTTGGTCTCTGCGCATGAGGCTAATACGATGTAGATTTTTAAACGGAGGGAGTAGAATGTTAGGCTGTTTCTGGCCTCTGGCAATGGGACTGCGGGTCGCCATCATCAGCACGCAACACGCATAAATTCGATCCACGAGTTACTGTTGCCCCAAATCTAAATTAGTATGACCTTATTTAGCTGCCTTTAAAGTTCTAAATTTTTTTACTTTCTCTTCATCACATCACTCTTTAGCCGTTTTTATGGAGCATTAAATATAGGTAAAAAATAATTAATTATATAGTTGGTTTTAAATTATAAGACGAATCTTTTAAACCTAGTTAGTATATGATTAGACAATAATTACTAAATATAAACGAAAGTACTACAGTGCTTAGGATTGTAAAAATTTATAATCTAAACGAGGCCTAAGTGCTCCCTCCAGGCAGCTTTTGAAGGTGTAGTCAAACATCATGACACGGTCATCCAAATTAAAAGTTGAGCAATTATTTCTGTGTTTTTGCGTATCGATATGGAGTACCTGCAAGAAGAAACCATTTTGCGCCGTGATGCGCACTCGACTCCTGTCGTCCGAACGCACGAGCCGGAACGCCTCGGATGGCCCAGGTGTGGTTGCCGTCGCCACAAGGGCACCGGTGCTGTTGACGCCCCAGAACTGCCCGCCAATCACCCTCAAGTTAAAGGTCGTCTCGTTGATCCTCCACAGCTGCATCCATCGATAATAAAATTATTATTATATGTAGGTATTTATTTTTATTATTTATATATAGCATATACCCTGTAGGTCTCCCAGCCGGACGCATTTGGTCGGTTGGCGAGGACGGCGGCGCCCCCTCGTTGTCAGCGGACAGGTACATTTTCTGGGTGACCGACTTGAACTGGATTTTGGTTCCATCCTACAGTGCGACATGTATATATGACATCAATAGAGCTACAGTACACCCCCTCAAAAAAATAGAGCTACAGTACATGTATATACTGCAGTGCTTCCATATATACAGTGCACGCACCAGCGTGTCGTTGTTCTGAATGCCGTAGAAGAGGGACGGCTTCATCCAGCCCTCCGTCACGAGCCAGCCACCGAGGTTCACCGCCCGAACAGGCAGCTTCGGTGCTGTGGCCGCCGCATCAGAGTTGGGGAGGAGAAGCAGCCACGACATACTGCAGACGACAAGAAGAAGCGCGATGCTACTGCTGCCCATGGTCGGTGACTAAACGCCTAGCACTAGCAGGGCGCCGTTGGACAGCCAACTTAGACCCGATATATATAGAGCGACGCATGGATGCTCCTGAAGACGAAGTTGCTCTGTACCATTTAATTATATATCGCTCCTTGTCTACGCACGGTTCCATGTTGCAGATTTTTTTTTCTTTTGCTTAAAAAGGACAGTGCGGGGCTGGTCTCATCGTGCGCTCGTTTGCCATCCGGTGCACACGCGAGATGCAGATAAAAAGTGCTTTCACCACTTCCAATGCAAGTTGCAGAATGTTAGGCTGTTTATGGATATGCACCGGGGCAGCGGGTCGCCATCATCCGGACACAAATTCCACGAATGTACCCGTTGGCAAATCTAAATTATTATCATAGATACGGAGGAAGAGCCCATTTGGCCATTTGGCGCCCTGATGCGCACTCGGCTTCTGTATCTGTCCCAGCGCACGAGCTGGAACGTCTCGAATTGACCAGGTGTGGTGGCTGCCGTCGCTACAAGGGCACCGGCGCTGTTGACGCCGGAAGAACGATCTGCCCGCCGTTCACCCTCAAGTTGAAGGTCGTCTCGTTGATCCTCCACACTGCATGCATCGATGATAAAGTATGGGAAGTTGGCTGATCGAACGGCGACCTGCCTGCTAGGCATCATTAGTCACCGACCATGGGCAGCAGCATCGCTTCTTCTTGTCGTCTGCACTTACTACATCGTGGCTGCTTCAACCCATCTCTGATGCGCGGCGGCCACAGCACCGAAGCTGCCTGTTCGGGCGGTGAACCTCGGCGGGTGTGTAGATCGACGTGTTGACTTGCAACCGATATATACCACTATTATTGCAGTCTTGCTTTGCCGCGCAAGCGATCGACGCTGTCGCTCCTTGTCTACGCACGGTTCCATGTTGGACGACGTACGTACGACAGAGCCATGTTCCGGACAGTGCTTATATTTCCAGTTTGTGGAAACGGATGTCACACACATTTCTTCCAAATAGTAGGACGTGTTGACTTGCATTTCGACGACTCCATGACTGGGCCTGCCAAATAAAAGAGGTCAAATCTCCTTAAGATCCACCGTACCCTTAAACACAACACATGTAAGTCCTTTCGTTCCTAAAATTATAAAAAAAAAATTAACTACTCGTGTCAGTCTCACTTGTCTAATTTTAATCAAATTTATAGAGACATGTATCTCACTACGTCCGTGATGAATAACCGCAGCGGGCATTTTCGATTTACTGTAGCGGACACGGACGTCCACTTACGGTGTCACGCCACGGTAAATCCGAACGACACCGCAACGGATAACATAAGCCACCCACTGCGGTTAAGTCTGATTAAATTTAGGCGGTTAGCCCAGCCTGCCCGCCGTGTTGGACTTGGACCACGAGAATCCTCCGCGTTTGCCACTCCGATCTAGGTCTGATTAGATGTTCTCTGATGCGATTCGATTATGTTGATGCGGTCTGCACTCTGCACTGCCCTGGAGCCTAGGGTTTCGAGTGTTTGATTGATTGGGCGTTGGTGCGATCTGACCCGGTGCCTTTGTCGAGATTGGGGTCTGTTAGGTTGTGATTTTTAGAATTAGAAATAAAAAATAAAGCTGTTCCTTACTGTAGATGTTAGTTCTGTCTAGGGCTATATTTACATTGTTTGGACTTGATTTTTGCCCATCAGTGGTCCTAGCAAAAATATATCCAAGATTTTAGAGGCACTTATTGGGAAAGATAGATGGTTCAGTTCTACTTACAGACCTTGTGGTATGCCTCCTTTGGTCTATGGGTGCTTTATTTTCCTGAATAGCAGTAATGTGCTACTGTTCTATTCTATGGGTGCTTGGACCAACAATGTGAGACTAGTTAATGTGAGTCTAGTTATTTGATCATGATGCACTTCCTAGTGATTAAGAACATCAATTTAGTAGCTCTGTTCATTGAGCATTGGTTTCTAGGATCCTATCATTTTACTTCTGAATGAATTTATTGTGTGCAAATGAAGCTTGTTTAAGGTAACAGTGCAATACACTGCTGTATAAGACATGCTATTACTAATCAATAATCAATGCCTAGTTTCATAATAATCCATTATTCTACTTGAAAAATGATCTATGCCTTGTTATGTGGTCCTACATATCCTTCCACAGGACTTGCTATTCGTTTTTTCTAATCCCTCACTGGGACGTAGAATGGTTCATCTGTGCTAATAATATTTTTGCATAAGTTTATAGTTCTCATTATTCATGTGGGTATCCTGTAAAATATATTGTAATAGCAAAGTCAGCCATACATCTGTTCCAACTTGCTCAATTACAAATCATATTTCCACTTGAAACACATGTTTGTAAGCTTTCTGACATATTTCTATCTGTTTGATTGAAACAGATGCAGATCTTTGTTAAGACCCTAACCGGCAAGACCATCACTCTCGAGGTTGAGAGTTCAGACACCATCGACAATGTTAAGGCTAAGATCCAAGACAAGGAGGGCATTCCTCGGATCAGCAGAGGCTCATCTTTGCTGGCAAGCAGCTAGAGGACGGTCGCACCCTGGCTGACTACAATATCCAGAAGGAGTCCACCCTCCACCTTGTCTTGCGCATGAGGGGTGGCATGCAGATCTTTGTGAAAACTCTTACGGGCAAGACAATTACACTGGAGGTTGAGAGCTCTGACACCATTGACAATGTCAAGGCAAAGATTCAGGATAAGGAGGGCATTCCGCCGGACTAGCAGAGGCTCATCTTTGCTGGCAAGCAGCTTGAGGATGGCCGCACCCTGGCTGACTATAATATCCAGAAGGAGTCTACCCTGCATCTGGTTTTACGCCTCCGAGGTGGGATGCAGATATTTGTGAAGACACTTACTGGGAAGACTATCACGCTTGAGGTTGAGAGCTCTAACACAGTTGACAACGTCAAGGCGAAGATCCAGGATAAGGAGGGCATCCCACCTGACCAGCAACGTCTGATATTTGCTGGGAAGCAGCTGGAGGATGGGCGCACATTGGCGGATTACAATTGTCGACGTTAGGAACCCGGGGGTGTCCTAAGCCAACGAGTAAACGTATGTGTGCATAACCCGTTCGGATGGTGATGCAAGAAGAACACAACGATTTATCCTGGTTCGGGCAAAGAAGGCCCTACGTCCAGCGGGGGGAGAAGATTTGTATTATCTTGTACCTAAGTGCATGTACAGGGGTGAATACAAGCGAAGGAGAGAATTCGAGGGGGGGTCGAGTATAGAGCAAAAGAGTTATTCAGAGTCTAGGACTCTGCCTAGGCGTGTGTTCGGTTGTTCGTGAGATCGTTGTCCGGAGTTGGTTCTTCGTCCGATTGGGCCTCTCTCTCCCCGTTGTGTATCCTGGCCTCCCCTTTTATAGGCCAAGGGGAGGCACAGGGGTACAAGTGTCCTGGTTCGATGACGCAGTGGTGACGTCGCAGGTCGTGGTGGCCAACTCAAGGCCACTGTAGAGACATGCGCTGAGCATGGCTTGTTCTGTAGTAGCATGGCTCGGAGTTGACAGGCGTCCTTCGGAGGCGTGGTTGCTGACTGGCGAAAGACGCGATCCCCTGTAGAGGACGTGCGAGTCCCTGTTGGGGTCGCATCGGGAGTTGTTGGCGTAGCTTTCGAGGTCGATGTGGGTTGACCAGAGGGCGTCGACACATACTCGAGGCCCAGTCGAGGGGTAGCCTCGAGCGTAGTGGTTGAACGGATAAGATTGAACTTAAGGAATCCGATGTCGGTTGTTTGTCGCGTAGCGCATCGAAGGGGGCCTCGAGCGGCCTAACAGTGCTGAGTACGGCGTAACAGTGCCGTGCAGACCGATGCACGTCCCCAGTATGGGCGGTAAAGCAGGATTCGACCGCTGTACGGACCACTGTGCGGCTACTGTAGCCATACGATTGGACGAGGTTAGGTAGTTTTACATCAAATGCGCTGTCGGACGCACCCGGAGTTGGTGGATCGAGGGGGGGCTCGACCCTTGTCGTATCGAGGCGTCCGTCCCGTCGGGGCCTCGACACTTGACGCGGGGTCCCCCCCTCTCGAGTGATCATCAGTTGGTGACGTCAGTGACTTGTCGAGGGTTGCGGCCGAAGTTAAGTATTCTGTTGTGCGTCGGCCCGGTGTGTATTTGCCGGTGGGCCCCGGTGGGTCGAGGATGTACGGTCTGGTCTTGCATGTGTTTTTTCGAGGGTCCCCGTGAGATTAATCTCAGGGTAAACTCGGGGTTCAACCGAAAACAAGGGAGGTTTAGGGTACCCCTACTCTCGGTAACCGATAGTAGCCCCCGAGGCTTCGTGTTAGTGTTGATACTTACGCGGAGGCTCAGTTAAATGGACTCGGAGTGTTGGTCGTATTCCGAGGGGTGCGCGCGAGTGCACCCTTCGGGTGTAGCCCCCGAGGCCTCGGGTGAGTAGAATACTCGCCCGAGGTCTTTTATTTTCGGTTTTGGTCGAGGCGTGCTCGAATGATCGAGCCCCCGGGCGGTTGGGTCCTCTTTCGTCGAGGCCACCTGGTTGTCCGCTCCTTAGCTTCTTTCATCGAAGCCGGTCAGGTGCGAGCTCGAGTTTTTCGTTCGACCCTCACAAACCCTTTCGATCGGGTAGAGGGGGGAGAAGCGTTGTGCTACCCATGCTCGGGCGAGCATCAACGTCTCAGGTGAGCTGCTATCGGGAAATTCAAGTAAGAGCTCGTGCCCCGTTCGATAGGGGTCGACTAGTGGCCCTGAGGCGCTCTTATTCGAGCAAAACAGTGGGTCACGCGGATGCCAAACCCTTTTGATCAGGTCTGGTGGCTCGATGCCTCCCCTCGAGGGGATTCCGTCGTGGTCCCTTAGTTTTGCCTTGAATGTGTCCGAGGGGGCCTCGAGAATTCGTTCTCGAGTAAGGGACCCGCGTCGGCCCCCCTCGGTCACCCCTAACTCCGGTACTCGAGGGCGGCTGTTGAACCCTTTTTGAGGGCCAGCCTTCGCTCCCTGGAGATTTCGAGGGCCAGGGCCCGTATCCCGTGTCGTGGGAAGATCCGTCTGCGGATAACTCCTCTTGTCCGTCACGCGTGCCTTTTTATGCAGAAGCCAGAGCGGCGCGGTAGTGGATGATTCCTGTACTTAAAGCGCATTTCGAGGAGGATAACTGTCAGTTGTCATATTAGTCTCACTGAAGGCAATGCTTGGTCTCGTCAGTGACAACCTTCACCAACGCCTCGCGGTAAGCATCCTTCTTCGAAGTTATGGAACTCTGGGTGTGTTCTCTTTGTTGATGATGTCCTTTGTTCTTCTTGCTCTTAGGATCTGAGAAAGCGCTCGAACATCAAGTCCTATCTTATCCACGGCGCCAAGGATAAGTGGAACCAGATCCCCGAGCTAGAAGCAGCGCTCGAGGCTGCCCGGGTCGAGGCTGCGAAGGCGAAGGAGGAGGCTGCTGCCGCTCGAAGTGGGCTTGAGAAGGCGAAGTCCAAAACCACCTTGGCCCGAGAGGTGGCTGCCCAAGCCAAGGAGGCCGAGGCCAAGGCGAAGGAGGAAGTGGGAAGGGCCCTCGAGAAGGCAAGGTCTGAGGCCAGCGACGAGCTGGCAAGGGCTGGCGCGGCCCTTGAAGCGGTGCGGAAGGAGCTTGAGGCCTCGGCCTCTGAAAACGCTAGGCTTTCCGAAGCCTGGCAAGAGCAAAGGCGGAATGCCATTTCGGCAGGCGAGGCCCTCGAGAAGCTCAAGGAGGAGAATGCGTCGATGGTCCACGCTGGTGAGACACTTGCAAACGAGTATCTCGTTCTGCAAGATATGCACACGAAGCTCGAGACCCACGCCGTCGGTGAGTCTTCCTTCTTTTCTTAAAGAGTTTTTTGCCTTTGTTTTTTCTTAAGCGTTACTGACTCCGTTTATTTCCAGCCTTAAAGGAGGAGCTGACTCGGGCTCATCGCGACCTCGGCCTGCTTCAGAAGTCGTAAACGGCCGAGGTGAAGCTGACCGGTGAGCTCAGCGGTATGCTCGACATGGTCTGCGACAGCCTCGGCGTCCGTCGTCCCGAAGCGGCCGCGGATGACGTCCATGGGGCCCCTCTCCTTAACCGGTTGTTTGAGCTCGGCCGCATGGTTAAAGAGAAGGTGCGGGGCGCCCTTCATGTCGGCGTGAAGCGAGGGATGGCGGTCATCGGCTCCGGCTACATCTATGACATGGAGGTCATCTCCAACGGCTTCATCAGCGACCCTTCGAAGACTGACGAGGAGAACGAAGCCATCTTCATGGGGTTGGTCGAGGCTGCCGAGGAACCTGGCGGTCGTCTTGCAAGCCTCTTCGAGCGTGAGGTCCTTCCGCCTCCTGAGGATGATGGCCTATGAGCCAAATCTGGGCAAAGAGGCCTTTGTAAGAAATCTTGAATTTTCTGGTTTGCGAGGCTCAGGGGCCTCGAAACATTATCGAATGTAAAATATAACTTCACAAATTGTTTAGTCCCTTCCTTTCTCGCATGTCTGATAACGTTTCTTAAATTAGTGTGATGCATGTTCGTGCCCCTCGACGTGGGAGTGAGTGGAGGTACTGTAGCCCTGGGGCGTCGGGGGTCTCCTGGCTCGACAGCCCTCGACCTTTAGGTGTTCACATGGCATTTTCGACTAAGTATTTAGAGCGTATCGAGGTGCGTAGAGAGGATAGACTTTTGAGTTTTGAAAAAATCATGCGAGTTTTTTGGGGACTTCGGGGGGTTCCCCCCTTGTAGTCCCCGAGGGAGGTTCGACTCTGAGGGAGCAGAGTCGAGGCTACCTCTTATATGTATAAGAAGATTGAGCTTGTGATCGAAAGCATTTCGTATACAAAAATGTATGAAGAAGGCATCGACGCCCTAGGGATAGAAGCGACGTAGCTGTTCGATGTTCCATGCGTTGGTGAAGATTTCGCCTTTGTCGTTAGCGAGCTTGTAGGTTCTGGGCTTCAACACCTCTGCTATGATGAAGGGGCCTTCCCACGGTGGAGTTAACTTGTGGCGGCCCTTGTTGCTCTGTCGCCGTTGTAGGATGAGGTCGCCCACTCGAAGGTCCCTTTTGTGCACATGCTTGTCGTGGTAGCGTCGAAGCTTCTGCATGTATCTTGCGGAGTTGAGGAGGGCCATGTTTCGAGCTTCTTCAAGTTGGTCGATGGCGTTTGCAAGGACTTCTTCGTTCGTCTGCTCATTGTAGGCTTTTAATCGAGGGGACCCATATTCGAGGTCGATGGGGAGGATGGCCTCAGACCCGTAGACCATGAAGAACGGGGTGAATCCTGTGGCTCGACTGGGTGTTGTCCTTAGGCTCCACAGGACCGAGGGCAGCTCGATGGCCCACTTCTTTCCGTATTTCTTCAGGTGGTCGTAGATTCTAGGCTTGAGCCCTTGAAGAATCATCCCGTTGGCACGCTCGACCTAGCCGTTAGTTTGAGGATAAGCAACTGCAGAACAATTCACACGGATGTGATGGTGATCGCAGAAGTCCAGGAACTTTTTGCCGGTGAATTGTGTGCCATTGTCGGTGATGATCACGTTGGGGACCCCGAAGCGATGAATGATGTCAATGAAGAACTCACCACTCGCTCGGAACGAATGTTGGTGATGGGCCGAGCCTCGATCCACTTGGTAAACTTGTCGATGGCAACGAGCAGGTGGGTGAAGCCTCCAGTTGTCCTTTTGAGGGGACCAACGAGGTCGAGCCCCCATATGGCGAACGGCCATGTGAGGGGGATCAATTGCAAAGCATGCGTAGGGAGGTGCGTCTGCTTGGCATAGAATTGGCACCCCTCACATGAGCGGACGAGGCTGATGGCGTCAGAGACAGCGGTCGGCCAGTAAAAGCCTTGTCGGAAAGCGTTCCCGACGAGGGTCCTGGGCACAGCATGATGACCGCAAGCCCCCGAGTGTAGGTCGTTGAGTAACCTTTTGCCTTCCTCGATGGTGATGCAACGCTGCAAAACTTCGGTCGGGCTCCGTCGATAGAGCTCCTTGTCTGGACCGAAGAGGACGTAGGTTTTGGCCCTTCGCGTAATGCATCGAGCCTCGTTTCGCTTGTCTGGCAGCTCCCCTTGAGTAAGGTATTTGAGGAAGGGCTTACACCAATCGGCTTCGTCGCTTGCTCGAGGGGTTGATACCTCGAGGTCCATGACCTCGACCCCGGTCGAGGGGGCCTGGGTTGGTTGAGGCTCGACCCCCTTGGACGGATGTTCCTGTTCATCCGCGAAGTCAACTGATGGCTTGTAGAGATCTTTTGCGAAGACATCGGGTGGCACGGTGCCTCGGGTTGACGCGATCCTTGCGAGCTCGTTCGCAGCCTCGTTGTAGCGTCGAGCAATGTGGGTTAATTCGAGGCCGTAGAATTTGTCTTCCAATTTGCGGACCTCTTGACAGTATGCTTCCATTTTAGGTTCGTGGCAGCTCGAAGCCTTCATGACTTGATCGATGACTAACTGCGAGTCGCCCCGGGCTTGGAGGCGTCGAACCCCGAGCTCGATAGAGATGCGTAGTCTGGTCATGAGGGCCTCGTACTCCATGACGTTGTTCGAGGCTGCAAAGTGGAGTCGAATCACGTAACGCATGTGAACCCCGAGGGGCGAGATGAAGAGCAGGCCCGCGCCCGCTCCCATTTTCATCATCGACCCATCAAAGTACATGGTCCATAGCTCGGCCTGGATCTGTGCGGGCGGTAGTTGAGCGTCGGTCCATTCGGCCATGAAATCCGCCAGCACCTGTGACTTGATGGCCTTTCGCGATGCGAAAGTGAGGGTCTCGCCCATGAGCTCGACTGCCCACTTAGCGATTCTCCCTGTGACCTCCCGATTCTGGACTATCTCCCCGAGGGGGAAGTACGAGACCACGGTTATCGGGTGGCTTAGAAAGTAATGTTGGAGTTTGCACCGCGTAAGGACTAGAGCGTACAACAGCTTCTGAATCTGAGGGTAGCGGGCCTTGGTCTCCGAGAGTACTTCACTGACAAAGTAGACTGGCCTTTGAACGGGCAGGGTGTGCCCTTCTTCTGCCCTCTCGACCACTATGGCCGCACTGACCACCTGGGTGGTTGCGGCGACATAGAGGAGGAGGGGCTCGGCCAGATGAGGAGGTACTAGGATCGGGGGCGAGGCTAGCATAGACTTAAGCTTTGAGAGGGCTTCCTCGGCTTCGAGGGTACATTCGAAGTGCTCTGATTTCTTCAAAAGGTGGTAGAGGGGCAACGCCTTTTCCCCGAGACGGGAGATGAAGCGGCTCAGGGCTGCCAGGCATCCTGTGACCCTCTGAACGCCTTTGAGGTCTCGAATGGGCCCCATCTTGATGATCGTCGAGATTTTCTCTGGGTTGGCCTCGATGCCGCGCTGAGAGACTATGTACCCTAAGAGCATGCCTCGAGGGACACCGAAGACACACTTCTCAGGGTTCAGCCTGATGCTCTTCGCCCGGAGGCATTTGAACGCGGCATCGAGGTCGGAGACGAGATCCTCGACTTTTTTGGTCTTGACCACGATGTCATCGACATAGGCCTCGACCGTCGAGCCGATGTGTTCTCCGAAAACGTGGAGCATGCACCGCTGGTACGTTGCCCCGGCGTTTCGAAGGCCGAAGGGCATAGTAACATAGCAGTACATGCCAAAGGGGGTGATGAAGGAAGTCGCGAGCTGGTCGGACTCCTTCATCCGGATCTGGTGGTAGCCGGAATAGGCATCAAGAAAGGAGAGGGTCTCACATCCCGCCGTCGAGTCAACTATTTGATCGATGCGTGGTAAGGGAAATGGGACTTTAGGACATGCTTTATTCAAGCCGGTGTAATCTACACACATCCTATATTTCCCATTTTTCTTTTTGACTATTACAGGGTTAGCTAACCACTCGGGATGGTGGACCTCCTTGATAAATCCGACCGCCAAGAGCTTGTTGACTTCTTCCCCGATGATCCTGCGCTTCTCCTCGTCGAAGCGACACAGGCGTTGCTTCACCGGCTTAGACCCGGGGCGGATCTCCAAGGCGTGCTCAGCGACTTCCCTCGGTATGCCCGGCATATCCAAGGGACTCCACGCAAACATGTTGGCGTTCGCGCGGAGAAAGTCGACGAGCACTACTTCCCATTTGGCATCGAGGGAGGCGCTGATGAGCAGCGCCTTCCCCTTGGAGCAACTCGGGTGGAGAGGGATCTTCTTTGTGTCCTCGGCAGGCTCGAAGCTACCGGCATGTCGCTTGGGTTCGGGGATCTCGTCAGCGAGGGCCTCGAGAGTGGCTGCAAGCATTGCCGACTCCTCGAGGGCTTCCGCGTGTTCGATGCACTCGACGTCGCAGTCGTATGAGTGCTCGAAGGAGGGGCCGACGGTGATGATGCCGTTGGGGCCCGGCATCTTGAGCTTGAGGTAAGTGTAGTTGGGAACCGCCATGAACTTGGCGTAGCCCGGCCGTCCGATGATCGCATGGTATATGCCTCGAAACGGGACTACCTCGAACGTGAGGGTCTCCTTTCGAAAGTTTACAGGAGTACCGAAATACACCGGCAAGTCGATGCATCCGATGGGAATAGCCCTTTTCCCTGGCACGACGCCATGGAAGCCCCCAGTGCTGGGTTTCAGCTTTTCCATCGGGATTCCGAGAAGGTCGAGGGTCTCGGAGTAGATGATGTTGAGGCTGCTGCCTCCGTCCATCAAGACCTTGGAGAAGCGGGTGTTGATGATGACAGGGTCGACAACAAGCGGGTAGAGCCCCGGGTTCAGGACGTGGTCCGGATGGTCATCACGGTCGAACGTGATAGCCATCTCGGACCAGTCCAAGAATCAGGGGGTGGTGACTCGAGTGGAGAATACCTCCCGACGCTCCCTCTTACGCTGTCGAGGGGTGAGCCGGGCGGTAGGTCCCCCGTAGATCATGTAGCAGTCCTGCACCACGGGGAATCCATCATTCTTGTCATCGTTCTTATCGTCGGGCTCTTCCTTTTTCTCTTCCTTTCCTCGAACCGTACCCTCGAAATGCCTTTTGAGCATCCGGTAGTTTTCGAGGGTGTGGTTGGCCTGGCCCTTGTGATATGGGCACGGTTTCTTGAGCATCTCATCGAAGAGGCCCTTTTTGGGAGGGCCTCGAGGCTTCTTGCGCTCGACAGCCGCCATGAGGTCATCGTCGGGGGCATCTTCGCACTTGCCTCGTGGGTTCTTCTTCTTCTTCTTGCCCCCTTTCTTGCCGCCCCGGTTCGAACCCTCGGGGTTGGCCGTCTTGGCTTGCGTTTGGCCTTTGCCATCATCGAAGAAGGCGCCGATGGCCTCTTCTCTGGCGGCAAAGTTGGCCACGATGTCCATCAATTCATCGACGGTCTTTGGGGAGCACGCCCGAGCTCCCGGACCAGTTCCTTGTAGGTGGTCCCAGCAATGAAAGCCAGGATCACCTCTTCATCGGTGACGTGGGGAAGCTCAGTGCGCTGCTTGGAGAAGCGTCGAGTAAAATCACGGAGGGATTCCCTGGGCTTCTGTCTACAGCCTTGGAGTTCCCACCTGTTGCCCGAACGCACATAGGTGCCCTTAAAGTTCTCCTCGAAAACCCTGACCAGGTCGGACCAGTCATAGATTTGGTTGGGGGAAGCTCCTCAAGCCACCGTCGTGTGATGTCAGAGAGAAAGAGTAGGAGTTATCGAATGATGGCGCTGTCATCGCAGGCCCCACCAAGCTGGCACACCAGCTTGAAGTCAGCAAGCTAGAGCTCAGGCTTTGTCTCGTCGTCGTATTTGATGAGACTTGTCGGGGGTCTGAAGGGGCTAGGCAGCGGCGTGCTGCGAATCGCACGGCTGAAGGCTCGAGGTCCCGGCGAATCCGGGGATCGACGTCGGTCCTCGTCATTGTCATAGCGTCTGTCCTGATGAGCGCTGTAGCCTCACGCCTCGGCGTCACCGCACTTGCGTCTGCGGTGTTTGTTGATGTCGTGACGCGCATCACAGGGCTCGCGGTTGTCACGAACACGATCATGGGCCGGGACCGCCCCCTTCGAGCGG
Organism: Bothriochloa decipiens; assembly: GCA_023333625.1. Classification (NCBI taxonomy): domain Eukaryota; kingdom Viridiplantae; phylum Streptophyta; class Magnoliopsida; order Poales; family Poaceae; genus Bothriochloa; species Bothriochloa decipiens. Next base: position 47,709,403 of record CM041635.1, on the reverse strand, counting down.
GGGGAGTCTACCGGCTTGGTCGAGGCCTGCCTCTCATGCTGTGAGGGTTCGTGGTGTTTCCCTGAGGCCGCACCTCGACGCCTCGAGGCAGAACTCTCGGCCTGCTAGATGGCGGCCACCTCGAGAAGGCCCTGGATCTCCTGTCGGACTCGTTGGGCTTCAGGATTCGAGGGGGCCGGCATGTTGCGAAGAAGCATGGTTGTCGTGATGACATTCTGACTGGCTCGATTGAAGGCGAGACATGCAACCGTATCCGCGCCCACAATCTGCCGCTGTACTTGCCGCGCTCGGGCCCGAGCCCCTCCGCCTGGGGGATTCCGATTGTCTTGCTCGAGGGTACGCTCGAGCTGGCGCAGTCGCTCTTTGTCTTCGTCGAGTTTGGCTCGAAGCTCCTGGACCTGCGCGAGCTGGGCGATGCAGGCGCCCTGCGAATCGCACAGATCATTGGTCACGGCAGGGGGCCCTTCCTCCTGTCCTGCCAGGAGGAGGGGTCCACCTGTTGCAGCCGGTGGTGTGGACGTCTTTGCAGGACCGGCGTCGTCGTTGCCCGACGCGATGACTATGTCGACGTGGAAACACTCTCACGTGGGATCATAGTAGCTGGAGTCGTAGTTGGAGTCGGAGTAGAGCGGGTAAGGCATGATAGTCCGCCCATATTGTTCCACTTCCGGCCACTGTCGAAGCGCGCGAGGGCAGGCGCCGCGTGGGCAAGGGTTAATCGGGCGCTCGGGGGCCAGTACCGGTACCTCCCGGCACGCTGCTGTGCGTAGGGGGGTCCAGTCCATTCCCTATCCGCTCCAAAACCCGAGCGCACGATAGTGGAGTATGTTGAAGCGGCATTGTCGAGCCCAAATGGCAGTGCCGGTCGGACGGCAAACTGCTCATGGGGCAAGAGAGCCGTAGACGTGAGGGGCGCGTTCGCCTGGGGAGAAGCGTTCAACCCTGGCGAGCGCTGCCCCTCTTCGGGCCTTACGCGTAGTCGTGGGAGGCTCCTGGCCAGAGAGCTCAAGTCATCTGTCGAAGACGAAGAGGATGTGACAACCGTGGTCACACGGCGGCACCGCCCGCCCTGCGATCCATGTCTTCTTCTTGATTGGGAAGCGTGGTGGCAAGGGCGACGTGGGGCTCCTCGCGGAGTCCCTGAAGCACCCCCGCTTGGGTGCCCGGTTGAGAGCAGGACCATGTCATGGCTCGTGCCGAGCGACAGGAAGTCCAAACTCCCAAACCAGATCACTGAGCCAAAAGGGAGCGATGATACGAAATCCGCCATCTGAACAAAGCGGTTTGACACACACAGGCCCCTACCTGGCGTGCCAACTGTCGATGTTAGGAACCCGGGGGTGTCCTAAGCCAATGAGTAAACGTATGTGTGCGTAACCCGTTCGGATGGTGATGCAAGAAGAACATAGCGATTTATCCTGGTTCGGGCAAAGAAGGCCCTACGTCCAGCGGGGGGAGAAGATTTGTATTATCTTGCACCTAAGTGCTTGTACAGGGGTGAATACAAGCGAAGGAGAGAATTCGAGGGGGGTCGAGTATAGAGCGAAAGAGTTATTCAGAGTCTAGGAGTCTGCCTAGGCGTGTGTTCGGTTGTTCGTGAGATCATTGTCTGGAGTCGGTTCTTCGTCCAATTGGGCCTCTCTCTCCCCGTTGTATATACTGGCGTCCCCTTTTATAGGCCAAGGGGAGGCACATGGGTACAAGTGTCCTGGTTCGATGACGCAGTGGTGACGTCGCGGGTCGTGGTGGCCAACTCGAGGCCACTGTAGAGACGTGCGCTGAGCATGGCTTGTTCTGTAGTAGCATGGCTCGGAGTTGACAGGCGTCCTTCGGAGGCGTGGTTGCTGGCTGGCGAAAGACGCGATCCCCTGTAGAGGACGTGCGAGTCCCTGTTGGGGTCGCATCAGGAGTTGTTGGCGTAGCTTTCGAGGTCGATGTGGGTTGACCAGAGGGCGTCGACACATACTCGAGGCCCAATCGAGGGGTAGCCTCGAGCGTAGTGGTTGAACGGATAAGATTGAACTTAGGGAATCCGATGTTGGTTGTTTGTCGCGTAGCGCATCGAAGGGGGCCTCGAGCGGCCTAACAGTGCTGAGTACGGCGTAACAGTGCCGTGCAGACCGATGCACGTCCCCAGTATGGGCGGTAAAGCGGGATTCGACCGCTGTACGGACCACTGTGCGGCTACTGTAGCCATACGATTGGACGAGGTTAGGTAGTTTTGCATCAAATGCACTATCGGACGCACCCGGAGTTGGTGGATCGAGGGGGGCTCGACCCTTGTCGTATCGAGGCGTCCGTCCCGCCGGGGCCTCGACACTTAACGCGGGGTCCCCTCCTCTCGAGTGATCATCAGTTGGTGACGTCAGTGACTTGTCGAGGGTTGCGGCAGAAGTTAAGTATTCTGTTGTGGGTCGGCCCGGTGTGTATTTGCCGGTGGGCCCCGGTGGGTCGAGGATGTACGGTCTGGTCTTGCATGTGTTTTTTCGAGGGTCCCCGTGAGATTAATCTAAGGGTAAACTCGGGGTTCAACCGAAAATAAGGGAGGTTTAGGGTACCCCTACTCTCGGTAACCGACAACAATATCCAGAAGGAATCCACTCTTCAACTTGTCCTGCGTCTTAGAGGTGGGATGCAGATCTTCGTCAAGACCTTGACTGGCAAGACCATCACACTTGAGGTGGAGAGCTCTGACACAATCGATAATGTCAAGGCAAAGATCTAGGACAAGGAGGGCATCCCACCTGACCAGCAGCAGCTCATTTTTGCTGGGAAGCAGCTGGAGGATGGGCGCACCTCAGCTGACTACAACATCCAGAAGGAATCCACTCTACATCTTGTCCTGCGTCTTAGGGGAGGCATGCAAATCTTCGCCAAGACGCTGACTGGCAAGACAATCACGTTGGAAGTGGAGAGCTCTGACACCATTGATAATGTCAAGGCCAAGATCCAGGACAAGGAAGGGATTCCTCCAGATCAGCAGAGACTCATCTTTGCTGGGAAGCAGCATGAGGATGGGCGCACCTTGGCAGATTACAACATCCAGAAGGAATCCACTCTTCATCTCGTCCTTCGCCTCCGTGGTGGCCGTCTTAACTGAGGTAGTAGGAATCTGTCCTGGACAGACATATCATTTTTTTTGAAGTAAGACATATTCAGCTCTAAGTGCTTCGTCGTGTAAACTTTCTATACATCCAGTTCTAGTAAGTGTTTCGTTATGTACACTTTTTATATAACCTCCTGTGTAATAAACTTTATAATATAGCCAGTTGCATTTGTACTTATGTAAAATTATGCTTCTTGGATGCTTTAGCTTTTGTGTCGATCATTTTGGCTGGTGGTCCGGGTGGAACTCTTTTTCTGATGAGGATATGCTATGGTTTGAGTGAGGCCGTACTGTGGCTACTATTTCAATAATAATTTCAATAAATTAGTATATGCATTTGGCAGGGGCCTGCTGTTCTTCCCGTTTGTTGACTGGACTAGCAATGTGCTTATAAGTTGATTTATTTTGTTTGAGAATGCAGCCACTTTTTTTTTTAAAAAAAAACTGAAGGCAGTTGATTTAGGATGCTGGAGCATTTGCGTTAGTTGATTATGTTTGAAAGCAGGTTATATTGATCAGTATATGTTTGAAAGCAGGAAATTTAGGATGCTCAATAAAAGTTGCATTGATCAGTTTATGTTTGAAAGCAGGGAATTTAGGATGCCCAATAAAAGTTAGATTGATCGGTTATTGTTCAAACAAAAGTTAGATTGATCAGTTTATGTTTGAAATCTGGGGATTTTGGATGCTCAATAGAAGTTAAATTGATCGGTTTGAAAGCAGATTATATTGATTAGTATATGTCTGAAAGCAGGGAATTAGGATGTTCGGGCATTTGCGTTTGTTGATTTAACCGATGGGATCTTTAGGCGCTTAATAACAAGTTGCATTGATCTGTATATATGTCTAATAAAGCTGAGTCAGGATATTCATTAATCTGATATGCCCTGTTTCGTGCTGTGCGTGTTCTGGCTTGCAGTGTTCTGTTTTCGAAATTGTTGCTGGAGCATGACATTTTACTATATGTATTGTATTGGGTATGGTTTCCTTTGATAGCTGTTAAGCAATCGATTCAATGGTATTATCTTTGACATTTTTAGGAATGTCCCTGCCTGCTTTCGCTTGAAAGCAGGACAAACTTGTCATGCGGAAAATGACTAGCTTGAAAACGTAGTACTTCAGCGAGTACCAACGTCGACTCCTGCATAGTCTACCGTAGATGACTAGGCATGCAGATGTGTGACCTGGGTGCGAGGATGCGAGGGTCAGGTCAGCAGCCGATACAGTACCTTTTGCAACTTGGCCGGTTTGATGTGCTGTGAAGCTGTGATAAAATCACAAAATCAGCGTAGGCCACGTTTAGATTGCAAATTTTTTCAACCTGGACTACTGTAGCACTTTCGTTTATATTTGATAAATATTGTCCAATCATGGTCTAACTAGGTTCAAAAGATTCGTCTCGTGATGTACAAATAATCTGTGTAATTAGTTAATTTTTTACCTATATTTAGTGCTCCATATATGTGTCAAAAATTAATGTAATAGAGAGAGAGTGAAAAAAATTGGCTATTATGAATGAGCTGCCCAATTCTCGGCTTCGGCGCTCGATTCCATCGATCCTTTGAATCGCGTGCCTGCTGCGGTGCAGCCAGTGCATATTCGTCCAATCGCCCAGCCCAGCCACACATAAAAATGGGCATGCAGCCCGGGCCCGTGAGCCCGGCACGAAGCCCGCCTTTTTGGCTCGGCCCAAGCACGGCCCGGCCCGATGGCCAACGGGCCTGGGCTGGCCCGACACGGAGGGCAGGCCGTGCCTGGGCCACAGTAAAGGCCCGTGGGCTGGCATGGTGCGGCCCGCTATTTGAACATAGGCCCGATGCGGCCCGTTGACAATCTGGCCTGCTAGTCCAGCAGCCCACCATAGCCCACCATCCAGCAGCCGACATCCCAGCCCACCACCTGACCTAACCCTTCCTTTCCCCTCCGGCCTCCACCCCTCACTCCCTCTCGCCGCCGCCGCCCGCCGCTCTACACGCGAGACGCGACCGCGACGCAGGCGTATCGCGTCGAGACATGCGCACGCCCCCGCACGAGCCCCTCTCTCTCTCTCGAGCACGCTCCATGCCTCCTCCCACGCGGTGGCCGCCGCCCCTGCTCCCCCCGCGCGGTGGCCGCCGCCGCTGCGCCCCGGCCTCCTCGAAGCCGCGTACCCGGCCCCGAGCGCCAAGGGCGAGCTGCGAGTGCGCCGACGGGCGGCGCCGCCCCTGCTCCCCCGCGCGGTGGCCGCCTCCCCTGCGCCCCGGGCTCCTCGAAGCCGCGTGCCCGGACCCGAGCGCCAAGGGTGAGCTGCGAGCGCGCCGGCGGGTGGCTGCCGCCCTTGCTCCCCCCGCGCGGTGGCCACAGCCCCTGCTCCCCCGCGTTGTGGGCCTTTGGGCCGACACGGCCCACCAAGCGTGTCGTGCCTAGCAGGCCGGCCCGGCACAAAAATCTGCCCATAGTGCCGTGCCTGGTAGGCACGGCCCGCAGGGCCCGCGTGCCTTTTCGGCCCGTAACCTATCGGGCCGTGCCGGGCCGTCACCGTGCCGGGCCGGGCCGGGCCGTTGCCCATCTTTAGCCACACACGGGGTCCTGCAATTCATACATACTGGAATCGATGCCACCATCAGTAACCTGTTTCAAGAGTCGTTAATGCAGCTTTGCCAGTCAACTTTGAGCGCCATCGTAGCCTCAGCCGTTTCTCAGAATGGTGGCTTGCGCCGTCCTCCTGTCCTCCAGCAGCAAACGCTGAACGTTCCCAGTCCCGGCTCTGCAAGCTCGTACTAGGTGAAGACGCAGCTCCCTCTGCAAGTCAAGATCCGATGTGAAAGCGAGCGCCCGGAAGTCGCGCGCATCTCGTCACGGAGGTCCTGCTGCAATTCATATTGAAGACAGAGAATTGGAGAGTGCTTTGTCTGCAAGCCTGCTGAATTAAGACAGGGAAAATCCCAGTTCGTGGCAGAGTCGGCGTGGTCGTTACTCGTTCCCCCCTTCTCTGCCTGGACTGCTGGGCAGTTATATTGTCCACTCCACGATGCATGTGCTGTGGCACGTGGTAGGAGAATGGCCAGTTGGCCACCACTGCCGCGCGAGTTTTGCTTCCCTCTATGGCTCTATCAAGCTGCAGGCAAAAAAGGCTGAGCTATTTGTTTCTTGATTGATCTTGAGTGCCAGATGGACGTTCACCAAACACCCATTAGTCGAATCTAATTTAGGTTTTGGAGTTAAATAGTGTGCCACAGTGACAGCCCCCTCAACGTTCGACCCGAGGCCTGCATTTTGTCCCTCTAGAGCCGGTAGGACAAGGTCAGAGATTTTTTGGTGCTAGTCGTTGGAGTTGGACTAGGAAGCAAAACATTCGCGGATCCAAATGCGTGCTGGCGTCTCTTGTAATTTCAGCGTATAGGAGTGCGCGTGTGGGTCTGTCTTTGCCACTCATCAAGTGCATTTCATGACTGCATCTGCATCTGCATGACTGCATCAAAACTTGCAGTAAACGTGGGTTGAAGAGTTTCGTCGACTTTAACTTTACTATTCTGTGCCGGCCACAGCTGCTAGCTTCGACCACATGCACTCGGTACGCCTACAGGCTACATTTTTTTTTAACAATCAGGAGGAGCCAGGGGCTCATACTGCCAAAATTTATTAAAACCAAAGTGGAAAACAAGCAGGTTCAGAAACAAGTAACAGGCTACAGTTTTCTTGACTGAAAACCTGCATCCAGCACGTGTTGCAGATTTGAAGGGATCCATCCACCCGGAGTCCCGGATCAAATTCTTACGCATACCTTGGTCTGGACTCCGCAGCCATGGTCAGAGGCTGAGCGCCAACGGAAATACAGAATTAAGCTCTACGCATTTGCTTAGCACAAGAAGTATAGACAAACCGGATATCGATCCTATTAGCTATTCCGAGTCATCATGGGGCGCCTTAGTTTGCATCTCCCACCTCTTGGGAACTACGTCTACATCCCCGTCCGTCGGTCTGGATCCAGGCTAGCTGCAGGGCCGTGCAGTTTTTTCGCCGGCGCTTGGACTTGCAAACAAGCGAATCACTCCGATCCACACCACAGGCAGCTAGCAAAACCGGCTGAAAACGCCGGTGAGCGAGGTTCCTGCTGCTGCTGGTTCCTTTGATGCTTTCACCGCCTCCGCCAGCCCTATAGCGGAGATAAATTCCCATCGAGGGCCGCGGCAGGCACATGACAACCCAACCGCGGTTGTGCATGTACGACGCTATCATTACGACATTATATACCTAGGCCTTAGATCTTAAATTTGGCCATTAAATTTACTATATAGAATTCTTATTTTTCGTCATATTAAAATACCGATACATATATGGAGTATTTAAAAAAAACTAATTGCATAATTTTATTATACTTTGCGAAACAAATATTTTAAATTTAATTAGTCAAAGTTTAAATAATTTTTACCAAATACGAATAAAATGCTACAGTACGCTAATTTGATGCATAAAATGCCAGCAGGAACTAAACAAGGCCCTTGAAACGATCCACGACGACTTCGAGCGCGGTTCAGGGCGCGTTTGCGACCCTGGCTCAGCGCAGCCTGGCCAGCTCAACTGGACCAGGCTAGGTCGGGCCTGTCCCAAGTGGTGCAAGAGCACGTGTTTGGGCATCTGTATCAACAGAGCTCGGCCGAAGCGAGCTCGTGTTTGCGACCCAGCCTTCAGCCGGGCTGAGAGACCAACCGCCACCAACTACCAAACCGAGAACGTGTTTGGCAACTGGCTGTGGTCAGCCTGACCCAGGGATCAAAACAGATTTGAAGCTTGATCAATTGAGAATGTTTGAGACTTGAGCAAGGAGATCATGGACATAAGCATGGACACCACTAGCAAACCATACACAATCAGTGGTGACATTAGCACTAGGCCTCAGGCAAAGTTCACATTGCATTGCTGGCTACAAGGAATAATAAAACCAGATGAAAGAAGTACAACAGCATAAGTTATGAGAGTGGCCGAGAAGAAGAACAAAGGAACAGAATTGTAAAGCAAAATGACATGTAGCCAGCTAATTAGTCCATCCACATTGTCATCATCGGCCTAATGAATGATAGTTTCACTTCTTGCACATGTACAACGGGTAGCATAGAGCAACTACAACCGTAAGTAAGAACAAGATGATCATATTTTTGCAACAGGCATGCTTACCACCAGCTGGGGGATCAAAAAAGTCATTGGTGGCTACAGGAATAAAAAATTGGCCTCAGCTATCAAAAATGGATGGTTCATTTGTCAAGTCATTGGTGGGTACCAAGGAACAGAAAGCATGGAAAAAAAGCCAAATTAAAAACAAATGTCATGGCTGCCACAGAACCATTTTGCTCATTGCACTTCCTGCCATCAGCCATCAAAAAATGATGTTGTTGCTAAGGACAGCCACAACAGAACATCAGTGGATCATGACAGCCATAAAGAGCCATAGAACACAACAGAACCAAAACAAATAACAAATAGGTAGCCACCTCATGTAATTGTTTTGCATCACAGGCCAGTTGCATACCAAAACATCCACCAATAACAGACAAGTAGGAAGGCACAATTGAAGCAACTAGAAGCATGCAAATATGAAATAAAAGTAGTCAACAGAGATAATTAAAGGAGCAACAAGTTATAGGAGCACAACAAGCTAATTAGTCCATCTATATTGTCATCATCGCCCTCATCAAAACAGTTTCACTTCTTGCACATGAACAAGAGATAGCATAGGGCAAGTACAAGTGCTTGACACTGGAGGCAAAAATAGTTGTCAGCAATGAGAAGTAATGAGAAGCAAGTAATACTAAGAAAATCTGAAATAAAAGTAGCCAACAAAGGCTACAAAGAAGAGTAGGACCAGATTAGATGTTTGAAGACCAGCACATGAACAATAGAACAAGAATATCATTAGTTATGTTTCTAGCTCAGCAGAAGTTAGAGGAGCACAATGTAGCAAGCTAATTAGTCCATCCAGATTGTCATCATCGGCCTTACCAAAATAGTTTCACTTCTTGCACATGAACAAGAGATAGCATAGGACAAGTACAAGCATAAGTAAGAACAAGATGACCACATTTTTCCAACAGCCATGCTTACCAACAGAAAGGGGATCAGTGGGTAACAACATAGGTGCTGCCGATGAGCTGCTCCATGACTGAAGAACCAGCAACAAACCCACCCTCAAATGGAGATGAAACCATCCTAGTAATGTCATGTTTGACAACACACAAACTTAATCAAATAATGTGTAACAACATTGTAGAAACATGAACAGAATGGATAGAGTGAAACATAAACAACATGAATAACAGAATGGATGAACAAGTAACAGCATGAATAACAGGATGAAAGAAACAATAGAATGGTCTCAGCCTTGTCCACCAAATTATTACATCAACATCACACACACATGAGTTCCACAGCAGGGTACAACAGCTATTCAACAACATATTACATCAAGTAGTGTTTGTCCCCCTCCCTTCCCACATAGCATTGCAAATGGCATTCCTTATTTCAGTCATTTCAACAGAGTCTTGGTTTGGATGAGCTGGGGGCAGGTTGGTTGGATCAGATGACCCTGTGAAACCTTCCTCAGCAGGCACTACTTCATCAATACCAAAACCTAGGATCCAATTGTGTAAAATGGCACAGGCAATAACCAGCTTCACTTGTGTCCTATACTTGTGGAAGGGCTTATTGTCCAAGATCCTAAACCTGCCCTTGAGTGCTCCTATACCCCTCTCCACAGTCACTCTAAGTGATGAGTGCCTAAGGTTGAACAGCTCCCTTGCATTGGTGGGTCTATTCATTGGGCCATACTCAGATAAATGGTACCTAACCCCCCTGTAGGGAGGTAGGAAACCAGTTTTGCAAGCATACCCAGCATCTACCAAGAACATTTTACCTACACAAGACATCTACTATGAGATTTGTGTTAATAGGCCATGGAATATGTCATAGTAGATGTAAAATGTGGTTGTGCAATTACCTTCTGGCAAGCTCAAGCCATCTGCCCTGGCTACAGCATCTGCCAAAACAGTTGCATCATGGGCAGAGCCCTCCCAGCCAGCCAGGACATAAGTGAATTTGAGATCACAATTCACAGCCACCAACACATTTTGGGTGGGATCCTTTTTTCTACCCCTGAAAGCTTGTTGCATGCGCCTAGGAACCCTTGCTAGGAAATGTGTGCCATCTATAAAGCCAATTACATCCTAAAAACCTTGTGTCAGTCATTGCAACATGTCTAATTTAACTAATAAACCCAGGATGTTCATTTACCTTGAAATATGGATTCCATCTATGGCTTCCAAGTATCTTTGGGTGAGTGCTTGTGTTAGCTGGCTTGATTATTTCATTCCTAAGCTCACCCACAGCATACAACACTTGATGGAAGTGCTTGTGGACAGTTTGGATGGACCTCCTAAAGGACTGGTGGACAACCCTAAACCTCTGGTTGTGCCCTACAACATGTAAAAACATGGCAACCTGCTCCTCCACTGACACCCCCTCCCTATCAGTGACAAGACTCCTCTCTCTAAAAGTGCTCACTAACCCAAAAAAGGCAGCTCTCTTCATCCTAATCATAGAAATACACTCTGAATCAGTGGAGTGGTATATCATTGCCAGTGTTCTCTGTCTATGCTGTTCATTTTCATCCCTAATCAGAGCCACTGCTATAGGGTCAGGCTGGGGGGTTTCAGGTTCAGGGGTTTTCCTTTTCAGCCTACTGGATACAAAGGAAACCATAACAACAGTCAACGCAGCTGCCTTCCTAGATAGTATGTCACGGCTCAAACACAGATCCATCTACAAACATGTAAAAATGTAACATGAATTCAGCTTTGTACCCTGCTAAGGCATCAACATGAATGTGAAATGAATGCATATGAAAAGCACGGCTGCATCTTGTAAGTGATGCCTCCCAGTGCTATCTTTGGACTACATCGTCGACCAATCAGAAACAGTACTACATAAGCAGTGAACCCAAACTCATCAAGAACAAGATAATAGAAACCGAAACAGATCAAGAACATAGGTATTAAAACCAAACAGATTAAAAAAACAAGGTATAATAAACTTAACAGAACAAGAACATAGGTACTAAAACCTAACAGATCAAGAACAGGAAGGTACAATAAACTTAACAGATCATGCACATAGGTAGTGAACCTTACAGATCAAGAACCGTATAGTAGAACAAACCCTAACAGACCATGAAGAAGATAAGTAAACCGTAACACATGAAGAACAGGGAACCACAGATCATGAAGAAGGGGGTGGATTTCACCTTGCCTTGGGGTCACACGAACGGAGAGGAAGTAGATCTGGAAGTAGAGGATGCAGATCGAGAGGAAGACGAAGAAGATGCGCACGGAGAAGAAGAGGAAGACCAACGCCACGGAGTCCCAGCAGCAGCCGGGGCGGGGACACCGCCACGAACCTCGGGGCCGGAGCGGAAACCAGCCGGAGGTCGCCGCCGCAGCCACGCGCCACCAATCACCGCCGGTCTCTCACGAGGGAGGTGGAAGAGCAAGCAACGAGAGGAAGAACTCCAGTGGAGAGTGGCAAACCCTTATAAAGGCAGGCGAAATCGGCGTGCTTTCGCTTCGCGCGCGGCAGCCATGGCGCGGGAAGGAGGTTTCCCCTTCCCGCCAGAGCCCACGCGAGCCACCCCGCCGCCGCCCGAAATCGCCCGTGAGCGCCGCCACGAGCACGGCTCGGAGGAAACGATGAAAATCGTCGTTTCCAGAGAGCCAGGCGGAGAGGGCACTTTTGGCTCCCCAGAGCCAGGCCACCACGCGAGCCAACGCCGCAAACACGCCAGGTTGCAGCCCACGAGCGCAGCCGAGCCCGTGGGCCGCCCTCGCAAACGCGCGCTACATGACTGGATATTGATAAGCAAAGTTTCAAAGGGCGTCAAATTGTAGACTCTATGCTATTCCTAAAAAAATTATAGACTCTATGTTGGACCCACGTAGATGACTAGATAATGATACGCTGATAAGACATTCAGTATCCATATCTATATCTCTATATATGTATTTATATATCTATGTATATACCTATATCTATACCTATATATAATTATTATTATTATTATAATTATTATTATTATAAAAAGGAAATTTCTATCCGCCGCATACTTTCTGCCCGCCCGCACCACTTGGCTCCGTCTAGAATACGGGAGTGCACGAGAGATTAGAGTAGGGAAGAGAATAAAAAATAATATAGAGCTCAAGATATAAAGATACAATTGTGTAACTACTTTTATTTTAAAGTATAATTACTCGTTTATCTCTAATTTTTAAATTTTACACGTTTATCTCTGTTTTTTATAACCAAAGTCACCGTTTGCCCTCATTTTGTCACACAGTCAGCTTACAGCGATTAATAGATTAACAATAAATATTTAGAAAAAAAAGAAAATGAAAAAAGACTATCCTACCCCTTATCCTCTCCCGTCCTTCTATTCTCTTTTACTCCACCCGACCGGCCGACCCCGAGCTAACAGACTCGACGCTACTCTCGCGACTCCGTACGCGGCCACGCGGCTAGGGTTAGCACTGGCCGGCGAGGCGGCACGGCGGCGGGGCGGTGCTTCGGAGAGGCGACAAGGCGGCGGGGCGGCGCGCCGCTGCTGGTCCGGGCGCGGCGGGCCTCCGTGGCGGGCGGGCTCAGCGAGGCGGCGGCGCGACGCGGCGTCGGGTGGGGCTCAGCGAGCGCAGCACGGCGGTCTGGGCGGCGCGAGAGCGGCGCGCGGGCGGCAGGAGCGGCTCCTGTGCTTCTTCGCCTGTACTCCGATGGGCGGCAAGAGCATGGGGGAGCACCTACCTGGCTCCAATGGAGGAGATGGAGGAGGTCTTGCGCAAGAGCAGCAGGAAGCGTGGGGGTGGGAAATTGGATGGCAGCAGCGTGAAGCAACCAATCAAATTGGCCAATTTAGAAGAGATGCGTTCGTTCTTATTTAGAAGAAGATGCGTTCGTTCTTTCGTTCGTGTTCTGAATTCTGATTTCCGATGGAGTCAGCCAAAGGTTGCTCCTCAATTGCAAGACGGCAGAAACCAAATTAGCTCGTCTTATTTGGAACCTCTATTTTGTATATGCATATGTAGGCCTTTTAGTTTGATCTGCTTTGAAACTTGGCATAAATTTGGCAATGCAAGTCTGCAACACATTGCTGTTGTCCTTGTTATTGTTATATATTGTGCAAATATTATGTTGTACAAAGATTATGCTGAATTTCAATTTATAGAAAATATTATGCCTATATATTGTCCAAGATAAGTGCACAATAAATCTTTAAAAAAATTTCGGATTGATTCTTGTGTCATTCATGTCGACAGCCTGTACTTACTTCACGGGATAGGGGTAACTGGAAGCTTTGGTTATGAAAAACAGGGGCAAATATATAAAGTTTAAAAAACAGGGACAAACGAGCAATTAGACTTTAAAATAGTGGCAGTTACGCAAATGGCCCAATAGTTTTTGAAATAGATCAAGGTTCAAAATGTAAGAGATCTTGCAAAATCCACCAAAAATCATATGAGTGCAAGGGGGATTAGAGTGGAGAAGAGAATAAAAAACAGTACAAGATTCTAGATGCAAGGATGCAAGAAAGAGTGAACAAATAAAATGACTTTAATAGTTTTTGAAATAGACCGGGGTTCATGATGCAAAATTTCAAAGATCTTGCAAAATTCACCAAAAATCATAGAAAAATAAGAAAAATACAAAACTAGTTTTATTAGTTTCATAAAATATCATACATCGAAAGTCCCTAATTTGGTTTTAGATAATTGATGAAACCTAAGGACTAACCTTGTTTCTAAGTGAATGATTTAGAGAAAAGTAGTCCATGCCAAGTGGAGCCCAACGATGAGTCATGACATGAAGTTATGTAACCTAAGCATGGTGAAGATCAAGATGGGTTTGGCTTGATGGACCGGTTGAAAGTGTGAAGGGCAAGTTGAGGCTTCGAAGCGAAGGACCGTGCGACGGTGAAGCTTGGGCAAGACTTGGCGCCGATAGACCGACCAACGGTGAAGAGCAAGTAATATCGAGATCGATGGACCAAGACAGTTGCATGATGATATGGAGTGTCACGTGTCATGTGAAGACTTGGCGGTTGATGGATCGACAAAATGGGCTCAAGTCAAAGGTATAATCTATAGGGCCATTTTGTTTTACACTCAAGACACCATAGAGGGTGTGAGTGGTTTAGGATTGATAGCCGAATTATGAAGAGGGGAGATCTTCGGTAATTCGGTTCATGAGTGCCACTAGGTCCATCATTTTATGTGATTGCATTAGGATCTAGTGTGTAATGAAAAATCCTTTAAAAATGCTTTGAAAAATGCTAACACACATGCACATGGAGATGTCACTTGGTGGTGTTGGCACATTTGTAAAGGAGAAGAAGTTGGAAAAGGTTTGATGAACTCTTGTGAGAAAAGAGAGATGATGGCTCTTGGGTTGAAAAACTGCTTTGATCTACTGTGAATTTGGATCAAGTGGCTATGTGGGTTGTGTAGCCCTCTAAGTAAGCTTTCCAATGAGTCCAAGATCATCGAAAACGGAGTTCAGAGCTAAGAGATATGCCTGATTTAGTGCGGAGTGGTCTATGCCCATTTGAGCTATGGACGCTGACTGTGGACGTGTCCAGAGTGAACTATGGACACGTCCGAAGTGAACTATGGACGCATCCGAAGTGAACTATGGACGCGTCCGAAGTGAACTATGGACGCTACTCAGTGAGGTACACGGACGAGGGCGAACTTTGGATGTGTGGCGTTCGCGTCCGAAGACGTCGTCCGAACGCGTCGAAAGATAGATAACGGCTACTTTCGCGTGTGATTTTTGAACGTCTTTGGACGCGTCCAAAGATAGACTCCAGACGCGTCCGGAGATGTGTTCCGTAGCAGTTTTTGAATCGTGTGATTTTTGAACGTCTTTGGACGCTTCCAAAGATGGACTTCGGACGCGTCCGGAGTTCTCAAAAAATTGAATTCGTGGGGAATCTTTTTCATAACGGCTAGTGGAGCTTGGATGGCTTATAAATAGGTGGTGGCGGGCCCTTGGGGAGGTTTCTCGCCCATTCTTTCATTCGTGAGCATCCATTGAGCAAAAACTTCTCCCTCCTACTCATCTCTCTTGCTTGATTGCTAATCTTGGGTGAGATTGAGTGATTCGAAGTGCATTGTATGAGTTGATTCATCTAGTGGTACTTGCGAGTTGTTTGACTGGTGGATTTCTTATTACTCTTAAAGAGTACCGCTCCTAGCCGGCTTGGAGGATTGTTGGAGACGTTAGGAAGAGTTGGTGATTGTTCTTGCCCACCTCCGGTGTTGATTTGTAAGGGTTTCTTGAGCTTTCCTCGGCGGAGCGCCAAAAGCTACTCTAGTGGAATGCACGTGTCATTGAGTTACCTCACTTGAGAGTGGTGTCTTGCGGTTCCCTTGCGGGGGAGGGGGTGCTTTGCGGGGCAAGTGGCTTGAGGGTCACACCGAAGAACCATCTAGGTGTTGGTCGACACAACCGGTGATGTAGCTTGTCGGTGCACAAGTGAACACCGGGTGAACAAAATAATTGTGTCATCCTTTTGTCTCCCGGTGATTGGTTCTTCATCTTGTGATTGTTGTCATTGTGGTTGATTGGATATCATCTTGGTGATTGGCAACATCTTCACTTCACCATCGGTATAAGAATCACCTCTCTATCTTGTATTTACTTTCTCATATATATTATGTAGCTTGTGTAGAATTGGTTATCTTGCAAGCTAAATAGATTAGAAAGTAGTGACTTAGCCTTTGAGTGTCTTAGAGATCATACATATACTAGAATTGTCAATAGAAGGCTTGCTCACCATCTAGGCTAGGCAAAACCGTGGTTATCGCTATTTGTTTTACTAACAAGTATTGTCTAGTGAATTTGTAGAATTTTTAATAGGCTATTCACCTCCTCTAGCCATCTAGGACCTTACATATATCCATATATTTTACGAATCTTATTAGGTTGTGTTTTGTCTATTAATATGTTAAATCATCCTTACCTACTTTGCATGCATATAAGTTCAAATACATAGAGAATGTCCTATTAGTCATTGTTTCCTAAGCCTTCACTAACTTCCTGTTGTCCGATTCCTACCCAAGGTAAGCCTTGGTTCATAATCCTTGCTTTTTCATAATTATTATGTTTGTTTCTGCATTAAGTTTTGAGGAGAAAGATTTATATCGTCTATGTTGTTTTATCAAAAAAAAAACTTATTTGTAATAAAAATTTTGAGGAGAAAAGTTTAAAAATCTATGTAGTTTTGATAAAAAATTATTTGTATTTAAATATAGATTAGTCAATGGTGCAATTAATTATTTCATGAACTAGAATATTAGGCAGTATGTAATTCTTGACAAGAGCTGCCATGTAAAAAAAAGAGAGATTTTCCGTCATAATCATCCATGAACAGACAAATCCCAATGCATAAACAAAAAAATTACGAAAGTTGATATGATGGGTCAAAAAGCTATAAAAGGTTGATATCTATGAACAGTATAAAATGGCTACAAAGTTATAATATATGTATTTACATCTAAATAACTATACACTTTACAACAGAAGAAAAATATACCAAAATATATTTTAATTCGATACAAATTTAATATAGGACATTGTTATTTATTGTGAATATTAACTTATATTGTGAATATAGTAGTCATCATAAAGTAAATTATAAAAAACATAAAACATAAATTATCATTCACGTAATCATTTTAAATGACTTTTAGCATTTTTATCCTATTTTAAGGCACAGACGTATTTGCTAGTACTGTAATACCTAATAACAACGAAGTGAGATTAGCTACCGTAGGTAGTAAAATGTGCGGTCATACGGCTATCCGTCCAGCCTGCATCCGCTTGAGCGTGTCGAACCACTGCGCCATACGTCTCGTGATCTAGCGGCAAGCTCGCTGGCATACTGCGTATTCACATGGAGAAAAGCTAAAGGATCTGGATATACTATTAACAAGTAAAGATTCAAACAGTAACAGATTCCATCGATTTCCTATTCAATGAAAAATACGGGGGAGTACCTTCTTTTAATTTGCCGTCATAGCGCAGGCCGCATGACGCCTCTCCCGGCGGTGCCAGTCGATTAAATTCGTATTAAAGTCACCATCACCGTGGCACCGTGCTCAAAGCCTCGATATATACGCTGGAGAGTGGACACGCTTGCTTGCTTGCGCGAGCCCATAGTGCGCCTCTCTTTGCTCGCCAAAGCAACGCCAAAGCACGCGCAGGCGCAGCCAGCACCGCTTGGCATTATTCAATCCGCCCACGCGCAATGGCCGAGATGGGCACGGACCAGCGCGGTCTGGCCGAGGAGGCCGAGGCCGAGCCCGTCGGCGGCGCCGTCAAGGAGGAGGGCATCCTCGACGACGACGAGGACAAATCACCGATCGAGGAGGTCCGGCTCACGGTGCCGACGACGGACGACCCGTCGCTGCCGGTGTGGACGTTCCGGATGTGGAGCATCGGGCTCTTCTCGTGCGCGCTCATGAGCTTCCTCAACCAGTTCTTCTCCTACCGGACGAACCCGCTGGTGGTGACGGGGATCACGGTGCAGGTGGCGTCGCTGCCCGTGGGCCACTTCATGGCCCGCGTGCTCCCGGTCCGCAAGTTCAAGGCCCCCGCGCTCCTCGGCGGCGGCGAGTGGAGCCTCAACCCGGGGCCCTTCAACATCAAGGAGCACGTGCTCATCTCCATCTTCGCCAACGCCGGCTTCGCCTTCGGCGGAGGCAGCGCCTACGCCGTCGGCATCATCAACATCATCCGCGCCTTCTACGGCCGCCACATCTCCTTCTTCACCGCCTGGCTCCTCGTCATCACAACGCAGGTCAGCTAGTATATATAGCTTTGTTTTGTTCTGCAATTATCGTCGTCACCCTGCTATCAGCTAAGCTAGCCATCTGACATTTCTCGCTCTCGCTTCAATGGCGTTCAAGGTGCTCGGGTACGGGTGGGCAGGGCTGATACGCAAGTACGTGGTGCAGCCGGCGCACATGTGGTGGCCGGGGACGCTCGTCCAGGTCTCCCTCTTCCAGTGAGCACACCAGTTCCTACACTATCTTTACTTCAGTAAAATCAGTAAGCTGATGCTGTGCTACATTTTACTGTTATGGGATGCCGCTTTTTGAATTTTTATACTCCTTCGTACCGCGTTCTTCAGTTTGGTTGGATTTTGGTTGCCTTTTGTGGTTGTATTTTCGGACGCCGGCGAGAGCGACGCATTCTTGGCTTTTTAAAATTTTACAGTTCGACTCTGCTGGTATATCTCCTACACAGCTGCACACGTACGCATAGAGCATCTAGTTTGCCGGACGTACTTGGCGCATTGTAGTAAACTGACAAAACTTGTGTCTTGTGATATATGTAACCAAAAAAAAAAACTGGGGGTGTTGTGTCAGTGTTTCTTTAATCCTTTCTTGCGAGGTTAGCACTCTTTTAGTTAATAGTAGTACTACCTCCAGCCATTTAAGAGTCCGTTTGCTTCTGCTTCGTAGGGTGGCTTTTTTTTTGACATGACGTTTTATTTACACGACGCAGACCACTTATCCAGTTCTCACTCTAGTAAAAAACGAGAAAGCTGGAATTAAGAGTCAGAGAGAGAAGCACTGTCAAACTAGTCCCAACATGCTTCTGTTTTTTTTTGGGAAACATATGTAGTATAAGCAGCGTTGTCACCAAAGTTGGTCCCAGAACAGAGAATCTGACTGGCCGATGACATTAAATCGTTAACAAGACAATCGTAGTTAAATAAATGAACTTTTTAAGACGAGGAATCTTAAGAGCATCATGACGCATGATCGCATACGGGCTCTGTCATTTCAGTTGGACGTTCTCTTTTTCTTTAATAGTAATAATAAAATGGTCCTCTCACCAATCAAGTAGGAATACTAGATCAGAGAGGACTTGCTACGGTACTACCCCACCATGAACTGGACCTAGTGATGGGTTATGGATTGGCTGCAGCTAGCTGCAGCTAGAAGTGCTGGTACATGCAGATTATGGAATCTCCAACTAACATTGTTCACTGCTAGCAGATAGAAAATTTTGGCTTTGTGAACACGAGTCCCCCACACTCCCCACGCACCAAACGGAGCCCGCTAGCTAGCTTATCCCATAATCTAGATGCATTATGCTAGGACCAATGATCAAAGTCGGACCGCAGCGGAGGAGGCCAAAGCAGCCTTCTGCCTTCCCGCGCCGTGCTGCCGTGCCTTCTGCCCTCATCGATTCCATGGAGTTGAAGCCGGCCTCGTTTAGATCGCGAAAAGTTTGAATTTTTTTAAATATAGCACTTTTATTTATATTTAATAATTGATGTCTAATTATAAACTAACTATATTTAAAAAATTCGTATCGTAATTTATAACTAAACTATGTAATTAATTATTTTTAATCTATATTTAATGCTTTATGCATATAGTTAAAAATTGATGTGAAGAAGAGAAAAAAAATTTAACATTTTCTTCCATCTAAACATGGCCGTGGGGACAGCTATTGTCCGGATGTATGGGCGCCCTTTCTGCCTCGTTTTTCTGCCAGTTCTTGACAAACTCGCTTGGTTTCTGCGCGAATACGACCCTCTCTGTACCACTGCCGGCTTCGGCGTGATGTGAACGCGCGCTTGGCTGCGAGTTTTGACCGAGAAGTGGCCGGAGGAGGGGCAGGACCGCAGGGGGATTGGGGAGACCTTGCATAGTTGCATTGCGAGTCTCAAAAGAAACTGTGTGCGAGGCCTCGTTTAGCTCCTAGAATTTGCCTCTAGAATCCAGAATTAACGCTATACAGAATTTCTATTCTCCGTCACATTAAAATGCTGGCATATGCATAAAGTACTAAATATAGATGAAACCAAAAATTAATTGTATAGTTTGGTTGTACTTTGCGAGACGAATATTTTAAGCTTAATTAGTTAAAGTTTAGATAATTTTTACTAAATACAAACAAAATGCTACGGTACGCTGATGTGACCGCCTACCATACAAACTGCGGATTCGGCAGCGAACTAAACACGGCCCGAGTCGGAAAATGAGTGGATTGGATTTGAGAAGCCGACAGCGCTCGTGTGGTCCAGGTCCAAGTGGCCTTGAAAAGGCGCAGCGGTAACTTGCACTTGCACATGCTCATCCTGCCCATATGTGATGGACTGGAACTTGGATTTTGTTTACATACATACAGTCAACAAATAGAAAACAATGTGCTGTGGTGTGAGTTTATATAGCAACTGAACAAATTATTGTCGGCTTTCCTCAAAAAAAATTATTGTCGGTCATCGTCCAGCTGCTTTGCCATTTCGCTGATAAAATTGTGTGAACAACAAGTTGATCATGTAGGTTTAGGTTATGTTGTTGAGAAGGGGATCCCAAATCTCATGCTAGTTGACCAGAGACGATCTGTGACAAATACAGTATAATGAGGCAGAAATTTGAAGTGTACCCACTGACCCAAAGAGAATCCAATCCTATGTTTAGATCAAGTCATTTTTTTACAAATTAGCTAGATTTATAAAAGCTACAATTAATATTTGTATTCCAAAACGCATTTTATGATCAATATATTGATATGTATTGCGCATATAATAGCTGCATCTTTTCATTATAAATTGCTTGCATTGAGATGAAAAATACTTAATTTTACACCAATCTGATTAAAGAAAAGGGGAAATTTGATGAGGGACAATCCTATATCATTTCATGACATCATATTTTTAAAATACCACTAACAATAGCACTGATCATGTGTCCTTAATGTTGAATCAGGGCATTGCATGAGAAGGACGAATCCGCCAAAGCATCACGCCAGATCTCTCGTTCCAAATTCTTCGTGGTGGTGCTCGCGTGCAGCTTCGCTTGGTACGCTGTGCCGGGCTACCTTTTCCCGACAATAATGTCGATCTCATGGGTGTGCTGGATCTTCTCCAAGTCCGTGACGGCGCAGCAACTAGGGTCGGGCATGAGCGGCCTTGGTCTTGGTGCCTTCACACTTGATTGGTCCACCGTTGCTTCGTTCCTGTTCAGTCCCCTCATCTCACCCTTCTTTGCTATTGCCAACGTCTTCTTTGGCTATGTTTTCTTTCTCTATCTGGTCATGCCTATAGCATATTGGGGGTTCGACCTATACAACGCCAAGACATTCCCAATCTTCTCCTCGCACCTGTTCATGTCAAATGGCACTGAATATGACATCAAATCAATTGTGAACAATCAGTTTCAGCTTGACCAGCTCGCTTATGAAAAGAATGGTCATGTCAACCTTAGCGTATTCTTTGCACTCACATATGGGTTCAGCTTCGCCACCATTGCGGCCACCATCACTCATGTCGGGTTCTTCTATGGAAAGTATGGCATCTCCACTTAATACATAAGAAAATAGTGCTTTGATTACATTCAGTCCAAAATAAAAAGGACTCTAATTGAACTGAAATGCATGATTCTAATAAGTTTCTTTGTTTTAAATTGGGTATGCCAATGTCCAGAGAAATCTACCAGCGTTTCAGATCATCGCAGAAGGAGAAGACTGACATCCACACGAAGTTGATGAACAAGTATAGTGAAATCCCAGCGTGGTGGTTTTACTCATTGTTGGTGTTGTCATTTACAGTGTCCCTCATCCTCTGTACCGTACTAAAGCACGAGGTACAACTCCCATGGTGGGGCCTCATTTTCGCATGTGGGATGGCATTCATCTTCACACTTCCCATCAGCATCATCACTGCGACAACCAACCAGGCAAGTAAAATGTTTGCATGCTTAATAATCTTCTTTTAAGAAAAGAAAACAAAAAGGATAGATGTTTTATGTATTCTCATGCATGGCGATAATTCTATGTACAAAGGTTGATAGACCTTTCGAAAATGCCTTCTGCAGTCACCTGGTCTAAATGTGATCACTGAGTATGCCATGGGTTTAATTATGCCGGGTTATCCTATCGCCGTTGTCTGCTTCAAAGTCTATGGCTACATGAGCATGTCACAGGCTGTTGCCTTCCTCTCGGACTTCAAACTTGGGCACTATATGAAGATCCCTCCAAAATCCATGTTCCTAGTTCAGGTAATAAATAAAACCCCCAATGTAGTGTTCTTGTAAATGAATTGGTGACTTGCATAGAAGGAACAGAATGTACTAATCTTCACTTAATGTATTTACATAGTTTATTGGTACCATTGTGGCTGGCACGGTCAATGTTGGGACGGCATGGTGGCTGCTCGGCTCCATCGATAACATCTGTACGGGTTCTCTCCCACCAGACAGCCCTTGGACATGTCCTAATGATCGTGTATTCTTCGACGCATCAGTCATCTGGGGCCTTGTCGGTCCATGGCGCATCTTTGGGCCAGAAGGGAACTACAACGCCCTCAACTGGTTCTTCCTCATCGGCCTAGTAGGCCCAGTTATCGTATATGCTTTCCATAGGATGTTCCCCAACCAGAAGTGGATACCATTGATCAATCTTCCGGTGCTCTTTGGTGCAACAGCCTACATGCCCCCAGCCAGGGCTGTGAACTATAACTCGTGGCTACTTGTTGGCACCATCTTCAATTTCTTCGTGTTTCGATATCGAAAGAGGTGGTGGACACGGTACAACTACATTCTCTCCGCTGGGCTCGATGCCGGAGTTGCATTTATGGGGGTAGTGCTGTACTTTTCGCTAACCATGCAAAACAAGAGTATCGATTGGTGGGGTAATGGAGAAGAGCACTGCAATCTTGCACAATGTCCTACTGCTAAAGGGGTGGACTTGGGTGACGGCATTTGTCCAGTCTTCTAAACCTTGAGTTTAATGTCTCGACATGTTGTTGCTAGTTTAGCAATGATCTGTTTCAGTTATGTCGATGCCATGGATTTGTGGTGTATATGTGGAGTATAATGCAACTTTTCTTATGTGTAAAGTGTCATATTCGTTCACACTTTTTTGAGGAATTGAAAGGGTCATATTCTCATGTTCTTAGTAGTCGATTTCAGAGAATGAAAGGTCTAAACAATTGGGAAAAACAATGTGCAATAGGTTTATCACTTGGGCAATGCAAAAGCATGCTAGTTCCTGAAATCATACAAATTTAGTCATTACAAGATCATACCCTCCAACTCCAAACCATGCACCTCAAATCTGAGGGGGCATCACTATCAGGTAACGGTATTTGCCCAGGCCTAAATTCACTATCGCCGCAGGCTCAGAGCATCAATATAGACGCTTGACGCGCTCGCGCCTCACAAGCCGTACTCGCTCAGGTAGTCAGGGTGCGCCTCTTCTCTTTGCTAGGCCAAAGCAAAGCAAGCGCAGGCGCTGCCAGTACCGCTCGGCCCAAGAACGATGGGTGAGATCGGCACGGACGACCGCAGTCTGGCCGAGCCCGTGGGCACCGTCAAGGAGGAGGGCATCCTCAACGACGACGACGACGAGGACACGTCGCCCATCGAGGAGGTGCGGCTGACGGTGCCGACGACGGACGACCCGTCGCTGCCGGTGTGGACGTTCCGGATGTGGAGCATCGGGCTGCTGTCGTGCGCGCTCATGAGCTTCCTCAACCAGTTCTTCTCGTACCGGACGGAGCCGCTCATCGTGACGCAGATCACGGTGCAGGTGGCGTCGCTGCCCGTCGGCCACTTCATGGCCCGCGTACTGCCGCGCACCAGGTTCCGGGCGCCGGCGCTGCTTGGCGGCGGGGAGTGGAGCCTCAACCCGGGCCCCTTCAACATCAAGGAGCACGTGCTCATCTCCATCTTCGCCAACGCCGGCTTCGCGTTCGGCATAGGGAGTGCATACGCCGTTGGCATCATCAACATCATCCGTGCCTTCTACCAGCGCCAAATCTCCTTCTCCATCGCCTGGCTGCTCGTCATCACCACGCAGGTTTGCTGCCAACCAAACAAGCTAGCATCAGCTACTACTAGCTAGCTAAACAAGTGACACTGACTTGGTGGAGTTAATTTCTCGTTCTTGCTTCAATGGCTGGCTGGTTCATCAAGGTGCTTGGGTACGGATGGGCAGGGCTGATGCGCAAGTATGTGGTGGAACCGGCGCACATGTGGTGGCCGAGCACGCTCGTCCAGGTCTCCCTCTTCCGGTAAGCACATGAAGTTTCACTCCTACGCTATTCTTGCTTCAGTAAAACCAATAAGCTGGTGCTGTGCATGCTACCTTTCTCTGTTATTTGAACTTTTCTGCTGTTTGAGTTTGGTTGGATTTTGGTTAACGTTTGTCTTTCGATTTTCGGAAGCCAGCGAGACAAACACGTTCTGTGGCATCTTGAAATTTTTATACAGCTCTTCACATCGTTGGTTAGTCGTTTGATTTCAAACGCGTTCTGTGGCATCTTGAAATTTTTCCTACTGCATCTTTGCAAGGACCATCTACTTTTTGAGGGAACCATAGAGCATCTACTAGTATTATAACTGTAAATTTTTCCACGATTCCTATCTATCAGGCGACTGATTGTTTTTAGTCCTGTTCTGTAGCAGGCTCTGCTGCTTTGCTTCCTGGGTTCGCCCAACTTGCAGACCACAGGGGGCCGGTCTTCAATCAAATCCAACGTTGCCTGATAGATTGACTATTTTCAGGCACCTGTAAATTAGCATAATCCCAACTCTCTCTCTCTCTCTCTCTCTCTCTCTCTCTCTCTCTCTCTGCTGGTTTGCCGTTAGGGACGCTAAAGCAGATAGTAAACTGAAAACGATGAGTAAACTGACAAAACTTGAGAGAGAACCAAAAGCTAGGGTGTTCTTTCAGCGACTTTGGCCCTTTCTCAGAAACAAATCAAGTAAGCAAAAACCAAACATTTTTAAATATAGATACACCAATCTGGCAAAAAAAAAATTATTTATGATGTCTGAAGCGCCATATTTATTTGGCAAAAACCAAGCATTTTGAATGAACGTTAAGCAGCTAGCGTGGTCAGCAAAGTTAGTCACGGAACGGAGAATCTAATTTGACTGGCCGATGAGATTAACAAGACAAAAAGCGAAGTTAAATAAACAACACTTAAAGAATCTTATAAGAGAATCGTGATGCATGGCTGTGTAGCTGTATGCAGTGCACGCAGTCGCAGTGTCATTTCAGTTGGACGGTCTCTTTCCGCAGTTTACGATGGTCCTCTCCACACTGACGCAGGAGTAGATCATATCAGAGAGCTTACTACCCCACCATGAAATGGCACGCAGTGCTGCAACCACAGACTGTATCAAGTGATGGGTTTATGGATTAGCTGCTGATAACACTGCATGCCTGCCTGATCATGGAATCCCCAATTATGGCATTGCTCACTGCTTGGAGAGAATTATTTTGTCTTTGAAAACTGTGTTCCCACGCAACAAGGACAAGTTTTAGTTTCAGACATGCAATGCGTGCGCACCATTGATTTTTCTAATCGAATGCCGGTAGGAGGCGTTATCCAGGCCGACTGATAGACATGGCGGCTCGGCCAGTGGGGCAGGATTTTGCTCTTGTCGACATTGTCGTTCCAAGATCTTTTGACGAGCTGAGCGCAAAGAGAAAGGAGTGGAGCGGCTTTCGTGCTATATATATCAACTCTGACAATCTATCTTTTTCTGCTCAGCATGTTCTTCCTTTTATTCCTTTCACAACCCTGTCAATCACACATACCTTACCCTTGAGCATCTTGGAAAACTGATCTGACAAATCCTCAAGATTTAACAAAGTCAGCACAGTCTTCTCGTTGTTGACGGGAATATCACCGATCACTAAAAGTACACCATTATCAGATCCTAGAGTATTTGCTTTCATGAGGAGTCCAGCCTAGAATGAGGTGTTACTAAAGCAATTTAATCACTAGGCTACATGGCCTTCCACGTGTATCTATATAGATGGCCATAAAAGGTCTGTGGCCCGTCGACACGGTCCATGACTCACTATTTTCGTCTGACAAGGGCACATCCGACCCATCCCCAAAGGCACATCACGCCCCAGTGTCTGCCATATGCTCACTTGCCTAGACTGACCCTAGGGCAACTATGTGTTTCGCCGAGGGGATGACCCACAGTGCCAACGCAACACGGCCAAATTATCTCTTGATCCATTAATCCTAGTTTACTAAATATATATAAGCTATTTTTCCTCGACCCTAACCCATTTCTTCCCCACAACAGCCACCATACATAGGGATAACGATGCAGGCTCGATGGTGCGCTCAGTGGTCATGTAGAGCCAACCTCGACCAGCGTGCTCGATGATGACACAATGGTGTGGACCCACTAGTGCGCTTAGCGGCAGTGCATGGCGACCTTGGCCAACAAGTGGCGGTGCGGTCGGCGTTGGTGAAGGGGCTGACCCCGGCTGGCTCGCAATAGCACTATGGCAGCCTCCTATTGCGCTTGACGGTGGCGCGACTGACCTCAACCAAAACAACATCGTAGGGGCATGACCTTGCCAGCGTGCACCTTGTCCAGCACTGGGGCATGCAGGTCTCAGCCCAGCCCGACCCGAATAAACCCTTGAAACGCTACCTAGGCTGGCTCGAGCCATGCCTTAATGGGACTAGGGCATGGCAAGCCAGTCCGTCCATTTGGCCATCTATAAATATTCTGGCTACACCTATTAGACACCATTCACATCGGGTTTAGTTTGCCCCGAAAAATATGATATTTTTTTTGCCAGTCTGACACCAGCATCATCGGATAAAAGTTTTTAACCCACATACCCCAACCTCAAGGACAATTCAAGTCAGGTTATGTGAGAGTATTTGTGGGGCATTTCTATCTTGGGCAAGGTCATATTATAGGTAGAGGTGGGCATGATTAACCAAGATGGCTGAAGAATGAACCGAAATATCTGATACCGAATCCAAAGTGGTGAAATCAACGCTTTGTCCGGTCTTTTAAAATAAAGTAATTAGGTCTCTACCCTTTGATAACCAAAATCTAAAACTCTCAAGAGGTCTAACAACACTTTCATGATTGTTTAGTGAGTAAAACCTAAGTAACAAATTAAATCCCAAGGTGGGCAATCACATATCTACTCTCCCTCTAGTGTCCCCTAGCAGCACCCAAATCTTCTCCTCCCTAGTATCCTACCCATGCCCTGCAACTACCCGCCGTCTCCCCCATACCCCCACCACGTTCCGTTATCCCAGAACCTTGCCAGCCACTTCCCCTGGACCCGCCACCCGCATCCCGCTGGACCAAGCAGCTGTCGTCGCGCTCTTGTTCTATGTAAGCATGATATCTTCCCTTGTTAGTTAGTCTAGTGACTACCCATAAAAAAAGTCTAGTTTTTTTGAGGCAAACTAGAGGGGTTTACACTCCTACAGCACATTTATTAAAAACGAAAAGATTTAGTACAGAAAGTAAACAAACAAAGTAAGGGGGGAGGGGAGCAGAGGTGGATAAAAAAAGTCTAGTGACTAAGAAAAAAAAATCAAACTATCCAAGATTAAATCTCCTTGATCTTTTTTTTTTTTGGCGAATCTCCTTGATCTTGAGAATTACATGATAAAATTCTACTTTATGCACAAGAATTTGGATTGTTTTTACGGATTTTTGGAAACCATTTCGGGGCTAAACAACTTTGAAAAACTCAAATATAGCATTCCATGAATGAATAATTTTAATTTCAAGACTACAAATGCTATGTGTGACGTGCTTTATTTTTAGAGTCTACTCGAAAACTACAGGATTTCTTGGAAGTCCCTAGCTAGGTCCTTCGTTTTGGATTGATAACTAAATACATTGCATTGATTATATATCCAAACATAATGTTTTTTTTTTGCAGTTCAAACATAGTGTCTATCTAGATGTTCCCCAACCAGAAGTTCCCCAATGGCGCGTATTTGGTCCAGCTGGGAACCACGGCGCCCTCAATTGGTTCTTCCTCATCGGCCTAGCAGGCCCAGTTATCGTATACGCTTTCCATAAGATGTTCCCCAACCAGAAGTGGATACCACTGATTAATTTTCCAGTGCTTTTTAGTGCAGCAGCCATGCCCCCAGCAACAGCTGTGAACTATAACTCATGGCTACTTGTTGGCACCATCTTCAATTTCTTTGTGTTTCGGTACCGAAAGATATGGTGGACACGGTACAATTACATTCTCTCTGCTGCCCTTGACGCCGGAGTTGCATTCATGGGGGTGGCGCTGTACTTTTCGCTGACCATGCAGAACAAGACTATCGTCTGGTGGGGTACTGCAGGAGAGGGCTGCCCTCTTGCCAAGTGTCCTACCGCTAAAGGAGTAGACTTGGGTGATGGCGTCTGCCCAGTGTTCTAAGCTTGGAGTTTAATGTCTTGAGGTACAACTGCAAGTTCAGCAATGATCAATTCTAGTTACATTGCCATAGATTTGTGGTATATATGTGGAGTGTTCTAAGCTTGGAGTTTAATGTCTTAAGGTACAGCTGCAAGTTCAGTAATGATCAATTCTAATTACATTGTCATAGATTTGTGGTATTTACGTGGAGTGTAATGCAACTTCCCCTATGTGCGGTCATATTCTCTGTGTACGTATCAGTTACAGAAAACAAATGTGAATAGGTTGGTCACTTGGGCAATGCAAGCGTGCTAGTTCCTGAAATGCTATAATTTTTCTCATCGAACAATAATACCCTCCAAACCACGCGCCTCAAAATAATCAGGTTCAAATAGAAAAAATGCCAGTAATCCTCTACGGTCAGTAAAGCGACAGAGAGAATGTTAGATGAGTAGATGACGTAAACAAATCTTAAAGCATGGGCAAGATAAATACTCGAATCCAGGGCCAGGACATCAATAACAGCATGACACAGTTTTAGCACAGACCGCATGTATCCATGACAGTATATTTCGCGTACAGAATTGTTGCAAATAGATAGTGGCGAGCCAGGGAGATGCACAGGAAGGAAGATCTCCCAAGGGCTGGCGCCAGATTTCCCATTTCACGTTCTTTGTAGTGGCGCTCATCTGCAGCTTTCCTTGGTTTGCTGCCCACTTGCCCGGCTACCTCTTCCCGGCTCTGACGTCCATCTCATGGATGTGTGCTGGGTTTTCTCCAAGTCAGTGTCGGGCGGCACAGCAGCTGGGCTCCGGCATGAAGGGCCTTGGCCTCGGCGCCTTCACGCTTAACTGGTCGACTGTCTCGACCTTTGTCTCTTCCAGCTGCTGATCTCACCCCTTCTTCGGTACCATCAACATCTTTGCTGGCCTTGTGTTATTCATCTACCTGGTTGTGTCTGCAGCGTACTGGGGCATCCACCTGTACAACGCTAAGGCATTCCCATCTTCTCAGACCTGTTCAAGTCAAATGGCAGGAAGTATGACAGATTGACAGCACATCCATAGGAACAATAAGTTTGAGATTGATATGAACTCATATAGGAAGACAGGCAAAATCAACCTCGTGCTTTGTACATAAACCTCTCTTTTTCCTCTCTTAAATGAAAGGCAGAGCTCCGGGTATCACGTTCAAAAAAAGTCAACCTCGGCATATTTTGTGCACTCTCTTATGGTTTCAGCTTTGTCACAGTTGCTGCCACAATCACACATGTTGGTTTCTTTCATGGAAGGTAGGGGGGTACTCAAATAACAGCATGAACAGACAAAGACAGTGTGATTTACATGTAGCTTGTAAACTGAAAGAAACATGTATTGTATGTGAATACAACATACTAATGTCCAGCTAAATCTATCACCATTTCCACATTGCAGAAAGAAGGGTCCTGACTTCCACAATAAGCTGATGAACAAGTATGACAACATACCGGGGTGGTGGTTCTACTTATTGGTGGCACTGTCGACGACAGTGTCCCTTATCCTCTGCACCATCCTGAAGCATGAGATCCAGATTTCATGGTGGAGAATCCTTGCTTGCGGCATGGCTTTTATCTTTAAATCAGGCAAGTGATATGTTACAAGTTTTTTAGAGAACAGATATTTTTCTTGTGTATTGCGATGATTTCTGCAAGAAAAAGATGGCAAAACCTCTTAACACTTGAAGAGCAGACACCTGGTCTGAATGAGATCACTGAGTATGCCTAATAATGCCGGGCTATCCTATCAGCAATTTCTGCTTCAAGGTGTATGTCACAGGCTATTGCCTTCCACTCAAACGTCAAATTCGGCCACTACATGAAGATCCTCCTAAATCCATGTTGTTTAGGGAAAAATAAATCTCAAATATGTATGTGACCAAAAGAGATAAAAAATACTAACCTCAAGTATTATTTACTTAGTTTCTTATCACTATTGTGGCTAGCATGGCCAACTTTGGGGTGGCATGGTGGATGCTTGGCTCTATCAAAGACATCTGCCAGGATTCAACCATCAGACATGGACATGCGCTGTTGACCATGTCTTCTTTGATGCATTTAGCATCTGTGGTCTTTGTTGGCACAGGGTGCATTTTTGGGCTAGTTGGCAGCTACATCTATCAACTGGTTCTTCCTCATTGACACAGCAAGCTCCATAATTATCTATGCTCTGCACAGGACAAAGGCAAGGTGGATCTCACAGATCAACATGATGGTGCTCCTTGGTGCAAGGGTCATTATACCTGCAGCTACAGCTGTGAACTACTCATTGCTGCATTCTGGCACCATCTTCAATTTCTTTGTCTTTCAGTATAACTACATCCTCTCCGCCTCCCTTGATGCCGGTGTTGCATTCATCAGGTTGCTGCTGTATTTCTCACAATCTATGGAGAACAGGAGCATCACAGCGACAGGAGAGCACCGCCCACTGGCCACATGTCCTACTGCTAAGAGGGCAGACTTAGGTCCAGACAACATCTGCTTATGTTCTAGTCTAGGGCCTAGGAGTCTCACATAGCAACATCCCAAGAGAAATGACTGCAAGATTAGTATTGAATCTATGATACATTCCTGTTATGATAGCACTGTAGATTTCTGGCATGTCAACTGCAGTTGATTGCAGAGATGGCAACAACAAAAGCTAGTGCAAACTACAATGATTCGAGGCTCCAGTCATCTGGATATAGCAAAAAAGCATGCTATTAATACTGTTCCATTCCCGAATGCTACAATTTACTGAATCTCGGTGAACGCCTCCTAAACCATGCATCCCAATCTCAAATTTAAGAAGACCACTGCAGTTTTTTGACAATCCAAAGTGAGAGTTCATTCACACTGAAAAACTTGTTTCTTTCAACTAGCTAGTTACATTTACAGTATATCTGTTGTTCTGCAGTCTGCATAGAGAAAAAACAAGTCAGACATACAAAGTAACAGTTTATTCAACAGATGACTGATGACACTAATTTAGCCATTAATTACACGCATGTAGCAGACCAAACTAAATATTACAATGGACATAGAAAGCGATGAAGCTTAGACATGAGATACCCATGAAGATCGGGAACAGCTAGGCTCGCGAGACTCTTCGTTCCCTCTGTCCTCTCACTATGGGAGGCGGCCGCGGTTAAGGAGTCCGAGCGTGTGGCGCGCAGCCTCGACGAGGTCCCGAATGTTGTGGAGCGACCTCTCCTCGGCGCCGAAGAGGAAGATGGCTCGGCACTCCGCCTTCTTTGCCAGCCCCGCCACGTGCCCCAACGGCAGCTCCGGCGAGTTTAGCGCCCGAAGGATCTGTCGGTACAGAGACAGAACCAACGGCCGGTTCCGCGCCAGATCCTCCGCCATCGCCCAAATCATCCCGCTGCCAGCGCCGCCCTTCGCCATCCTTCCGCCGCCGTGTTCACCTCGCCGCACCGCCGACTGGAACGAGAGGGTTTGGAATGGAAGATGGCGAGCGAGCGAGATGGGGAGGCCACTGGGCCTCTATGGGCCTGTTTGTTGCCTGGTCGAGGAACTGGGTCAGGATGGTGGGCTGCAAGTGCTTAAAGCACACCTGGGCCCTGGCTGGCTCTATGGCCCAAGTGCTCGCAGAGATGCGGAGCGTGCCGCCATGGACACGGAGGTGGCGCGGCGGCACGTCAACGAGCAGAGCGCGCCGGCGCCGCCACGGCCATGGATTTTAATGTTGCGGATGGCTGCCGGTTTGTAGAGGTCGGATTTGAGCGCCTTGCCCAAGTACGGCGTGGGCGGGGCCATCCTAGCTACAACTATGTGTGGCGGCGCTGCCTGGCTCCAACGCCATCGGAGGTGAACTTGCCCACGCCAACCAAGTGTTTGACGGAATGCCAATGAGACAAGCAAAGGAGAGATGGGTGGTAATGCTAGTTTTAAATGCAAGGTAATTTTAGTTTTTACAGGTTTTACCAAACAAACTCTTAATTGAGCTAGCCTCTGATAAAACATGACAACTAATTACCTGCCCCATTTAGTCCTGGCCTATGCCAGCCATGATGACCCAGGAGCATGTGTTCCCAGACGTAGCCACGTCATCGCTCTCCAGAATTAGGCATTAACCTGGCTCCTACCAGCCCCTACGAAACCGGCAGCAAAATGCGCGCGAGGCGGTTCCATTTCTGCCACCCCATTTCGATCGTGTTCCCAGACACAGGTGAGGTTGTTGGGATCTCATCCGTGGAGGTGAGAACACAGAATTTGGAATTCATGCTCTCTGCGATTCAGTGAGTTTATTTTTTTTTCTCCGATCCGAAGCAAAATTCAGCGTGTTATTCTCTTTGGCCGTTTCATGATTATGTTGCATTTTGGGGATTAGCTGGTCGATCAGTTCTAGTCGCGTGACAGCTGGTTTCAGATTGATATGTGTAGCTGATCGATAATGTTCTAGGGGATCCTGGCGCACTTCGTCTACATCTTGTTCATTTTTGTCTGGTTTGCCAATGCGTTGATTTTTCAAGCATGTACATGTACATTGGTTGATTCAGACATTTTAGAATTCCTAAAAACTGTGTTTCTATGTTCTGTTCGATTCATGTCATGTACTGTGGCTTTAGGTTATATATATACAGGTATACTACTGCTCAAGGGTGCAACATTTCATCAGCAACTCATTTATTGTAGACTGCAGTTGGATGCCTACTAGCTATTTCTGAAAATAAACATTTATCCTTGATTACTTTCTTTATTAAATTTAAATATGGCTTATATTCTTATAGAAAATCCTTGTGTATTCATCCCACTTACTAGGCATGGTCAAACTGCTGATTAATTTTTTTTGTCCCACTTTTTTTAAGGCAACCATGACAGGCACGATAAAAGTACACAATGTCTCACTTAAAGCATCAGAGCAAGATATTAGTGAGTTCTTTTCATTTTCTGGTGAGATAGTACATGTAGAATTGCAAAGGTTAGTGCCATATCATCTCCATGATATCATATAAACACCTGCAATGCATAATTTGACCTGGAATGCTTTTGCAGTTGTGATGAGCGCTCACAATTTGCATACATCACATTCAGAGATAATCAAGGATCAGAGAGGGCTATGCTTCTTACGGTATTGGTTTTTGCATTAGTTTCCAGTCTTTGCTACGAATTATTTTTGTCTGGTTTGCCTATGAAATAACCAAATAAGTGCCTGCAAATTTAATATTGTATCCACTGATTTTGTTGAGTGAAAGCAAGGATTACTACTAGTGCTTCTCTATTTCTAGATTTGAGTCTTGAACTGAATATGAATAAACAGTTTGCGTATATGGTTTCTTCCATGAAACTGCCGTGTATGATGTGTTCTTGTTATCGGTCTATAAGTATTATATTTCCATCTTATATATGATTTTCTTGTCTTTTACCTAACATAATATATTGTCCTTTGTACTAAAGGTAACCTTTCTACACTTATGAACTCTATTATGCAAATCCACGCTTGAATGCAGGGAGCGACTATAGAAGATATGGCTGTCATCATCACACCAGCCACCGACTACAAGCTACCAGCATCCGTTTTGGCTGATCTCGAGGTAGAACCATGTCATATTTCAAAACTCCCATTAGCAAACTTGATTTTAACAAGTTCAAGACTTCTAATACCACCAACTGCATTACCAGTCAAAAAATACCGGTGGCATGGAATCCGCTCTTCAGAAGGCTGAGGATATTGTAGGTTCTATGCTAGCCAAAGGGTTTGTTCTTGGCATGGATGCCGTTGAAAAAGCAAAGGCTTTTGATGAAAAGCATCAGTTCACATCAACTGCAACTGCCAAAGTCGCTTCCCTTGACAGGACGATGGGCTTAAGCCAGAAGATCAGCACTGGGACCATATTGGTGAATGAGAAAATGAAGGAAATGGATGAGAAATACCAGGTTGCAGAGAATACCAAATCAGCATTAGCCGCGGCTGAACAGACTGTCTCTACTGCTAGTTCTGCCATCATGAGTAACAGATATATCCTTACAGGTGCAGCATGGGTAACCGATGCCTACAACAAGGTCGCAACCACTACAACCGATGTTAGCACCAAGACAAAGGAAAGGGTGATGGCTGAGTGGGAAGGAGCCAATCAGAGTGGTGAAACCACAAAGGTTGATTCGCTTGAAAGCTCTGAAGCGGATGAGCAAGAGTGCAAGCGTCATGAAGATGATTCTATGAACTTCATTCTAGATAATCCTGAAATGACTTGTCAGGAGAGTGAGCATCAAGCGGGTGACCGTCAAATGACTAATGTAGAAGGTAACTCTAAAATTGTTGTAGAGGAGCAGAAAAATCACGAGGGTGAAATTGCAGTAGCCCCCATGCAAGAAAACACTAAGACAGCTGAGAAGAATCCTAGCTGCCATGAGAGTGAAGCATCCAAGGTGAATGTTAATGATAGCGTTCTAATGACTGAGCAAAGTGAGCGAGAGCGTAAGCAACCCGAAGGTGAATTTGCAAAGACCCATGACCCAGGAAGCCCTGTCACTATTCCGGTCACCATGTCCACTATTGATGGGAACTCTAGCAACAGTCCCAAGAAGCCTGATTCTGCTGCGGGTTTTCTATGATATGTTATTGTAAATATAGATTGGGGTGATGATGATATATAGTTTGTTTTAGCTCTTTCTATTGAATTTGCCGTCCTTCCTGCTTAATTGTTCACAGGCAGTGATAGTTTTGTTCAGCTCTTGCAGCTAGTTTTTCCACCCTTTAGTGTTATTTCCAGGCAATGATGGTTTCATTCAGCTCTTGCTGTTGAATTTGACATCCTTCAATGTCGCTTTCGAGCATAATAGAGTTTATAAAACTGTACATTTTATTGTTCTTTGAATATTACTTCCATGAAGCTGCGACTTGAGTTGCTTTCTATATTTCTTTTCTTTTGTGATGAATTGTTTTACCATCAGTCCTGGAGGTATATATCATGTCAGTCGCTTATTCTTGACCTTGCTCCTGTTAGTCCCGGATAAATCAAGACTGAAAGGGTTTTCCAGTTGGGACTGTAGGTCCTTTCTATACCAGTGTCTGCATGTGTTTTCTCTTTTTGATTCAGTGTAAAACAAGTCCTAATGGACGATTCGTTAATAGTATCAACATTGAACTCTTATGAAATCAACACACAAAGGAATGAAATCTTATAGCACAATGATAGTGGTGCTTCTTCATACCAGCCACAATCAAACTATATGATAGGATATTTTTCTTTGGCAACATTATTTCTCCAAAAGCCCTTCAAAAAACGTTGCAATCCAAAACAGCCCTAAAAATGGCTTATAAAAACGAAATCTTTCTATTTCACCTCATCTTCAAAACAAAAGCCATGCATTTTTTTTTAAAATTTTGTTAACATCAAAGATCGAGGTAGTATTATATATTTATATCCGAAGCAAAGGTGCCACACCCCTCTCTGTCAAAAAAGCTTCTGAAACAACAAAGACAGATCCGCCTTTGGAGGCCCGTGGTGGCCACGGCCTCGCACGTGTGAGGCGTGACGACACGCGCACCGCGCACAGTCCTAGCGTCCCGTTCCCGTCCTGTCCGCCGAGGCCTCAGTTTCGTTTCGTCAGTATCTACGATCGTCTGACAGCAGCAAAGGCAAAGGTGATGACATCCCCTGTCTGTCCAAACGAAAACTGAGAGCCACCCTACCAAATTCCTCAACAACGACTGGTGGTGCTTTGGACTTAACCGAGTCCAGACCCCAGCTTTACCTACTTCCGACGATACTAACTGCGGTGGTTGATCTTATAGTAGAAACGGGCAGGGCTAGTGTTCAAACGCGTCAACGAGCTAGATGTGTAGTACTAGTATTGTAGTACTGCATCTTGTCGGACCTGCTTTTTAATTTCTTTTGAATCAAGTTTGTTGTGTGCATATGCATTTGCAGGTTTGGCTTCCCTCGTGGTATTTCATTTTGCCATGGATGGGATGCTGGATGCACCTAGCTGGACAGTTGGATATTTTTTTTTTACCAGGTACACGAAAAGGTCATTGCTCACCCTCTCAGTTACTGTTTGGAGGCTTTCTCCTTTTTTGCAGTCAAGAATCCAACTTCTCAGAAAAGCCCCATTTCTAAACTTTCAGAGTTTCAGTGACCTTCAGCTTTTGGGTGCAAATTAAACAAAACTAAAAAAGGCGTATATACTATACCAGGCGCCTTCTGCAAAGGCAAATGCCAAGAATTGCATATACTACGGCCATGTGGCTATTTGTGGGTTTCTTTGCCTTGCACGGCTTACCATATTAGCGCTATAAAAAAATTAAAATTAAGCCTTCTTTCTACAAAAAAGAAAGAAAGTCAAGACACCAAGCTTTGGCCTTTTCACAAAGTCAATAATCAGATTGAAACCTGGGTCAACAATTCAACGTCAACGGGCTAGACTTTTGGTATTTCACGTATAGAAGAAAAAGGAGCTAGCTTAAGTTGTTCTTTGGGTTTGATCATTCTCATTTGAAGAAGCCGTCTTCAACAGCTAAGTACGGGTCAACCATTGCTGTCACGCAAACAGTGCCCTCACTACGACATAGGAATTTTCATGGGAAATAATCGATGATGTTTACATGAGTTTGCAATCATTACCATATTATTGTACATTTGTACGTATAAACCAGCAATTTTGACGCTTCCGGGATCTTTTTATCATCGTGAGTCTTAGGCAATATATACTAGGCCCATGTTAAATACATTCATACCCGTGGTTGTTAGTTTTACTGGCAAATGGACTCTGTTTCTATATAAAGAGTCAACATCCACGCAAAAACTTTTTTGATGGAATCTTTGGGTTTTTAGGCATGAATTGTTGGCTTATCTTTGGGTTTTTAGGCTACAAAATAATACCGGCTATTCAACTTAATCTCTCCATTATGTACTATATAATATGATTTATATTAGTTCAAAGAAAATTAATTAGTTTTGAGGACCGAGCGATAGCTTAGTTGGTCTGCTTCCCAGGTGTGGGAGCGGCCCCTCGTGGGTTGGATCTCTGGCTGGGACGAACCTGCGCGCCTCACTGGGTTTTCCCGAATAAATTTTAGTTGCCTCTTCACGTGGTGCTACAATGGTCAGAACGACATGCCCGTCATCTGAGCGTGTGCGTGTGTGTGTGGGAGGGGGGGAAGGGTGTTCGCACATGTTCAGATGCTACAACTGTACCCGGTCAAGAGGCATTCAAAAAAAATTAATTAGTTTTTCCTAATATATATTTTAAAACAGATGAAATATGGAAGCATGTGCCACATTATAGCATCTCCAAGAGCTCTTCTTAAACTCGCACTCTGAATCATTATTTGCAGAGCCATTTGAATAAAAATCCCTCTTTGTTTTTTCCAGTTTTTTTCCTATCCCTGTCTTCGTTTTCTCTAGGCTGTTAGTCTGTAGCTCCTGCCCCTCCTCTTTGGTCTAACCTCTTTGGTTAGACCCCCTCCTGTAAGTTCGTATGTAAACTTCTTGACATGTTTGTTTTAATTATTCTGGTTGCCGAGGGGCTTTGCCCCACGGTTCTTCCCCGAAAAAAACGCTCTTTGTATCTTTGCATCCTCCAACAATTATTTCTCTGTATCTTATGAGTAAACACACCCATAGCAGACTAAATTAAAGTTTTTTGTGAGTACATGACAGCCCAAATATTTGACATTAATCTTTATAATTGTTATATCTTGTACTGTCATGTACTTTTCTTTGTTTCGAATTGACTGATGTTTTCCAAGTGTACTCGTGCAAATGTTGACATATTTTTTTTTTGACTCGCATGGAAATTAATATCCAGAAAAATCATCGCCATCGAACATGGGAGGTGGTTCATCCCCACTAAACATGATTGAATTGATCTAATCTAAAATTCTCACAATATTAAAAACTATCGGTTAATCTATTTCACCCTAGTGCCTAAACACGTGTTTCTACTCTACCGCATAAAGTTTTACAACATATGGTTCTGACCCTATTCTATCATGACAATTTAGGAATGTAAATTTCATGAAAGGAAATGCTCAAAGTAAAAAGAGAATTAGGAACACATGGATACACATTATTAGTAATTCAGTATACCACAGTACTAGACGTGTGAAATTTTGTGGTTGAGGCGTTGAGCAAGAAGAAAGGATGCCAATTTGAGTATGAAATTAGTTGCCTAAAACAACTCATTTTACGTTGAGAATTTACAATCGAGTAAACAGTAAAGCAAGCATTGCCACCAATTCAAACTTTAAACATCTCGTTTGCAATGCTAAAACAGTTGGGCGGCCAAATGTTAAGAATTCTGTTGGAGTAGGATATCTATGCTTGAAAACTTAGTCATACCGAAGAGGCGAAGCCAAAGAGACTTTGATGCAGGCAAACGAAACCGGTCAAAGAAAGAAATGGATCCCTGATAGCTACTCCTTACCTCCGTGAAAAGATCAAAAATTTAAGCTTAGTTAGTCTTTTTAAATTTTGGCAAAGATCATAAAAAAGGTTTGAATAATTTGTAAAAACACTAGTATATTTTATATTACTACACAAAATATGTATGCTATAAAAATACATTTCATGAGAAATCTAGTAACAGCTATTTATTAGTATCATAAATATTAACAATTGTATATATATAGAAAACAATTAAACTTAAGATTGTTTGACTCGTTATTATGCTAAAATTGTATTCTTTTGTGGGCTTATAATAATGCAAGCAAGTGATTTAGTATCTTTCTTTCTTTATTAGACAGTGTATAAATCTGTCTTTTATAGAAAACTCAAAGATCCTGCAATGTAGCGGGTTCAGAAAATTTTGGTATACAGAATGTTCACAGTACATCATGCATGGTTTGGCAGCTTGGCTCGTTGGCCGCTGCCTCCAGAATCTCGAGATGCACTGAACCAAGATGCTTGACCTCCGAGCAGTTGGACAGTTGGACTATGACTATATCCTGCTGAAAACAGACATCCCTCGTCCGGCGGCCATTGGCGCCTGAAAGCGAACGAAACGAGGCAAAGCGGATCGCCGGATCGGTCTCATCAGCACGCATGCGACGACGACACGACATGGTTTTCTGCCCGTGTTCCCGTCACAACTCGCAAGTTCGAACGCCCTGCGGCTCGACCGTCGTCGTCCCGTGCTCGCGGTTCCTGACGGCGCGAGTGAGGCCTGCGGTGCGGGCTCCGCGTCCTGGCCGCGGCGCCAAGCCGGGGTGCCGTTCGCGCGTTTTCCCCGCGTGCACCCGCGCCGGCCGTTTCACCGTGCGGACTTGCGGACAGCTTGCTGCCTGAATGGAATGCCGCCGGTACTGCGATTGAAAATCGATCCATCTTCGTAGTAAATCTATGATGCGAGTGGACAAAGCCTAGTGCTATATATCTGTGTACAGTGCACATCGGTCGACACGCATGATTCGAGTTAGTTCGGCATCGTATATCTCCGCGCGCCTGTCACATGAACCGGTGAATCTACTCAAGTCTTTTCGGACCTTTATTTGTACGACGATCATCTGTCGTCGTTCCAACTTTCTGAGGCCGTCTTCCAAACAAAAGCATGCAGTGTGTATAGGCTATAGAGATGAGTAGACTTTACGTTGAACTGCAAATTAAAGGCGCATCATATCGTCTCTCGCATTAGTCAGTGCAGTACAACGTACAAAGTTGTGTCGTGTAGCGATGCAAAAATGTCTCAAGTCCTTTGTTCGTTCACATGTGTATATATATGGCGGCTAATACTCCAACTGGAATAGCTGCTTCACGCTTCCAAACAGCAACAGCTTAATTGATCTGCAATCACATCATTTTGGCTTTGGAAGATAATGGATCTGCAATCACATCATTTTGGCTTTGGAGGATGGTTCAATTTCCACATGTATGATTAGAGCAAGGTCGATAATACAACCGGTTGTCGGCTGTATGAAAATATACGGACATCTTATAGTCCACTTGTTTGTCTCGCAAAAGTTTATGGTGGTTCTTAAGCTGGCGGTAGCTTTACATCCCGCTAGCTTGTCTTCTATCACACATTAGACATACCCTATTTTAATTGCTTTTATTATTCAAATCATTTGACCAATCTCTATCAGACAGGTTATGTCGTTACCTGCATATATCTTTGATATGCACACTCCAGAAGTACTAATACCAAGGCTGACAGGCCACCAGTTCTGTTGCGTGTGTGTGTGTGTGTATGCATGTCTTCTTCCTTTGCCTCCCAAAATACTGAATTAGTAAAACTGAGCATTTCATTATTTGGGATGTAGATACCGACGCATACACTAATTCTGTGGGATATCCAATTCTTTGCCAGGGACGACGTCTCTTTCGTTGCTACGGTCAGAGTTCACACCACCTGATTGACATTCTAGCTAACCACATTGTAGGCCTGACGATCTGAACAGGCCAGGCCTGGTTGCGATTGATAGGTAGGGGGACCTGAACCAAACTTACCAAGGGTACTTCAGTTGAAGCCGCTTCTGATTCGTGACCTCTACAACTGTGCAAAGTTCATGAGAGCACAGTGGCCTACGGCAACTATGGCGTCCCCTAATTCGGCGCATGACGAATTCCTATAGGTGCCAAATCAGTTGGAAACATGTCAAGGGTTAGGTGGTAAAACAGCTAGCAACAGGTACTGCTAGTCGAGTATTGGTCACCCTAACTTAAAAACTCGAGAGCTTCTGCAGTTGTGGTTGTGGCTTCGAAAGGGACAGGTGGTTCAGACCACATATACTATACTGAATCAGAGCACACCATGAGTATATGCAGAGAAGTCCATAGGTGTGAAAGGATAGTGTGTATCGCGATGGCTACTGAGAACGGGCATGTCATGACTACTTATAATTAAATTACATTGACGGTAAATGTGAGACTTTTACTTGATGGCCGCTGTTGATTCACTGGTGCTCTTGGTCTTTACCGCTGTTGTCAGATTTGCTATAGGAATCATCGGTTCCAATTGGTACGTCTTCTTCTTTCTTTCTTTCTTTTTTTTTGTGACTTGTCTTCTTCTTTTGAATTGTGATTTTAAAATGTGGAGCTTTTGCTCTGAAGTTTTGGAATCGAGCTTAACAATCAACTGGACTGGAGTAATAAATTAGGTGTATTATCGCCAAAACAGTGGTATTCAAATATTTGTCATGCCATGCCAAACAACATAGTTGTTGACCATTCAAGAAGCAGGTAAATATTTGATTAGTTATTAGTTGCTTATGTTGAATTAATAACACGAGTAGGTACTTTGTTTTCTTCCACTTGTTTAATTTGCTTACATTGACTTAATACTCATCACTAGCTATTACTTGGAAGTAGGTTAACAACATAGAAACGAGATACGATCAGGGCTTGTGGTGGATACCTAGGCACCTAGAGACGAGGAAGGGCATAGCAAGCGACGAAATGTTTCAGGGAGTCAAAAATAAGCATAGATTCGGAGATATCCAAATAGGCCAACCTTTTGAACTGCCTGCTGAATCCATGAGCAAGCAAGAGATAACTTGGAGAACTGAAACATCTTAGTAGCCAGAGGAAAAAGAAAGCAAAAGTGATTCCTATTGTAGTAGTGAGCGAAATGGGAGCAGCCTAAAATGTGAAAATGGGGTTGCGGGAGAGCAAAATGGGAGCAGCCTAAAATGTGAAAACGGGGTTGTGGGAGAGCAATACAAGTGTTGTGCTGCTAGGTGAAGCGGTTGAGTGTCGCACCCTAGATGGCTAAAGTCCAGTAGTCGAAAGCATCACTAGCACGCTCTAACCCGAGTAGCATGGTGCACATGGAATCTCGTGGGAATCAACAAGGACCATCTTGCAAGGCTAAATACTCCTGGGTGACCGATAGCGACGTAGTACCGTGAGAAAAAGGTGAAAAGAACCCCCGGTGGGTAGTGAAATAGAACGTGAAATCATGTTGAGCTCCCAAGTAGTGGGAGGGGAAAGTGGTCTCTGACCGCGTGCCTGTTGAAGAATGAGCCAAAGACTCATAGGTAGTAGTTTGGTTAAGGGAATGGAACCCACCGGAGCTATAGTGAAAGCGAGTTTTCATATATATAGGGAAATTGTCACTGCTTATAGACCCAAACCTGGGGAGGGGGGGCTTCGGTAGGGCTCCTCGTATACTTGCTTTAGCTCGGTCATTGCATCATCCTATATGGTACTAGCTAGCGAAAGCTCTACAATTTTTTCTGTGTGGGAAACAGAAGGAGTCCTCTGTGATTATGGGTTGTGTCACACATATCAGATCCAAAGGATACCGCACGTAACAGAAATTTATACTGGTTTAGGTGGGGTGTTCTATGTCTACTGTAGAATATAATTTGTATCGATTGTGCGATGTATGGTGAGTGCTGGTGTTGCTTAGGTTCTACGGGATGAAATAAGGTACACCATATATAGTCCAAGGGGTAGGATTTTAGAGAGGTCATATCTTTGATTGGCTTATAGATATGTTTTCTAGCATGTTATAGGAGTCCCGATTTAATCGGTTTATAGGCAAGGCCTGGTGTACTCCTATATAGGGGGGAGGTTTTTGTCCCCAGTATGACATCCATGGATTGTGACTCATTAGTAGCCCACGAGTTCTTCATGACCAAGCCTACAACAACCCTGATGACATGTTGACCTCAGCCGAGTGCATTTATATTAGCCTATTGATGCATAAGTTCTGTTCTAAACAAATGACATTAAGTGAAGGCCAACCATGTAAAAACTCATAAGAAGCAACTCAAGTAATTATGATTTAAGATGGCGTGCCCTTATTTTCATCAAATGTGCACATCACCGCACAATATATGTTTGAAAAAAGGTTTAAAAAGTTCACATTTATGTACTAGAGTTTTTGGGCAGCTACAATATCTCCTAAATGCTCCAACTGATAAGAATGATTATCTACATAAAGAAAAAGAACTCGCAACTACCGTTGTAAGCTTTCAAGGATCTCAAAGGGGGAGGCTCGGTGAGCTATGAGCAGATTGAGGAGCAACCTAAGTCTTGTGCAAGATTGTGCTACAAAAGCCAATGATTGAGATTTTCCTCCAAAAAAGTTGTGTAGAGAACATGGATGTATCACGTATGACTACAATTATTCCAAGTTTTTCCATCCTAGAAGCTCTCAAGTACTTAGCCTATCCTTGAGTATAACCAAAATAACATCTTGTGTTTGTGCTAGCACGAAGAATTTTAAAGCAATTTACAAGCATGAGGAACCTAAACCTTGGCCAATCTAAGATAGTCTTCTAAAGGAAGAACAATAGTACTTATTCACAATAAGAAGAAGAAAAACACCCAATAGATACATTTTTTCACGTAAATTTATAAGACATCGCTTCTTAACTAATGTTTAGGAGAAACGGTTCTCTTTAAAATTGTTTCCTTTTTTATGATTTTAAATGAGAAATATATCTAAATTTGATGTGATTATTAAAATCACATTGCAAGTAAAATAAAGCTTCATATTCTAAAGGAAGCCTTGAAGAAAATTCTGTGGTGGCACCTAGACATGGTATAGCGCATTAAAGGTTGCATGTTTTTTCGAAACTGTGCTTTTGCATGTTTTTCATTAAAAGAAGTTAGAGTCTTACAGTCCGACCACCCCAAGTCGAGGTGCCCTAGGGTGCATGGCAACACATACACAAGGCACCGGCTAACACGGTGGAGGTTCGGAGGTCGTAACTTTCTAAGAAAACTATTTTGCGACTAGGAAGCTAGAAAAGCAAACGAAGACTACGCCGAGAACAGTGGCGCTAAGAATGCTCCTGAAGCCTGCCGTGATCCAGCTGTCAATGTCCTGCAGGATTTGGGTGACTGGCTTGGAGACGCGGTCGAAGGTGCGGCGGTTTCGCTCCTTCCAAAGCATCCAAGAGATCAACAGGACCGCGGAGTCGAATCTTCGCCTGAACTCGGCCGGCACCGCGATTCTGGTCGCGAGCCACCAGTCGGCGAGCATAGCATCGCCAGATGGG
The DNA here is from genome assembly GCA_023333625.1 of Bothriochloa decipiens. Taxonomy (NCBI): domain Eukaryota; kingdom Viridiplantae; phylum Streptophyta; class Magnoliopsida; order Poales; family Poaceae; genus Bothriochloa; species Bothriochloa decipiens. Next base: position 47,665,132 of record CM041635.1, on the reverse strand, counting down.
CAAAGGTCCGGTCATCCGGCACGGAGGAGCATGTGGTGCCAAACCTCCCTCGTCAGGACGCAGCAGCGAGTAGGTGATCTAAGGTTTCAGGAAGCTGATCGCAGAACACGCATTCATCGTGCTGCTGAAGCCCGTGCCGATGCCGTCGCTCTGCCGTCCACAACCGACCGTGCATGGCCAGCCAAAAGAAGAATTTTACCCTAGATGGCATGGAAGCCTTCCACGGCTCAATCGCCCCAGGCATAAAGGTTCTACTCGAATGCACATTAGAGATTTAGAGACCCAACTGTTTGGAAAAAAAACAGAAGAAGATTAGTTGATTCTACTGGTTACTCTGTCCATGTTAAATTATAAGATGGTTTGACTTTCTTTTAAACATAGTGTGGATATAATAAGTGCATAGCAAGCTATGTATCCAGAATGAAGGAAGTAGTTGTTACAGACATCACCATTCCATGAACTAACCATTCTATTTTTCTTATATAAGCTTGATTACAGCGAGCCCTTCGGCTCAAAAAAAATCGATTCCACCAAAAGAAGATTATCAGCTCAGGTTCACATTTACCTGGTACAAAAAAAAAAGTTATCGGATTACAAACACACATTATTCTTTGATAGAATTCCAAATACAATAGTAGAGGATATGCTTGAATATACACACTGCAATCGAGAATACTGAAGAAAGGCTAGCTTTTAAACTTTTTTTCTCAACTACTTCAAAAAGTTCTCACGCTAATTTGTTTACAAGCATTAGCAGCTTAAGGTTGTCCTTAGCTCGTACACGTGTAAGATCACCAGGCCTACTAACTCCAAAATGAGGGCATGTCCTGATTAACAACAGTCCCTTTAGGCCCTGAGTAATATGAGCCACGAACGCCTTCATTTTCCCTCAAAGCTCCTGGGCCACACTCCGTAGGGCGGTTGCTTTCCTGAGACAGGGGTTTGGTAAGCGCAATAGTCTCAAAGGTAAGAGAGGTAGGGGACGGACATGGAGGGCAACTGCAGGGCTTGTCACACTTCATCTGTCGTCTCCGTCTCAGCGCTTGCACATATATACCCCCTGCTGCCCCTCGCCAAGCCGTGCTCTGCATAATCTAACCAGAACCCGGGAGCCGTGACAGGCTGACAGCTTAGGCGAACCAAGAACACGCAGGGACAGGGAGGGAGAGGCATGGGGCGAGGGCGAGCGCCGTGCTGCGCCAAGGTGGGGCTCAACAGGGGCTCCTGGACGCCGCAGGAGGACATGCGCCTCATCGCCTACATCCAGAAGCACGGCCATGCCAACTGGCGCGCGCTGCCCAAGCAAGCAGGTAGGCTAGCTCGTTGAGCATGGCAAATCAAATGTGCATGGCGAGTTGCAGGAAGCAGAGGAGGAGAGATGTGCACTCACTTTGTGGCGTTTGCTGATCCTGTTCATGTCCATGCCCCTTTTTTTTTTTTTTGTCTTGATGTAGGTTTGCTGCGGTGTGGGAAGAGCTGCAGGCTGCGGTGGATCAACTACCTGCGGCCGGACCTCAAGCGCGGCAACTTCACCGCCGACGAGGAGGAGACCATCATAAGGCTGCACGGCTTGCTCGGGAACAAGTAAGGGTTAAGCCTTGATGTTCATATCTGGCCATCTGAGGTTCTTGCGTAGTGGTATAAGAGACTGATGTTTGGGACAAATTTGATCTTTTTCAGATGGTCCAAGATCGCTGCCTGCTTGCCGGGGAGGACGGACAACGAGATCAAGAACGTGTGGAACACGCACCTAAAGAAGAAGGTGGCGCAGCGGGAGAAGCAGAAGGCCGGCGCGGCGGGCAAGAACGACGGCGCGAGCGGCGACGCCGGAACGCCCGCCACTGCTGCATCCTCGTCCTCGGCGTCCTTCTCGACGACGACGACCCACAACAGTTCCGGGGGTAGCGACAACTCCGGCGACCAGTGCGGCACGAGCAGGGACACGGAGCCCGACGCGATCGACGTATCCCTCCTCCGACTAGAGGACATCGACGTCTCGGACATGCTGGTGGACGCGCCCCCTGCGGCGCAGTCAATGCTGCTGTCGCCGTGCTCCTCGTCCTCCCTGACGACGACGTGCGTCGGCGGTGAGGAGCAGGAACTGATCGAGCTGCCGGTGATCGAGATCGAGCCGGAGATCTGGAGTCTCATCGACGGCGAGAGCGAGAGCGCTGGAGCGCCGGACCCGAACGCGTCAGCAGGCGATGCAACAGCGCCATGTACGGGCACCGCCGTCGTCAGCACAAGCGAAGCAGAGGAAGCGGCGGCGAACGATTGGTGGTTGGAGAATTTGGAGAAGGAGCTGGGCCTGTGGGGCCCAACGGAGGATACTCAGGCGGCCCACCCAGACCTACTGGACCCAGTCTCCACCTACTTCCAGACTGGGCCCGCCGCCGTGGAACCTGAACTATGAGTCTATGACTATGATGACTCTTCCTCTGAAAAAAAAAAATGACTACGATGACTCTATGAGCAGCAGGACGTACTCTTGGAGATGTTCCATGCATCAGATTCAAGTAGTTTGTTTGATGCAGTGGCAAGTTCATATGTCTAGGTCAATCAGAATACATGCATATAGGGCCATGTAGACTGAAAACACTACAGCACGTACTCTTCTTAACAGTGTTTAACGCAGATGTAGCTAGCTGCTGCAGTAGTGTTGTCCGCCGTCGTGTTGCTTGGTTTGTTGTGGCTTTGTGCAGTGTGCATATATAGAACATGACGTCAACGCGATGTAAGCGCTTGCTCATCCGAGAGAGTCCTACCACTACTGACCATGTATGATGTCCTTTGTGAATCATCACCGGGCTCTGATTATGCTTTGGAACCCTTTTGCTTTTGCTAATGCGATGTAACCTTTTTTTTCTCCTCTCTTTTCATTTGCCATTCTTTCTTCATCTCCTTTTCGTACTTTGTTTGTTTTCTCTTCTCTATGTAAAAATTTGCCCTGTCTTCTTTTTCCTTGGTTCCTTTTGCAGTGCTATTACGTCTAGCTAGGGCCCGTGAAAAGAAACCACATGTTACTCGATGATAGTGAAGTGCCGGAGTAATAAGTTACCGAATCAAGAACTGCAAGCATATGGTTTCGTAATATTTTCATCAGACTAACTGAAAATTAAGTGGTGTGCTAAGCCCCATGCCAGTCAGTAATGAGCTAGTGTTCACTGTCACTCAGATATGTTACATGATGCCTGCACAAAGACACGATACGGTATATACTACATCAACCACAGTAGAAAAAACCAGTAAGTTCCTGCTAACCCTTAACCTGAGCCCAGCCAGCCTGACTTTTTTGTTCTGCAGGGTTCTTCAGGAAATCATCACGAGCTCAGGTGACTGGACAGGCTCTTGTGGGCCTAATTTAGAGAAGTCCAGAAGGGCATTCTGGGCCTTATTTGCAAAATTTGCTGGGCCGAACGACTCTGTATAAATAAATAAACAAACAAAAAGATTAAATGATAAGTTCCATATATTTCTCTATCCCTAATAAGAGGGATGAATTAGGAGCAGTACAAAAAATCAGGATACTGGGACATTCAGTAAGACCAATTAGCCTTTTTCTCCAACATTTTCAAAGAAGTAATATTTTTTTGTTGAAAGGAAGAAGCAATATTTGCATTTGAGACACTTCTCAAATATTGTCGTTATTAATAACCAAAACTTAAATTGGGAACCAATATGCTTCCAGAGTGCTACATGCATACGTCTTGCAGACTCGTGGCAACTCGAATCATGGCCTGCTGCTGGAGGCTAGGCTGGGAAAAAAAATTCTGTCATGCATGCATGCTCCAATTGAGGTCTGAACGCACACCTCGGCACCGCGCGCGTCGCCCCGTCAAGGCGTCGACCATATACCAAAATAAAGTTCAAGACCTCACACATGCTTTGTTCAAAGATCGAGCTCCCATGTAAATTTGAGCCAACAACGTAAGGTGGATGGTGACATGTCATCATGCCCCTCTCTTACCAGTTCGTCGCTTCAGAACAAGACCAGCGCGAGCCAAGTGGTTATATAAATCCATACCTTTTTTCCACTCCGACGATTTTCTCTGTATACATTAACACGCACGCACCAAACTGAATATGAATTCGACCATGACCAATGAATGTTCGACCCAGCACCGCTTGTTGCTCCTCGAGATCTGAAAAAACAGCGGGGGCAAATGCTGATGTGGGCCAAGGCAAGTCGACGAGGTCTATGCATGCGTGGCTTGAGCACGCGCCTGCTTGTCTCGTTTGATGACTAAACATTGGCCTAGTGGCCGAGCTGAATGATGGAGGCCGACTGCTAGCCACTGCTTGGATCGCGTCTCTCCTTAGACTCGGCACGATATGTAATTTTCCCAACTGACACTTGCTATGCACATGTATAAATAGAAACTCACTGGTCATCAGCCCATCACCACTCCTCGCTCGCTCGTTCTCTCCTGATCCAGCTCATCTCAGATAGCTGACACAAGAAGCTCAGCAGCACCTGCGAGGTTAATTAAGAGCTCCAGCGTTGGAAGCTAGCTGCACTGATCAACGGAGCCGGCCATCGTGTTTAATCAAGTTATCATCGCCTCATCCCTTGGTAGCAAGTGAGCATGATGAATCAGTGGCTAGTGTTTGCATGTGCCTTGCTGGCGGCCTCCTCCTCGGCGGCGCGCGCGTCCGCGTCCCCGCCCCTGCAGGTCGGGTTCTACGAGCACTCGTGCCCGCAGGCCGAGGACATGGTGCGCAACGCCGTCCGCCGCGCCGTCGCCAGGGACCCCGGCCTCGCCGCGGGCCTCATCCGGATGCACTTCCACGACTGCTTCGTCAGGGGGTGCGACGCCTCCATCCTGCTCGACTCGCACGACGCGGAGAGGTACTCGCCGGCCAACTTCCCGAGCCTGCGCGGCTTCGAGGTCATCGACGAGGCCAAGGCCATCGTGGAGGCGCACTGCCCGCGCACGGTCTCCTGCGCCGACATCGTCGCCTTCGCCGCGCGCGACGGGGCCTACCTCGCCGGCGGCATCGACTACCGCGTCCCCGCCGGCCGCCGCGACGGCCGCGTGTCCGTCAAGGACGAGGTGCTCAAGGACAACCTGCCGTTCTCGAGCTTCACCGTCGCGGAGCTCATCGACAACTTCAGGCGCAAGGGCCTCTCCGCGGCTGACATGGTCACGCTCTCCGGCGCGCACTCCATCGGCCGCTCGCACTGCTCGTCTGTCACGGACCGGCTGTACAGATTCCAGGGCGAGCCGGGGCGGACGGACCCGGCCCTCCACCCGGCGTACGCGGCGGACCTGAAGCGCCGGTGCCCGCCGTCCACGGACGGCAACACGGAGGACCGCACCACGGTGCCGCTCGACACGGCGACGCCCAACACCTTCGACAACCAGTACTTCAAGGACGTGCTGGCGCACAAGGTGCCCTTCACCTCCGACCAGACGCTGCTCGACAGCCCCTGGACCGCGGGCCTCGTCGCGTTCCACTCCGCCGTCGGGCAGGCGTGGGAGGCCAAGTTCGCCAAGGCGATGGTCAAGATGGGCGCCATCGAGGTACTTACCGGCAATGAGGGCGAGATCAGGCAAAAGTGCTCCATGGTGAACTACTACTAGTTGACTCTGCTGCTTGGTCAATCAAATTAAAATCACTTCTCCTCTAAGATGATTTCACAATTACAAGTAAATTGTTGTTTTTTTTATAATTTATTATTTGTCTTTGTATCATAATGTACCATTTTTTGTCCCGGTTTGACTATAGAAATAATTGCTAATTGTCCTTGTGCCAACATGGATCAGATTTTGTCGCAACGGGTTTTTATTCTCAAAACCGAAAAATACGGATTATGCACCTACATGAATTGTAACGAACTAAAGGCTAAAGCTGTAATATTTTTGAATGAGTCACCAGATCTCGAGAACCACGAAATTATCACAGACGTCTCGCTGTCGGCGGGGACGTTGCCTACCAATCTACCATTAAAAGCGTAGCGCGCCTTTAATCATGGAATAAATTAAAAAAATGAGCACATGTGTCAAGGACTTGAATGCGGATGAGCAGATCACAGGGTGGTTGTAGCCTACAAGACAAGAATAACACCACGTAACTTTGAGATAGAACCGATAATTTAGATTCTTTTGCCAGCAAATGAAATCATGTGGATCACATATACTGCCTATGGTATACATTTATTCTTTTGTAAGATGCGAAGATACTTGATAATTTCTGGACTTCGCAAGTGTGAAGTCTTGTTTCAGAGTGAGAACAAAATCAACTTTGGGAAATATATTTGATGACATTGTCAACGAAATTCCAAGAGCTCTACCTGCTACAAATGTTACTCATTACTAGAGTTGATGAATTTGTGTAACAAAGAACAATCGATAAGCCTTTAACAATTGTCAAGATCATTTCTATTTGATATCTACTATGCAAGGAATTGAAGGTGCTTGCTATCACACTGATTGCTAAGGGAGCCATTGCTTGTTTCAGATGACTAGTAGTAGAGACACACACTTAGGTTGAGATAATATTATTCGGTCAAAAAGTTGAGATAATATTCAAGTTACAATCATCCGAATTCCGAACCAAACACTGTGTCAATGACAGTATGACACCGTAAACAACCATTGGAGGCTTGGAGCTCAACATTGACCGGAATTGCCAAAACCAAGCCATTATTCCCTCAGAGCAGCTCGCAGCCTAGCACTCATGATTCACCCAAACCTGATCGCAAACAACTGCGTGTTTACCAGCCACCACGGATCACGAAGCTGGTTGTTCTGCCTCACAGAGCAACTGCAGCCTGCAGCTAATCACCAGCTCTACCGTGGGAGCCAGACAACGCTGAATTATCCTCCCAAAACCTGATCAAGTTCGCTTGGCCGGCCTCATGTTCAGTTGGATTTGCATCTTCCTTAACGAGGCCGTTGATCTGATCACCATTAGGACTTTATTTCGTCATTGCCTCGCTGATCAAGTTCTGTATTAGGTGTGTTAAGTTCTTTGTGTTCGTCTGTCATCAGTTCGTCATCGAAGTTGGTGAGCCACTCGTTGGTGGCGCAACATGGCGGCCCCTCCGCCACGAAGGGGTGACCGAGAAGCTCGTCCACTGTGGCTCTCCTCGGCCAGTCTTTCTCCAGGCACCGCCGCAAGAAGCCCCTGAACTCCGACGACGCCGTCACAGGCACCTCCGGCGCGCTCCCGAAGCACACGGCCACCACCAGAGTCGCCCACTCCGGCCTCTCCCCAACCGCCACCAGCGGGAACCTACCCATGTGGCATTCTAAGAGGACCACTCCCAGGGACCACACGTCGCTGGAGAGGTCGGCTGCGCCCGACGGCGAGGCCTCGCCGAAACCTTCGGGGTCCAGCCTCTCCGGGCTCATGTACGCGCACGTCCCCTCGGCCCCGGCCGCCGCTCGGTGCGCGCCGCCGGCGCTGGGGACGTCGCGGCTGGCGCCGAAGTCGTCGATCTTGACCTCACCGTGACGGCCGACGAGAAGGTTCGACGGCTTGACGTCGCCGTGGACGATGCCAAGGCGATGCAGGTGGCGCAGGCCGCAGAGCACGTGCCGCGCCACGCCCGCGATGGCGTCCTCCGGGAGGCGGCCGCACCGCCGGAGCACGTCGCCGAGCGTGCCGCCAGGAGCGTACTCCAGGACCAGGCATGGTGGTCGGCGTGCGGCCGGGTTCCCGGGGAAGACCCCATGGAGGCGGACGACGTGCGGGTGGTCGGGCGCTGCGGCGGCCACGCGGAGGTGCACGTCGGCTTCCCGGAGCGCGGCGCCGCCGTCGCCGCGCACGCGCAGCGACTTGACCACGAGCTCCGCGCCCGTGCGGCAGTGCCGCGCCTTGTAGACCGTACCGTCCGCGCCGTGGCCGAGGACGCCCACCCTCTCGAGCTCCGCGAGGTTGTCGATGACGGGGTCGGGCGAGCCGGGCGGCCACGACGGCAGGCCGCCGAACGGGTGCTCCTGCTGGTACATGAACAGCGGTGGCAACGCCGGCGGCAGCACGGACAGCCTGCACTGCGTGCGCTCTCGCAGCTTCGCCGTTGCCATTGGCATTTGGCAATGAATTGGATGAGAGGGAGACGACGAGAGTGTAGCTGCTGGTGTGCGTTTACCCGGGAGTCGTGAGTGGCGGTGAGAGAGCTGTAACGGACTACCTACCAGCCGCCCATAATGCGGGGAAGCTTCTCTCCTCTGAGGATCTGAGGCGTAACGGAAATTGCTGGGATTACGGTACAAAAAAAAAAAGAGCTTCAACTGAACTTTTATAGGCTATTTATAGCATATTGACAATTGATAACAGAGCTCACAAATGTGTACCTCTAATAAAAAAAAGATATGGACTCGTTATCTCAATAAAATCTACTTAAAATTAAAAAAAAGACGCAAAAAAAGAATAGTGCCCTAGAAAAAGAGTATTCTTCCCAACAAGAATACATTTCGCTTTTCCTAATAAGAAAATTAATGTTAAAACTCAAATAAATCTAAATAAAAGATACAAATATCTATGATACCGAATAAGTATTATTAGATTAATTATGGAATTTTATTTCTTATAAACGTTTATAAGTTACTACTTAGAAGTCACAAAACTAAAAGTGCACATTTAACAGAGGGGGTAACTCACCTCGGAGTCCAGCAAACAACAGAAACCCAGTCTCTGGCTGAAATGGCTCCCAATGCCTATCGCAAAACCAGTGTCGGTCCATCAGCTACGATGCTGAAAGCTCTGCCTGTGCGGTTCCTCGCCTCGCCGGAGCCCGGTGGGTGGAGCCGGCGACTACCACGACGGTCTCTGCGGTTGATTTCGGCAGCGCTCATGACCAACCCCGCTTACTTCGAGGTGGGCAGATTCTTGGGTTCCTATGGCTTCATGAACATCACAAGGTCAGCTTTTCCTTAAAATAGCTTGAATCGTTATCCATTTTGGTTTTATCAGACAGATAGTTGCGGTTGGTGCGGTTCCATTCTGATTTTGTTCAGAAGTTGCAGTCGGCTGTGGAGCCGTCTTGTGTGTAGGATTGATTTCAACATTTGCAGTTCTCTAGTTGCTTATGCTGAATCCCTTCGACATGAACAGCGTGGAGGTGAAGAGGGATCTTGGAGTTTTACTCAGCCCAATCCTCAGAATTGTTTGGAACATGATTAAGGCAAATTAGGATATAGGGGACTGTTTCGAAGACCATTACCTTCTCTTACAAGTTACAATGTATAGTCCGTGTTATGAAACCAAATCTTATTCAACAAATCTGTTGATACATTTTTTCCACATGTTTTAGTGTATGATGTTGTGAAAGTGATATTGCATCTAATGCTACAATTGCAGTCTTCGAAGAGTTGTTAAAAGATCCATCAGATGTTTTGTGGCCTTACTTCATATCATTGTGGATTGCCATTATGATGTAATGGTATCAATAAATAAATAAATAAAGGACCCTGCTCCTCCTCATTAAGAAAAAATACAAAATGTTTCTTCAATACTCACAGACCATTTCCTTTTATTTGTGTAGTACTGATTACTGAACCTTTCTTGAATAATCACCTTTTCTGACTTCCTGTCATGTGAATCAGTTACTCATCATCTCAATTTGGAGAGCCTTCAAATGTTGCTGGTATTCAAGACCTTGGTCTTGGATATTCACCTGAAGAGATTGAGCGGTTGAGGATCCAAGATATTGGAGAAGGAGAAGTGACGATTAGGTTATTTCCTTCCGACTGATACTGACTTTTTACTATAGTGAAGTAAAGGCATACCCATTATTCATTGATCATCCTGTTTTCCAGACTTTACGAGGGAAGAGTTGTTCAAGGTCCATTGAGGGGCACACAGGCTGTCTTTAAGGTATGCGTAGATTTGTTACTTTGCTGAGTTTAGTTGCATAGCATCCTTTAGTAATCAACAGAATGCCATGCCTTGAAAATTGGTTCTACAGTGACTTGAAAATAGGACATACACTTTCAACCTTTCAATTTGTCTTCATTTTTTTATGATACCTTTCTCTGCCATAGGTATACGAATATATTGACTATCTTAATATGCTAAGACATAGGATTTGAAACAAAGGTATACCCTGGAGCCCGTGCTGGTGCTTCTGAAGCTGATTTGATGGCACTGAATGAGTTAAGGACTCATGCTTTTCTTCAGGTTAAGTAAATCATAAACTGCTAATAGAAACTGCAAGCATGGATTATTATATTAGACATGACATTTACACACACACAACTATTCCCTTGGCCTCTATTTACAGAGTGATGCTAGTGACATCTGTGCGAACATTCAGTTTCTTTTAGGGGCCTTTGAGACAGCAACTGGGGAACAGGTATATTACTACATAACTGTGTCGTTCCTCACAGAATGCATGCAAGACTCACATAGCTTTACTACAGTGGCTTGCCTTCCGTGATGATGGGAGATATAGTGCTGCAGACTATGCAAAAGTAGCTAGCGCAAGGCAATTGAAGGAGCAATCTGGGGGGATGCCATTTTGGAACCCGTTCGATCGAGCATACAAATTGGAGTTAAGGAGATATTTTGTTCTTAGGTTGCTTAATGGTGCCATGAGTGGCCTTGTCCACATGCACAATCATGATAGACTGCATCAAAGTCTTGGACCTTCTTCTGTTATTCTCAAGTATGCTGAATATTTTCTTTAGTTTCCTTTCTGCACTGTATTCCCTATGTTCAACTAACTACTGATTAGTGTAACTTTCCAATCTATAGCACGGCATTGGAGAAAGAGGGGCGCTACTTGGTTCCAAGGCTGCGAGATTTGGCATTTTCTGTAGATATTGGGTAATATTTCCATCCCCTTACTACCTTTATTATGTATCTGTACAGAGTCATCTCTAAAAACCTTTTGGCAAGGATAGGTATTCATCTATTGGGGCTGGGGCGCTGTCGGACGGAATATGGCGTCGAGCCTCTGCTGCTGGGGCATCGACTCCTTTGGAGAAGCGAGCCTTTGGGATAGCTGATGACATGCAAGTATTCTCGTTCTACTTTCTTCAACAAAAATGAACACCAAAGTTTACATGCACTTTACTAAACAGTTATGGAGCTGGGCTGCTTGTTGCATACATGGCATTTATTCCATTTTGCGAAGCAGGCATTATGGACGGTATTTCCTTGCAGGTGATTGAGGATATTTTAACTTCATGTTCATGTAGGAGGAATATTGTTTTCTAATTTTCCACTCAGACACTTAGCACTCTTGATTAATGCGGAGACTTTTGGAGAACACCTTCCGGCTCGACATTTATGCTGCAAGAGAGTATGAGTCGCTAACACAAAATAAATTTTCTGTTACTTACTCGTAGAAAGTTTCTTTTTCCTTTTGTTAGGTTAAAAAAAAAACAGTTCAGAAAGTAAGCTTATTGGTGCTGATTTCTCTTATCTGATGGGCCAGTCATGATATCAGACACACGCTTATCAACTTTCAAACTTCGTGTAGGTATTGTCTGGCAGATGACCGGTTGTCAGAAGCAGTAAGTTTTCTAGATTTAGGGGATGGTGCTGGCTGGGAGTTATTACAGGTTTTGCCTCTATCAAACTAACTGCTATGGCAAATCTTATCTGTTCATCAAACTAATGCAATTATACTGCTGTGCACATCATGCACGGTATTACATTGACCAACTAGGGAACTTTCTGAATCAGTGGTCTGCTTTGGTTCGGGATACATATGTTCAGCCAAGATACTAACTGTGATTTATGTTTCGACAGGCAATGCTTAATCCGGATTACCGCAAGCGACCAATTGCCGAGGCTGTACTGAACCACAGGTTTAAAACTGGAGCTGTTTTAAGAAGCTACTAATCAGCATTTTTATGTTTAAATAAATTTGCTACGTGGAAACTGTAAATGTTACAATAATTTGAGTGGGTGAAGAGCTTATACATTTCTTGGATGAACAGTGCATGTTCTATGTTTGTCGCTTCCCACTGCCGCCTATTCCCGGGCAAATAGCCGACGAGAACAATGCCCGATAATGTCGCTTCCCACTTTCTGCTTCGCTGCTGGCAACCAGCACAGGTCAGCTGATAGCTTCCAGTCGCGTGCAGCAACCGCGCACGCGGCAAAGCACATCTCATGCTAGTGGCGGGTAAGATAGATGGCATCGCGCACGTGTCCAACAGCGCGTTATCAACGAGCAAACTTTGAAATATATCAAATCAAATACAGAGCGCACTTCTCCTAAGGCACTTATTGGTGCTTGAAATATATCAAATAAATACAGAGTGCACAATACCCAAATCAAACCTTCAGGGTTCAGACTCAAATACGTACTACTAGTCTCTGATGGCTACATCATAAACGAACTGTATCCTCAATCTGCCCAGTCCTTTTGCCCTGTTCATTACACGGCGAATCATCTGTTTGTGACATCAACGATCCTAGCTAAATGAAATGGACCCTTCCAAATGCAAATTCACATTGGTCCTACTACCACGAGAAGCCTCTCATTTTGGGAAACAATTCAACAAGTCGATGCCAACACCGGAAGTGGCAAAATGTTATGTATAAAGGAGATTCTGTACTGTACAGCAAGATTTGGAATCACTAGGGATCCGTGTGTTGTTGGCAACCTCTTGGTCCATAGTGTTCCGAGCTCTTCGTAACCCTCTTCCGGCATAACGCGCAATAGTGACCTCGACAACCCATGCACAATATATGATTGTTTGTGCCAAACTGTCAATAATGAGACATTGCATTGAGATGGTTAGTAGATTGTATGCTGCTATATTCTGTGAGGAATATATGCATTGACAATGCACTTATAAGTTTACATGCTTTGTAAGTGATTAGAGCAAGTATATGCAGCCGAATTGTTCATTCAACCCTTTTACAAGGTAAAGGCACTTCCACAGACCAGCTGTGCATGTATGGTGATCATATGGCCCAAAAAAAGAAAAAGAAGACTAGATTGAAAAAAAAAACATACAGGAATAATGAAAACATCAATGTACGTGATAGGAAACTTACTCTTAACTTTATAGTTTATACACACGAGTTACACAGATATTGGTTTACTAGCGCAGGAGTGACTCATGCATAAATACTTCTAGTGTTTGCAGACTCTAAGCAGATATTATGGAAGTATCATGCTCTAGATGCAAGAAGAAAAGATATAGCTGCTAACCTTTTCATTCCGCCGGCCACACATTGGACAAGGATCACCCCATACAATTACAGGCTCAGGCTCAGGCTCTGGCTCTGGCTCTGGCTCTGGCTCTGGCTCAAACAGCCTATATCTTCTTCCCACTTGATTGTGATGTTCAAACAGCACACAATTTCCACCCCTTCAGTGGTAAAAACCCTTTTAGCTTCTTGATCAGTGCAAACAAAATTGAACACAAAACTTTTGCATATGAATCATTACCAAAAATGTTCATATCCATGAATTGCCTGGTTACAACGATAACAGAAGAATTTCCCACAGTTCCTACAGGTCATCTTGTTGCAGCCTTCAGTTTTCGAGATCGCCATTTTACATCTGGGACATTGCTTAGAATCGCGAAGTGCTTCACAGACATTTATTAATTCATCTATTTCCCTCTGTTCTCTCAACAATTGTTTTTCTGGAAGGGAATATTTCTGGTGTTTTTCCTGTTAAAAAGGAGAATGTGTCATGGAATTGTGAATGGATAGTAGGAATGAACAACATTATACACAACCTCAAATAGGTCATGCATATACAAATAAAGCACTGCAAATATCATATCATTCTCGAGTTTTGATTTGTCATGTAAGCACATAATTGTTGAAGAGTTAGATATGTAGATACAAAGCTAAGTCTCCAGTCACAAAAAAGTGATGTTATGGACAACAACACAGTCCAGAACATTGGTGACAGTAATTTCTATTGTACTATTCCCAAAAAAACTACTGTACTGGTATTAATCCATCTTCTCTATAGCACAACAAAAGGACACTTAATTTTATAGAGCATTAAGATCTCCTGAAACCAGGTGACATTGGAATCTTGGAACCAGATACTTACAATTACGTCAATCAAACATGCATTCATACCAATATTAAACTTCAAAATAAGTACCATAACAAAATCTCAAAATGCTGACTGTACACATCATTAATTTCATAAAAAGAAAGTTGAACCATTAAGAGATTATGCATTTTACCCTCAAAATCATAATCTTTTCTTCTGGAGTAACACAATCCTCTCCCACATGCCGGCGTTCTTTGCAGAAAGAGCAGAAGGTGAAAAAACACTCGGGGCATTGAGCATCATTGTCAACCTCCAAGCAGGCAGCATCACACCTCGGACAATATACCAGATCAGGCATTGTATCTAAGAGTTTCTGTAATGCAAATGATTCCCATCGCTTATAGCAATCATCTCCCAGAAGGCTTTTCAAAACTGACGGTGGGAGTGGACTGCGGCAATCAGGGCATGTCAGCTGGGTTAAACTCCCTTCTGTTACGTGAATTCTGCAGTGAGACTTCATACACGTCAAGCAAAACAAATGGTGGCATGGGAGCTTGATGAAATTTCTGCCTGGTAGGGTTAAGAAATAAAGAGGGGCAAAGAGTCAAAAACTACTTGACAGGATTCAAGTACCAAAATTACTGAAAAATGAAAAGGCGCTATATTGAGCATGTTTCCCACTTTGTAGATAATAAAAGGGTAGGCAGATAAGTCAGTACAGAACCCATTGTACTACATATCCTGAAACTACTGTTTTATGATAAAATTATGTTTTTCTCATTTGATTTCCTAATTTTATTTCTAAAAAAAATACTAGGGGATTGAAGTAATTATATTTCTTGCGTTGTTGAGCTTATTGCCTCTAGTACATCATGTACAGAATAGACCAAAGGGCAGTGATAACTTGAAGAAAAGGGTAAATAAGTCAGCAAAATAAAACACAGCATCCTAATAAGATAATGTATAAGAAAATTACCAGTATTTTCACTAAGACAAATTCCACACTCATGAAAGCTTTTCAGAAATACTTCATGAGACCTCCTCTCATTGTAACTTTGCATCAGAGGAATAGTAGAATCAACTAGAAGCCTTCTTGCAATAGCACGTCCATCTCCAACATCTGAAGTTTTATCTGGGGCTAGTATTATGTTGTCATTCAAAGAAATACAAGCCCATGAGGAGCTATTCAGCCAGTCCAGCCATCTATACACCACTTCTTGTCCTGGCAGCTTAGTCCAAATCTCATCAAACATGGTACAGAGGTTTGAAACTTTGGGTTCATCCAACCACTTGGCTGAGATAGTAAAATAAGGAGCACTTGTACTGGGATATGAACATGGCAGCAAACATGTTAACACCACAGGTGGCAAATGCTTTAAGCTGCAAGCATACAAGAGTTCACCAACATCTTGGCTCCCATCATTATCAGTTCCAACCATAGTTCCATTTGGATGAAGATTCAAGAACACCTTAGTACCATTAGTAATTGGATACCAAACAAAAATCTGAGGAAGTAGACATGAACATTACACTTTTGAAGGATGAGAGAGTTCGGATTAAGGAGGACAAAGCTCTGGAACGAACCTGAAAAGAACGAAGACCTGCCTTATCCTCCAAGATCACCATGTCATCCCCATAAATGGCTTGCAGTGCCAGCACCTGAACATAACATAATAAACTACGACGTATTAGCGACAATAGCAGCTCAAATAGCTGCCATGTCAAAACAATAGCTTAAAACTGACCAAACTAACTCTCCAGTCATGACTTAACTCTATCTTTCTCAGGTGGTAGACGCACAAATTCGCCATCCTAAATCTCCAGTTCAAACTATACACAACACTTCATCAATCTACAGTTTAACAGCAGAAAATGGCAATATCCCAATGTTACATAAGGGCAGCTCCATTGCAGACTCAGGCATATATGAAATTTAGTTTCAGACCACCTAGGTACAACAATCAAAGTATAAAGCATCCCACAAACAGCGAGCAGGTTGCAAAAAAACAAGGGGCTCGTCTGGCTGATATAAAACTGGTGCCTGCACTAGAAGGTCATGAGATTGGCCCTTCTGAATCTCAAGCAAATTCTACCATGCTGAAGGCTCAGTACCATCTTTAGGAATAAACGATGAACTGACTATGAGTTACCTGGCTTACGTGACAATTTTATGTTCCTTTTTTCGCGCTAAAAGAACATTTTTATTTAGTTTCATAGTTTTGTGAAGCAAGAAAATCACTGCTCTAACTTTAGTCAAATAGTTGTTGTTATAAGTTTGCCTCAATAATCAAGGCAAGGCGACGTTGGGCGCCTAACATCAAGGCAAATGATTTAAGCTGCAAGCATAAAAGAGTTCACCAACTCAAAGCAGGTGGGGTGGGCGATAGGTTACCTCGTCCTCCTGGAGCTGGTTGTTAGTCTCCAACTGCTCCGCCGAGAGCTCGTCCTCCCCATGAGCCCTCGCGGCCATCGCCTCCAGCCGCGCCGCCGCCTCCTCCCGCGCCTCCCAGTATCCGTCCCCGACCTCTGCCGGCGGCGGCGACGACGAAGACGAGGCTCCCCTCGACATTGGAGTATCCGGCGAATAGATTGGCCCCTCGCCGCCTGGCCGGGCTGCTAGCTGCCCCCCTCCCCGGAGGGCGAGAGATAGTTCGCCGCTTTTCCTTTGACGGGCGTTGCTAGGATGAAACAAAATTTAGAGATGCGTTAATAATTCTTTCTTGATGTAGTAATCCTCTACACTATCTGTTTCTACTACTACTTTCTTGGCTGCCGTCGGTTAAAAAAATGCGTTAATTAATAATAAATATAGTACTCCCTCAATTCTAAATTACATATAAGACCTTAGCACATAGATCTTTCGAAATCTAAAACTTTGTAATGGATGACTTTTCAGTTTAAAATTATTTACAATTCTTAAATCCTATTTAAAATTTTTATGTCTTGATTTTTTTTAAAAAATGTTCAAATAAACATGAACTAATAAATTATCAAAACTGAAATTGCGGATCATGAAGAGATCTTTTATATTTATAAAAAAGGTATTGAATTCATATTTTTGAACTAAAAACAAATATTTATGTATTAGATCGATTTACCTATTATTATTTAGAAAATAAATATAAAATAATAACCACCTTTAAAACCAAAAATAATATCTTCCTTATTTCACAACCACAACCATTCATGATTTCTTTTATCTATATGGGTTGTTTTGGTGGCCTCTTAACATTGTTAGTGAAGAAAAGGAATAGTGTTTCTTAAATCAAAAAGGAATTTTCAACTCGGTGCTAGATAAGAAACTTCGATTCAGGGTGCCTTAGAGAGAGGGGCAATTTTTCAATGCCAAATTGATAATTCTATCAACTTTTATTATAGTTATCACAAAGAAAGATAAAAGAAGTTTGATCGGTTGAAATCCAAAAAAAATATTGTATTTGAGACATATCTATTAAAACCGGAACGAACATCGAACCATTTAAGGTCTGAAACATAGTTATTAAAACTGGATGAGACATCTCAGATGAAGGGAGACGAGACCTTTGAAGAATTAACATACAAAAAGGAGGCAATGAGGGTGGGGAGAAAAGGATAATAAACAATACTCCAAAAAGTAAATGTGGACTTTATATACCTAATTTGAAAGAAGAAATTTCTACCTTCAAATTTCCGCTAAAATATATTAGAATTAGAATAGATGACATGAGTTACACCTTTATTAGAATATATACCTTGTATTGATCTTGTCTAAAGAAAAAAAACTATCAAAAGATCAATATAAGATATATATTATTTCAATTAAATAACCCTAAAACCTTATAAATCATAGTAGGTCACTGTTGAATTGGATAATTAAATATTCATCATCCCGATATTAGACGAATTGAAAGGGAAACCAGTGATAGCTCAAGTGATTAGCAAGTAATACTTAATAGCTCAAGTGATTAGCAAGTGCCAGAAAAATTTGCTCGCTAAAATATGAACATTAGTAAGCCGACAGCTGACCAAAGAATTATTTTTTGGATTAATTACGAGGATACTCTATTAAACAGTTAACCATGGGCTAATGACACTCAAATGACCTCCTTCCTTCCTTCCTGGGTTCTTCTTCCTGTCCGCGTCAAGGTCGCCGCCGCTCGTCCATCACCACCCCACCTCCCCTGATCCCCTCCTTCCCATCCACCCTTTCGATCCTGGCCGCTGGTCCTTCCTCTGTTTCTCCCTATCCCACACGGCGACCGGGCGCCGCGCCGTCGACTTCTTCTTCCCTCTCGCCCTTCCTTCTCGGCGGCGGCGCCACCACCGAGCCGGCTGCAATTCGCCGTGGCGCGCCTAACTCGCTGGGACGCAGTTGCACGCCTCGAAGAGGGGAGACCCCTCTCCCTCACGCTACGGTTCCCGGACCTCCCGGCTAAGAACCTGGTTGGTCATCGCTGCTGCCGGAGCTGCTCATGTTGGATCCGAGATCCGAAATCTACCCCACCATAGAGTATCGCCCAATCCAGCCCTCCGACCTAGAAGCTCTTGAGAAGATTCATCTTGCTCTCTTTCCAATAAGGTAGCTACTGGAAAGGATGCTACCTTTTCTAGCTTGTTACTTGCTTTACCATTACATAATACATCGCCTACTCACTCTTACCGTTTATTCGATGCTATAATTCTTCTTCATTTTGTTCAGGTACGAGAGAGAGTTCTTCTTGAACGTTGTCAGCGGCAATGGGATTATTTCCTGGGGTGCCGTGGACACCAGCAGATCAGATGATCGCAGAGATGAGATAATAGGTTTTGTAACCACGAGGATGATTGCGGCGAGTGATAGTGAGGTATTACCATACAGGAGGTCCTGATTATGGTATATCTAAATGGCCAGCTTGATGGAGCTAATGTTTTTTATATGCAGATTGAGGACCTGTTTAGGTATAACAGTTCACGCAAAGATCTAACACTTGTGTATATATTGACGCTGGGTGTGGTGGATGGCTACAGAAACCTTGGGATAGGTTAGTTGCATTGTATTATCTTCTTACTTTTAAGATTTGGCTTGTGAATTGATGTGGTTGATCCTTATGATAATTCTAACTTGCAGCATCATCATTGGTTCAAGAAGTGGTTAAATATGCAGCAAGCATATCAAATTGCAGAGGTGTTTATTTACATGTCATTTCATATAACCAGCCTGCTATCAGCTTCTATAAGAAGATGCTATTTAAGCTAGTCAGAAGGCTTCCGATGTTTTACTACATAAGAGGACAACATTATGACTCATACTTGTTTGTGTACTATGTGAACGGTGGCCGTTCACCTTGCTCACCATTGTAAGTATTTCTTTCTGCTTTGTCCGAGGATCATACAGTTCCATATTCAGTAATTGTCCAATGTTTCACTGTGTTTTTCCTGTCTGCGATGCTCAATACCGGATAATATGTGAACTCACCCACATATTTTCTGCAGTCAATTGCTTGAACCCTCCAGTGTGCTTGATTTTCTAGTTAGGTTTAGGAATTAGGACTGTTAATGTTTTGATCTGATCTTGGCGATTATCTACAGACTTGAACCTGCCACATTAATGTTCACCTCTTCTTAGGATTTGTCTTTGTGAGATCAAATGTACATGCATCGTATATATACTCTCTCAGTCCCAGTCCCAAAAATAAATCAACTTCTAAAGTTGTTCTAAGTCAAACATTTTTAGGTTTGAGTTTGACAGAATTTATTAGAAAGAGCACTAGTGTTTAGGACGCCGAATTTGTACTATAAGTCTATTAGATACATCATGAAATATATTTTCATAATATACTTGTTTGATGTCATACATGTTAGTGTCCTTTTCTATAAAGTTGGTCAAAGTCATTAGCAAGTTAGCAACTCAGGTAACTCTAGAAGTTGATTTATTTTAGGATGGAGGGAGTATTAGGTCCTTTCATTTCTCAGTCACATTTTTAGCTTTACTCTAAACATTTTTTCTGAAAGCCACTGTAATGCTGAATTTAGGTCTCAACTTTTGATCATATAAACAAATGAGATTTAGCAAGCTCTTTGCCCATAGAAAGCTAAATCTAATCTGGATATCAAATATATAAATCTTTGAACCCTAATGTATCAATCAAGTTCCAATCAATAAGCTAAGGAAGCCTTCTTTACTTGTATTGTTGATGATTACCTCCTTATGCATCATTTGTGTTCTTTGGTGTGCCTTCTATTTATTGAAAGGGCAAGCAGTTTTGGTGACCTTCTGTTAGTACTTCCATAAAGCATCTTAAATGGACGACAGGAGCATGAACTAGGTTTCAGTAAAGTGTTACATGGCATGCAAGATTACAGTTTAAACTATTTCACTATGCTGTTAATACAAATGCGAAGATGCTTCTAGTTCCCTCGCAAATTGTAGCAAGTTATGCCTTATAATACAATAATTGTGCTCAGCTCCCTTTCAAAAGAATAACTGTGCTTACTGAGTGTTGTGAATTGACAACACTGTTCGGTACTTGATTGCTCAAAGAGGCATCACACCGTCACCTTGATGTCACGGTGTGAGCATAATGTGCTTAAGTTCTCATCATTCAGGCTGGGGATAACTAACTTTTTGACATAAAACAAAATCATCAGCTGGCAGGTATTTATCAAAAATACTTGTGAGAAAGATCAAGTAAGGATTCAGTTAGGTGTGCAGCAATACTCTTTGAAGTTACAGGTTGCAGCTTGAAGTACTATGTAATAAATGGACCTATTTAATTTAGTTTCTTTTAGATATTCAGGGCTTTTAGATTTTTATTTTTAAAAAGTTGAGGGTTTATGTGAGGATAAGGCTTGCAAAGTTTGTTGTCTGGACTCTGGACATGATTTCCTAATTTAAAGGTTCACTTCATGAAAGAAAAACATTGATTTCATTGCAGAGCAACTTCAATAACCTCTTTGTATCCTTTGTTATTGATAGAAATAGAGATTTTTGGTGAAAATGCCCTCCAACAGCTTCCTTTAATTAGATATCCAACTATTGCCATCCTCTATTCCTCCACAAGATATAGAGAAGCTGTTGTAGGGTGGATAGATAGAGAGCCATTTTTATTCAAATGGCTCTTCAAATGAGGACTTATTAACTCCAAGCTCCATATCCTTACTAATTGCTAGGAATAGAGATTTTGGTGAAAAAAAATACCCTCCAAGAGCTTATCCAAATATAGCCATCTTGTAGTCCAGATTTCTGGCTAGTCACAGATTGAAAATGGGAGTGACTCTAGAGTGCAAATAAGATATAGAAAACGATTTTATGTGTATGGCTCTTTAAATGGTGATTTAGAGAGTGGGAGCATCTCCAAGAGACCCTTTATATCTTTCCTAATCTACAAGAATAGAGATTTTGGTGACAAAATACCAAAATACCCTCCAACAGCCTCATCAATTAGAGATCCAAATATAGGTATCCTTTGTTCTGGATTTCTCGCTAGCCAGAGAGAGAGAGAGTGGGCATGGCTCTCTAGACTGCGCACAAGATATAGAAAAGCCGTTGGAGAATACAAAGATATAGAAACGGTTTACTCAAATGACTCCAAATGATGATTTAGAGAGTAAATTTTAGAAAGGCTCTTGGAGATGCTCAATCTCCAACTTTTCTTGCCATCTGGGTTAGTAACACCAATCGGATACGACTTGCTATAATAGACATTCTAGAATTTGTGATTGAAACAACTAAACTCTAAATCTAGATCCATATGGTATGAATTTATATTTCTAGGTTCTAGTATTGTGAAACCATCTCATGTTCCTAGGAAGATTATAGTGGTGTTAAATGATAATGCTGTGAATAACACATGGCAATCTTGTGCAGGGAGATTGTAACTTCATTTGTTGTTGACTTCAGGGCTTTCGTGAAAATGCTGGTCGCCAAGTTTTGGACCAAAGAGGACCATTGCAATCCGAGATGGGCCAGGTGTCAGGAATCAAACATCCTCTTGGCAACACAAAGTAACAAACGGATGATCAGTGGTGATAATACCAGATGTCATGTCTAATTTTAGTTGTGATGACATTTTCTTGTGTTTTTCTTTTCTTTTCTTTTCTCCGGGAGGAGTTTATTGAAACAATGGCTGCTGTTGTACACTTCTGATACGGGTACATAAGTTCTCAAATAGTTATAGTCATATTCATTGTAAAGAAGAGCGGAAACGAGAAATTAACTTGCCACCTGTTTCTGGTAACGTTGGAAGTATTGTTCAATATTGAAATGATTGTGTTAAATGAACTGAAGCTACTCTTTTTGGTTAGTACAAAAGCAGCAGTACGAATTACATCTACTGAGTGAAGTTTATTTTGACCGATTGGTATGAACAGAGCAAGATACGCATTGGAGCATTGGTTTAGCTCGAACTGGAAGCATGGATGAAAGACTGAAAACTGAAGAAGCGTAAATGCATGTCAGAAATTACTTCGACAAGAAGCAACAGCACCTTCTACCCTCTGCCGCCGAATTGGCTGCACGATCTGTCGAATCTTCTGCGCGTGGCCAAGCTTGAGGAATGAGGAAACATGGCCAGCTACTACCCTCCTCCCTTTGAATGACTTGTATAATTTGAACAAGAGAGAGTATAATACAATATTAACCATTTATATTTTTAAATATAACATATTAGATGTTTACTCTAATATTTCTTTCTTTTTAAATTATATAAGACGTTTTAACAGTTTTAGTTGTAGGATATAATTTTTTACTATTTATCAAGACATAACGTATATCTAAGTGCGTAGCAATAGCTATGAATTCAAAACATCTTATATAACATAAATATTAATATATTTTTACATATATTTGGTTAAACTTTAGATTGTTTGATTTATCGAGAAACAAGAAATTTCTTGGGATAGATGAACTGAAAGATACGAATGTTACCCCTGTCCCTTCAGGCCAAAGTATTTGTAACAAAGAGAAATCCGAGTGTAACTCTGTATAACCACACGCAAAGTTGCATATATTGGCGATCCGTCTGGTACGCGTACGCCCAAACCAAAACCAAAACCCTCGGAAACCGACGCGATCAGCCGCGGCCGTGTGCGCCTGCGACCCTGCGTCACAAGCGATCGTGGTGTGACCCACGCCGCACGCGTAACAAAACCCCCGCACGGGTGCACGCCGCACGGGCACATCACGAAAAAAAAAAAAACAGCCGAAAACCTAGCGATTCGTGAAGCGCCGGTGCGGCTGCGGCCTGCGAGGTTGCGGCTGCGGCGCACCACCTCCATCTATCCGTCGTGCGGCGCGGTTGCGGCAGCGCCGCCTCCCCCGTCAACCCGTCCGCACGGCAGTCCCTGCCCACAGCATCGCGTTGCGTGCGGTGCCGGGTGCCGCCTCCTAGGCCAACGAATCGCACCAGCGGGCTCGCCATAAAGCGCGTAAACCGCTTCGTTTCCGCTGCTTGCGCCGTAGTTTAACTTCCAAATTCCAGTTCCGGAAGAGTTGGTCCTCGGATCGAGGCGGCGTCGGGAGGGAGCCATGCGCACCAAGCACCTCATCCCTAACAACGCCGCCGGGCTCACCTACGCGGCGCGCGACTTCTCCGCCCGCGAGGATTACGGCGGTGTGGGCGACGGAGTCGGCGGCGGCGGCGGCGGCACCGACCCGTTCGAGGCGTTTCCCGACGCGGTGCTGGGGCTGATCGTGTCCAAGCTGCCGTTCCGGTCGGCGGTCGCGGCCTCGGCCATCTCGCGCCGGTGGGGCGGCGCCGTCGCCGCCGCGCCCGCGCTGGACCTCGACTTCGCCGCGGCGTTCCCCGCCGCGCCGCGCCGCAGGGCGGCGTTCGCGGCCGCCGTCACCGCCGCGCTCGGGCCGTGCTCCGCTCCTGCTCCGCCGCACCCGCACCCACACCCACTCCACCGCCTCCGCCTCGCGCTCGATGGCCTCTTCGACCAGGCGTTCGCCGCCTCCGCGGCCGACCACCTCGCCTCGTGGCTCGCCGCCGCCGCGGCGCGCGGCGTCGAGAGGTTAGAGCTCCGCCTCCCGCGCTCCCGCCTCGCCGTCCTCCCGCCCTCCCTCCTGGCCTGCACCAGACTCACGTCGCTGACGCTTCGCCTCGACCACTACGCACTTCCGCTCCCTTCGTTCACCGCGTTCGCCCGCCTATCCCGCCTCCACCTCGCTTGCGTTTCGCTCAATGCGGACGATGACTTCTTCGGAGACATCTTCTCGCACTGCGCGGAGCTCCGCTACCTGATCCTTGAACAGTGCCGCATCGGTGCTCTCCGTCTTACCGGTCCGTCGCGGCTCTGCTCGCTCGCGATCACCGACTGTTCTTGGACGCAGGAGTCGGCTCTTGCTATTTTTGAAATGCCGGAGCTGCGCATACTCCACTACTCCGGTGCAATAGCAGCTAGGCACATTATTGATGGGGACGTCTCTTTGGACGACGTCCTGCTTAACATCGAGAAGCCATTGGTCAAGCCCCGGGAGGCTGCTCTCAGAGAGCTTCTCACTTTGGTTGGCAATGCACGAAGACTTGTTCTGTCACCATGGTGCATTGAGGTATATATCTATCTATCTCAGATTCTCTTTGATAGTTGGAGTATTTAGTGATCACTAAATCTAATTGTCAAACTGGAAAAAAAATCGAAGCAATTTGCACGTCCAGAGGAATGGTCGAAGTTGCAGTTAGACAAGGTAAGGCGGTTGGCATGCATAATTGAGAGGAGGGAAGAAGGTGCATTATCCATTGCGCCATTGCTATCAAGTTGCCGAAATGTGCTAGAGCTCTGTGTGTCCGTTGTGGTGAGATGAGCTTCCTCTTTTTTGTTAGTTCAGTGCTATATTATTTCTGCTAGATTTGTAATGATAACAAACCAATGATGTTCGTTGCTGTAGCCATCGCAGGGCAAATGGAGGCGGAATAGTGAAGATGGAGAATGTCATGGTGTGCTGGGTGGTAAGAGGGTGTCGGTGAAGCATCTAAAGGTTGTTAGGATGAAGTACATTGATGAAAGCAAAAGTGGATTTGAACTGGTAAAGGTCCTGCTCAAGAACGCCCCTGCACTGGAGACGATGACAATTGTTCCTTCCATGGATGGCCTTGAGCTGGCCAAGTTTAAGCGTAGGGTGCTGAAGCTGAGGAAGTCCTCTCAAAATGCTAGCATCCAGTTTTGCACAGCTGGATGATATGATGTTTATGAGTAGGTCCATTAGCAAAGCTCAATGTTGCAGTCAGGAAGTAAGAACTGTCGATGAGGGTCTTCCTTTTTCGTCCAGTTACTTTTAGCCTGTATATAGCTGCTAATTATTGATGAATTTCTCACAGAATTAATGGAACCATTACTAATATTCATTTAGCTTAAGTCATCAGTTTTCATCTCTTTGGTAAAGGATATATCTTTGTTGAATGTTTACCTTTCAAGTATTTTGTTCTCTGACAATCATGAAAATAGGGTGACAATTCCCTAGAAAGCAAAACAAACGGGCCCATGTACACTTTACCAGGCCAACAAACGGGCTTGCTATAGGCTATGTACAAACCAAACCTGGTAGTCTTGTGAATTAATTGGTAGAGAAGCAGGCAATGTATGCCACCTCAGGAGACCTAAAGGATGCTATTTGGCTCAAACTTCAATTTGGTATTCTTAAATTTGACTTAGTCTAATAGATCATCACAGAATGAAGGTTTTATGAGAAATTTTGCTCCTTAACGTAGCTAGTTTCCCAGAATTGCGTCATGTCCCACATATGGGCGTTCTGCTGTCAATTCAGCTTATCCATTGTGATTTACATCATGGTTGGGTTTCAATCTGTAATCCAAACGACCTATCCTAGAAATTCAATGGTTTACATTCGGTCTCTCCCTGTTGGGTGACGAAATTACACACAGACAAATAGGGTGATAACAATATCTGGTCACGATTGTATTTCATTCTATCTCAAAAGTTCACATCCCAGCGGGTATTTATAGACCCCCTGACTTCGCCATTCAAGGAATCTTACCAAATTAGCCATGGAACTTCCTACATATTTAGCTAGAAAGCACATCGGCGGAGTGGTGAAATACACTTCGCCCCTCTCCTTTTGTCTTATTAAGCAACTTTAGACTTGATCATAATTTCTTGACTTAACTGAAAACCTCACAGACTCTTCATGCGAAGCCTCCACGTAGGCTTCACTGGTCGTCAACAGCGTAGCGAAGTCATCTTCACCGGGTAACCTGAAACATGTGAAATCATATGTACGAAGTTTGATAGTCGCAGCGAAGTGTCCATGTCGTCTTCACTGAGCCCCCGGATTATAGCGAAGTCTTCTTCGCCAGTTAATCTTAAAAGATGTGGAATTACATAAGCGAAGTTGGGAATACGTGCAGCGAAGTATTTGTGTTATCTTCGCTGCACATGTTAGTATCTCAAATATTTGTAATGAAATGTTTGATTCTAAAGTTTGGAAAGGGTGTTTGTATGTCAAAGTTGTTCCCCAACAGCAGCCTCTCGCGGGCGAAGGCCTACTCCAAAGGTCTGAATCCCATGAAGTTTATATAAAACTTTGCTTGACAAACGCCGTCCAAACTTTGGAGTTGGCCTATTTGAATTTTGAATCTAATGGCTAGCTTTGACCGGTTGACCGGGCGCTGCCTATAAATAGCGAGGCACTCCCCCCTGCGGCTGTCGTTTTCAGAAGAGGGGAAGTTCTGCCAAAATTTTTCTTGAGCTCTGAAGTTTGAGTTAACTTTTCCTGACGTTTTGCCGTTGTGTTCGCCTAGTCTTAAATCTTTGTTCGAAGTTTGTGTCACTTCTTCGCTAAGGTTTGTTCCTTTAACTTTTTTTTTATTTTTACGATTTTGTTGAATAGTGTTTCTGATCTTCGGTTTTTGTAGATGTCTTCGCGAGATTTACAAGATCAGCTTCAGTCTCAGGAGAGTTCCAAGATCGAAGAAGATAAGGCTTAAATGGATTCTGATGAAGAGGGCCTAGACGGTGTTGACGCGTCAATTGAGGACTTGGTGAAAGATGATGAAGGTTTTACCTTGACTTTCGGTAAAACTTTATTTGAAAAGAGTCACCTTGATGAGATGGTGCGGTTGAAACTCGTTGACCGTGATCAAGTGAGGGTGCCTGACTCTTTGGAGACTAATCCGAAGCCGCATCTCGATGAGTGCATTGTTTATCGGGATCTGTTCACTGCTGGTCTTCGCTTCCCTTGCCAGGACTTCGTTGAGGATGTGTTGAAAGCTTTCAACATTCAAATGCACCATCTGACTCCAAATGGTGTAGTTAGGCTGGCTCAGTTTGTCTGGGCCATCAAATCTCAGGAGGCTAATGCCGACATTGCTACGTTCTGCGAGCTTTTTGAAATGCACACCTAGTTCAAGGAATTTATGCTTGAAGGGCGAGTGATCACTAAGTATTTTGCTTGTTCGAGTTTTAAGACAGCTCGCAATGCTGTTCAAGTTTCTCCGGCGACTAGGAACAAGTGGGGTACTTGGGATTGGTCTAGATATTGGTTTTATCATAAAGTTCCCATGGTTGAGGAGCAGGACCCTGAAAGTCCTCGGTTTGGTTTTGGATAATTGATGAAACCTAAGGACTAACCTTGTTTCTAAGTGGATGATTTAGAGAAAGGTAGTCCATGCCAAGTGGAGCTCGATGATGAGTCATGACATGAAGTTATGTAATCTAAGCATGGTGAAGATCAAGATGGGCTTGGCTCGATGGACCGGTTGGAAGTGTGAAGGGCAAGTTGAGGCTTCGAAGCAAAGGACGGCGCCGATGGACCGACCAACGGAGAAGAGCAAGTAATATCGAAATCGATGGACCAAGACGGTTACATGATGACATGGAGTGTCACATGTCATGTAAAGGCTTGGCAGTTGGAGGATCAACAAAATGGGCTCAAGGCAAAGGTATAACATATAGGGCCATTTTGTTTCGCACTCAAGACACCATAGAGGGTGTGAGTGGTTTAGGATCGATAGCCGAACTATGAAGAGGGGAGATCTTCGGTAATTCGGTTCATGAGTGCCACTAGGTCCATCATTTCATGTGATTGCATTTAGGATCTAGTGCACGTTGAAAATCCTTTGAAAATGCTTTGAAAAATGCTAACTCACTTGCACATGGAGATGTCACATGATGGGGTTTAGCACATTTGCAAAGGTGATGGTGTTTGCAGGGTTGAGTTGGGTTTGGTAACCGCTCATCCTCTCCCCGAGCTTGAGAAAATGAGATGCATATTTTTTATTGCGTCGGATGCAAAATGTTGATGAAAACATGCTTACTCTCGGCTTCAAGTTGGTATACTTGTTGGGTAGCATGTTGGATGAGTTAACCCGTCGTGGCATGTTGAAAACGTGGTTTTCTGTTGGCCGGACGTGGCGCACAGGAGCGCCGGACGCTGTCCTGGCACGTCCGGCGCGTGAAGCTGGAGCACCGGACGCTGTCCTGGCGCGTCCGACGTGTGGAGGTTGAGGCAGGCTGGCCGGAGCACTGGCCGAACGCGGGAGTGCGTCCGGCGCTGGTGTCCGGCGGACGACCTCGCGCGCGGTCGGCTCTGAGTAGCGTCCGGCGCGCGGCGGACGCGTCCGGCGCTGGCGTCCGGCACGTTTGACTTAGCTAGCGCGAGGCGTAGCTGTTTTAAACGCCGGACACTGAACAGTGTCGCGGCCACGTCCGGCGCTCGGTGGAGCTGGCG
Source organism: Bothriochloa decipiens (assembly GCA_023333625.1). NCBI lineage: Eukaryota > Viridiplantae > Streptophyta > Magnoliopsida > Poales > Poaceae > Bothriochloa > Bothriochloa decipiens. The sequence continues at coordinate 47,636,558 of CM041635.1, read as the reverse complement.
CGTCCGGCGTGCCAGCGTCTTAGCGCGCGGATGGTGAACGCAGCTGACGCGTCCGGCGGTTCCATCAGGCGCGTCCGGTGCGTTGATCTGAGCCGTTTCAAGAAGTAGCCGTTGGGAGGCAACGGTCGACTTTGAACGCGGGTGACACATGGCGCAAGATGGAGCGCCGGACGCGTCCGACGGTATCATCTGGCGCGTCCGGCGCTCACGGTGGCTTGACACGCGGATGGTGAACACGCCGGACGCGTCCGGCGGTTCCATCTGGCGCGTTCGGCGCGTGGTTCTCGTATGTCTCGAGGGGGCAACAGCTAGTTTGATGGATGGGGGTTATAAATAGTTGTTGGTCGGCCTTGGGCTGGATCTCTTGACTCTCTAACTCATTCATCATTCCCTTGAGCTGAAAAATAGCCCTCCTCTCATCCTCTCTTTCTTGGTTGGACATCATAAGTGAGGATTGAGTGATTCGAATTGCATTGCATGAGTTGATTCATCTAGTGGCATTTGCGAGTCGTTTGGCCGGTGATTTCTTGTTACTCTTGGTGAGCACTGTCACCTAGCCGGCTTGGAGATTGTTGGAGGCGTTGGGAAGAGTTGGTGATTGTTCTTGCCCACTTCTGGTGTTGATTTGTAAGAGGTTCTTGTGCTTTTCCTCGGCGGAGCGCCAAAAACAACTTTAGTAAATTGCTCGTGTCATTGAGTTACCTTGCTTGAGAGTGGAGTCTTGCGGTTCCCTTGTAGGGGAGTGCCTTGCGGGGCAAGTGGCTTGAGGGTCACACCGAGGAACCATCTAGGTGGAGGTCGACACAACGGGGACTAGCTTATCGGTGTACAAGTGAACCTCGGGAGAAAAGTCATTGTGTCATCTCTTGTCTCCCGGTGATTGGTTCTTCATCGATATATTTATATTGTTGTCATTGCGATCGATTGAATATCATCTTGGTGATTGACAACAACTTCACTCCACCGTCGGTATTGAAATTGCTATCCTACCCCTTATATTTACTTTATTATATATATTCATATTGTATAGCTTGTGTAGAATAGATTATCTTGATAGCTCAATAGATTAGAAGGTAGTGACATAGTTTTTGCGTGACATAGAGATCATAATATATATTAGAATTGTCACTAGGAGGCTTGCTCTCAATATAGGCTAGGCAAAACCGCGTTTACGCCATTTGTTATACTAATCAAGTTTTGTCTAGTGGTTTGTAGAATTTTTAATAGGCTATTCACCCCCTCTAGCCATCTAGGACCTTACAGACCCTGTTACAAAGAGAGTGATGAAGAAGTATTCGATGGCTGCAAGAATGGAAATTGAGAATTTTAAGCTATCTCCGTCTTTTCCTTCTTCCATGATCTAGAAGACTGCTGTGAAGGCGTACAAGTGTACAGCTTCGCTGCAATGTGCTAAGGATCTGGTTGAGGAATATGCTGCTACCAAAATTTGGCCCTTAAAAAAAGGATGGTCCTTTCAGCATTTTTATCCTAAGAAAGTTCGAGGTATAAACTACAAGTACCCGGATAACGATTTTCATTGCCCGAGGACATTTTCTTCTGATGAAGAATTTGTGAAATCTGTGGAAAATCGGGCTGAGGATTTGCTTGGCAAGTATGTGTTGAGCGAGAAAAATAATATTGATAAGATTCTTGGGAGTGATTATAGGCGTTTGAACAGAGTTTTTGAAATTGCTAATGTTGAATATGGTGAAAGGCCTCCTCCTGCCTATGCTCGTGAAAAGAAGCAAAGTAAAAAGGAGACTGCTATCCAGACTAAGGAGAAGAAACGCAAGTCTGGCGTTTCTAGTAAAGTTGTTGCTAAGAAGTTGAAGAAAAATCAAAGTCCTTCTGTTTTGTTGGATGTTGAGGAGATTGATGCTGTGCTTGAACGGAGTTTGGACATAGAGGGGAATTTGGTTTCTGATGTCGGTGCTGGTGGTGAAGGTGTTGTTGAGGTTGTCAAAGGTGATGGCGATGGTGATGGTGTTGGTTTTCCTATTTCTCAAGATATTGAGGATGAGGTGAGAAAAATTTATATGACTTTCTCTTCTAGTGGTTTAGCTCCACTATTACTTACTCCACTTAACGAAAACTTACAGAATTTGCAAGCTCGTGGTGCTTTTGCCGGTGGTTCTGGCGAAGTTGGTGTAGGAGCAAGCTTGGTCTCTGGGGGAGAGACTCAAGTTAGGGATTTTTAGGAAGCTGGTGGATGGACTTCGCCGAGGCCTGATGCTGAGGCTCCTTTTGCTGGGCCACATGAAGAAAATGTTGATGCTGGGAAAACCACTTCGGTTGACCTCCCAGTTGTAGGTGAGGTTGGCGGAGTTGGTGTCAAGAATATGTCGAAGGGAACTGGAGGCTTCAGAGTTTGCAGTCTTGACTTTGAGGATAGTGATGAGGAAGTTTTTGATGATGAAGCTAACGATGATCATTTGGCGCGCTTATCTAGTTCTACTATTCATGTTGAAAGTGGGAAGAATGTTGAATGTAGTTTGGGTGAGCGCGTTTCTACCGGTAAGTACTGTGACTTCGTGTTTCTTTTTGATTTGAAGTGTTCTATTTTGTTAATTTTTGATATTTCTTGCAGAAACTATCTTTCCTCATGCGTCGTCTTCTCCTCAGAAGAATGTTGACTTGAGCAGATTTAACAGTCAAGAACCTGCTACTCCCGTTATCCCTGCTGCTGGTGAAGGAGAGGTTTCTGATGCTCTTAAGCGTGGGTTGGCGTTTTGTCAATAGAAGAGTTTAAGTCTTGATAGCTTCAAGTTCATTGGTATTGGGGCTGAAAAACTTCGGATGATGCCTCGTACTTCTGAGGTTCAGTTGTCAAAGTGTATAGATGAGGCCTTTACTGTCCCTGATGCTGAGCTTGAGTTATCCAAGAAACCCTTACTCGAAGTTGCTTATGCGGGGTTATCGATGATGTATAAAGGTTCTATCTTAATGAGAGGATTGCGAATGGGTTTGGAGGAGAAGGAGAAGAATTTTTCACTTCGCGAGCGCGACTATCAGGTTGAAATTGAAAATTTGAAGAAACAACTTGCCGAGAAAGAAAAGGAAAGAGCTGATGCCGTAGATGCTCACAATGTTTTGGAGGGCAAGTTTATTAGTGCTCTTGCTCGAATTGAAGAAAAAGAGGATGATATCAGGAAGATTACAGAAGATAAGGAAAAGTTAAAGGAAGGCATGAGACGTATCGAGAAAAAATTGCAGGAACAGGACAAGTATTTCTTTGAGAACTACAACCGGATTTGGGAGCTTTGTTTTGAGTGCTTTGACAAGTTTGGAGCTAGCCCTGAGAAAAAATGTTGGGATTTTGCTGACCGCGATAGCTTCTTCAGTTGGCTTTGTCGTCAATACGAAGATTTGTTGTGAGTTACTGAGACCACCGTTGATATTGGAGTGTACTACTCTGCTCGTGCTCTGTTTCATTTGATGAAACAGAGTCAAGATCCTTTGTTTGCGCAGCTCTGTGATGCCAACTATAGGTTTCCTTCTGTGAGTGAGCTTACCAATATGACAAAGGCCACATAGGTTTTGTGCAACAAGTATCTTGAGCAGTATTGGAGGTCCGGTGGTCGGGCACATTGCTTTGACAAGGCTAGAGAGAAGTTACAGAGGGTAAATTTTGCACTTAATTATTTTTGTTTTCTATTGTGTTTCCGTATTTAACTTTTCTTTTTCTTTTATGCCAACAAATTACAAAGGAGGCGGAGGCTGATCGGAGGGAGGTGGAGGAAGCCACGAGGAAGGAGGCTGATGCTAAAGGTCGAAGCGGTGCCGGGCCCAGCAATGTTAGTGGAGACCGTCCTTAGGCTTTAGCTGTTTTTTATTTTGTGAGATGAGAGGTTTTGAGAAACAATGGCTCTAAGTTATGGCTCTTGTAAGGTGTACATTTGGAAACTGTTTGACTATTTGTCCGTCCTGCGCAGGTTCCTCCTGCTGGGTCTGCGCAGGACGTCGAAGACATCGTTCCGCTGTTAATGTGTAAAGATGACTTCATTTTTGAGCCTGCCGAGTTTTATGATTTTCACGCGAAGTGTGGTGGCTGTGATGTCAATTATTTTCTTGCTCGTAAGTTTTGCTCTCGTTGGTTCGAACTTGAACTTTTTTGCTGATTCTGTCTTACAAATCTTTTATAGATGTGAATGAGCGATGTCGTAACGTCCGGCCTCCTAATTGCCGCATTTTTGATTTTACGGGCTTTGCACAGGTAAAAGTTTGACGTGAAAGGTTTACTTTCCTTCTGTGGTTGCTCTTGTTTTCTAACTTCTTCTTTTTATAGTCATCTGAATCAAGTACTTCGTCGGCGAGTGTTTGTGAGGACTATTTACGCCGTAAAGCAAACGAAATTATAAACGAAGTTGTGAGCGATATTCTTGATGATGCTGCAGAGGTAGTTAGTTCTCAAGATGTCTAATTTTTGTAATCACATTTTTGTAATTGGGTAAGTTGTATTGCAAAACATATTGTATTGTGAAGTTTGTGAGTTTTCCTTCGCTTGTGTGACTGGGTACATAATTTTATGTGCTTTCCTTAAAAACATGCAATTGAGAACTTTACTTGGAAGTGTTGTCCCTTATTTTTTGTGCGAAGTGAACGCGTGTACTTTGCTTGGAAGCTTGAAGCGTTTTCTCCTTAGTGAAATGGAGTCAAAAAATTTGCTTTGGCAAATTTTGAAACGCCGTCCCTTCTTTTTCATGCGAAGTGGACGTGTACGCTTCCTTAGAAGCTGAAAATGTTTCACCTTAGTGAAACAAAGTCAAAAAATTTGCCTTAGCAAATTTTGAAATTCCGTCCCTTTTTTTTGTGCGAAGTGGACGCGTATGCTTCCTTAGAAGCTGAAAACATTTCACCTTAGTGAAACAAAGTCAAAAAATTTGCCTTTGCAAATTTTGAAACGCCGTCCCTTCTTTTTCGTGCGAAGTGGACGCGTACGCTTCCTTAGAAGCTAAAAACGTTTCACCTTAGTGAAACAAAGTCAAAAAATTTGCCTTTGCAAATTTTGAAACGCCGTCCCTTCTTTTTTGTGCGAAGTGGACACGTACGCTTCCTTAGAAACTAAAAACGTTTCACCTTAGTGAAATAAAGTCAAAAAATTTGTCTTTGCAAATTTTGAAATGCCATCCCTTTTTTTTCGTGCGAAGTGGACACGTACGCTTCCTTAGAAGCTGAAAATGTTTCACCTTAGTGAAACAAAGTCAAAAAATTTGCCTTAGCAAATTTTGAGTTAGATAAGTTAGCATTTTTTAGATTTAATAAAATGTCATTGCTAACTTAGTTTTGCAAAATTTTATGCCGATATTGGAGTATATGTTGGATATACTCTTCGGCATTTGTATTTTTGGTTGTGCAATGTAGAGACATATCTTTTGGGATATTGCTTTCTCATTTATATTTCATGAGGTTTACAAAAAGACTGTCTCATTAAAAAACTACTCACCCTTTGAAGGGTTTCCCCTGAATGAAAAAAGAGTACAGTTCACTTATTGTTTTAGGAATATAAATTTGCTCAAAGGGAATTTCTACTTCTACTTCTGCTGAAAAGTAAACTAATCTTTGCAGTCTTTCTTATGGATAGTACTTGCCGAGTGCTTCTATGTTCCAAGGGTGACTGAGTTCCTCACCTTTTAGATTTGCTAGGTGATACGCACCTTCTTTGTTTGTTCTTGTGACGATGAAAGGACCTTCTCACTTTTGTTAGAATTTCCCACTGTGTCTTCGTCTCTTTTTCTTTTCAGGACAAAATCTCCTGGTGCCAACTTTCTTGGCTTGACTTTTTTGTTGTACCACTTCTGTGTTTTAAGTTGGTACTTCTTGATATTTTCAAGTGCTTTATTTCTTTCTTCTTCGAGTAGATCTTTGCTTGTTGTTTGGTCTTCTTCTGTGATCATTTGAATATTTGTTCTTGGACCTTTGTATTTTATTTCTTCGGGAGTCATTGCTTCATCTCCGTAAAGTAACTTGAATGGCGAAAAATCCGTTGGCCTCAATTTTGAGGTGTTGTGAGACCAGATTACTCTTGGTAATTCATCGACCCATTTTTCTTTCTTCAGGTTTGTTAAATACTTTGAAATTCTAATGCAAATTATCCCATTTGCTCTTTCGACTGCTCCGTTGGACTGTGGATGTTTTACTGATGCGAAGCAAAGTTTAATTCCCATTGAATGGCAGTAATCTATGAAGTCTTTGCTGTCAAACTGGGTTCTATTATCTACGGTGATGTGTCTTGGCACCCCAAATCTGCATATGATGTTTTGCCATAGAAATTTTTTCATTGTATGGGAAGACATGTTTGTGATTGGCTTCGCCTCAATCCACTTGGTGAAGTATTCGACTGCAACTATTGCGTATTGATAGTTGCCTTGAGCCGGAGGTAACTTTCCAACTATGTCGATTCCCCATCTTGCAAGAGGCCAAGTTGGTTCAATTGGTTGTAGGTTTGTTCTTGGAGCATTGACTTTACTTCCTGCCATTTGGCAATTGTGACAAGTCCGAATGATTTCTTTGCTGTCACTTTGGGCAGTTGGCCAGAAAACCCTTGTCTGAAGGCTTTCCCGACTATTGATCTAGCCCCTGTGTGACATCCGCAGATTCCCTCATGTATTTCTTTCAACAGGTTTTCCCATCTTCTCTTGAGATGCACTTTAGTAGTGGTTGGCAAACTCCTTCCTTGTACAATTCTTCGTTTCATTCTTACTTCGTCGATTTCATTTTCTGGTTCGTAAAATCTTTTGAGGAATGCCATAATTGGAGCTCTCCAGTCTTCGCCTTCTATGATGTGTACTTCTTTTGGTTGTTCAACTTTTGTTTTTGTTGAGGCTTCGATGATAGTTTGGAAGAATACTTCTGGTGGTAACTCTAACTTTTGGGTGACGGCTTTTGCAATTTCGTCTGCATCCGTATTGTTATTTCTTGAGATACTTTTCACTGTGAATCCTGCGAAGTGTTTTTCTTGGTCCCTTAATAGCTGGAGATATTTTGCTAGTTCTGGATCTCTTGCTTTGTAATTTTTCTCTATATACCCAGCCACTACTTGAGAATCTATCTTGACTATTAGCTTTTGGATTCCCATAGCTCTTGCTTTGCGAAGTCCCAACAATACTACCTCATATTCTACAATATTATTGGTGCATTGAAAGTCTAGTCTTGCTGCGTATTTGAGTTTGATTCCAGAAGGTGAGGTTATGACTGCTGCTGCTCCTGTGCCAGCGAAGCCCCAGGCACCATCACAGTAGATTATCCATTCTGGTTGCTTCATACTTTCTTGATTGTACTCTGAAGGTGTCCAATCTGCTACGAAGTTGGCCAACACTTGAGATTTGATTGTTGTTCTTTTCTCAAACTTGATGAAGTATTGGGACAGTTCTGCGGCCCATTTTCCCAGTCTCCCTGAGGACTTGCAGCCTTTTAGCACTTCTTTGAGGGGTTGATTTATTGGTACTCTTATTTTGTGTGCTTGGAAGTAGTGTTTCAACTTTCTGAATGCCATAAGTACTGCGTATGCGATTTTCCCGATTTCTGAATAGAAAATTTTTTATCCAGACAAAGCTTCGGATGCGAAGTATACTGGAATTTGTCTTGTTGAGTGCTCATTTTCTTTTTCTTGTATCAGTACTGCGCTAACTGTACTTTTGTTTGCTGATACATATAATAGCAGATCTGCCATCAGGTCAGGTGTTGCCAAGGTTGTGGGATTGGATAGATGCTTTTTTATTTCTTCGAAAGCTTCTTGTTGTGCTGGACCCCAGCTGAATTTTTCCTTTTTCCCTTTCAGTGATTGAAATATTGGGAGGCTTCGCTCAGCTGATTTGGATATGAATCTGTTTAGCGAAGCTAATCTTCTTATCAGCTTTTGGACGTCCTTGATATTTCTTGCCACTTGCATGTTCAGTATTGCCTTTACCTTCTCTGAATTTGGGTCGATTCCTTTTGCGGATACGATGTACCCCAAAATTTTGCCTGTTTGTACTCCAAATGTGTATTTTTCTGGGTTCAACTTTAAGTTTGCTTTTCTGAGATTTGAGAAGGTTTCTTGTAGGTCTTCGACGTGGTCTTCTCTTTTCTTGCTCTTGACTAGCAGGTCATCAACATACGCAAGCAAATTTCTTAGTTTTTGATCTTTGAGAACTGTGGATGTCATTCTGATGAAAGTTGTTCCTGCATTGCAAAGTCCCTCAGCCATTCTTTAGAAACAGTAAGTTCCAAATGGTGTGATAAAACTTGTGTACTCTTCATCTTCTTTTTTCATCCAGATCTGATGATAGCCTGAATAGCAGTCGAGGAAACTAAGCATTTCACTTCCTGCCGCCTGATCTACCAAAGTGTCTATTCTTGGTAGTGGAAAGTTATCTTTCGGGCATGCCTTATTGAGATCTGTAAAGTCTATGCACATTCTCCACTTTTTATTTTTCTTCTGCACCATGACTATGTTTGTGAGCCAAGTTGTAAATTAGACTTCTCTTATGACTTTTGCATCTAGCAATCTTTAAACTTTGATATTTACAGCTTGTGTTCTGCCTTCCGACAACTTTCTGAGTTTTTGCTTTTTTGGCCTGAAGTTTGGGTCGATGTTTAACTTGTGTTCTATGACATCCCTGCTTACTCCTTCTAAGTCTTGTGCAGACCAGGCGAAGATATCTTTGTTACTTCGCAGGACTTGTATTATCTTTTCTTCTTCTTCTTTCGATAGATTTGTGCCGATGATAACTTGTCTTTCTGGCACCATTGGGTCGATTGGTACTTTGTTTATATCTTCGCAAGGCTTTGCTTTTTCTTGTGTCTTTTGCATTTTCAGTTTCAGGCTCATCTACTTCTTCTTCTTCTTGTATCATGTGGATATTTTTGAAGGTTGGGCTTGCATCTCTTTCTATGTTTTTTGCCTCTGTTTGATCACCGAAGATGGTTATGATGCCATTGACTGCTGGCATCTTCATGCATAAGTATGGGTAACTTACTATGGCTTCGAAACCGTTTAGACTTTCTCTTTCAAAGATTGCGTTGTAATGGCTGTGCATTTCGACAACATCGAATACTATTTGCTCTGTTCTCGCATTATTCACTGTCCCTAATGAGACTGGCAGGACGATTCTGCCAATAGAGTTTATTTTCTTTCCGCCGAAGCCAACTAATGGGTGCTCGGCTCTTCCCAAAGTTTTTCTGTCAACTTGCATTGCATCTAAAGTTCTTGTGAATATGATATCTGCTGAGCTGCCACCATCTATTAAAATTTTTGTCACTGCCCAACCTTCGATGTTTGTTTCTATGACCATTGCGTCCATATGAGGGTAATCTTTGAGTTTGAGATCTTGTTCTGAGAATGTGATTGGCATATGGGACCATCTTGTTTTCTTGAATGGACCTTCGACTGCTATAGAGTTTACTCTTCTAAAATAATTTCTTCTTTCATTTCTTGTATCGAGCTCCATGCTATTTCCTCTGAAAATTGTTATAATTCTGCCTTTGCTTGGGATGACTGCATTCCCATTGCTTGTTGACGCTTCGGGCGTGTTGTTGTATTGAATTTGGTGGTTGTTGTTTGCTACTGAACTTTCAGGGTGGAAATTTTGCTGCTGACTTAGGGCCCATTGATTTTGTGGGCACACTGCTAGCGGTTGGCAATTATAGATTGAAGGAGGTGGTGGCAACATGTGCTGAGGGTAGGTTATTGGCAAGTAACTTGTTCTTTGGGGAGCCAGATGATTGACAACCTTTAGTTGTGAAGTTGCTCTATTTTCTTCTTGTACTTCTTTAATGCTTTTCTTTACTCTTGGGCACATCTTCGATGTGTGACCAGCCCCTTTGCCATGTATGATGCAGTATATTTCTTCGGGCCTTAAAATTTTTCTTTTAAAGTTTCTGCTTTGGTTGTTATAATTTGCCCTTTGCTGGATGTTTTTCTTGTAACTTCTGTTGTTTTAAAAATTTCTCTGATTGTTTGACCTTGGACCTTGATCGGCAGCTTCGCTCGTGTTGTTGATGTGATTTATCCTCTAAAATGGTCTTCGCTCAGTATTTGTTCTTGGGCGTTGGGGATTGTTATTTGATCTTGACATGTTTCTTTCTCCGTTTTCTTCTTCTATTCTTTTTCTATAGTCTTCGTCTGACTCACAGTATTTTCTCATTTCTTCATATAACTTTTCCACTGTGGTTGGTCTTTCCCTTTTGAAGTGTGATGAGAGTTGGCCTGCTCGCAGTCCTTTGATTGCTGCAATGATAACAACTTCATCCGGTATGTTCGGTATTTGAGCTTTTGTTTGTATAAATCTTTTGTAATATTGGCTCAATGGTTCTTTTGATTGCTGCTTGATGTTGAAAAGATCATCGCTGGTGAGTTCGACTCTTTGAAGGCCTTGGAAGTCTAGGAGCAAAGTTGTGCGAAGCTGATCCTAGGATTTGATTGACCTTGATTTTAGCGAAGAGTACCAATGTTGTGCTGGTCCTTTTACTGCCATGATGAGCGACTTCGCTAGGGTGTTCGCATCTCCCCCGCTTAATGCTACTGCTGCTTCGAAGCTCATAAGAAATTGTCTTGGGTCGGACATGCCATTATAGGTTGGGATGATATTGAATTTGAAACCTGCTGGCCACTTTGCTAGCTGAATGTCAATTGACAAGGGCGACTTTGTATCAATTGTTGCTATTTGACTTTGGTTTTCTTTGTTGTTGGTGTTTTTGTTTACTGAGTTTGGATCTTGAATCATGACTTCGCTTTCGTTTTCTATTTCGTTATTGATCTTTCTTAGTTCAACTTCTGATTCTGCGATTTTTTGCCTTAAGGACTTTTCTCTTGTCTTCGCTCTTGCTTTCTCCAGCTATTTTCTCTTGACGATGAGTTGTTCTTCGAGTTCTTTGAGTGTTCTTTCTTCGTTCTGAGTTTCTTCATCTTCTTGTAAGCGTCTGTTTTCTGTTTTCTGTTTCTGTCTCATCTTCCAAAAGTGGGTCTTTGTCTTGGTTTGAATTGTCTCCAGCCAAAGTTCTTTTTTTGCTGAGTCTTGCCATTTTGCATCTGCGTGGTGGTCGTGGGTGTCTTCAATCACACAAACGGACGGCTCCAGATGTTGGGTGACGAAATCACACACAGACAAATAGGGTGATAACAATATGCTAGTCGCGATTGTATTTCATTCTATCCCAAAAGTTTACATCCCAGGGGGTATTTATAGACCCCCTCTGACTTCGCCATTCAAAGAATCTTACCAAATTAGCCATGGAACTTCCTACACATTTAGCTAGAAAGCACATCGGCGGAGTGGTAAAATACACTTCGCCCCTCTCCTTTTGTCTTCTTAAGAAACTTTGGACTTGATCATAATTTCTTGACTTAACTGAAAACCTCACAGACTCTTCATGCGAAGCCTCCACGTCGGCTTCGCTGGTCGTCAACAGTGTAGCGAAGTCATCTTCGCCGGGTAACCTGAAACATGTGAAATCATATGTACGAAGTTTGATAGTCGCAGCGAAGTGTACATATCGTCTTCGCTGAGCCCCCAGATTGTAGCGAAGTCTTCTTACGCCGGTTAATCTTAAAAGATGTGGAATTACATAAGCAGAGTTGGGAATACGTGCAGCGAAGTATTTGTGTTATCTTCGCTGCATATGTTAGTATCTCAAATGTTTGTAATGAAATATTTGATTCCAAAGTTTGGAAAGGATGTTTGTATGTAAAGTTGTTCCCCAACACTCCCTTTTCTGGATGAATAGAATTTGAAGCCATGTTTCATGACAAGGACATTTGAAAATCACCTATATCCTCTCTTATATATATACTAGTGGATGGGCGTGCGCATTCGCGCGCCCATGTGGTTGCAAATGTAGAGGCTATAGAAGCATGTTGCAGGTAAATTATATAGATAAAAGTGGCCGGCAAGTTGTTCGGGTTTAATATACATATATATATACTATATACCATATATATTTATATTTATGTACAATAGTCTCTAGGTAGGGTAGACAGCGGAGCTGCTGGTTCTGGTGATTTTAGTTTGCCGATGGTAACAGCCCTTGCCAGTAATTTGTTGGTAGCCTTGGGTTGAGTTCCACGAATGTGTGCTCGGTTGGTTGCTGATGGTACCCTACATTATTCTTCTGTTGTGTTAATCAAATCCCAGCGGGTCTCCAAGAGCTGGTGTTTGTGCCTCTAATTTGGTTGGTATGTGTTTTTTTTCTGAAAATATAAGCACAAAGTGTATTAGGATATACGAATAAATGGTTAAAGATATGATAGCTGTCCAGGACTCAGTGACATACCTTATTGTTTTCATAATACTCAGATAGTTTCGGTAACTTGTGTCTGTGAATTGGATACTTTCTGACAGCCTGGTCCATTATAGGCATCATGAAGCGTCAAGTGGATGAATATACAATGAATCCAAATTACTCTTGGTCCAAAATAAATTCATGTTCATATGTATATGTATATCAATTGTTACCTGCATTGGCGGTGTTTGTCAACTTCACTAATGGAGTGCGACCACCATTATTTTCCACTGGATCCATGTAGAAGATATTGGCTATTTTTTTTTATGAAGATATAGGTTACCCTAAATTTGATCACATAAACTCGTAGCAGCGCATAATCTGAACAATATGAACCGATGTAAAGTATCCTAGAGATCAGTTGGTAGCAGAAAGCTTAGAACCATAAGTTCTCTAAGTTGATTTTGTACCAAATGTCCCCTTAGGTGAAATGAAAATTCATATGAAAAGCACAGCTATAGAAAGATGTCAGTGATCAGGAAGAGCAAACAACAGTGACGGGCTGACCAGCGGAAGTGGTTTTAGCCTTAGGAGGTTAATTGGATGATATTTCTACTTAATATTGCAACCCAGAATATGTTAACAGATTTTATATAGGCAACATGTTGAGCAAGGAACTGAACTTGCCAGGAATTCTAGCAACACACCGAAGGAAAATATATTCCACAATCTGAATGAAAATAAATAAATAAGTTATAGCTATGTGTTGTTCCTTCCTGAAACCCAAATTTTTCTAGCTCATAAGTTATATCCTATTTGAATCCTCAAATTACAAATTAAATTATAGCAAGCAAGGTGTAAAATACCAAACTAAATTGAACCAAATAACATTGATGTAGCTGCATTTTAGGAAATTTTAGTATTAATTGCAGATTTCAAGAAAATAGAAACGGAAACGGATAGCATTGATGCACTTGCATTTTAGTCAATCTGTTACAGACACATAGAGATCATACACCAACACACACTAAGCAGGAAAGTCCTTTAATTAGGATTTAGACCAAATCACAATGTTACAATTGGGTTCAGACAGGATTTAGACCAAATCACAGTGTACCAAAGTTCGGACAAGACAGATGTATGGATGGTTCAGCTAACCTGGGAGTGGCAACGCCGACTACAACAACACATTAGGACCCCTGACTTGCTTTTCAGCACCCCTGCTCTAACGGCAGAACATGAGTTCAGTAAGGTAGCAGCCGAACAATCATTATCGAAATATGTGGAACCAAGTTGCAGCTATAAAACCACAGTGTCGATTTAGATTGTACAAACTTCCACTGAACCTGGGTAGGTGAAATTAAATATGTGAATTAGTGCTGAACACTGGCAAGAAAAAAACACGACAGTTTTGCCTCAAGGGGTAAAAGTTTCTCACGTTCCAACTTCCAATATGCTAGAGAAGCCCTTTGTCTTTAAAGTTCCTGTACTATAACAGCCAGCATATTAAATAACTCTTGTTCATTTGGTCTGATGAAGCTGCATTGGGACATGGACCAAAGAACTGTAATATCTAGCATCCTGAAAACAAATCAGAGTGCTGCAACAAGCATGAATCTATTTAAATTGGACTATAAGCATGAAAAGCTAAATGATAAGCAACTCATTTTTGCTATACAAAACATGATACATACATGAAAAGCTGCATTGGTAAATAAACATTGTATTAAACAAAAATTTAACTCTCTCCATTCTCTGCTTACAGCCAACAAAATGATTGAGCGAACAAATATTAGCTCTATCTGTTCCTCTTGTCTGTAGTATATAACAGAGATCATAGTATATGACGAATTTTACATTTAGTAAGTCCCAGATCAGTATGGAGTAAGCAGCTCTATTTACCTATGGTACACAGAATGAGCAAGAGGTAGGGAAAACGTGGATTGCACCCCCCCAAAAAAATTAATTCGATGTTTGGCCCTGAATCATCTTGGTAGGCATAACCTTTTTTTTAAAAGCAATAGTTCCGTATCAGGTAACATGCATAATAGCAAAAACCAAAAGGCCAATACCAAGATCTTGTGCCCATAAATGATATTTCTGGCCAAAATATGTATCACCTTTGATCATTTTCAGCAGGTTCCAGCATGCATAAGGTGAAGTTTTTCTTTGCTTGTAAGCCTTAAAAATCCAGTCCTGAGAGAAAGCAAGACCATAAACATTTTGTTTTAGCTCTGAAATCTGATAGAAAGGGAATTATTTGCTAGAAGGGGGCTTTCCAAAAATCTGAAACTTCAACATTGTAACAAAATCTAGAATTATTTGCTCTGAAACTTCAACCTTGTAACAAAATAACAAAAGGAACATGCTTAGACCATCACTGAAACATGGACAGATCAATACAATAACCCCAGATGAGCAAGTAGCAATGCATTTGATCATTTCTCTGAAATTGTCACTCTTTCTTGTTCGTATTGTCTAGCATATAGAACCCTCCCATGGGCAGCTGTTAGTAGAACCATGCATTTTATTAGAACCAACAGCCCAAATCAAATCCTTATCATATATCATGAATAGAAGAAGCTATTTATGCAGGATTTTTACCCCCCAAAATATCCAGGTAATCAATACTAACAATGACTCTGATATATGCTTATTCCTTTTCTTTTCATGCTGCTTTACTCCAAGATTCAGTGCACTAATAATACAGATTGAGGAAAAAATAGAGACATAAATTTGCAGTCAGAAAGCCATAAAAAATGAACACTCCTGATTTAAAATTATCCCTTTAAGATCTGAAGTACTGAGATCAGAAATATATTATTTGCCATAACTTTAGGTGCTCTACAATTTGGGACAGGATCTGTAGGAGAATGAACTGAATTTCTAAACATGCAGCTCTATAAAGCTACCTCATGTCACAGGTGAAACAGACATACTGAAAAGCAAAAGGAAAAATTGTTTGTTGATTTTTTAAGAGGAAAAATTGTTTGTTGATTGTACCTATACAAAATTGTTGACTCTGTTGTTTTCAATAAGCCGATAGTCCTGTAGAAGACAATTGCTACATATTATCAAATAACAAGCAGCCAAGGTCATGTCATAGTTGCTGAAACTCAGAACTTCCTATGTAGGGTCATAGGAAAGTATCAGAATCATGATGGAAAGGATATATGATACAAAAGTACATATTGATGACATATGTATCAACCTTGATCTGTTTGTCCTCTAATTGCTGATCATCACCACCTATTTCAGTCAGCTTGCTTATCTTCCAATTCAATAATTGCAAATAATTTCTGCATGCTTGTAGATGCAGGCGAGGTTATTGGATCACTATTTATCCTGTACTTAGTTCCTAACAAATGAATACAAATCAATGGATCACCATTTAACTTTCTATCTGCATCCAAAAAATAGGAATTGTAATTGACACCTCCAAGGGCAGAGTACCTGCACAACGCCTTGAACCGCAACTCCAAATTTAAATGTGGCGCAATCCATGGTAATAGCCAAAGAACTGAGACAAAAAATATCATATCTGAGCCATCGAATTTTGAAAACGATCACATAAAGCCACACTATAGAGGCACTCCAAATTTTAAATGAAGGCTACTCCAAATTTCAGATGGAGGTATACACAATATTTGTAATCATACAAAATCATCAGCACCAATCGTATGGCAAACTCATTTATATTATTTAAACATGGCATGTCAATCGGCAGATCAAAAATAGTATATAACTAACTAACTAACAAGCGAGTATAGTTGCCACCATAGCTTCAGTGGTATTTACCTCCAGGGTCGCCTCGACACTGTTTACAGCAGTCATGAACTTACTAATGATCTCAAAGATCTCTTGAGGAAGAGTTGCAGAGATCGAACCCACCAATTTAAGGAAAAGCAAATATACATTGACATGAGTTCCAGTAAGAGGCAATAGTTAATGTCATCGAAAAACATGATTGACCAAAAAACTCTTTCCCCATTGTTTGGGCAGCCATGAAATGTTGCAAAAGTGTTATATGAAGTGAGCAAAAGGACAGTCGTTGTATGTCACTATGGATGTGGTACAGACTAAAACACATACAACAACCTACAGCAACAAATATATAATAAAAATTTCAGAAAGATTATTACCATGCAAACTTGAGCAGCAGCCAGGCCACCTTCTACAACTTTTTTTGCTGAACAAACTGCAGTGATCCGAAGCAAGAAAGGTTTAGAAAAGTTAGTCAAATATAAGCTGTAAGAGAAATACGCACGTAAATCTTTGTTGCTTCTAAATAAGAGATGGGCCCCTCGTTTAGCCGGTGACCTGCACAATCAAGAGGAAATAGCAGCATCTGTTTTGATCCATTCTGATGGTTAACATATGGCTAGCAAAAATTATGGATAAGATCTTGTAAACACGGTAAAATTTAGCTAAGCCGCCAACTTAAAATTAAGAAAAATGTTCAGGTTGTTAAAGGGCACGACAAATTAAAAAAAAACAGAAACAATGTAGGGAACAGGAGTAGCCTCAGAAATGAACAAAATGGCATCATTTGGTCTCGTGTAGTAAGGCACAAGGGCATGCACCCACAAATACAATCTGCAACAATCTAAGCAGGAGGCACATACAGAAAACTTTGGATGTAGAGAGGAGTTGAGTGTCCCAGCAATGAGCAAACACAGGGGCGAGAGCAAAAAAAAAAAAGGATTTGCTCGTCCTAGCTGGAATCAGTGGAACAATAATAACTCTGGTACCGTGCATAGCCCAGTTGGCAGCCAGTCGTATCAGAATTGCGAGAGGAGGAATAAACAGGTAGCAATGAAGCTCTGTGCCTTTGAAGACCATCAGCCTACTATTCCCAAATCACATTAGAGTTCATTCTCATCACAGGCTATACAGCAAAAAGAGTATTTCCATCATGCGCACCAAGCATCATCAGGGTAGACCATGATGATTACATAGAACAAAAAAACCTAATTTATGGCGCAATCACCATATATAGCAGCAGGCCATTCCCTCAATTTTTATAGTAATAACAATAGGAAATTGTAATCATCACTGCACATGACCAAAATGCAAACAATATACCCAAAAAAATGTCACTGAGATGCTCATGTGCTCAGATCTATGCCATAATAACAGCTTTCTCTCAAATCCATACGAAACAAAGTAGATAAGGATGTACCAAAATACACTTTTTAAGTTTTCACCCACACAATAGAAGATCAGACAGACACAATCTTGCTGACGAACGTGGATCCCGTTCGTAGGGAGGAGCTCCACTGCAGGTCTAGGTTTCACATCAGATCCATGGTGAAATTGAGCTTGCCTCCATGCATATGCCACATCAGTAGAGAGGCAGAGGGAGAGAGAGACAGAGGAGGAGGAGGAGTAAACCAACCAGCGTACAGATCGAGGGAGCCCGTGGCGTCCCACGAGGCCGACGGCACCTGCGCCTTCAGCGGGACGCTGTGACACAATGGCCGCATTAGACCGGGGGTGCCGTCGCCCGGTAGCCCGCGTGACGAGGAGGCTGCGGTCGGACCCCATAAGCACGCTGCGACACTGCAGAAGGAGGGCGCTTGTCCCAGCGACGCCATGCCGGCCCCGCACCACCGCCACGGAGGAAGGGACATTCGTTCGTCCCGCGCCAGAGCTCTGCCGCGCCGAGGCACCTCCCCTCGGTAGCGGCCGTGCCTTGGGCACCACCGGCCGAGACGAGGCCGTGGGGATGGGCTGGGAATGGAGAAGCGAAACCCTATAGGGAGGTGGATTTGGAGGTTGACCAGACCCTTGAGATGTCCATGCCGACGACCTCCACACTGGACGTCGGTGTGCGCGCTCGCCAGCCGCGCAGCGCCGAGAGTGCCCTCCGCCTGCACCGGCGGCCGGAGGCTGGGCCCGCCCTAGGCGGTGCGGCGCAGTGGGCTCGCCCTGCGACCGCCGGGAATGAGAGTGAGGGAGCATTGGGGGAGAAGAAGGAGAGAGTACAGGAGTGGAAGGGGAGGCGCGGGCAGCGGCGGAGGTGGAGGCGGGGGCACGAGCGGCGGCGTGCTGCCGGAGGAGGATGAGAGGACAGGGGAGAGACAAGGGTGGTGTGGGGACGGGAGTAGATGGGGAGCTGCATTATTGAAGGTAAGAATCAGAATCTGTGAATCCGAGAAGCAACAAACGAGGGAGACACAGAGAGAGGGAGCCACCGTGGAAAGGGTAAAAGTCAAATACAGCACATCCACTTCTCACTTTTTCACCTACACGATGGTAGATCAGACGGTGCCAATTTTGGTGACGTACGTGGATGGAGGTTCCTGGTAGGAAGCCCACGGCACGTATAGGTTTTAATATTAATATATATATTTATATTTACACCTTCGGCTTATCTTTTTTTTTTGTTTTTGAATTCGGGTATTTTATTACTCAATGGCTAACAAATCGTTAGCAACGATTACAGATATGCAATCAGGTGTAGGGTCTGAAATGATCTCCTCACCCTCAATGCACATATGACCCAACTTAGCCAGCACATGCACGGCTTCATTACAAATTCTACTCATAAAAGCACATTCGAAACTAATAAAGTTTAAACTCAGCAAGGACTTGTCAAGAATATGGGAGCTAAGGGAGTAGACAGAAGGTCCGTACCTTTGGTTCCATATATTTCATCCTAAGCCGCTGACATTTATTATGAAACATCTTTAAGAAAGTTAACAATACGGCAAACTTTATTAATTCAAGATTGTTATCTTTTAACAAACTTAGCTTGTAATGTAATGTCATGGTTTATATATGTAATGAACATTAAGGAAGTGTTTGGTTTGGGATCAACTGGGTTGGGTCCATCCCGGTTTTAGGGGTTGGATTGGACTCGATTCATGTTTGGTTGGAGGGGGGCAGTCCATTTTTTGTTTGGTTTGCGAAATGGAATGGGTTACCATGGATGACATCTTAACACCGTCAACTTAACGTGGGACCTACCTTTTAGCCAGCTCCAACCTGTCTTCCAACCCCCCCATCAACAGCCAGACAGAGCTTGCCCGTCCTGCACCACCCCGCATTGGCGGACAGCCCCACCTCGTGTCATTGTGCCCTGCCCCACGGCCTCCGCACCGGCGGCCCGCGCACGCCGCGCCATCATGCCCCAATAGCCAGCCCTCCCCGTGTGTCGCTCCACACTGACGACTAGCGCGTGCTGCGCCACCCTACCC
Organism: Bothriochloa decipiens; assembly: GCA_023333625.1. NCBI lineage: Eukaryota > Viridiplantae > Streptophyta > Magnoliopsida > Poales > Poaceae > Bothriochloa > Bothriochloa decipiens. The sequence goes on along the minus strand of CM041635.1, from coordinate 47,617,158 downwards.
CGCTCCTGCGGTCCACCCTGCCCCACTTTGGCGGCCAGCCCCGCCCTGCGCTACCCGCGCCAGGGAGTTGGAAATGGACGTGGGAGAGGTGGAGGCGAAGGACTCGCGTGTCGCGCAGCTCGTTGCAGATGTCGTCTCGCTCCTGCCACTACATTTGCTCAATGACGGATGCCTCAACAATGGACGCAGAGTCACGGATGATGACGGGGTTGGCTCGTCTCCCCTGGCACTGCGTCAATATCACCTCCAGCTAGAAGAAGTGAGGCAGTACTACTATGACCGCAGGTAGAGGAGTAGGGGAGCAAGACGACGACGTCGAGGATGAGTGGTGGTTGCCGAGGCCAAGCAACATGGCATCGCTCTCCTCCTCGAGGTTGGTCTTGACGAAAACACTGGAGAAGGCCGCGATGAATGGGAGGGAGGAGACGACGGAGGTCGAGACACTATTATTGTGGGTCGAGTGCTCTGCCCAATTTAGAGGGAACAGGACAACCTGGATCTGAGGAGAATATGATGACATAGGTCGATCCCTCTCCCACTGAACCCTTCCAAACACGGGTTCATCTAGGTTTGACCTACACCAACCCAACTGAATTCTCAATCCAAACGAACCCTTAGGTTTTTGTTTAGGTTTTCAACTTGGCATCCTTAGTCCTTGTTTGGTCTTGTTGTTTAGATGCAACATGTTATTGTATATATTGTCTATTAAATCATCTTTACATAAGTCGTCTTTACATGACATTATATAAGAATGTTTAAAAGACAATACCAATGTACTGTCCTAATAGGAAAAAAAATCTTAACTCTTGAGCCTCACTTGCCCTAATAGGAAAAAAGGGGATCTTAACTCCTGAGCATCTGCTTTGCATATCTAACATTTGGTATTGAACCCCTACTTTTTCATAACAATTGTACATGTCACAAAATTATGTTACAACATGTTTTCCTTTGTTTATATTTTCTTCCATCGCAGCATAGAATTGTTCGCTGGATTGTCTGCAGCTCATAAGTCATGATGATGCTAGTTACTCCCTCCACCAAATTAAGTATCATTTTTTTTGTTTCATGCCATAAATTTGACTGTGTAAAATTTGTATCTTCAAATAAATTTATTAAAAAATAGACTTAAAGATTTTCCAGTAATTATGTAACATAAACATTAATATATTTTAATACATAATTAAAGTTATTGCGAGTTTATTTTTGGACGGGAGGAGTACCTACATTTACAGTACCCAGGCTCGATTTCTTTGGCATGGCTTCGGCTTCTCAAAAGAAGAAGAAGAAGAAGAAGAAGAAGAAGAAGAAGAAGAAGAAGAAGCCATGAAAAGCCGCATTTTAGTGGCTTTAGCTTCTTCTAGCCCGAAAACGACTTGGCTGCCTTGGTTTTGACTTGAAAAGTTGCTCCCATGTGTGCTTGTTTAGTAGTGCTTTTAATTATCAATCCATGGAGAAGCCCCAAAAATTCTGACAAAGAGAACATTAAATAACATGTCTTGACTCCATTGAACTCATCTTGTGCACCTCAGTTGGCCATGGCCTAGGATTTTGTAGCAAGGCCCATTAGGAGGACAAGCTAGATAACAGATCTAAGATCTCCTAAGGTCCCAACCACAATCAAGGAGGAACCAAGTGCCCTTTGCAAACTAGAATATATAGGGGTTGTTTAGTTGCCTGATTAGTCTATGTTTGGTTGTCTAGGTGCTTAAGAAGGTTTGGGCTTGTTAGACAATACAGATTTGCACAAACCATTAGGGGCACACAAAAATGAAATACTCTCACATGCCCTATCTTTGTTAGAGACATGTAACTTCTACTATAATATTAAAGTGACTATATGAAATACAAACAAACAAACACTTTGCATATATTTATGTTGATTTGGATTGCCCTGCGTACTAGGTTGGATATTGAGCCAGCTTGGCTCAGTATGGCTCGTTATGTAAACGAGTTATAAGGCTAGCTCAGCTCAACTCGTTAGTGAGCTCAAGTTAGCTCGTGAGCCGAAGCACAAAAATATATACATAGAGATTATAACAGTAAATTAGCAAGGAACACATCACATGCATATTTAAAATAAAATAAACAAAATACATACTATGAATTTTACAATGAAAAATATAAGTACGCTATCATCCATGATCATGATCCATCATCATCCGTTGATCGATTTCACTTATCTACATAATATTTATTATTTATCTTAGCTCGTTAAGACTCGCGAGCTAGCTCGTTATAAAATGAGCTGACTCATTATAAAACAAGTTGAGCTTGAGCTGAGCCATTATCGAGCGAGCTAGCGAGTTATGAGCTTTTCGTCTAGCCTTACCTACATATAGATTATAATGCAAATTAAAGTCAATGAAAGCAATCAATAATCACACCAGAGCAAAAAAAAAATCCTACCATAGATAAAACCATTCGTGATACAAGAAAAATACGGATTAAAGCCATCCACGAAATACAGATAAAATTGTATGAAAATTCTTATTTTTGTTATAGGTTCAAGTCTAACGATATAATATTCTTCTACAAATAACTCATTTATTTTCAAACCAGTCCACTTACTAAATGCAATTTTTGCCCGGCATCAGGTCAAGTACTTAGACTCAGGCAAAAAAAACAACTAGTTGAGCTATAATGATATTTTGTTTACTAGTCTTTTATATATTATAATAAGTCATAGTCAAAATGTTTTGGCAATTCTTCGTGAGAGGAACGATGAATTCTGAATCAACGTGTGATCTTTCATTATCCTTATAATAGTAGTAATAATATCGATGTAGGGTAAGGACCCAAAAAAAATCGATGTAGGGTTCAATTGGTAAGAGTAGTAACAATAGAATTTTCATTCAGCGTTTTGATCTTTGGTTACCATGTACAGGTGATAGTGGCCCAAGGTGGCAGTAGATCGTTGTTTTATCGCCCGCCACGGAGCTCTCATATGCAGATCCTCTCGCACTCGATCCTTCATCTCCTCCTAAGACCCTAACCTCGCCGCATCTCTCTCGTCCCGATGAACCGCCTCTTCTCTACTGCGGGACCTTTCCTCTCCTCTAAGGCTCGCTGGTGGCGTCACCCACTCATGGCGGCTCCCGGTCCACCCGTCCGCCGTGTTTCCCGATTTTCCCAAAGATCTCGGAGCATGGCCTATGGTGATGAAGAAGCTCCTGTAAAGGTCATAGGTGGCAAACGAGAAACATGTGGGAATGTTCTGATGGACACCGATCGAAAGGGTTGGAATGGCGAAATCATGGTCAGTGATGACGAAAAAAACATGAGCCGGGCAGAAGTGATTGTTAGATTGATCTCCACCACATATGGCCCAACGGCCATGTGAGACTTGGTCTCGCGCCCTGATCGGGGGCGCCCAACCGTGAATGGTTGGTGGGCCCCTATCGCCCAGCGCATATAAAAGGAAGGTGGAGGCCAGGGCACTCGGTACGAGGTTCACCTGAGACACCAGTCCCCCCACCTACATCCTAACCCTAACCCGATCTAAGAAGGGGCGCTGCCAGCGACGGGAAGCGCCACTTACGCAGGCGTCGCCACCTCGACGTCCGTGCCGCCTCCAAGGACGTCGTTGTCTTCATCTCCATCCTCTACACCGACCGTCGCTGCCATTGCGCAGCCTCCATCAATATTCGTGATGGGATCTGTCGCGCCACCGACAGCGACACCGACCGCTCCACCAACAGAGGGTTTCGGTATGCGTCTCTTTTCTCTTTTTCCCTCTCTGTGTCTCTCGAGTCCGGTTGATCATGAACTAGGATTTTGATTTTACTACACCTATGTTGAAGTCACCAGCCTAGACGCCACTACTAGATGATCCTATGACCTAATAAATCTATCAATGGTATCAGAGAAGCCTACTAGTTAGTGGACTGGTGTCTGGGGTATGAAGATGACAGATCCAATCCGGATCGGGATCAAAACAATGAAACCCTAACCCTAATCTAGAACACAGATCGGAGGTTGGGGATAGAAGAAACTCAAAGAAAATGAAAATGAAACCAACCGATCCATTGCGGATCGGGGAAGAAGTCGAAGAAACCCAAACCAACAAACTGAAACCCTAACCCTAATGAATGGATCGGGGGAGATACTGAGATCCTTACCTGGGTCTCGGTCACCCAGTCACCGGCGCCGGCCATCACGATGGCGCCGCGCAGGAAGAACACGCCACCGGACAGCCAAGTCAACGCCACCGCGAAGCCTCCGCCTCCGGCGCGTGAGCAAGGCACCGCTCGCGAGGCCGCTCGACGGCGGCGCGCTCAGTCGTGGGTGAGCGCGCACGCTGGCGAAGGGGCCCGTGGTGGCGCCATTTTCCCCGGGCCGCCATGGCCGTCGCTGGAGGCTACGGCCGCTCGCTCGGTCTGTGCGGCTACTGAAGAAACGGGGAGGGAGAGAAAATGACTTAGGGTTTCGGGGGGGTCCGGCCGGGTGAGGTTTTTATTCCTCCGAAATCTGCTTCTGTCCATCGGATCTAGAAACCCTCAGATCGAACGGCTGAAAGTCACCAGGGTGCCTTGCTGGGCCGTAATGGGCCGGCACGTCGACCGCGCGGCGCGGCGCGCGCGCAGGCCGCTGGGCCGTTTTGGCCACTGGGCCGAATCGATTGCCCCGGCCCGGCTATGAACAGTAATGTTTCTGAATTTATTTCTAAATTTCATGAATCAATAAAAAAAAGAAGAAGAAGGCCATGGGCCTACCTGGGCCACCATGGGCCGTCCGGCCGTTCGCGCGCCGCGCGCGGAGTTGCCGTACCAGGCCACGGGCCGATTTGGCCATTGGACCGATTAGTTTGCCCCTACCCAATAATGAATAGTAACATTTTTTGAATTTATTTTATCAATTTCAGAAGCCAATTTTGATATATTATGCAGAATTTGAATAAATGATGAATAGATGTTTAAATTTTCTGTAAAAAAATTTTGAATCAACGGGATAAATTTTTATAGATAATTGAATTATTTTGAATTGCTATATAGAGGAGAATGCTTTTGAAAGTTGATAATGATTATTCATTAATGTTTTCGCTGCGAATATTGAATTATTGCTCTCATATTAAATTTGAACCAACGGGATAATTTAATTTTTGAGAGAGAGAATATGAATTTCTGGTAATTTTGTTGATAAATTATAGTGTTGTTATTTTCTGACCAACGTTGTTAATAACAATATTATAATATTTTGATTCATGAGAATTATGCATTACTTTACTTCTGCCCAACGGTGATGTAGAATTTTTGCATAGATAAATTTTGGTATATGTTTTAATTTGACCAACGTTAAGTTAAGACATGCAATTTTATTTATGAATATATCTCACTCTCTTTGATATGAATTTCAGGAGGAAAATTCTTTGTGAACATCAACAACATCCCCAAGCTTGATGGGACCAACTATCGAGTTTGGCGGGAGAAGTCTGAAGTGGAGCTTGCCTTGGGTGAGGTTGACATGGCAATCCATCACCCGTGTCTTGTTGAACCAGTGGCACTGGTGAGGGGAGTTGATGAAGCTAATGCTGCTTTTGCTACTCGTGAGCGTGGCATGCAGATAATGTGATAAAATATCAACTTGAACATAGAAATTGGGTTGGTTCCAACCACAAGTGTCTCTTAGTGGCCAAGGCCACTATTGATGAAACCATCAGGGGATCAATCTTAGAATGTGCCACTGTTAAAGAATACCTGAAAAAGGTGAAGAATTAGTTTACTGGGTCTACCAAGGTTACAGCAAGTACACTGATCAAGAAACTCGTCACTTCGAAATACAGTGGTGGTGGCATTAGGAAGCACATCTGTGAAATGCGTACTACGGCATCTAAGCTTCAACTAATGGATTTGGAACTCAAAATTACTGATAAGTTCCTGATGCATTTGGTTTTTGCTTCCTTGCTCAAAGAATATGAAAACTTTGTTGTGAACTACAACATGCAGCCCGAAGATTGGGATTTAGAAAAGCTCATTGGCATGTGTGTTCAGGAGGAGGAAAGAATTAAGAACTTATAGGGTGACACTGCAAACCTTGTGAGGGAGAATAAAAGAAAGCACTTTCAGACCAAGAATCCTAAACCACAGGGGAAACCCCAGTGGGATAATACCTCCTTTTCTTCCAAGCCACAGGAAAAGGCCCCTATGAATCATCAGAATCAACCGAATGACCTCTATGGTGGTGCTAAAAAAGATCAATGCAAGTACTGCATGAAGAGGGGACACTACAAGAGAGATTGCTTACTCTACTTAAAGTCTCTGCTAAAGAGAGGTGAGGAAACTATTACATTTGTAGATGAACCTCTGTATTTGAATTATGCGAAAACCACTTGGTGGATTGATTCTAGAACAACTACTCATGTTGCAAATTCTTTACAGGGATTAAATGGGAAGAAACTCCTACAAAGAGGGGAAAGAATAATTAAAGTTGCGAATGGAGTGCAAGCCAACGTTGAAGCCATTGGAGAACTCTCTTTAGAATTAAAGAATGGTTTTATACTTAGGCTTAAAGATGTACTCTATGTTCCTTCTTTGCATAGAAATTTAATAAGTGTTTCAAAACTTGATGATGATTATTTTTTATTGCCATTTTGGTAATGGCCAATGTAAGATACTCGTTAATAATGAATGTGTTGGTCTTGCCTTCTGACAAGATAAACTTTATTTATTATCTCTTGCTGAGAATGTGAACAATGTCTGTAATGAGAATGTGAATGATTCTCCATCTATGAATATAAGTAAGAAGCGAAAGAGAATTGATAATGCGTCTTTGAAATTATGGCATTGTCGCTTGGGCCATATTTCGAGGGGGAGAATAGAACGATTAGTTAAAGAATCAATTCTCCCGCACTTAGAATTTTCTGATTTAGAACAATGTATTGATTGTATTAAAGGAAAATATGTTAAGAAAATAAAGAAGAATGCCAAACGAAGTACAGGAACCTTAGAAATAATCCACACAGACATTTGTGGTCTTTTTCTGTGAAAAGTGTGGATGGTTATGATTCGTTTATAACATTCACAGATGATTACTCTCGTTATGGCTATATTTATCCAATTAAAGAAAGATCAAAAACATTGGATAAATTCAAGATATTTAAAGCTAAAGTTAAAAATCAACACAATAAGAAGATCAAGTTAGTACGATCAGACCAGGGTGGAGAGTACTATGGGCGACATACCCCATATGGCTAAGTTCCTGGACCTTTTGCAAAGTTCCTACATGAAAGTGGCATAGTCGCCAAGTACTCCATGCCGGGGGAGCCTCAGCAGAATGAAGTGGCTGAAAGAAGAAACCGTACTTTAATGGATATGGTAAGAAGTATGATAAGTTACTCCACATTACCGATTAATTTATGGATGGAGGCGTTGAAAACCGCCATTCACATACTTAATCGGGTACCAAGCAAGTCGGTGTCAAAAACATCATATGAATTATGGACAGGAAGAGAACTCTCACTTAATCACTTACGTGTGTGGGGATGTCCAGCTGAGGCAAAGATTTTTAACGCAAACATTAGAAAGTTAGACCCCAAGACAGTCAGCTGCCATTTCATTGGCTATCCAGAAAGATCAAAAGGATATCGCTTCTATTATCCCGATAGACATACGAAGTTTGTAGAAACAAGACATGCTGTGTTCTTGGAGGATGACATGATCAAGGGGAGCAAGGTAGCACGAGAAATTAACCTTGAGGAGAAACGGGTACATGTTCCCACTCCGATGGTTGAAGAACCATTTTTTGTACTACCTGCTGTTGTTGCACCAACAGTGCAAGACACTGTAGTGACAACACCTGTTGTTAGTTATCCGGTGCCGACAATAAACGAACGTGAGGAACCTATCATTCAGGAGCCTATAGAACCTAACGTCGCACATGAGGAAGAGCAGCAACAGCCCATTATAGAACAAGTGCCAGAGGCCCCTAGGAGGTCTCAAAGAGAAAGAAAGTGAGCTATTCCTGATGATTATGAACTTTATAACACGAAAGAATTTCATATGGAGGGTGATCCCACCTCTTATGAAGAAGCCATGAGAAGTGTCCACTCATCAAAGTGGTTAGAAGCTATGAAGGATGAAATAAAATCGATGAGTACCAATAAAGTTTGAGACTTAGAACCTATTCCTAAAGGAGCCAAAACGGTAGGTTGTAAATGGGTCTACAAAACAAAATGTGACTCCCAAGGGAATGTTAAAAGATATAAAACACGACTTGTGACAAAAGAATTTACACAAAGAGAAGGGATTGATTACAATGAGACCTTTTCTCCAGTCTCTTGTAAGGATTCTTTCAGAATCATAATGGCACTTGTAGCTCACTATGATTTAGAATTGCACCAAATGGATGTGAAGACGGCATTCCTTAACGGGAATTTAGAAGAAAATATTTATATGGCACAACCGAAAGATTTGTCATAGAAGGAAAAAAAAGATGGGATGTCGCCTGAAAAGATCAATTTATGGATTGAACAAGCTTCAAGACAATGGTACTTGAAGTTTGATAGAATAATTAAGAGTTTTGGGTTTAAAGAAAATGTTGAGGACAATTGCGTTTATGCAAAGTTCAAGAATGGAAAATACATATTTTGATCCTATATGTAGATGATATATTACTTGCTAGTAGTGATGTCAATCTACTAATGGAGATGAAGAAATTCTTGTCCTCAAACTTTATATGAAAGATCTCGGTGAGGCCACATTTGTTTTAGGAATTAAAATTCACCAAGATAGAAGAAAGGGGTTTTAGGATTATCGCAGAAGGCATACATAGAGAAGATTTTAAAGAAATTTTGTATGCATGTGTGTAGTACCTCACCTGCTCCTATAGTCAAGGGTGATAGATATGGGGAACACCAGTGTCCCAAGAACCAATATGAAATTGATCAAATGAAGGCGGTACCGTATGCTTCATCTATTAGAAGTTTGCAATATGCTCAAATATGTACTCGCCCTGACTTAGCTTTTGTTACCGGGTTACTAGGCAGATACCAAAAGAATCCAGGAATTGAACATTAGAAATTAGTGAAGAAAGTCTTGCGTTATTTGTAAGGAACGAAAGGCCTCATGTTCACATATAGAAGATCTGATTCCCTGCAGATAGAGGGGTATTCAGATTCTGATTATGCAGGAGATGAAAGAAAGTCCACGTCAGGATACATATTTACTCTCGTAGGAGGAGCTATATCATGGAAAAGCTCTAAACAAACAGTAACTACGAACTCGACAATGTATGTTGAATTTGTAGCATGCTATGAGGCCTCGGGGCAGGTGAATTGGCTAAAGATGTTTATACCCGGACTGAAAGTAATAGAAGATATACATAAACCAATGAGGTTGTATTGTGATAACAACCTAGCGGTAGAATATGCTCACAACAATAGGTCAAGTGGTGCTGCTAAACACATTGACATAAAGTACTATGTTGTGAAAGATAAAATTCGGGATCATGTAATAAGTCTTGAGCATATAAGAACAGAAAGAATGCTAGCGGATCCGCTCACAAAAGGCTTACCGCCCAATGTGTTCAGAGGACAATTAGCCGGCATGGGTTTAAGGGAAAGCCTATGATTCCCGAATAAGAAGGGCCCAAGAAGAGGGTTTCATTTCAAAAATAGAGAAATGTGTCGTGGCTGTTAGTCTAATGGCACTAATTGCTGTGACGATGAAACACGCTCGATATGCAAATCTGTAATGGGATGGAACAGAGTTAAGAAAGAAAGGAATTCAAAGATAAAGAAGGAAATTAAAGAACGATAAGAATGACGAAGAAAGAAATAGAAGAACTTTAAGAATGATAAAAGATCAAGGGGGAGAGTGTTAGATTGATCTCCACCACATATGGCCCAATGGCCATGTGAGACTTGGTCTCGCGCCCTGATCGAGGGTGCCCAACCGTGAATGGTTGGTGGGCCCCCGTCGCCCAGCGCATATAAAAGGAAGGTGGGGGCCAGGGCACTCGGTACGAAGTTCACCTGAGCCGCCAGTCCCCCCACCTACATCCTAACCCTAACCCGATCTAAAAAGGGGCGCTGCCAGCGATGGGAAGCGCCACTTACGCAGGCGCTGCCACCTCGACGTCCGTGCCGCCTCCAAGGACGTCGTTGTCTTCATCTCCATCCTCTACACCGACCGTCGCTGCCAGTGCGCAGCCTCCATCAACGTTTGTGATGGGATCTGCCGCGCCATCGACAGCGACACCGACCGCTCAACCAACAGAGGGTTTCGGTATGCGTCTCTTTTCTCTTTTTCCCTCTCTATGTCTCTCGAGTCCGGTAGATCATGAACTAGGATTTTGATTTTACTACACCTATGTTGAAGTCACCAGCCTAGACGCCACTACTAGATGATCCTATGACTTAATAAATCTATCAGTGATCCCTTGTTACTCTGTTGACAGGATAGTCCCTCTTAATATACTTCCATATAGCAGCCACCGTGATGGTTCTGTTTACAGGGACACAGATGAATGGAAAAAAGACTACCATATTGTGGACCGCAGCGAGACTTGGTTGGAGGCAATGATGCTATCAGATCCCACGGATTGCATCATCTACGATGGAACTTGCATCCTTCATCGACCTCATCGCATGCTGCAAATTTTTCTCATTAAAGTTGGCTAAAATTCCTGTGTATGCTGGCTCAGTAGAGTTGTATGGATACATAGCAGCGCGGGATAAACTGGACCCATTGCTAAACTATGTCGTCAATATTGGTAGGGATGATTCCATCCTCGTGGAGCAGGGTTCTCTCATCAACATGGCCCCTAAGCGAGGGATCAAATTGAACGGCACTACTCTAATTGAATATGATATGAAGATCAAGACAGGAGAACATGAAAAGGATGATCTACAACTGATTGATGGTATATCAGTCATAGACAGCATGAGTACAGCGAATTGTAATTGATTCACATGTCGCATCATTGGTGATTGTGGTGCATTTGACATAAGTGCATCAAGTGTCGACACTGCAGTTGAGGCGACCATAGAAGTTGCCATATCAGAAGTACAAGGCAGTTTTGCTATGTCTCTCGGTGTTTTACCAGCGAGATAGATGAAGAGGTCCAGCTCTTTGATGGCACCATTGTTGAGGCCCGTGGCTTGGGGAGGTCTGTGGTAGCGGTAGCTTTCGGTGATCCAATGGATTTGAAGTTCAAGGTAAGTTCAGAGCCATTAGTTTCCTCAGAATATTTCTGTTCCTTCGAGGCTCACAACCATGGAAGTATCAGCCAACTGATAAAGACTGATTTTGCATCAATCTCCGTGAAGGTGACTTGGTCTGTTTTACCTTGCCGTTTTACATCTCTACAACCTTTGTTAAAAAGCTATGGGCGTGCCAAGCGAACTCTAAGAGACTCAACAGACTAGGAGTCGTGTCAGCAGCACTGGAAAACGCTAGCCTAAGTTCAGCCGTGCCAATTGCTAAAAAAAAAGTACCGGTGTGCTCAGTTAGTGTAATAATAAGTGTTTGTACTATGTACCTACACATTCCGTTCAGCGGTGATGCACAACCTTTGATTAAATCATTTTCTTCTTTTTGACCTTGTTTGGATGCACTGGAATCTTACCTCAATCATATCTATAGGATATATCAAGGTGAAAAAATAATTAACTAATTTCCACTTCAATCGAGATTAATGTAAACACGTGTATACCAAACAAAGCCTTTGTTGTAGTGTTTTCTCTGTCTGTTTTCGTGACCCCGAGTCCAGAAAATAAAAACAATGAACCCTGAGTCATAAATCAATTGTTGTCATGTAGTGTGAGTTCTGAAATCAACTTCCCAGTCCAATATACCAGGAAAACATAGTAGTTCATAACAACGTGAATGTGGTCGCAGGGTCCTATAAACGGAGAATCGTGATGTTCACGCGAGGCAGTATCATTGTCCTATTACGATTTACAACTTAATAAGCAAGTTGTCTTGTGCTCCTGTTAAGCTTTCTGTTTTCTTCTTCCATTCTCTTCGTCCTGTTGAAGAACAGTGCGCGTAGGTGGATGCTCTGGCAACCAAAAAGCGAAAAACTTATTGCCTTCCATGGCCCATGAGTTACGACATCACCCAAATAGCAGAACAAACATTTATCAGAAATCAGAAATTCAGAAGAAACCAAACTACCCTATATTAACCCGACACCCTTGTTCTTGCTGTTTTCTCCATTCTTTCAAATCTGCGTGTTC
>CM041635.1:47559617-47569983 GCA_023333625.1 Bothriochloa decipiens | reverse complement strand
TTTTCAGTTTTAAGTGACCCAGCTAAGCGACTAGAATACGATGTTTCCGGTTGTTATGAGATTGATCAATATACTTTGCGTGTATGATTTTCTTATTCATTAGTCACACAGTAGACACGTGAGACTATCCTTTCTGCGCTCATCTACAATCTGTCCTCTATTGTATTTCAGGAGTACCTTGCAAAATTTAAGGGTATGATACTTACCTGCAATGGCCTTCGCATAGATCATCCTTCTAGTAAATGGTAAAGACAATTCAGTTCAACTGTCATGTATTTATTTCAAAATAATGTTATGTTTTCTACTTTTGATTATTTGATGACAGCACACAAATGTATGACTGTATATTGTCTTTGCCGTTTCCAGGTCCCGACATTTGAGAGAACTGAAGCCCCATTGATCAACGGGAACGGATTGTACCATTGTTGATGCTGATCGGATTTACTGTTCCATGTACAACACAATTGGGTTATGCAACAAACAAAGGCCCCTTGCCACTTTCTGGGCAAAAGATGCATTATCTCTAGAAGGAGACTGGCCACGGATGCAAAATTGGCACCGAGAACTTATAAATTTACTCTCTCCATTCCAGATAGAGACTCGTCACAGATGCAAAATCGGTACCCTGAATGAACTTATAAATATACTCTTCATTCCAAAGATGTTTCGTTTTTTAGATATATTGCTTTTGCTATACACCTAGAAATATGCTATGTCTAATTACATAGCAAAAACAATGTACATAAAAAATCTAAAACGTCTTATAATTTGGAAAAGAGACATAATTAAGGACTTGGAAAATCACACCCCAACTATCACTCGATAACCGATATATTTCATTACATTTTGTTGGTTCAGTTGTGCCAATTGTAGCCAAATTTTGATATGCTAACATGCGATGTGAAGTTTCTTCAATCTAGTGACTCATGGTGGACCTTATCCGAAGGCCAACACCGGCATAGGCAAATGAATGGCGCGGCCTTTTGTAGTGGATTTTATTAGAGATCTCAACAAGTTGGCAAGCAACCATACCCTCTATGGCCCATGATTTTTGTAGGACATTGAAACAAACGAGCGATTAGATGGGACGGCGTTGTAGGCTTGCTTCGTAATATCCTTTTGGTTTCGGATGAGACTATTACTCTCAACATGTCATGAAAATCAAGATTGTGACCTCAACTAAAGTTGGTACCATCACTAGCCACGAGAGAATATGCAAATGACCACGATACATGACCCCCCCATAGTTTGCGTTGTATGTAGAAAAATAGTAAAAAGCCTTTGATCCCTTTAGAAAAGGATTGTCAACACCAATGGAGAATTGTTTAGCACTTATTTCATTATTTCTCTTAGAGTTACCATAAATAAAGAAACACATGAAACATAAACTAACTAAGCACATGTGCCTCCTTCATGAACTTCCTTGGGTTTGATTCAGAAACTCTTCAAGTATGAGCCATCAGATGTTTGGATATAGTTGTAATGGAACATTATAAGCTGAGAAAAAATGTTCCATTAATTAGAAATCTATTATTTACATCTAAAATAACAATTTTTTTAAAATAAATAAATTGGTAGGTACTTACTTCCACATTTGGTACCGGAAGGCACGGCGTTGTTGCACTCACATGCAAGACGAATAAGCTTACTTACGCTTATTTCAGTCTCGTCTTCCATTGTGATGATATGGCAAATACAAATCATATCTGATTGCCTTACGGCATGAACACAAGAATCACTTGGATCAACATATGCCCCGCTACGTTCTATGGTTTTCATGCATTTGCGTTTAACTAAATCTTTTGCTTTGTAGCAATCTTTCTCTCCCACAGCTCGATGTGTTATAAACATGGTAAAAACCAAAGCTAACACCATATGTTGAAGGACTACTTTCATAAACTTCATGTTCCAATATGGAGTCAAGGTGACTAGGAACAAGTGTTTCTTGTGTTGTCAAATTACTTATACATATTTGCTTGCACTACACACCTATATTTGTAGCATACAAGAAGAAACAAAGTATGATTCAAAATTAATGTTCAAGAATCCTAAAATTGACAATAGTGCATTAAAATTTTGCTCGTAATGTAAGAACTATATCTTTGAAAGATATCTTTGAACAGATTTGCAATCAACATGGATACGACTCATTTAACTTCTAGTACACACTTATATTTTTTGCGAGAGAGTACACACTTATATTATAGCATATAAATGAAGTATATTTTAAAATTAATGTTCAAGAATCCTAAAACAGACACTAGTCCATACTGGCTTGTAAGATATCTTTGAACAAATATCCAAATAGCATGGATATGCCTAGTTTAACAATTAATAACACAGAAACATACTATGCTTTGAAATTAATATTTAAGAATCCTAAAAGAGACACTAGTGCAATAAAATCTATCTCATAAAGGAACAACTATATGCTCGTAAAGTAACAACTACACGCCCCATGGGGTAGTGTCACCGTGAGCAGGAGGGAGGATCCAATGTCTTTGTGGGGAGCGTCTTCGCCTCGATGTCGCTGTTGCCATGTCACGAAGGGGCTCCGCCCATCGGTCGCGGTTAAGCTAGGCAATGACCTACAAGCTTGGAGAGAGTGTGAACGTGCGAAGGGATGAGAGTCAGCCGTCGGGGAGAGTGCGGGATTTGCGGCTTCCGCAAGGAAGCAGACTCGCACGACGAAGATTGAACACACCACCCATGGGCAAGCCGACCCATGTGCAAGGCTGGTTTAGCAAAGAAAGTTCTCTCCAATCTGCATAACATCTCAGAGATGGCACCGAGAAAAAATGGACAGAACACGCAAATGCAAAACATGCTTCATATCTTCCTGCTAAAAATACCAAAATATAACATAAATAATAAATGTTTATTTCTTACTATAATTTACTGTCATGCTAAAATAAGAGCAAACATATTTCGTTAAAATTATGTGTACTATATTCAGTTTGTCCATTTTTAGTTTCATTCAAATTTACACACATTTGTAAGGCCACAAATATTTAGAAATTTGGCCATTTTACAATGCTTGGAAATAATTCCTAACGGCTCCTAATGACCCCCAACGCTCTACACAATAGCAATTTTCGTTGATTTAATTTGTTTATAAAAGGCTATTTGGTCTTTACACAACTTCCTCTCACCCTCACCCTCACCAGTCACCCCCACCCCACCCCCACGCGCAGCCCGACCCGAGGCATTGCAGCCCCTTGCGCGACATCTCCCCGGCCAAGAGTTCACCCAGTCACCGTGTCCTCACTGCCGCTGCCCTCGTCCTCTCACCCTCTTCTTCGCACGCCGCAGCCCTGCCGTCACCCCCGCTGGAAGGATTTCACCACCAAACTCCTCGGAAACGAGGACGACAGCAAAGAAGATGACGTGTTATTGCAACTGGAGATCCAGGACGACGACGAGGACAATGACTTTCTCCGATCTGTCTCCCTCAACCGACATCCTTCTCTGATCTCTGGCTCTGTCTACATCGACAGAGAGTCAGAGAGCTGGCCTCTACCTCTGTCCCTTCTCCTGCCCTGATAACCTACTTAGAGAAGTCCATAGCGATCAAGAGGTGGATGGGGACTGCAGTTAAAACCTCTCTCACCATGATCAACAGACCAAATCCGTTCATTAAGGAACCCTTCCAACCAGGGAGGTAATCAGCCACCTTGTCAATCAATGGGATGACATTTTTGGTCAGCTTCTGAATTGTGAGAGGTAGGCCAAGATAAGTGCAAGGAAAATCTTTTGAGGCACGACAATATATCAGAAGCATCCCTCATATGATACTCAGAGTAATGGGTCGGCGTTACTGAACTTTTGGTCAAATTTTGGTCTTAAGACCTGACGCAAGATGAAAGGATTCTTTTTTTTCGAAAACGTGCGCTGCACGTACCTCATTAAGAGAAGATAGATAAGTTCAATACATTCCGATCCTTCCGTTAGTCGAGGTTCCCACGGAATTCATGGACGACGCACTAACACAAGTCGTCGGCTTAACGGCGGAGCTTCGAGGGTTGTAACTTGTGGTTAACTAATTTTGCTACTAGGGGGCGTGTCGGCGCTGAGTCTAGACAACAATGATTTCTGCCAGGTGCCTGAACCCGGCACCAATCTACTCCTCGGCCTTCTCGCGAATCCTATGCGGCACCATCGTCATTGAGGAGACGATGTTGTCGAACGCTCGTCGATTTCGCTCCTTCCAGATCGTCCAAGAAACCAGCATCACTAGGGCGTCGAAGGCCCGACGACGAGCCCTGGGTAGCAGGCCGTGCGAGCGGAGCCACCAGTCGAATAGGCTATCATCAGACACGGGGCACAGGCTGGTCAGCCCAACCCTTGCCAGGGTCCTGTGCCTGATCTCCCTTGTGAAGACGCAGGACGTAAGAAGATGGTCGGCGAGTTCAGGCTGCTATGCATACAGGGCGCAGACGTCGTCCTGCTGAAGACCGTGCCTCTTGCGCCGTTCCGCGGTCCATAGCCTCCCATGGAGGGCGATCCAGAAGAAGAACTTGACCTTTGGAGGGCAGGACACCTTCCACAGCTCCGTTGCGCCCCTCAGAGTGATGCGGCCGGCGAAAAAAGCATGGTAAGTGGAGGAGCTGGAGTAGGATCCGTCTGGCGTCCACTGCCAAACCATTCTGTCCGCCATGAAATCGTCGAGCTGCACCTCTTGAAGCAATGTCCAAAGGTGAAGGAACTGAGACATGAAGGTGGCTGTGGTGGCCGCGACCACGTCCCACGCCCACTGGTTATCTGACATTGCTTCCTTGACCGAACGACGCCTCCACCGCTTGGGGACTGCGTGGTAAACCACCGGCGCCAGCTGGGAAGCTGTCCCGCCAGCAGCCAGTGGTTTGTCCAGAACCTGGCCATCTCGCCGTTGCCAATGGTGAAGGTCGTGGAAGCGTCGAACATGGCTGAGATATTCTTTTCGGCCGTGGTAGGCAGTTGCGCCCACGCGGCGTCCGGAGTCTCCCAGCGTTTCCATTCCCAGCGTAAACGTAAGGCAAACCCCAGTGTGCACAAGTCCGGCAGGTCGAGGCCGCCCAAGCACCTCGGGGAACAGACAACCGGCCAGGAGACCTTACACTTGCCCCCGGCCGCGGTCGTGGTGCCGCACCACAGGAATCCACGTCGTGCCTTGTCAATGGCGTCGATAGCCCATCCGGACAGAGCGTAGCAAATGGAGACGTGGACCGGGATCGCGGACAAGGTCGTCCGTGTCAAGGTCACCCTCCCTGCTTTCCAGGTTGGAATGCGTCCTACGACCGAATCTACCAGCGCCTGCTCCTTGTCCTGGGCTAGTTTTTGGATGGAGAGTGGCGCTCCGAGGAATTTTGTGGGGGAAGCTCTCGACCCAGCATGGGAACACCTGAGAGACTGCGGCCATGTCGTCGTCAGAGCACCCAATTGGCGTGGCCGTGCACTTGTCTATGTTCGTCTGCAGCCCTGACACACCGGCGAAGATCTCAAGCAGCCAACTCATTGTCGTGAAGTCTGTGGTTGTAGGCGCGAGGAAGATGACCAGATCATCGGCATACACCGACGCGCGGCAGCCTGCAGCAGCGCTCGGAAGAGGGGTGAGCAGTCCCCGACGGTCAGCCTCCGCGATCATCGCGTTGAGGACGTCCATGACGATGACGAACAATAGTGGTGACAACGGGTCTCCCTGACGGAGACCCCTTGCATGACAGATCCTCGTGCCTAGGCGACCATTCACTAGCACCCGGGTGCTAGCTGTGCGCAGCATGGCGGAGATCCATTCATGCCACCGCCCTTGAAAGCCGATCTGTTGCATGACCTCGAGAAGGAAGGGCCAGGCCATGGTGTCGAAAGCCTTTGCAAGGTCGATCTTGAGGAGGATCGCCGGGAATCGCTTAGCGTGCAGCAGGCGGCAAGTGAACTGCACAGTTTTAAAGTTGTTGTGGATGCTTCTTCCTCGGATGAAGGCCGTCTGGTTGGCCCGTACAACCTCCGCCATTCGCGGCGCGAGATGCATCGCCAGGCCCTTGGCGAAGAGCTTGCCAACCGAGTGAATGAGGCTGATCGGTTTGTAGTCCTTGAGGCCCTCCGGAGCCTGGGTCTTGTGTAGAAGCACCATAGACGCACCATTGATGTCGCTGAAGTTGCAGAAGTCAAGCTCCCACAATGCATGGAAGGTCCGTAGAATGTCCGGGGCGATGGTTTCCCAGGCCAGCCGGAAGAAGGCACCGGTGAACCCATCAGGCCCCGGAGCGCGGTCCGCCGGCGTCTCCCGTACTATGGCTGCAATCTCCTCTATGGTAAACGGCCAGATCAGATTCGATAGTTCGGGCCGTGGCAAGTCGAGGAGGCTGAGGTCAATGCGGTGCACGCGCCGGAAGGCCTTGCTGATGATGTCCGAATAGTAAGCATGCACTATCCCGGCCTTGGCTTCTTCTTCCGTGAATGTGTGGCCGTTATGTGTTATGGCCAGCATGAAGTTCTTTCTCCGGCGGTGGCAGGCTTGCAGATGGAAGAATTTGGTTGACGCGTCCCCTTCACGTAGGAAGCGCGACCGGGAGCGCCGGCGAGCCATGGTCCGAACCAGCGAAGCGAGCCCCGGGCCTGAGCTGGCCATGCCATTCACGCTCCCCAGCCGTGAAGATGAAAGGATTCCCAAAGCAGCTTCACACATGAAGATCATTCCTAAAAGGATAGCACTACATCATCAGCATAAAAACAAATTTGGTGCTTTGCATGTTGGATGGCCAGCAAATGCAGCATCTTTATCTTTAATAGACGAAATCTGCACCAACAAATCTTGCATTTTATTTTGCCACGTGTCAAGTCCAGCCATCCAATTGGTCCATCTCAAGCTATTGTTTGATCGAGCGGTCGTCGGTTTAGTTTCGTGATCCTTCCAAAGTGCTTATCGTCTCTCCCGTAGCGGGCCCAAGAAGACAAATCACCGCCGCAGCCTCTCCATGGTGCCCTCTTTCCAGCGGCGGCAAGGCAGCCATGGCGCTATGGCGCGGCGCAGCTTGCCACGTAGCACTGGCCCCCGGCCTTGGCGAGGCGAAGCTGCCCCCTAGCGTGGCGGCGTGGTGGCCCTGGCCACCGGCAATGGCAAGGAGAGGTGCCGTCGGCAACCGGCGCAAGGCACGGCCGGCTCCACGGCGCGTGCGCGGCCAGCTCCCGGGGCGCACGTACGTGACTCCGCCGGCGCGAGCTTGGTGGCTGTAGGCGCGCGCACGGCGGCTCCGCCCCCATCTCCATGGACTCTACCTCCATACATGCCCATTATGTCCAAACATCTCGGATAAGAACAGAAGATATCAAATCTCCGTGCTTGTACTGCTGCTGTGATGAAGACGTGGTTCCTGTCAATCGAGCTAATGTGCAGCTGAGGCAAATATCAAATGGTTCCAATTTGGTCTTTGCCCTCAGTACTCCAGAAAATCTCGAGTTTGTATGTTACGTGTTTGAGGGCTATATCATCATGATCATGATATAAATAGATGAATGTAATCTCGATCTGTGGTACGTAGATAATAAATTATCCTCTAAATAATTAAATTCAGACAATGTATATGGAAATAAATAACCTATCTACATTCCAGTAACCAAATTTCATCGCACTATAATTTGCAGCTGTGAGATATTCCTGCTCAAATCATATAGTTTAAAGAAGACAATGCAATTTCAAGGTAGATACGGCATTTTTTCCCCTCAGTTTGAGTCAAATGTCCCTGGAAGAAAATTATATTTCTTTCTTCCTATTATTTCATTTACATAATGTTAGAGCTTAATTTATGCTACAAAGCTAAAAGACTTTGCAATGTCAGTCAAAAGCATATAATTTTTAGAAAAAAAATAAATGATCCGAATTTACGCTTATGCTATTGGCATAAAACTGCTAAGCTGCTTTCCATGTCCTTGTATAGTTGGTCGTATTCGCTGATACAAAACGTGACTCTATTTCTTTTCAATTGATCGAAGTAATCAGGCAACAAACAAATCAATTTCTAAGCATCGCGAATCCCGGAATCACCGCTGCTGGCTCAACACCGCGCCCAGATTTTCTAGTGTTGTCATTAATGGCCTGCACTACCAGGGAGTTCAGGACCTCCGTGACCAAGACAAATAGCATAAGAGATAGTGGGTCCCCTTGTCGTAAACCTCGTAGATGAGAGACTAGAAATTACCCGTGGCTTTGACGCTTATGGCCCTTGTATGGGCTGCTTCCACTGTAGTTGGGCTCTTATTTTGTACGATCCAATTTACCGAGCATAATCGGATAAGTATTTATTTGAAATTTCTGCTCAAAAAAAGTATTTATTTGAAGTTTTTATTATTTTTATTAGAAACCATGTTTATCTCCTAAGATGGTATGAGCATTCGTCCTCGATGGCCATTGAATTTGGCCACCGTTTTACATGATATGTGCGCCTCCCTCTACCTTTGCTCACAATTTTTTTCAGTATATCACTATTTGATGGGTTGTTGTTTCGTAAGTAGGGTATTATTTGTGTATTAATAGCAAAACAAGTTACACTAAAGATGTGATATTATGTGGTTGCAGTGCAATGCTAATTGCGTAGAGTTCAACAAACTTGGTTTGGTATTTTTTTGTTTTTATTTGATTTTATATAATTTTTATAAAATTTCATCGATTTAGATAAATAATAAATTCGCAATAAAAGAAGAAACGACATTAGGCGCATTCGGCCCCAAGTTACTAGGATCGGACCGGAGATAAAATCGGTGAAGGTCTCGGTTCATGGTTTGATTGGTCTAACCATTTAGACCGCCGGTCCAAACCGAGTCAAATAGATTACGATCTATACCTAGACACAAGCACCAGGGTATCCCAGTGTTGGTGCTCCTGCTTGCAAACCTGGAGGTGGTGTGTTCGGATCCCACCCCAGAGCACCTTTCCCCCCTTTTCACTATTTTCTCCACCTTCCCACGTGTGAGCAAGCACTGTGCGCGCCAAATGACAGGCTCCAGTGGTCCGACCGCCGGTTTTCTGAGTGGCTTTTTATTCGGTTTTTCAAAAGAAACGACAGTTCACTTGCAGAACAATCTTTTAGGCGAACCGAACCAGCGAGGGCTCTGGTTTGGCTTTTTACTAGTTGGACCGCTGGTCCGGTCCAAATAACAAGGATTCGGCCCAATTTCAGAGCTATATAGGCCCGAGCTTGGAGCTAAGCCGGCCCATATAACTGGCCTTGGTTGCGCTTGAATTTCGACAAAGATAGAGGGTTTTCCTGCAAATAATTCTGAGAGAAGGCCTGGACGAGGTTTTTTTTGCAAAACAACCAGGATGGGCTAGATTTGGGCTGTCCATTGGCCCGATCGGACAATTGAGGACAGCCAGCGACGTAGCCGCGCTAGCTGGGCCTCTTTTGTTGCATGAATCGTATTGGGAAGATCAGATCACTCGGTTCACCATTAACTAATATCCTGGTAGACAACAATAGGCATAAAATGTTACACCATTTTCTACCAAAACCCATGTGCTGCAAGGGCTCAAGAAGGAAAGGCCAGGAGACCGAATAAAAAACTAGTGACTTATAATTTGGAGCGGGCGTAGTATGCTATAACATAGCTTACTGACTGCGGTATCTGCAACTCTCCTATGCTTTGGGCTAAAATGTCATCTATATTTAGAAGAATGTTCATTGCAATGTGTCATATCAGATTATCATAAAGTTAATTCGGCTGTTTATTTGTTCTTTCTTGTATACTATATTTGTTTCATGAAATTAATTATGCTTGCAGGACTACTACAAAGTTCTGGAGGTTGACTATGACGCATCTGATGACACCATCAAATTGAGTTACAGAAGATTAGCTTTGGTATAAGATTCTGTCCAGCATGCCTTGAAAAAGGATTCTGTCCAACCTCCACTCATCAAATTAGTATGGACGTTGCTAACGCCTGCACGTGCAGGCGGAAGCGAATCGCCTGCACACCCCGCCTGCACACCCGAGGTGTTCCTCCTCTGTGTCTTCTCCTTCTGCCCCCGCCCCCACCACCTCCAATCACCCCGGTGCCCACCGCCCCGTCGCTGGCGGTAGGGTCTTGCCTGATCTCCGGCGAGCTAGGGCCGGAGTTCCGACGAGACCCTACCGCCGGCGGCGACCACCTTCTTCCCCTTCCCCCTCCCCCTGCCCCCTCCCCCGATGCGGCCATAGCGAAGTTCGGTGACCAACGGCGAAATCCGGCCATGGCGCCCCCGCCCTAGACCTGGCCCGGCCGCCGCCCTCGCTGCCAGGGCTCCCTAAGCCGCCCGGCGACCATCCGCCCCCGCCCTAGACCTGGCCCGGCCGCCGCCCTCGCCGCCAGGGCTCCCTAAGCCGCCCGGCGACCATCCCCACCGCCTGTCTTCGC
>CM041635.1:47514906-47559607 GCA_023333625.1 Bothriochloa decipiens | reverse complement strand
AGGGCTCCCTAAGCCGCCCGGCGACCATCCCCACCGCCTGTCTTCGCTTCCCCCTGCCGGAGTTGAGTAAGAAGGTGTTGAGGTCGCCGAAACAGGTCGCCGCAGTTGGGGGACGAGGAGGAAGAGAGAGGAGAGGAGAGGAGAGGAAGTGGAGCAGCAGGAGAGGAAGAGACCTACTTGGTGGCTGATTCGGCGCCGCCGCTGCGGCATCTGCCATGGCCGGCATAGGTGCGGGCGAGGTGGATGCGTTGGGGTGCGGGGGAGGCCGGCCGGGGGAGGCGCTTGGGGCATGGGGAGAGAGAGGAGCGCGCTCGCCGGTCACCGGAGGCCGAGAGGGAGAGGGGGGGGGGGGAGAGAGAGAGAGAGAGAGAGAGAGGTGGAGACAGAGGAGGAAGACACGTTCGCGAGGGTGGGGACGCGTCACGCGACGTGTGCGGGCGCGCAGGTGGAAGCTGGAAGGTGTGTAGCCGGATGCCATAAATCATGCACGCGCTTAATTTAGCTTTTAGGAATTGGTATTATGTGTTAACATGCAAAGATGTTTGTAGATTTACTCATTGCAATCCATCTTCGTCTAGATGTGGCATCCAGACAAGCATAAGGGAGATAACGATGTCACAGCTAAATTTCAGGAGATTAATGAAGCATACAAGGGTATTCCTCCAGCCTTTATTACTTCACGCTAATACTCTTTACAGTTTACAATCATCCATACTCCACAGGAAAAAAAAAGGAATGAATCATCCCACAGCTGCACACTTTTATGAACCGTTCTGACAACCTTTACTGATTATTATATCTCATTGGTTTCTCTTCTTTTTCAGTTTTAAGTGACCCAGCTAAGCGACTAGAATACGATGTTTCCGGTTGTTATGAGATTGATCAATATACTTTGCGTGTACGATTTTCTTATTCATTAGTCATACAGTAGAGACATGAGACTATCCTTTCTGCACTCACCTACAATCTGTCCTCTATTGTATTTCAGGAGTACCTTGCAAAATTTAAGGGTATGATACTTACCTGCAATGGCCTTTGCATAGATCATCCTTCTAGTAAATGGTAAAGACAATTCAGTTCAACTGTCACGTATTTATTTCAAAATAATGTTATGTTTTCTACTTTTGATTATTTTGATGACAGCACACAAATGTATGACTATATTGTCTTTGCCGTTTCCAGGTCCCGACATTTGAGAGAACTGAAGCCCCATTGATCAACGGGAACGAATTGTACCATTGTTGATGCTGATCGGATTTACTGTTCCATGTACAACACAATTGGGTTATGTAACAAACAAAGGCCCCTTGCCAATTTCTGGGCAAAAGATGCATTATCTCTAGAAGGAGACCTGGCCACGGATGCAAAATTGGCACCAAGAACTTATAAATTTACTCTCTCCGTTCCAGATGGAGACTCGTCACAGATGCAAAATTGGTACCCTGAATGAACTTATAAATATCTCTCTTCATTCCAAAGATGTTTTGTTTTCTTAGATATATTGCTTTTGCTATGCACCTAGATATATGCTATGTCTAGTTACATAGCAAAAACAATGTACATAAAAAATCTAAAATGTCTTATAATTTGGAAAAGAGACATAATTAAGGACTTGGAAAATCACACCCCTACTATCACTGGATAACCGATATATTTCATTACATTTTGTTGGTTCAGTTGTGCCAATTGTAGCCAAATTTTGATATGCTAACATGCGATGTGAAGTTTCTTCAATCTAGTGACTCATGGTGGACCTTATCCGAAGACCAACACCGGCATAGGCAAATGAATGGCATGGCCTTTCTAGTGGATTTTATTAGAGATCTCAACAAGTTGGCAAGCAACCATACCCTCTATGGCCCATGATTTTTGTAGGACATCGAAACAAACGAGCGATTAGATGGGACGGCGTTGTAGGCTCGCTTCGTGATATCCTTTTGGTGTCGGATGAGACTATTACTTTCAACATGTCATGAAAATCAAGATTGTGGCCTCAACTAAAGTTGGTACCATCACTAGCCACGAGAGAATATGCAAATGACCACGATACATGAACCCCCATAGTTTGCCTTGTACCTTTGATCCCTTTAGAAAAGGATTGTCAACACCAATGGAGAATTGTTTAGCACTTATTTCATTATTTCTCTTAGAGTTACCATAAATAAAGAAACACATGAAACATAAACTAACTAAGCACATGTGCCTCCTTCATGAAACTCTTCAAGTATGAGCCATCAGTTGTTTGGATACAGTTGTAATGGAACATTATAAACTGAGAAAAAATGTTCCATTAATTAGAATTCTATTATTTACATCTAAAATAACAATTTTTTTAAAAAATAAATAAATTGGTGTGTACTTACTTCCACATTTGGTTCCGGAAGGCACGGCGTTGTTGCACTCACGCGCAAGACGAATAAGCTTACTTACGCTTATTTCAGTCTCGTCTTCCACTGTGATGATATGGCAAATACAAATGGCAAATACAAATCATATCTGATTGCCTTACGGCATGAACACAAGAATCACTTGGATCAACATATGCCCCGCTACGTTCTATGGTTTTCATGCATTTGCGTTTACTAAATCTTTTTCTTTGTAGCAATCTTTCTCTCCCACAGCTGCAACAAACCCAAAAATCCGAACCATAATTTTTTTTTTCAAAAACCTAAGAGTGATGTTGTGACATGTAGAAAAGTTCCTCTTATATTGCACAAGAACCTCATGTTCCTACCTTGTAAACCCTAGCTCATGTTGCATTTTAAATTACCATGTGATTTGGTTTTTATTTTAAATTTATATGTGCTAATTAAAATGAAACCATAATATTTATTTTTATAAATAAATATTAAGGGAATAATACCCTAAAAAATATAAGGGCCTTGTATGCCCACTACTTTATTATTCAAAGTTGGCACATCACTTTATATATATATATACACACACATATATACAAGTATGTTGGAAAGGCAAAAATAGAAAAAAGAAAAGAAACAAAAGAAAAAGGAAAAGACCAATCTGGCCCGCAAAGGAAGCAAGCCCACACCGGCCCTTTTCTTTTTCCCTCTTTCTTCTTTTCTCTCCGCGCAGCCGGCCCAGCAACCAAAGGAGGCTGCCGGCCCGCGAGGCCCAGCAAGAAGGAGCCGCCAGCTTCGCGTCGTGACGAAGGAGCCAGCCGCTGCCGCTGACTAGTGGAACCCGTCGCGGGACCCACATGTCATATGTTCCCCGAGGTCCCCCACGCCAGGCCGTTGCGCCTGACGTCGTGCATGTCAGGGCTTGTCCCCTCGAGTCGCCCCTAAGAAAACCACCCCGGCCGCTCGATCCAGCCCTCCACCTCATCGACGCGCGCCAGCTTGCCACGTGGACCGACCAGCCGGCAGCAAAATGCCCATGGCGCGGGCATTTTCCTCCCGCGCGTGCGCGCACATGCGCTGCCGCCATGGTGAAGCTCTGCCGCTGTAATGCATTTCAGCACCCAGCCCTTGCTAGCCCCCTCACGCTGACCTCTTGGACCCAGCCGAGCCCACCAGGTGACTTGGACCTTCTCTGGACCGCTTGATCAAGCTTCCTCACCCGAACGCCGTCCGCCAGCCACCTACCACCTTGACTCCTCTATATAAGCGTGCCCCAGCGCCCTAGGGCTTCCCAGCCGCCGCCACCACTCTGGTGGTTTCCAATTTCGCCACTAGACAACTCAATTGGAGGAGAAGGGGGAGGTAGAAGGAGAAGAGGGCGGGGAAGGAGATGCCATTGCCGGGGAAGAAGAAGAAGGACACCGTCGTCGTACCGGAGCTACTGCAGAGCCATTGGGTCGAGGAGGTGGAGCTGTACCATGAGCCGACGCCGTTGGACTTCGTACCGCAACTCCCTTCCCCTACAAACGCCGGTGAGCACCGCCGCCATCGCCGCTCTTCCAACCTCCGCCTTGTGCTTCGGCCATGACGCTCCACACCGTGAGCGCGTAGGCCAGGACCATCGCCGGTCGCCTTGGACACACTCACGCACTGACCAGCCAAGCCACAAGGACCACGGCGTCAGGAGGACATCGGAGCTGCCATCTGCCATGCCAGTCGCCGTGCGCCGGGCGCCGCCGCGGCGAAGCCGTCTCGCTACCCCCACCAGTGAGCCTTGGTCTGCTTTGCCACTAGATCTGTGAACGCTTCGACATGCTAAATCTCGTGTGCACGCTATCTGTTGGAACGTGACACCAGAGGACCACCGACGCTCGACCATGCCGTCGCCATGCCGCTCTGGAGCGTCGCCATGGCGAGGGTGCACTGCTCGTCTCTGACCGCCTCATGGAGCAAGGAGACGTCGGCGAGCTTTGCCGTGCAGCGTTGCACCGAGTCGAGGAGAAGATGGAGGCCAGGGAGCCTCCCAAGGTGCCGTGCCGCGCACCGCGGTCACGCCGGAGCTCCGCCGTGGGTGTTGCTACCTGCGCGGACTCCGCCATGGGTTGAGGTCGCCGCCGGCGCTACGGGAGTGTATTGGGTTACCCCAATCGTGTTTCCGTACCCTGCCTTGGTTTGGAATCGAACGCAGTTGAGCTGCAGCTGTGCGCCATCGCCGTTGACCCGCCGCTCGCCATGGAGCACGCCGCTGGGAACCAAGCTTTCGCCTTGAAGACCACTTCCATGATCGCTGTGATGTCCCGAAGATGATGCGCTAGTTAATGTAGCCGAAGGACCACCAGAGCGCCAAAATTTGGAGGACGAAGCCGCCACCCGAGCCGCGCCATCGGACTCGAGAATAGAGGAGGGGATTAGTTTGTCAAGAAGATGGTGGACGTGGTCTACGAGCGCCAGAGGCACTGCGAGTAGGACCCAGTGTGAGCCGGTGCACCACAGGCCGGCCTGCGGACCGCATGGACCCGAGGATACACCCGCGCACCCGGCTCACGTGAACCAGAGACGTTGTCAGTGGAACCAGCATGCACCCGAGCATCGTGGACCCGAGCTGTGGACAGAGCCCGTTTGAGATCTGGACTGGTGACGTGGCCGCACCGGAGTGTGCCACTTGGCGGGCTGGCCCGGCCCAGATCCGGCCCACCCGGCCCATTAACGGCCCGTTAACGGCCCAATGGGGCCCACCTATCAGTTGACCATTGGCCGTTGACCGTTGACTGATGACGTCAGCAGTGACGTCACCCCGGACCCACATGTCAGGCGATCGTTGACCCAATCAATGCTGACGTCAGCATGACATCATCTGCCATGTCAGCACCTGGTTTGTCTCTGTTGGACCCGCATGCGACACGTGGACCAGTCCCGTGATGCCACGTGTCAGCACCAGAATAATCCAGCCTCTTTTCTTTTTCAGAAATCGGTTAAATCTTTGAAAAATCATAACTAATTCATACGAGCTCAGAAAATTATGATCCACATATCCAAATTTTCTATAAATCGAGCTCTACCTATTTTCGCTATGTTTGAGTGCATTTGGATCTTTTATTTGGTATTTGTTCTTTGTGCTAATCTATAGCAGTCGCTTATGCGACCATTAATTCTCGGTTACAGGGTCGAGCGAGGACAGGTCTGACGACAGTGACTACGAGGAGAAGTCCGACGGCTACATCAGTGAAGGTGCCATATCTCACCCAACCTCGTAGATCTCATTACGCATGGCAAATGTAGTATGGCTGGTGCTTTAATTTCTATTGCAATATAATGGATCGTCTGTGCTAGGAATGCATAGTAGATTACTATTTGATGAGCCTTACCTTGTTGTAACCTATCACCTGCTTACCCGCTGTTATGTTAGCCACTTGCTTATCTGCTATATTTATTCATGTATACTTCACTCGCTTACATTTTGATGCGACGTGATGAACCCTGGGAGGGCCTGGAGGGTGCCAGGCTTGATGTGTGTGTTGATGGATCAGATGGGCACGTGAGCTGATGATGTTGTTCCTGGGTTTGGGGTGGAATTTACGGAAGGGAGTAGGGTGAGGGTTGAGTCGATCGAGCCGGGATCTACGATGAGCTTTTGGAGCGAGTCTTGCCGGGGCATGTATCTGGACATTTCCATGATTAGCAGTCTATGGCGGACTAACTATGATACGAGGGTGGTCTTCGGGTGTGAGCCTCTGAGGGGTGGAACCCAAGACGAAGGTGGCGTGGTAGCACGCTAAAGATCA
The DNA here is from genome assembly GCA_023333625.1 of Bothriochloa decipiens. NCBI lineage: Eukaryota > Viridiplantae > Streptophyta > Magnoliopsida > Poales > Poaceae > Bothriochloa > Bothriochloa decipiens. The sequence goes on along the minus strand of CM041635.1, from coordinate 47,553,468 downwards.
ACCCTGGAGAAGACTTCTTGGCTTGGTCACACTTAGGAACTGCTGTGCTGGTAACGGGATCATAGGAATCTCTTGCTTTCTACTCGCTTCTCATGGGGGGAGACGGCCGAACCGCTGGATAGATCGATGCCATTACTATCAGGCGAGCGTGTGTCAGGGAGGTAGGAGCATGATGATGTCTCACACCCTTTCGAGACGATCATGATGCTCTGCGGGAATAGGATCATGAGATAGGCTCTTCACAGTATCAGCCACTCTAAGGGTGTTCTAGGGCTGGGAGGTAGGATGGCATCGTTCTATGGCAGTAGGCGTCCAGAATCTGCCTAGGTGGTGATCAACACCGATGATGGTTATCTAGTGGATTAGTAAAACCTCTGCAGAGTGTATGGTTGATCAATCAATACATATGCCGACTTGTTCGGCTATGGACCTTTCCTGTGTTCTTCTTGCACCGGACTAGTGAGTGGAGTGTTCTATCTTTCCCCTGAGTATGATTTCCGGTCGTGAGCCAGGTTGAGGGCTGCGGGCCGCTGAGGCAAGCCGAGAGGGAGTTGGCTTGTCAACACAAGTCTAAGATGGTGTTGGAGGATATGGGATGGTGTTTCAGAGATGGGTGGTGATGGATGTTGTGGGTATGGGAATGTGTATAAAACTTGCTTATTAATTACTTATATAATTGATCGCTGCATAGGAAACCCCAGCCTTTATAGGTTCCTTTGTTTATATTCATGTTTTGGGTCCAATTTCCACAAAGCAATGCATAGGGTGGGAGTGGCCAGTACATATCGTACTAAAAATTTGGTTTCAGGTTCAAGGAGTGAGCACTCATCTGGGGAGTACAGCGATTGAGGGTTTCATACTTACGCTCAAGTTGGATCAGAGATGATAGGTTCTGTACCTTCAAGCTTTTAATTTTATGCTGTATGAACTCTGATTCTGCTAAGTGGCGATGTAATAAGTTATTGTAATCCCTCTATTGCACTCTCTTATTCGATGTATGGATGATGATATTCAACTATTATCGGGTAATGTGATTTAAATGGTCATGTTACACTTGGACTCTGTGGATTTCCCTTTGCGGAAATCGAGGTTGTTTCAACAGCTCGATGTGTTATAAACATGGTAAAAACCAAAGCTAACACCATATGCTGAAGACTACTTTCATAAACTTCATGTTCCAATATGGAGTCAAGGTGACTAGGGACAAGTGTTTCTTGTGTTGTCAAATTGCTTATATATATTTGCTTGAACTACACACCTATATTTATAGCATACAAGAAGAAACAAAGTATGATTCAAAATTAATGTTCAAGAATCCTAAAATTGATAATAGTTCATTAAAATTTTGGTCATAATGTAAGAACTACATCTTTGTAAGATTTCTTTGAACAGATTTGCAAACAACATGGATACGACTCATTTAACTTCTAGTACACACTTATATTTTTTGTGAGAGAGTACACACTTATATTATAGCATATAAATTAAGTATATTTTGAAATTAATGTTCAAGAATCCTAAAACAGACACTAGTCCATACTGGCTTGTAAGATATCTTTGAACAAATATCCAAATAACATGGATACGCCTAGTTTAACAATTAATAACACAAAAACATATTATGCTTTGAATTAATGTTTAAGAATCCTATAAGAGACACTAGTGCAATAAAATCTTTCTCATAAAGGAACAACTATATGCTCATAAAAGTAAGAACTACACGCCTCATGGGGTAGTGTCATCGTGAGCAGGAGGGAGGATCCAATGTATTTGTGGGGAGTGTCTTCGCCTCTATGTCACTGTTGCCATGTGACGAAGGGGCACCGCCCATTGGTCTCGGTGATGCTAAGCAATTACCTACGAGCTTGTAGAGAGTGTGAACGTGCAGAGGGATGAGAGTCAGCCATCGGGGAGAGTGCGGGATTTGCGGCTTCCGCAAGGAAGCAGACTCGCACGACGAAGATTGAACGCACCACCCATGGGCAAGCCGACCCATGTGCAAGGCTGGTTTAGCAAAGAAAGTTCTCTCCAATCTACATAACATCTCAGAGACGGCACCGAGAAAAAACAGATATAGAACACACAAATGCAAAACATGCTTCATATCTTCCTGTTAGAATTGCCAAAAAGATAACATAAATAATAAATGTTCATTTCTTACTATAATTTTGCTAAAATTAGGTTTACTATATTTAGTTTATCCTTTTTTTAGTCTCATTCAAAATTACACCCATTTGTTAATTGGAAGCTAGGAGGATCAAAATGCACTATAAGGGCACAAATATTTAGAAATTTGGTAACCAGTAAGCATGTTATGCAGAACATCCTTAACTATCACAACCAATTTTAAGAAAAAAGAGTGTAGAACCAGATGTGTGCCCAAAAATCAATCACACAAATAGACGACAAATTACATTTATACTACAAAGCACAAGTGTTTATTACATCACAAATAATAATCCACTACAATAATATGAATCTTAACAAATAGGGGAAATAGGATAATTAAACTTCAAGAGAGCCTCCAAAAGACACAAGGACATCGACTAGTGAACCGCAAGTCTAGTAATCTTCATGAAACTCAGCTACACCATCATCATCCGGTACTCATCCTAGATTTTTGGCAAAGTAATTAAAATAAGCAAGCATAAGCAACAAATTCTTAACAAGCATAATATAAGGGGATGCATGCTGATAAGGTACAACATGGTAGAACTTTGATTAGCACTTTTTGTTCGTCAAGTTTTAGTTTATTATAGAGCTATGTTTCAAATTTATATTCTCAAACTTCCATGTAATGATCCAAAGTAATTAGAGATAGATAGCAACACTAAAGGGACCCAAACTACCATCAGGCCAGTATTCAATGAGGATCGAGGTCACTCAAGAGACGACTAAGAGCGTGGCTATTATATAACAGTCTAAATTCACTTTATCGAGTTTGTACAACTTTACCCATGAGCTGCGATTCCCATTTTCCTAGGTCAATTACTCCCAAATTACACTAACAATGTGGATGGCAGGGTTTCAATACGAAGCCTTTCAAAAGTCCCCCTAACAAGTTAATTAGTAGCCATGAGGTGTCAATAGCAAGAAGATATAGAAAACCCTTCTACCTATGTGGCACATATGGCGGTAGCATTATACATACCAAGTAGATGCACCAACATTGTACACACCAAGTAGAAACACCAAAACTATACCCAACAAGGCATCACCCTCTTGTGCCTTTCAGACTAAGCTACTAACAAGCTAGAAAAGCTCAGTTTGCCTAGCTAAAGCCAGAGTCATGTAGTCCCATTGTACAGTAAATACTGGGTCGCCACTTAACGATAAGTCCTTATGGAGAAATTAAAACTAGAACATCATAAGAAAAGGCCTAGCTAGCTTAATTTAGCCCCTTGGTTCAATGTTGCTAAAAGGATTCTTTAAGAAATATGTTGCATATAGCTTTGATTAAATTCATGACTTGGTTTTTGAAGAGCGAGATGAGCATATATACTGACTAATGCATAACCCATTGGTAAACAAGAACAAGGAAAAAAAACAGGGTAGAACGTCTCGACTCGGTTCATTAAACATATGCATATGAATTTTTTTTGAAAGGGATATGCATATGAATTGAAATTGCAATAAAGTGAATAGGTGGTCAGAGATCCTCATATTATACTTGCCTTCTCATATGGTGTTGGTAGATGGGAATTGGGCCACTCTGATTGACTTGAATTCTATATTTATTATGATCCTATCATCGAGCTCCTAGTGAGAATTAAGGAATTGGATTTAGAATGCCAGTAAGGGAAATAACAGATGGGATCGACAAAATTTGGAGATCGGTTACCTCTGGAACGTCATCGATGGATGCCATGATTGTTCTGCCTGTACCTTCAATCGATTGATATGGTAGAAAGGGCGATGAAGGAGCTGGCAACACGGAGTGAGTTCAAAATAACCAATAAGGGTTGGAAGGAGAAATAGAAATCAATGGCAATATGGTGAATATACAAGCGCCCAGGCGAATGAACATGCGGAAGACTGGAAGTTTAGGAATAAAATCATTTTATCCCAAAACTATGGGGGCATGTGTTAACACAAGATTTTTGCACAAGAGATTAGGCCCACATACCAGGTACAGCCCAATGCCCATACAGGAGAAGACGGTCGATCAACTAATGGGGGTTTTGCACGCCATTCGCATCAGGAAGAAGCAAAGACACGTTGGACACCATCAGGGGGCTTTGAGGCCAACGAAGAACCTCTACCAAATGATTTAGCAGCCGCTGCAGCAAAGGACATACGCCTACGCCGCTCCTCCTGTGCCCTAAGTTGGGTATCATATGGCAATTTACCATCTTCATCGCTGTTGGGTAACAAAATCACATATACATATATGAGGTAAAAACAATATGCTAGTTGCAATTGTATTTTATTCTGTCCAAAAACTTACACTCCAGGGGGTATTTGTAGACCCCCTGGCTTCGCCATTCAAGGAATCTTATAAAATTTGCCATGGAACTCCTATACATTTAGCTAGAAAGAACATCGGCGAAGTGGTAAAACACACTTTGCCCTTTTCCTGTTGTCTTCTCAAGCAACTTTGGACTTGATTATGATTTCTTGACTCAGCTGAGAACCTCATAGACACTTCATGCGAAGCTGCCATGTCGGCTTCGCTGCTTATCAAGAGTCTAGCAAAGTCATCTCCGCCGAGTAACCTGAAACATGTGAAATCATATGTGCGAAGTTTGATAGCCACAGCAAAGTGTCCATGTCATCTTCGCTGAGCGTCCAAAGTACGACGAAGTCATCTTTGTTAGTCAACTTGAAACATGCGAAAATACATAAGCGAAGTTAAAAACACGTGCAGCGAAGTATCTACGTTATCTTCGCTACACATGTTAGCATCTCAAATGTTTATAATGAAATGTTTGTCTCCAAAGTTTGGAAAGGATGTTTGTATGTCAAAGTTGTTCCCCAACAGCAGCCCCTAGTGGGCGAAGGCCTACTCCAAAGGTCTGAATCCCGCAAAGTTTATATGAAACTTTGCCTAACAAACGCCGTCCAAACTTTGGAGTTGACCTATTTGAATTTTAAATCCAACGACTAGTTTTGACCGGTTGACCAGACTCTACCTATAAATAGCGAGGCCTTCCCCCCTAAGGCTGTCGTTTTCAGAAGAAGGGAAACTCTGCCAAAATTTTTCTTGAACCCTAAAGTTTGAGATAGCTTTTCTTAACATTTTTCCGTTGTGTTCACCTGGTCTTAGATCTTTGATTGAAGTTTGTGTAACACCTTCGTCAAGGTTTGTTCCTTTAACTTTTATATTTTTGCGATTTTGTCGAATAGTGTTTCTGATCTTTGATTTTTGTAGATGTCTTCGCGTGATTTGCAAGATCAACTTCAGTCTTAGGAGAGTTCCAAAACTGAGAAAGATAAGTCTCGGTTGGATTTTGACGAAGAGGGCCTTGACGGCGTTGATGCGTTGGTTGAGGATTTGGTAAAAGGTGATGAAGGTTTCACTTTAACTTTTGGGAAGACTTTGTTTAAAAAAAGTGATCTTGATGAAATGGTGCGATTGAAGCTTGTTGAGCATGATCAAGTGAGGGTGCCTGATCCTTTGGAGACTAATCCAAAGCCACATCCCGATGAATGCATTATTGATCGGGACCTGTTCACTGCTGGTCTTCGCTTCCCTTGCCAGGACTTTGTTGAAGATGTGCTAAAGGCTTTCAATGTTCAGATGCTCCATTTGACTCCAAACGGTGTAGTTAGACTGGCTCAGTTTGTTTGGGCCGTCAAATCTCAGGAGGCTAATGCTGACATTGCTGCTTTTTGTGAACTTTTTGAGATGCATACTCAATTAAAGGAGTTTATGCTTGAAGGGCGAGTGATTACCAAATATTTTACTTGTTCTAGTTTTAAGACTGCTCGCAACGCTGTCCAAATCTCTCCAGCGACGAGGAATAAGTGGGGTGTTGGGGACTAGCTGAGGTATTGGTTCTACCATAAGGTGCCCATGGTTGAGGAAAGAGATTCTGTTAGTAAGAAGATGGTAAAAAGATATCCAATGGCTGCTAGGATGGAGGTTGAGAAGTTTGAGCTGTCTCCATCTTTTCCTTCTTCTTTGATCTCAAAAACTACAGTTAAGGCATACAAGTGCATAACTTCGTTACAGCGTGCTAGAGATCTTGTAGAAGAGTATGCTGCTGGGATTTGGCCACTGAAAAAAGGATGGTCCTTTCAACGTTTTTATTCTAAGAATGTTTGAGGTATAAACTATAAGTATCCAGATAATGATTTTCATCGCCCGCGGACTTTTGCTACTGATGAAGATTTAATAAAATGTTGATGCTAATTTAATTTTGTAATATTTGTGTCGATATGGGAGTATATGTTGGATATACTCTTCAGCATTTTGTACTTTTAGTTGTGTAATGTAGAGACATATCTTTGGGAAAACTATTTTCTCATTTATATTTTATAAGATTTACAAAGAGACTATCTCGTTAAAAAATCACTCACCTTGCGAAGGGTTTCCCTCGAGTGAAAAAAGAGTGCAACTTGATTACATTTTGAATTGTAAAGTTGCTTGGAATGAAACTTCTACTTCTACTTTGCAGAAAGTAAAACTACTCTTCTAATTTGGCTACAGGTAATATTTACGAAGTGCTTCTATGTTCCAAGTGTGACTGAGTTCTTCACCTTTCAGATTTCCTAGGTGATACGCACCTTCTTTGTTTGTTCTTGTGATGATGAAAGACCCTTACCACTTTTGTTAGAATTTTCCTACTGTGTCTTCATCTCTTTTTCTTTTGAGGACAAAATCTCCTGGTGCTAACTCTCTTGGCTTGAATTTCTTGTTGTACCACTTCTTTGTTTCAAGTTGGTACTTCTTGATATTTTCAAGTGCTTTGTTTCTTTCTTCTTCGAGCAAATCTTTGCTTGTTGCTTGGTCTTCTTCTGTGATCATTTGAATATTTGTTCTTGGACCTTCGTATTTTATTTCTTCGGGAGTCATTGCTTCATCTCCGTAAAGTAACTTGAATGGAGAAAATCTGTTGGCCTCAGTTTTGAAGTGTTATGAGACCAGATTACTCTTGGTAATTCGTCGACCCATTTTCCTTTTTTTAGGTCTATTAAGCACTTTGAAATTCCAGTGCAAATTATCCCGTTTGCTCTTTCGACTGCTCCATTAGACTCTCTGTGTCTTACTGATGCGAAGCAAAGTTTGATTCCCATTGACTGACAATATTCCCTGAAGTCTTCGCTGTCGAATTACGTTCCATTATCTACTGTGATGTGTCTTGGGACTCCAAATCTACATATGATGTTCTGCCATAGGAATTTTTTCATTGTGTGCGAGGACATGTTGGTGATTGGCTTTGCCTCAATCCACTTGGTGAAATATTCAACTGCAACTATTGCGTATTGGTAATTGCCTTGAGCCGGAGGTAACTTCACAACTATGTCGATTCCCCATCTTGCTAGTGGCCAAGTTGGACTTCTCTTATGACTTTTGCATCTAACAATCTTTGGACTTCAGCTTTTGTAGCTTGTGTTCTGTCTTCCGACAACTTTATGAGTTTTTGCTTTTTTGGCCTGAAGTTTGGGTCGATGTTTAACTTGTGTTCTATGACATCCCTGCTTACTCCTCCTAAGTCCTGTGCGGACCAGGCGAAGATATCCTTGTTACTTCGCAGGACTTGTATTATCTTTTCTTCTTCTTCTTTTGATAGATTTGTGCCGATGATAACTTGTCTTTCTGGCACCATTGGGTCGATTGGTACTTTATTTGTGTCTTCGCAAGGCTCCGCTTTTTCTTGTGTCTTCACATTTTCAGTTTTAATCTCATCATCTTCTTCTTCTTCTTGTATCACGTGGATATTTTTGAAAGCCGGGCTTGCATCTCTTTCTATGTTTCTTGCCTCTGTTTGATCACTGAAGACGGTTATGATGTCATTGACTGCTGGCATCTTCATGAATAAGTATGGGTAGCTTACTATGGCTTCGAAAGAATTTAAACTTCCTCTTTCAAAGATTGCATTGTATTGGCTATGCATTTCAACAACATCAAATGCTATTTGCTCTGTTCTTGCATTGTTCAGTGTTCCGAATGAGACTGGCAAGACAATTCTGCCAACAGAGTTTATTATCTTTTCACCGAAGACAACTAATAGGTGCTCGGCCCTTCCCAAGATTTTTCTGTCAATTTGCATTGTATCTAGAGTTCTTGTGAATATTATATCTGCTGAGCTGCCACCATCTATTAGAATTTTTGATACTGCCCAACCTTCGATGTTTTCTTCTATGACCATTGCGTCCATATGAGGATAATCTTTGAGCTTGAGATCTTATTCTAAGAATGTGATTGGCATGTGCGACCATCTTGTTTTCTTGAATGGACCTTCGACTGCTATAGAATTTACTCTTCTGAAATAATTTCTTCTTTCATTTCTTATATCAAGCTCCATGCTGTTTGCTCCGAAGATTGTCATAATTCTGCCTTTGCTTGGGATGATTGCATTCCCATTGCTTGTTGACGCTTCGGGCATGTTGTTGTTGTGTTGAATTTGGTGATTGCTATTTGCTATTGAACTTTTAGGGTGGAAACTTTGCTGCTGACTTGGGCCCCATTGATTTTGCGAACACGCTACTAGCGGCTGGCAATTGTAGATTGGCGGAGGTGGTGGCAACATGTGCTGAGGGTAAGTTATTGGCAAGTAACTTGTTCTTTGGGAAACTAGATGATTGACAACTTTCAGCTGTGAAGTTGCTCTATTCTCTTCATGCATTTCTTCAATGCTTTTCTTTACTCTTGGGCACATCTTTGATGTGTGACCAGCCCCTTTGCCATGTATGATACAGTACATTTCTTCGGGCCTCAAAATTTTCCTTTCAAAGTTTCTGCTTTGGTTGTTATAGTTTGCCCTTTGCTGGAAGTTTTCCTTGTAATTTCTGTTGCTTTAGAAATATCTTTGATTGCTTGAGCTAGGACCTTGGCTGTTGACTTCGCTTGTCTTGTTGATATGGTTTATTCTCTGAAGTGGTCTTCGCTCTGTGTTTGTCACTCTTGAGTGCTGGAAGTTGTTGTTTGCTCTTGACGTATTTCTTTCTCTATTTTCTTCTATTCTTTTTCTGTAGTCTTCGTCGGATTCACAGTACTTTCTCATTTCTTCGTATAGCTTTTCAACTCTGGTTGGTCTTTTCCTTTTGAAGTGTGATGAGAGTTGGCCTGCTCGCAGTCCTTTGATTGCTGGTATAATGACGACTCCATTTGGTATGTTTGGTATTTGATCTTTTGCTTATATAAATCTTTTGTAATATTGGCTCAACGGTTCTTTTGGTTGCTGCTTGATGTTGAAAAGATCATCGCTGGTGAGTTCAACTCTTTTTAGGCCTTGGAAATCTAGGAGCAAAGTTGTGCGAAGTTGATCCCAAGATTTTATTGACCTTGGTTTTAGCGAAGAGTACCAGTGCTGTGCTGGCCCTCTTACTGCCATGATGAGCGACTTCGCTAAGGTGTTTTCATCTCTTCCACTTGATGTAACTATTGCTTCAAAACTCAGAAGAAATTATCTTGGGTCGGACATGCCATTGTAAGTTGGGATGGTGTTGAATTTAAATCCTGCTGGCCAGTTCGCTAGCTGAATATCGATTGACAAAGGTGACTTTGTGTCGATTGTCTCTATTTGACTTTGGCTCTCTTTGTTATTGGTGTTTTTGCTTGCTGAGTTTGGGTCCTGAATTATAATTTCGCTCTTATTTTCTATTTCATCCTTGAGCTTTCTTAATTCAGCCTCTGCTTCTGCGATTCTTTGCTTTAAAGACTTTTCTCTTGTCTTCGCTCTTGCTTCCTCCAGCTATTTTTTCTTGACGATGAGTTGATCTTCGAATTCTTTGAGTCTTCTTTCTTCGTTCTGAGTTTCTTCTTCTTGAACACGTCTGCTTTCTGTTTCTGTCTCATCTTCCAAGTGGATCTTTGTCTTGGTTTGAATTGTCACCAGCCGAAGCTGCCTTTTTGCTGAGTCTTGCCATTTTACGTCCGCGTGGTGGTCGTGGGTGTCTTCGATCACATAAACGGACGACGCCAGATGTTGGGTAACGAAATCACGTATACGTATATGAGGTAAAAACAATATGCTGGTTGCAATTGTATTTTATTCTGTCCAAAAACTTACACTCCAGGGGGTATTTATAGACCCCCTGGCTTCGCCATTCAAGGAATCTTACAAAATTAGCCATGTAACCTCCTATACATTTAGCTAGAAAGCACATCGATGAAGTGGTGAAACACACTTCGCCCTTTTCCTTTTGTCTTCTCAAGCAACTTTGGACTTGATCATGATTTCTTGACTCAGCTGAGAACCTCATAGACTCTTCATGCGAAGCTGCCACGTCGGCTTCGCTGCCCATCAAGAGTCTAGCGAAGTCATCTCCGCCGAGTAACCTGAAATATTTGAAATCATATGTGCAAAGTTTGATAGCCACAACGAAGTGTCCACGTCGTCTTCGCTGAGCGTACAAAGTACGACGAAGTCATCTTCGTCAGTCAACTTGAAACATGCAAAAATACATAAGCGAAGTTGAAAACACGTGCAGCGAAGTATCTACGTTATTTTCGCTGTACATGTTAGCATCTCAAATGTTTATAATGAAATGTTTGTCTCCAAAGTTTGAAAAGGATGTTTGTATGTCAAAGTTGTTCCCCAACAATCGCGCTCTGCTGGGGTGGGGCACTTAGCGCTGAGTGGCCCATCTTACCACACGAGAAACAGATGTAGGGAAGCTTCTCGTATTGTGCTTTAAACCAGTGAGGTTCCTCGTTCCTATATGTGAGCAAATTTAGCGCGGGCCGAGCCCGACGGGTTTTGGCCTGGCCACGAACTTTACGAAGCAGGGCCTGGACACAGATTTTGCAGCCCAAAATTTTTTTCTTGCCCCGAGCCTGGCCCAAAATGCTATTTTTATCTATTTTACACTACAAAATACGCGGACGGCCCACCCAAGCCCGGGCCCAGTCCAGCCCCAGCCCAACCCAAAAATTGAGGCCGAGAAGGCCCGCGGGCTGTTCATGGGCAAGATATTGACAAACCGAGAAGCCCAAAAATTTTTCAGCCCGGCCCGCCCACAAAATGCTCAGGTATACTCGTTCCTACTCAGTCGCAGCATGACTCCTGTCTTATCGGTTTGTCAATCTCCATGGAAACCCTTGCACGGAGAAAGACACCGCTGCCCTTGCCATCGACATCAACATCCATCTCCATCACCCGACCAATCATCCCCATGATCCGAGAGCCCCTTGTTCGATTCTTCCAACGGTCAAAGCTTGCGGGCCCACAAAGGGACATCATCGGATTCCGTGCGCGCAATTGGGCCAGGCCTTGTTTAGATCCCTGAATTGGGGCTGAAATTTCTGTAGCGGAATTCCTGTAGCATTTTATTTGTATTTAGTAAAAATTATTCAAACTTTGACTAATTAGTCTTAAAATGTTCGTCTCGCAAAGTACAACAAAACTGTATAATTAGTTTTTAATTTTATTTATATTTAGTATTCTATACATATGTCGGTATTTTGGTGTGACGGGGAATAGAAATTCTGCATAGTAAATTTGATGATCAAATTGGTGCATGTAAACAAGGCCCCAGTTGGATAGTGGGTGCCAACGTCAACTCGATCCAGAAACTCTTTGGCGACATGTCGCGCTCCTGCGCAAGCGCACGACTGCGCTCACACGGCCTGGCCTGGTTTTGAGTGGGCCGCTGGCCAAATTACGGAACCTGCGTACGTGGCATTGTTAGTCTAGCGTCATATGCATGCACACATGCAACTGTCCACTTGCTTACTTCTCCGAACGTACTTCGTTTCTAGTTTATTTGCATATATCTTGAAATTTTATGCTGTATGTATAACTTGTCAATTGTTTAAAATAGAACTTGCTGCACACTTCAAATTTAACTTGCCACACACAAGGTCACGTAGCTTGTATTTTCTTTTAGTTTCAGTTCAATGAGGATTTACTCATTTTTTTTAATATTATGTTCTACATTTATCTATTTTTCTTTCTGTCTACTTTAGTCTCCAGTTTCTTTTCTCCGATCGTTGCAATGGGTTGTGTAATAATTTGCCGCCTTACTTTTCTTTTTCAGTTTTCAGTCTATTGTTTGTAATGTTTATTTAATTTCAGTCTATCAGTTTTCAGTTTTCAGTTTTCAGTCTATTGTCTCAAGTTTTCTAAATATTCTTTATTTAAGTTTTCAGTCTATTGTTTGTAATGTTTATTTAATTTCAGTTTTCAGTCATCATTTTAGGTTCCAGTGACTTCCTAAATCTCACATGTTAGTTGCTTCATCTACGTCATATAAGTCTACACAAAAGAGTAGTCATTTCTACACATAAATTGCTACTATAACAAAATTCTTGAAAACATTAAAGCTCTGTTTGGCTCATCACATAAATAAAAAAATTGCTCTTTGGCTTGCATGCCACCTTGGACGTTGGACCAAAGGCAAACAACAGGCTTGTCCTGGCGCGGGCCCATGCAGGGGCGCTGGAGCCTGCAGGCTTGTCGGGAGCGCAGGTGCATGCGGATGCAGATGCGGATGTGGAAGTGGTTCATGGGGTCGCGCGGTGACGGTGATCTCTCGTAGGAGCAGTTGCTCTGGCTGTCGGAAAGCTGCGCAAACGAATGGGTCGCGCCTGGGACAGAGCCCTGTTGACTGTCGTGGCGCTTTGTCCCCCTGGCCAGCAGCGGCAGAGGCTTTCGCCGTAGCGGCTGGTGGAGAGCAGAGCAGAGCAGAGCCGTGGGAACTCGGTTTGCTGCTGCGCCGATCAATGCGCGACGCACGGCTGCTTCTGGACGGACGGGAACGGGTTCGCGCCTTCGCGGAGGTGGTCGACGACACCGACGACGCATGGACTCGCGCTCTCGCCGAACCGCTTTGGACTTGGAGGAGTGTCCACGGGCTTTCCGTACCGTACCGGCGGCATCAGGATTAGGAGGTTCACCCAAGGATGTCAGGTGCACCTGCTGGTAGACGAGGGCACCGGATGCAGTTCAAAAGACAAATATATTGGTGAATGATGGATGCATCAGATTTCTTTGGAAGAAGGGTGAAAATAGCTTGTATTATTATCTCCTTTCAACAGCCACGACAGCCACTGTTCATGACATCTGTTAAGCCAATAGGCTTCTTCTTGTTCAAGCAAAGTAATATTTTCCTTAATTAGCTCCATCTTTTTAAGTTATTGAGCATCATTAAGTCCATTAGTTTCTTCTAATGACTCAAATTCAGTAAGTTCAGTACTAATGATCCTCCTCTTCTCTTTCAGCTCTCCTTGCAAGTTGAAGCCCCACCCTTTGCCTAGCTAGGCGTTGACGACGGAGGGTCCTAGTACTCGACGATGAGGTTGCCGAAGGGCGACCGGTGCGGGATGCCCTTCCGGCGCTTGTTCCCTGGCAGAGGTCGACGGCGAGAAGCTCTGCACGACGCTGCTCTTGTCGCTGCTGGCGCCGCTGGTCCTGGTGCACGAGTCCTCGGAGTCAGAGCGCACGTCCTTGACCTTTAGCGCCACCCTCTTCTTCCTGTGACCGCCGCCGGCGCTGGCGCCGCCGTGCTTCTTCTTTTTGGGACGGTAGCCACGGGCCGTGCCCACTATCTGCGCGGTACAAAAAGAAAAAAAGGACGACGACGACGCGTTAGATGGCATCAAGACGAAACGCACAATGCGACAGAGCCTGGTGCGCATGAAGCTCGATCGTACTGACTGTACCTTGCAGCCGAGGGAGCAGAAGCGGAAGCAGTCGAGGAGGCTGCGCTCGCAGACCTCGCAGGTGTTGGTGACGCCCTTCCCCGGGCGGTGCTGCGGCCGCTCGTTGAGGAACACCACGCGCGCGCTGTTGATGATGTACGTCTGCACGCCGGCGATGTCCAGCAGCTTCTTGATGTCCGACACCCGGATCACGTCGTGGTACGACGACCTCCGTATCTGAATGATACAAAGCGCATGCCCGTGAGTCCGGTCAGTCGGTCTATATCTGTATGCATAAATGTGCATTACATAGTATCTTTATAGTCCATAAAATGGTAAATGGAGTCATATATATGTTCTTAAATTTCTTTAAGGAATTTAGTGGCTCATATTGATGCTATGACTAATAGAATTATTAATAATTCTCATGTTATCCATATAGTGGAATAACCGAGGCAAACACGCCAAGTCTTGTTGATATCAAGAGAGAGAATTATTTTGTACACAACATTGGATACGGGTTATGTATGTACAGTCAAATCCAACTGATAGAGTTTTATTTTGCCATATCCATTCTTAAGAGAAAGTAATCCTCTTAGTCGTCATCTTGGGGTTTCGATATGAAAACCACATTGACGGATATCTCTATACTCGAGGTACATTATGAAATCAGAATAATGAATTCATGATTATTATTTGTGTACCAATAGGGAATATAATAGTAGAACGACCAAAACCTACTATCATGATAACACATGAAGCAAAAACAATCCACTAGGTAAAATGCCTCTTTATATTTGGATTGACTCCCGTAGAAATATAAAATTCTTTGATGATATGTAGAACACATACTTTATTTATTGAATATCAAACGTATATACAATACATTTATTGGATATCCAATCTAAATAGTGATGACATTACTAATATTTACAACACATAAGACATAAATTGTGCTTATTATTTCAATCACTAGGACACAAAGACTTTGGAATCTAAGTGTTGAGACACGTTCCCAGCAGATTTAGGATGAGGAGGGATGATAGGACCAAAACAAACCTCCTCTTGATATAAAATGGTGGAATCACAAGGTGGGTCCAAGGGTATGTGGCACTGCAGCTACCAAAGGACAACTCCCTTCATTACACAGGGGACATCGCCTTTTATAGTGACTACCTAGCTTAAGATTAAAAGTACAAGCGTGCCCCCAATGGGAGTATCGACGCCCTAGATACTGAATCTATTACACGTGGGCCTCTCAAGGGCAAGCTGGTCTGTCACTTTGTCGCTACGACATATGGGTCGAGGCCCATCACTGCCCTTGAGAGGCCCATCATGTCCGCTTCTTGACGATGAACCTCAGCTCGGCCCATCACACCATCTCGACGTCGCTGTCTTGGGATGTCACCACCTCCGCGCAGGGCCTCCGTAGGAGTCGGGGGCTTGGTCGATTGACCTCCGCGAGCATGGGAGACGACGCTGCCGGACCTCCGTCGCCGACCGACTCCATGGTCCCCCGAGGTGCATGATGAGAAGTGAGCTTGAGAAGGCGAAGTCCGAGACCGCCTTGGCCCGAGAGGTGGCCGCCCAAGCCAAGGAGGCCGAGGCCAAGGTGGAGGAGGAAGTGGGGAGGGCCCTTGAGCAGGCGAGGTCCGAGGCCAGCGACGAGCTGGCAAGGGTTGGCACGGCCCTCGAAGCGATGCGGAAGGAGCTCGAGGTCTCGGTCTCCGAAAATGCCAGGCTTTCCGAAGCCTGGCAAGAGCAAAGGCGGAATGCCATTTCGGCAGGCGAGGCCCTCAAAAAGCTCAAGGAGGAGAACGTGTCGATGGTCCACGCTAGTGAGGCGTTTGCGAACGAGTATCTTGTCCTGCAAGATACGCACACGAAGCTCGAGACCCACGTCATCGGTGAGTCTTCCTTCTTCTCTCTAAGAGTTTTTTGCCTTTGTCTTCTTTCTTAAGCGTTAATGACTCCGTTTGTTTATTTTCAGCCTTGGAGGAGGAGCTGACTCGGGCTCATCACAATTTCGGCCTGCTTCAGAAGTCATACACGGCCGAGGTGAAGCTGACCGGCGAGCTCGGCGGTATGCTCGATATGGTCTGTGACAGCCTCGGCGTCCCTCGTCCCGAAGCGGCCGCGGATGACGTCCATGGGGCACCTCTCCTTGATCGGCTGTTCGAGCTCGGCCGCGTGGTTAAGGAGAAGGTGCGGGGCGCCCTTCATGTCGGCGTGAAGTGGGCGATGGCGGTCATCGGCTGCGGCTACATCTACGACATGGAGGTCGTGTCCCACGGCTTCGTCAGCGACCCTTCGAAGACTGACGAGGAAAACGAAGCCGTCTTCATGGGGTTGGTCGAGGCTGCCGAGGAACCTGGTGGTCGTCTTGCAAGCCTCTTCGAGCGTGAGGTCCTTCCGCCTCCTGAGGACGATGGCCTGTGAGCCAAATCGTCGAGGAGGGCGGCGATGGAGATGGCAGAGCAGGCCTATAGGGCAAAACTGGGCGAAGGTGCCCGTGTAAATAAGTTAGTTTTTGTAACTTATATTCAATGTGGCTTTGAGGGCCTTTAAAACATGTATGCATCTATCGTAATGCATTTGGATATTTTAAGGTTGAGCCTTCTCTGTTTTCTTTCGCCTAGATTTTGCTTTTTTGACTAAGTGTTCGATGCATGCTCGTATCCCTCGAGGGGGGGAAGCGAGTGGAGGTACCATAGCCCTGAGGCATAGGGAGAGCTCCTGGCTCGACAGCTCTCGACCCTTAAGGAATTCGAGGCGTTTTCTACTTCGTCGCGAAGCGTATCGAGGCGTAGGAAAGGAGGGACGCTCGAGTTTCGATCACCTGACTTTTGCTTTTCGACTAAGTGTTCGACGCATGCTCGTATCCCTCGAGGGGGGAGCGAGTGGGGGTACCGTAGCCCTGAGGCGTAGGAGAGCCCCAGGCTCGACTGCCCTCGACCCTTAGGGAGTTTGAGGCGTTTTCTACTTAGTTGCAAAGCAAAAGGAGACGCTCGAATTTTGAAAAATCATTCGTATTTTTTAGGAACTTAGGGGGTTCCCCCCCGGTTAGCCCCCGAGGGAGGCTCGACTCTGGCGAGACAGGGTCGAGGCTACCTCTTGCATGCACAATAATAAGTTTGAACTTATAAAAGTACTTCTTATACTTGTCATGCGAAAATGTACGAAACATGCGAGAATGTACAAGGGTATCGATGCCCTAGGGGTAGAAACGACGTAGCTGATCGATGTTCCATGCGTTGGTGAAGATTTCGCCTTTGTCGTTAGCGACGTAGTTGCACCACGGGGAATCCATCGTCCTTGTCGTCGTTCTTGTCGTCGGGCTCTTCCTTTTTCTCTTCCTTTCCTCGAACCGTACCCTCGAAATGCCTTTTGAGCATCCGGCAGTTTTCGAGGGTGTGGTTGGCCTGGCCCTTGTGATATAGGCACGGTTTCTTGAGCATCTCGTCAAAGAGGCCCTTTTCGGGAGGGCCTCGAGGCTTCTTGTGCTCGACAGCCGCCACGAGGTCATCATCGGGGGCGTCTTCGCGCTTGCCTCGCGGGTTCTTCTTCTTCTTCTTGCCCCCTTTCTTGCCGCCCTGGTTCGAACCCTCGGGGTTGGTCGCCTTGGCTTGCGTTTGGCCTTTGCCACCGTCAAAGAAGGCACCGACGGCCTCTTCTCTGGAGGCAAAGTTGGCCACGATGTCCATCAATTCGTCGACGGTCTTTGGGGGAGCACGCCCGAGCTCCCGGACCAGTTTCTTGCAGGTGGTCCCGGCAATGAAAGCCAGAATCACCTCTTCGTCGGTGACGTGGGGAAGCTCAGTGCGCTGCTTAGAGAAACGTCGAGTAAAGTCACGGAGGGATTCCCCGGACTTCTGTGTGCAGCCTCGGAGTTCCCACCTGTTGCCCGAACGCACATAGGTGCCCTTGAAGTTCCCCTCGAAAACCCTGACCAGGTCGGACCAGTCATAGATTTGGTTAGGGGGAAGCTCCTCGAGCCACCGTCGTGCGGTGTCGGAGAGAAAGAGTGGGAGTTGTCGAATGATGGCGCT
This sequence comes from Bothriochloa decipiens, assembly GCA_023333625.1. Lineage (NCBI taxonomy): Eukaryota > Viridiplantae > Streptophyta > Magnoliopsida > Poales > Poaceae > Bothriochloa > Bothriochloa decipiens. The sequence goes on along the minus strand of CM041635.1, from coordinate 47,535,669 downwards.
GTCATCGCGGGCCCCACCAAGTTGGCACGCCAGCTTGAAGTCGGCAAGCCAGAGCTCAGGCTTTGTCTCACCGTCGTATTTGACGAGACTTGTCGGGGGTCTGAAGGGGCTAGGCAGCGGCGTGCTGCGAATCGCACGGCTGAAGACTCGAGGTCCCGGCGGATCCGGGGATCAACGTCGGTCCTCGTCGCTGTCGTAGCGTCCGCCCCGATGAGCGCTGTAGCCTCGCGCCTCAGCGTCACCGCACTTGTGTTTGCGGTGTTCGTTGATGTCGTGACACGCATCGCAGGGCTCACGGTTGTCACGAACGCGATCGTGGTTCGGGACCGCCCCCTTCGAGCGGGGGTAGTCTACCGGCTAGGTCGAGGCCTGCCTCTCGTGCTGCGAGGGTTCGTGGTGTTGCCCTGAGGCCGCACCTCGACTCCTCGAGGCAGAACTTTTGGCCTGCTGGATGGCGGCCACCTCGAGAAGCCCCTTGATCTCCTGTTGGACTCGTTGGGCTTCAGAATTCGAGGGGGCCGGCATGTTGCGGAGAAGCATGGTTGTCGCGACGACATTCTGGCTGGCTCGATTGAAGGCGGGACGTGCAACCGTATCCGCGCCCATAATCTGCCGCTGTACTTGCCACGCTCGGGCCCGAGCCCCTCCGCCCGGGGGATTCTGATTGTCTTGCTCGAGGGCACGCTCGAGCTAGCGCAGTCGCTCTTTGTCTTTGTCGAGTTTGGCTCGAGCTCCCGGACCTGCGTGAGCTGGGCGACGCGAGCGCCCGGCGAATCGTACGGGTCATTAGTCGCGGCAGGGGGCCCTTCCTCCTGTCCCGCCAGGAGGAGGGGCCCACCTGTTGCAGCCGATGGTGTGGACATCTCTGTGGGATCGGCGTCGTCGTCGCCCGACGCGATGACTATGTCAACGTGGAAACACTCTCGTGTGGGATCATAGTAGCTGGGGTCGTAGTCGGAGTCAGAGTAGAGCGGGCAAGGCACGATGGTCCGCCCAAATTGTTCCACTTCCAGCCACCTTCGAAGCGCGCGAGGGCAGGCGCCACGTGGGCGAGGGTTAATCGGGCGTTCGGGGGCCAGTACCGGTACCTCCCGGCCGCTGCTGTGCGTGGGGGGCCGGTCCGTTCCCTGTCCGCTCCGAAACCCGAGCGCACGATAGTGGATTATGTCGAAGCGGCATTGTCGAGCCCAAATGGCAGTGCCGGTCGGGCGGCAAACTGCTGATGGGGCAAGAGAGCCGTAGATGTGAGGGGCGCGTTTGCCTAGGGAGACGCGTTCAACCCTGGCGAGCGCTGCCCCACTTCGGGCCTTACGCGTAGTCGTGGGAGGCTCCTGGCCAGAGAGCTCAAGTCATCTGTCGAAGACGAAGAGGATGTGACGACCGTGGTCGCACGGCGGCGTCGCCCGCCCTGCGATCCACGTCTTCTTCTTGATTGGGAAGCGTGGTGGTGAGGACGACGCGGGGCTCCTCGCGGAGTCCCTGAAGCGTCCCCACTTGGGTGCCCGATTGAGAGTAGGACCATGTCATGGCTCGTGCCGAGCGACATGAACTCCAGACTCCCAAACCAGATCACCGAGCCGAAAGGGAGCGATGATACAAAGTTCGCCATCCGGACGAAGCGGTTTGACACACAGGCCCCTACCTGGCGCGCCAACTGTTGACGTTAGGAACCCAGGTACGTCCTAAGCCAACGAGTAAACGTATGTGTGTGTAACCTATTCGGATGGTGATGCAAGAAGAACACAGCGATTTATCCTGGTTCAGGCAAAGAAGGCCCTACGTCCAGCGGGGGGAGAAGATTTGTATTATCTTGCACCTAAGTGCTTGTACAGGGGCGAATACAAGCGAAGGAGAGAATTCGAGGGGGGGTCGAGTATAGAGCGAAAGAGTTATTCAGAGTCTAGGAGTCTGCCTAGGCGTGTGTTCGGTTGTTCATGAGCTCCTTCTCTGGAGTTGGTCCTCCCTCGCTATTGGGTCTCCTGGCGTCCCCTTTTATAGGCCAAGGGGAGGCACAGGGGTACAGATATCCTGGTTCGATGACGCGGTGGTGACGTCGCGGGTCGTGGTGGTCAACTCGAGGCCTCTGTAGAGACGTGCGCTGAGCATGGCTTGTTCTGTAGCAGCGTGGCTCGGAGTTGACAGGCATCCTTCGGAGACGTGGTTGCTGACCGGCGAAAGACGCGATCCCCTATAGAGGACGTGCGAGTTCCTGTTGGGGTCGCATCGGGAGTTGTTGGCATAGCTTTCGAAGTCGAAGTAGGTTGACCGAAGGGCGTCGATGCGTACTCGAGGCCCAGTCGAGGGGTAGCCTCGAGCGTAGTGGTTGAGCGGATAAGATTGAATTTAGGGAATCCGATGTCGGTTGTTTGTCGCGTAGCGCGTCGAAGGGCAGCCTCGAGCTGCCTAACAGTGCTGAGTACGGCGTAATAGTGCCGTGCAAACCGATGCACGTCCTCAGTATGGGCAGTAAAGCGGGATTCGACTGCTGTACGGACCACTGTGCGGACACTATAGCCGTATGATTTGACGAGGTTAGGTAGTTTTGCATTAAATGTGCTATCGGACGCACCTGGAGTTGGTGGATCGAGGGGGGCTCGACCCTTGTCGTATCGAGGCGTCCGTCCCGCCGGGGCCTCGACACTTGACGCGGGGTCCCCCCTCGAGTGTTCATCGGTTGGTGACGTCAGTGATTTGTCGAGGGTTGCGGCAGAAGTTAAGTACTCTGTTGTGGGCCGACCCAGTGTGTATTTGCCGGTGGGCCCCGATGGGTCGAGGACGCACGGTCTGGTTTTGCACGTGTTTTTTCTAGGGTCTCGCGAGATTAATCTGAGGGTAAACTCGGGGTTCACCTGAAAACAAGGAAGGTTTAGGTTACCCCTTTTCTCGGTAACCGACAGGACTGATTCAATGATGGAGCAAGTGGTAGCATCTCCGGGGGCTCAGAAGGGGCTTCAGAACTTGACCGCTGAAGAGGAGGTGTAAAAATTCATCTTGATTTGTGGTTGTGTATATTTTGTCTTTTGCTAACCTAATGCCGGTGCGCACATGTAAGGAACAATTTAAGTTACTCTTGGTTTTGTAAATTATTAATGGCCGAATCGTCTTGCGCAGGTCTGCAGTTTGGGGCCTGTGCAGGAGGTCGAGCCTATTACCTTTATGCGCGATGATGTTTATGTTAGCGGCAAGCTGTGGGATTATTGGAAGTCGGCGTTTCCTAGGCGCACGATGGACGACATGTTTGATTTTGTTCTCAGCGACTTAGATGATAAGCACTCTAGCTTTACTCGTTCTCTTGCATGGCGTGGTCCAACTGGACCTTTGTAATTATTCTTGATTGCGTGGAGATTAGTGTTGTGATGGATCTGCCATTTGTGAGCTTGCTTATTTCGACCTCCGCTATGCTGCGGAGGTCTGCTTGAATTAGTCGGAGCCTTTGTGCCAGATTGCGGTTGTGGCCTCCGGAAGTGATTTTTGCTTTCCTCCTCGGAGGTTGTAACCACTTTGAAGCATATTTATGTATTAATAATTTTACTTTGTTGTTAACATAAGGTGGGTATTACAACTGTTGTTTGTCTTCAACCAGTGCTGATGTCAATTTTGCTGTGTGTTACCTTTTTATTGCTGTGCTCGACTTTGTGGTCTTCGGCTATGCCTCCACACGTCCTGACGCTTGATCTACGGAGGTGAGCCACGGTTGATCTTAGCGGAGACAGGGGGATGTTACGAGTTCTTACGCGGTATCCCCCTGTCTTCGTTCAGGCGATGATCCTGATTGGCTTGCACTGTCGGCTAACTTCTTTGGCATTATCTCGGAAACCCTCATTGTCTTCAGGATGTTTCTTTTGCCAACCCCCTTACGAATTCTTGTGTGGTATCTTATTCTTTTTGTTCGTCCATATGTGCACATCTGCCTCCATCTCCCTTAATCGGATTTTGGCTACGGGGAGTTGCCTGTGGTTGGCCCTTTCCTAATGCATAGGCGTGCAGACCTTGAGCTCTACCTCTTTTATAGTACCCCTTGTGTACTTTGCATATCTTTGCTATTTGTTGTTTTTGATTTTGTCCATTGTATGCTAAGGCAAAATGACACAGGTGCTTGTTTCCTTTAATGATAGGTAGCTGCAGCTGGTTTAATGATGCTTGGGAGGTCCTTATAAAAAGATCTATTCCCCCTTGGTCGTTTAGGCTGCTTTGTTATGTACATTATACTAATGGTGCTCCCTAGGAGCTGTCTTGCGTTGGTCCTATGTAAGGACTCGTAATGGAATGGCCACATCAGTGAACCTATTGCCAACGGTTAAAGATGATGATGCTTCTGTTTGTCAATGATACTCTACGTATATTGCCTTTGTATCCTTGGAAATGGTGGCTGGCTGTGATCTTATTTAGTGTGGTTGATGTAAGGATTTTGGATGCGGTGGTTGCTTGTCGATGGAAGGTGCAAAGTGGTGTGCTAAAAGATGATTGTGGATTTTTTCATGTACAAGCTGGCATTGGAGGTTCACCTCCTTCTCTTCGTACCAAGCGTTTGTTGGACTTGATTCAACTGGCTGGGTTTCCGGAGGCACAAGGTGGTATGCAGCCGGGAAGCGATAGGGGGTATTCTATGACTGATCAGGGCTTGCCTCCACTAGCGCCTGCTTTTCAAGGAGCCTTAGCTTGCTTACTTTCAGATGTACTTCCAGAGGTTGCACTCTTTGCTCTTTTGTAGGCTGAAGTGTTGGCAACTTCTGGGCCACTTCCATGTCTTGTGGTAGCAGGTTAACTGGGTGGAGTGGCTAGATATCTTGACCCGGAGGCCATGCGTTCTGGTCTAGCAGTTAAATATGTGCACTTTGCACATTGTTCCTGTTATGAGCCAGGCGCAATGAGCCTTATCAGTTGTAAGCATAAAGTTGAATAATAAATGATCTTGCTTTATGTAATTCCTCCGCTTTGGAATAATAAATGATCTTTTCGGTTCCTGAACTTAATTTTTTTAATTATATTACCTTCACTTTGGAAGGTGTATGACGCAGAGGTTGCTTGACTTCGTGAACTCATACCTATGTGTGTGTGTTACCTCCGCTTGTTTTAATATTTTATTTCGGAGGTCACTGCTGGTGAGTGTGATGTTGCTCACTTTTTGAGCTACCGGTGCCTGAGTTGGTTCACAGGTCTTTCCCCGGTTCGCTTCGCAACTTATGGTTGCGATTGCCTGCCTCGATGCCTGATATGCCAGTGCTTTTTCAAGGGCTTTTGGCATTTTGCGGAGGTTGCTTCATGCCTTCTCATTTTTCTTAATGGTGGCATGAAGTGACCTTGTAAATCATGAATAGTTATCGAATATTGCAGCCGCGGTGCTGGCTGCTTTCAACTATCTCGGGTATTGTTTTTGGGGTCCTCTTTATACATTCAGAGGTTAATTACATGCGGTCTTGCCTCATTAAAAACCTCACCTTTGATTTGGAGCCCCTTTTGTGAGGAAAAGAGTGCAAGCCATTTTTGCAGAAGAAGTTGCAGGAATTTAAATCTACGGACCTCCTCTTATAATACTACGGAGTCCTTGCTTCTATGTGTAGTATTTCCTAAGGCTATCAATGTTCCAGGAGTGATTTGATGTTCTTCCTTCTGCATCTTGTAGATAGAATGACCCTTTCCTTCCGCCTTGCTTGGCAATGAACAGTCCTTCCCATTTTGGCTATAGTTTCCCTATGTTTTGAGCGTTTGGCCTCCGCCTCATTACCCAATTACCATCTTTAATGTTTTTAGTGACCACTTTTCCATCCCTCCATTTTCTGGTTTGATCTTGGTATTTCATGATGTTATCGATTGCCTCTAGCCTGTATGCTTCGATCATCTCTTTGGTATATTCTCGATGTTGGTCTCTCCCCCAGGCATATCCGGAGGCTTATCTGTTGCTATGGTATTGATGTTCCTGTGTGCTTTATAGATTGCTCTCTTTATGTTTCTTGCTTCCTTTTAACTGCCCCACACTGTGATGATTCCATGTAATGCTGGCATCTTCATGCAGAGGTACCCCATATGTATTTTCACATTGAACTTGTTTGCAAATCCTCTTCCCAGTATCGCATTGTACTGGTAGTAGATGTCTACCACATCAAAAGTGATGTACTCTGTCCTAGCACAGTCCCCATTTTGAATGATATTGGTAGTGATATCTTGCCTAGGGCGTTGATCTTCTTTCCACCGAATCTAATCAGTGGGGTGTCTGGTGGCTGCAGTTGGCTCCTGCTGAGTTTCATTTGGTCGAATATGTTGGCGAAGATGATGTCTGCTGAACTCCCAGAATCCACGAGTATCCTGCTTACTTCCCAGGCTGCTCTGTTTGCCTTTATGACCATGGCATCTGTGTGCGGATAGCTTTCGACTTGGAGGTCTTGCTCTGTGAATTCTATTGGCATCTTGGACCATTCTGTTGATCTGTAAGCACCCTGGACCGCCACATTGTTTACCAATCAGAGGTGGTCCTTCTTTTACTTTTTGGTTTCGAACTCTAATGCTGAGCCTCCGGCTATAGGTAATATCATGCCAGTGGTTGGTAGTGTCGAATGCGGATTTAACTGGTTTTCCATCAGAGGCTCTGCCTTCGGGGTTGCTGATGGGGTTAAAGCATACTGCAGAGGTGCTGGTAATGCTTCATACTGCCTTTGCTGTGCCGTCAGGGGTGTCTGCATCTGTGTTGATTCAATAAGTGTTATGTGCGGAGGTCTTTGGTTGATGTAAGTTAGACCATTTTCTGCTTTGTTCGGGGTGTAACCCTGGTGTTGCACTGTTTGCTGATAGACTGGTCCAGGCTAGTAATGATGTCGGATAGTACTGTTGAGCCAGGTTGTGTTGTGGTAGTGGTCCTGGACTGTATCCTGGGAAACTTGGGTTGTATTGCTGATTGCGCTTTGAACCATGAGTGTGATTTACCTCCTTGCTACTTTGCTGCTGGGGCTGTAGTTGTGATTGTTTGCTTTTCATCCTGTCAAATGTCTCTTGGGCCTCTGGGCAATCCCGCGTGACGTGCCCTTTGTCCTCTCCGTGAAAGAGGCAATATGGCTTCTTTGGTTTCTGGTTTTTGCTCCAGTTCTTGGATTTGTTGCTTTTCCTATAGCCCTGCCCTCCTAGATTTCTCTGCTCATAATTGGCTTCTTTTTTGTCCTGAGCATTCGGAGGCTGGCTACTCTGCAAATTAAAAACTTGTTTCTGCTGGTTCTGGTATTGTTGTCTTTGCTGGTTCCTATTACCTCTTCTGTTGCCATTATTTGAAAACTGTTTGCTTTGACTGTCCGCTTTTTCTAATCTTTTGCGGAGGTCATTGTCGGACCTGCAGTATTTTTTGAACTCCTCGTGCAGCTGAGCCATTGTGGCTGGCTTCTTTCTTGCCAAGTGACTAGCGAATGGGCCGGTCCTGAGTTCTTTGATTGCTGCTTCTATGGCTACCCCGTCAGGGACGTCTGGTGCTTTAGCCGAGAGGTGTAGGAATCTCTGATAATAGTCTCTAAGGGGTTCTCCCTTGAGGTGCTTGTTGCTAAACAAGTCTGATGATGTTAGCGACTCGCTCATGTAATCTTTGAAGTTTGCCAGTATCTGGTCTCGTAGGTTCTCCCATGAGTATATGGTGCTTGGCTTCAACATTGAGTACCGTGCCAGTGCATCTCCTTCTGTTGCAATCACAAATGATTTAGCCATTACATGATCATTGCCTCCTGCGAAGGCTACTACAGCTTCGAAACTTATTATAAACTGTCTCAGATCTAAATTGCCATTGAATCTTGGCAGAGACACAGGTTTGTAACTTGGAGGCCATGGTGAGCTTTGCAGACCTTCGGACAGTGGTGACTTTGGGTCAAAGACTCTTGATGGTGTGGGTAGGCTTGGAATTATGGTGTGCGCAGCTTGCGTGTTTATAGCTGGGGGACGACTTGCTGTGATTGGTTGAGCGGTTTCCAATGGACTTGCTCCCGGAGGTTGCATGCTCTGTATTTCTGCTTGCAGAATAGCCATTTGCTGCCTTATCTCGTCCACTTGACGCGATGTCTTTGGGTGGCAGCTTGCTACACCCAAAACCTATCTCTTTCAGCTTCCATGTGGCGCATCTCATCTCTCAGCCTGGCCTATTCATCTTCTTGGTTCTGGGCTGGCGGATGCTGCTCAGACGGGTCCCCTCTTTGCCCGACATTGTTGTTCTCGTCGTCACCTTCGTCCTCTGGTGCGGAGGCGTAGGTGCTTCGATTGTTTCTTCTTGGTCTCCCGCAAGCAGAGGGTTGTGGTACCTCCACCTCGGCGGTAGTATGTCTCTTAATAGAGGCCTTTCTTCTGGGTGGCATCTGTAGGCGTTATCTTCGGCCAGACACAAACGGTGGGCACCAATGCTGAGACACCTTCCCAGGAGATTTAGGATGAGGAGGGATGATAGGACCAAAACAAATCTCCTCTTGATATAAAATGGTGGAATCACAAGGTGGGCCCAAGGGTATGTGGCACTGCAGCTACCAAAGGACAACTCCCTTCATTACACAGGGGGCATCGCCTTTTATAGTGACTACCTAGCTCAAGATTAAAAGTACAAGCGCGCCACCAATGGGAGTATCGACACCCTAGATACTGAATCTATTACACGTGGTCCTCTCAAGGGCAAGCTGGTCTGTCACTTTATCGCTACGACATATGGGTCGAGGCCCATCACTGCCCTTGAGAGGCCCATCATGTCCGCTTCTTGATGATGAGCCTCAGCTCGGCCCATCACACCACCTCGACGTTGCTGTCTTGGGATGTCACCACCTCCGTGCAGGGCCTCCGCAGGAGTCGGGGGCTTGGTTGATTGACCTCCGCAAGCATGGGAGACGACACCGCCGGACCTCCGTCGCCGACCGACTCCATGGTCCCCCGAGGTGCCTCCTCGGCGGAGGTCCTACCTCCGGGGGCCTCTCCTTTGGATCCTGCGGACACAAATATGAAAGGAATACTGGATTCGTTGGTTAGACTCCAAGCGGAAGTAATAAGCCTCTTCGGCCCTGGGGCGCATCCCCAACATTCCCCCTTGAGGGTTAGGTCCAACGGAGCCTATTCAAAGTCTCTAAATATGTCGTTGGAAGTATATTCCATGATCGTATTCCCTGTATTATCAAGATCCTCGCCTCCGCGTATGATGTTGTTACTTGGTTCCATTGGAACTTATTGTGAACAACCAGCCTCTTCCCTGGTGGTGTCAGTTTGAATGTTGAAGTGGGCTTCATAATTCTGTCCTGGTGCAGCACATCCGCGACCCACAGACTTTAAGTAGAGATCAACAAGATGACTTGGGGTACGACATTTCTTTGTAGTATGGCTATAACAACCACATTTTTGACACACAGGTTTGTCATCCCTGCATTTGGAATTGTTCTTACCCTTGTTGGAAATACTATTTTGGGATTGCTTGTTGCGTCTGCGTTGGTTTTTACCTTTCTTGGAATTTCCTTGATGATAGTTCTTAGGAGATCTATCATTAAATTTGGGTTTATTTTGAGTGTATGCATGTACTTCAGGCAGTGGAGCAAACCCTATGGGGCGCTGCTGATTATTCCAAACCATAAGCTCAGAATGTTTTTCGGCCTCAAGTAATGTTTGAATAAGCTCAGAATAAACCTAGAAATGCCTTTCACGGTATTGTTGTTGAAGAATCCTTTTAGAGGGAAGCATAGTAGACAAGGTCTTTTCTATCTTATCTGCATTTGAAGGTTCTTTTTCATAGAATTGCAACTTTGAGCAAATCCTATGAATAGCATGATTGTAATCACTCACAGTTTTGAAATCCTATAAGCGAAGTTGCGTCCACTCATAGTTGGCCGCGGGCAATACAATTGCCTTTTGTTGTTCATAGTGTTGCTTAATTGAATTCCATAGATTTCATGGATTTTCTTCCAACAAGTATTCAACCTTAAGGTCAGGGTGAATATGGCTCCTAATAAGGTGTAGGGTCGTATATACATGTTGATCATCAAGTGGTGCAACACCCTCTTCAGGTGGTAACACTGCTCGATAAAGTCCACGGGACGCAAGACTAACTTTTACGTCCACAGCCCATGTGGGATAATTGTGGCCGTCAAGAGCAAGTAAATCAAACTCTTTGACAGTCATTGATCCTACACGTGACAAACCATCAAAACATTTTAAGTTATTAAAATGTTAAGGTGTGTTGTAATTATGGGATGCAAAATAGAGACAAGATAAATCTTGTATTATTAATGGTGTAGAAATTCTTATACACATAAAAGTTAATGGAGGTAGTCACCATAAAGGTTTAGACCTCAAATTGGGCATAGTCTGTAAACAGTAGATGCCAAATAATTATGCAAGTTGTATAAACACGTCTTAAGGTAGACAGTTAGAATTGGGAATTGATGTAGACCTTAGTTTAATTTGCAAACGAATTGGGTACGCACGTTGAGGATAATCACTAAGTTGTGGACTTAGTGTAGATCCCATAGTAGCAACTATGGTGCTACCTTGTGTATGGCCAATAGGAATGCAAATTAATGGTAGTCATCTTAATAAAAAGATGTAGACCAAATGTTCTATGGGTACGCACATTGAGGATAGTCACTAAGTATTTACTTAGTGTGGATCCTACAGTAGCAACTATTGGTACCTTGTGTATGGCCAACAAACAAGTAGAGAACATGCGCGTTATACAATTGATGAGAAAAATTACATAGATTGTTGCATCCAGAATTTAAGCGCATAGTGCTTTAAAAAGCATGTGAGGGCTTAAATAAAATGGTTGATTGCAAATAGATAAATAAATAAATAATTTGCAAGATCATGGTCGTAATAACAAGGATATTATTTATTGGATTTGCCATACATACCGGGGACAAATGCTTTGAATAAAACATCACCAGTACATATTATTGCTAAAGTCAATGACTAAAGATAATCGGACAATAACATATGGTACTGTTAAATCTACAACATAGAATTACTAGGGACCAATAACAGAGTCACATGTGAATTTATGCTGAAAATAAATAAAACAGATAGTAAATAAACTATCTAGGCCATCGAAATGTGAATATGATCCATCTTCAGCTTGGGCCCAGGAGTTTGTTCGGATGGCATAGCAAAGAGCATGGAGGAGAGGGGGTCTAGAAAGACATCAGGCAGAACTTGGGCTGGCCCATATTAGGCTAGTCGGCAAGCTTTTTCGCATGGAGACCCTAACTGCTGCCTACAGAGATGCAGCGGCTGCCCCAAAACTCCATTCCACCGCGCCCTTCCACCGTGCCGCCGCCTATGCTTGCCTTCAGTTCGAAGAGGACTCCCCCTCATCGGGAGGGTAGAAGCCACTGCCGTAGGCCCTCATGTTGAGCGCCTCTGCACTCGGGACGGGCTACGCCTTCATGCGATCAATAGCTTCCTCGCGCGTAGCAGGCGGAGAAGGCGGTGCTGCTGCCGGTGTGGGAGCCGAGTAGCCAGTGAAGTCCATGATGTAATACGGCGGGACACCGGTCCTTGCCGCACGCGTGCCACCTGGGTTGATGAGGTAGCTGATTCTGGGCCCGATCACCACTTCATCCTCTGCTTCAACCTTGACAGCGTCGAGCATTGGAACGCCATTACCTGTCGCCGCTGGAGTCGGATTGACTGGTGTGGACGACGGTAGCGAGTAGGTGTACTCGAGCATGTGTGGCATCAGGGTGTACTCCTTGCAGAAGTCACACCAGTATGGAGGCGGTGCCGGTGCCAGCGACATCGGCTCTATAGGGAGGAAGGAGGGTACAGCGACGGGCTCTACAACCGCTTCTTCAACGGGCTGCGCCGGTGCTTTGACATCGACTCATGGCACCGGGGATTCAACAGTGATGAGTACTGCGTTGCTTGGGCCAGCTCCATCCATGCCAAGGCGAGGAGATGGTGTCTGGCTCTGCAGACGGAGATCGTGCGGAGAAGCATGGCAGTCACGATGAATCGGAGTCCACTGGTGGCCACGATGAGCGTCCGTCCGAATGTTGCGAACTGCAGAAGCAAAGATTCGGCCGTAGCCCTCTCCATTGGTAGCGTTGCGGTGAACACGAGGCCCAAGGCGCTCGAATACGCTGTAGCGCTGTCCATGGTGATCGTGGTGATGGATCAGGCCACGACGAACTCCACCGGCGCGGTGAAGTGCAAAGAACAAACTACGAGCGACGTGAGACGGTAAATTGATCTTGGCCATGCTTACCGATGGTGGTTCAAAGGCACATGCCTCTGTTGGCGATGTTCTTCTTCTTCTATGTTCCGGAGAGCAAAGTGACTGATAACATGTTAAAGTGAAATGTAAATGAACAGAGATTTTGGGAACAACTACCTGATTTCATTGATCTCTTAGATATATACACATGTGAAGGGGTGTGTCCAAAAGACACAACCGATGGGAGGAGTTACACTGGTCTCGAAGAGACATGCCTCTTCGATGACATTGTTAATTGTAATCTAATCTCACTAATTTGTTAATTGTAATCTAATCACACTAATCCTAATTGCTTGTACGGACACCGTATGGACGGATGAGATCAACAGTGAATAGACGCCTGTTGATGAACCGGTGTTGTTTCATAACAAGGAAGAAGCTAGGTGTTGTTTGTCCGTCCGGAGACGCCACACCACCATGCGTCTTCTCTGAGGTACTAAACGTTATTCATACGGTGTTGCTGAAACTAATGCATCTTCTGTTAGGCACAGTATTGAGTATATACCTGTATGTTCTCTGTTGGTACCCATGCTCCGGAGTGCTGGTCCTCCAGTGCACTCCCCCGGCCCCTCTTGGCTGGCACTCATGAGCGAATACTCAGCCACACTTAGTGTTGTCGACTTGGTTGCAATAGTTGAAGTAGATGTCGGTGAGCCCCTTGAGCCAGAATAGTTGATGAAGGTGTGGTCGACCTTGATGAAGATGATGGTGAAGCCCCTCTTGCCAAAGTTTTGGCGAAGGCCGGTTCGTTGATGTTGTTTTGCGAGGTTTCTCCTGCAAAAAGTTTGGCGGAGACGATTTTGTTGTAGACGCCAAAGGTGATGTTGGTGAAGCCCCTCGTGCTATTGTTGGAGGCAAGTTTTGGCGAAGTCATCAAAAATGGTGGCGAAGCCCCCTATGCTGAAGAGCTTGGTGAAGGTCATGTTGATGTAGACATCGATGCCTCATGTCGAAGGCCGGAGAAGTCACGTGAAAATGCATCAGAGTGGATCTCCTGTATTTTTAGGGACTTAGGTTGTGTGTTATAGCTTTGTCAAATATTGACTTGCTTTGCGAGTCTTTCAACGCTTAGAAAGACACTGGCTTTCTATTTGCTGGAAAAAATTGATAATCATTCAATTGATATATGAAGGTAGCACAAAAGTCTGAGCTTCGTGACCTGGTGCCTGTATTAATTCAGGACTTTTTCTAGGATTTTTATGCACAGTCCTGGTGCCCATGTTTTGGAGCTTCTTCCAGGTGGCCTTGGCCATGCAATGCTATTTGGACTTGTGCAATGTTGCAATGCATGTATGAATACATGTGATGAGAACGAAGGCATTCACACCAAAAAATTTTATGGGGGTAAATTTATTTTGCAACCTGCAAAAAATGATGGTTATGCATGAACATGTCAAGCTCCACACATGAAGGATGTCATGTACCCTGCAAAAAACATGGTTGAGTTTCAGCTAGAGCTATGCTCTATATATGAGAGATAGGACCTTCAAATGAAGGGGTTGTAGCTTCGGATGACTAGCGGAGGCTGTCATTCAAGAACCTATATGAGTATATATGTGACTTGTAGTAATGAAAGTAAAATTATTAGTTTCCTGCGAAGGTTAGACCAAATAAAATTGGGTTGATGCGTATCATAAGAATTTAAATATAGAAACTGAACGACATGACCTACAAAAAGAGGAAGAACATTAGTGTGAGAGGGTTCAAATACTGGGCGGCTAACGGAGGTTTATTACTGAGAAACCAACTGACTGACGAAGGCCACTAGCTACTAAAGTTTGTCAACTATTGTAGACCTGTGACTGATGAAGGCTGCTGACTGATGGATGAAGGCCGCTGAGTTGGGTCAATAAGTGTCAAGGGCTGCCAAAAACCAACAATTGATAAATTCCATTAATAGATAATGAAGACCATTGACTAGGGAAAACCATTGACTGTTGAGAGGCAATAACCAGTGAAGGCCACCGATGGATGAGAATCACTGTTGACTGATAGTAACCAATATAGATGAAGCCCATTGACTCACGGAGGTTGTTGATTGATGATAGCTAATATACATGAAGGCCACAGACTTGCAGAGAATGCTGATTGATTATAACCAATATACTGATAAAACCCACTGACTGACGAAGGTCGCTAAATAGATGATTGCTAATATAGACGAAGACACTGACTTACGGAGGCTGCTAACTGATGATAAAGCCACTGGCTGGCGGAGGTACTGACTGACAATGTTCAATATACCGATGAAGTCCAGTGATTGACGGAGGCTATTTCCTGATAAGCGGAGGTTCTAACTAGCGGAGGTACTGACTGACAATGTCCAATATACTGATGAAGTCTAGTGATTGTCAGAGACTGTTTTCTGATAAACGGAGGTACTGACTAGCGGAGGTACTGACTGATAATGTCCAATATACTGATGAAGTCTAGTGATTGTCGGAGACTGTTTCCTGATAAACGGAGGTACTGACTAGCGGAGGTACTGACTAACAATGTCCAATATAATGATAAAGTCTAGTGATTGTCGGACCCTGTTTCTTGATAAACGGAGGTACTGACTAGCGGAGGTACTGACTGACAATGTCCAATATACTGATGAAGTCTAGTGATTGTCGGAGGCTGTTTCCTGATAAACGGAGGTACTGACTAGCGGAGGTACTGACTGACAATGTCCAATATACTGATGAAGTCCAGTGATTGTCGGAGGTTGTTTCCTGGTAAACGGAGGTACTGACTAGCGGAGGTATTGACTGACAATGTCCAATATACTGATGAAATCCAGTGATTGTCGGAGGCTGTTTCCTGATAAACGGAGGTACTGACTGACAAGAGCGGAGGTTCATGGGGACTCCTAACTAGTACACTAATGCTTTTTGGGATTGTGAAAATATGTATAAATAAGATGAATATATCTCTTGTGAAGGGTGAGTTTAGAGAGTAAGATATACTTACAGTGGTGGTTTCCTGCATGTTAGCAACAAATGGAGGTTCAACAGAAATAATAGAAAATTATTTTAAGTTGGCCGGCTTGGCCAAAGCATGTATAGCCCCTCAGGCAATGCTTTTAGTGTGGCGAAGGCCACAACAACTTTCTGTCACAATGGTGACAAGTTGTATGTGAAGTTTTAGTTTTTAAAATTTGTTTTAGAGACCTTGGTTAGATAAAAATGGTGACGAAGTAAATCACAAGAGCAAAAATCATTAGGCATTATAAGCTGATGAGAATTTACAGGCCGGTGAGAAATTCTCACTTTGTATTGAGTTGGTTCCTACAAGGAGGTGCTTTCAACATCGATGAAAGTTAGTAATGTATGTGAGCATACATAATTCATATAACTGAATGGTAACCAAAATCGAAGGTTAGGATAATCAAATTTAGATGTTATGACAAACTGGTTAATCAGAGTAGAGATTATTGTACTTTGATGTGTACATATATAAACTCGAAGATGTGTAAAGGTAGTAGGTGCAGGCTTGTTACTTATTTGGTAAGACAGTGCAGATTGTTAGCTCTTATAATACAGAGCAATCGAAGATGTTGTCGAAACAAAATATTGATCAGATTAGAGATAAATCTTTATATTCAGCGGAGGTGACCATACGAAGGCTCCGATAAATCTTCAACGTGCAGTGTCCAAAATTTTCTGCTACAAAGGTTGAGATCACCCAGAGGTTGCCACATACTAGCGTGGACCAGATCGGCTGGGCATGGTCGATGTCGGAGGTCGGATTGGGACCTAGTCACGCGCGAGCACGAGGGCTCGGGAGCTGGGTGCATGTCGACATAATGTCCATCTGGAACGACCTCCGCGAGAATCAGGAACATTCACAGGTGTCGCATATAAATAATACTAATGTGCACATGCTGAACACAACACTTGCAAGGTGTATGAGTTAGCACGTGAAGCATTCCTTGCTGTACATAGTGCGGACTTGAAAGGTCAAGTGTCTCATTCATTTTGAATATTATATTTATGAATATGAAGCTTGGTACGGAGGTGGAGGCTGGAATACATATCGTGGACTCGGAGAAATAGTATCTGAGCGGGCAACGAGCCGAAGATCTTTCTGCGGTTTGCTGGATGAGTGTGCAGCCTTCGGAAAAGCACAGTTGCTTGGGTGGCCACGGCGAGGGATGTAGCCTCCGCTTGGGCTGGAGTTTGACCTGTTGTCTTGTTCGGGTTTCGCAACAAAGGATGTAGCCTCCGCTGTGGGACGAAGGTTGTGGCCTCCGCTGTGAAGGATGCGGCCTTCGCGCTGGCATGGAAGGCGTGGACCGTGGTGCCGCCGGAGGACGACTGCTAGCACCATCCCGTCAGCCGTGGTGGAGTCAACAGCCTTGGCGAGGAGTTGACTTGTCTGGAGGTCGCGGCGAAGACCGCTGCCTCCGCGAGTGCACTGTTGGTGCTGGGTCGAAGGACTCGGACTCGGCGAAGGACGCGACCTCCGCGTGGGTACGTCAGCCTCCGCGCGGGGCCCGGTCGTCGCTATGCCGGAGGTGTTGGAGCCTCCGCGTGGAGCAAGGTCTGTCGCTGGCCGGAGGTGTTGCAGCTTGGTCGTCGTCGATCTGCATTTGCCGGAGGCCTTGCCGGAGGCATGTGATGTTGCTGGCGGCTCAGCGTGGCCAAGGCTTTTCCTTGGCACTACTCCCAGACGAAAGAGAACGTAGATAATTTCTGCATTTGCTCAATCCAAAGAAAAGCTTGCATTCCTGTTAGTTAGCTAGCACAAAGAAACAAATATATCAAGACTTGATATGTAAATGAACGGAGAAGGTGATGCAATCCAGACTCCGGAGGTTGTTGAGTGGAGGTTATCAGAGGCTCAAACCATCACTCTTAAAAAGAAATTATTTATGCCGAGCACGTACGGTGGACGCCACTGTTGGAACTATGGGTACCAACAGAGAGTGAGAGGCGTGAGCGGAGATCTTTTATTTGGGTTGGGACCTCCGCCTTTAGGAGATGAGAGGAGGTCACCAAAGGTCCCGACGGAGATCACGACCGAGGTCACGACGGAGGTCACGACGGTGTTCATGACGGAGGTCCCAACGGAGGTCACGACGGAGGCAGCTGACGGCGTAGCGAAGGTTTCTTCGCTCTCTCTACCTCGGGATGCTAAGGTTACCCTAAGTCACTTGAATGAATAATACGAGAGTAGTTGCAAGAACTAAGGTTGGTGGACTAGGTTTTGGGGAGAGAGAGCCCCTCCCTTGCCCTCCTTCTCTTGTTATTTATATAGGCAAGCGACAGTTTACAAACGACCTCTCGGTGGTGGCAGTTTACGAACGACCCCCAGTAAGGGTAAAATTGAAGTGATTACTGCAGCCCATATTGGGCCTCTTCTAGGAGGAATTTGGCTCATATGCATATGGGCTCCTCTAACATTCGCGTTCACTTTTTATGCACTAACTAATATCCTCTTTGGTGATATGTACCCTTCTGAAGCTCGAGATCACTCCGCGCCACCAACGAGTGTCTTCTCTGGCGCCCCGGCCCCATCGTGACCATGGCGGATAGACGCCCGTGGCTGCAGAGCGAAACCAACTTGTTCCTAAACATCTGCAAGGACCTGACTCCTATCTTCGTCGCAAGCGCGGCTTCCAGCGGAGAGGACGGCGTGGCCCTCGTCTATGAGGAGGCCGCGATGCGGCTGCAAGCCAGCGACCGCAGCTACCAGCGCTCCGCTGATAGCTGCCGCAGGAGGCTGCAGGAGCTTGTAGCGGCACTCGACAACAAGAGCGGCAAGCTCCAGCCACCATTCCCGGACATGGTCCGGGAGCTGGCGGCAGCACTGCCTTCGTTGGCTCTTCGCGGCTCCAACCGACGACACCATGGCCGAGGAAGCGCCGGCGCCGGCGCTGCCTGAGGTGGTGCAGCCGCCAAAGCCCGAAGCCGACACCAACACACGCGGGCGCGGATAGGTCGGTGCTGGGGGGGGTGCTGCAAGCGCCCACCAGTGGGACAAATCGGAAGTATACCTCATAGCAGTTATTCGCTCGTCGTTGGGGCTCTCAACGGTGGAAGATAAGTTGCCTATGTGGCAGCAGATCGCAGCAGCGCTCAGCGAGATTACTGGAAAGTCACCACCACGTAGTCCAGCCGAAGTCCAGGCTAAGTGGAAAAGCATAAAGGAGGATTACAAGAAATACTCTGAAACTCCCGAGGATGAGAGAATGGAAAAGTGCCCTTACGTGTCACTACTGAAAGCAGTTGCCGAGGTAAAGACGTTCCTTGCCACCAGCAAGACGGACATTGACTCTATTGAGCGTGCCATGAAGAGCGACCTGCACAAAAACCTGGACCTGAACCTGCCTAACGAGAAGAAGGGTAAGCAGAAGTTGGTGGAGGACGATGCTAGTACTGTCTATTGAAATGACAGTACGTTGGAACAAAGGTACGCGCTGCGCTGCAGTTGTACGTTTCTTTCTGTTTTCTTTTTTTTTTTCCGGTCAATAAATCACATGCATGATCCATTAATTATACCGTGCATGACTGCAGGCAGCGGCGAGGAGGATCCGTGCAGGACTGCAGCAGCGGCGAGGAGGATGCGGTACCGATCAAGAGTGGATGGCAGCAAGAGTGTACGACGTACAAAAACGACCGTACTAAATAGCTAGGGTGTGTGTCTGTATCTCTATATATAGCATGATGCTGAATAAATAATGTAATGACCAGCAGCCCAGTAGTGCTTGTACGTGTCGTGTTGGGCCTTGACTAATGCCTGTGTTAGCTTAAGAGCTGTCACATATAATACCCTATAAAATAAGTTATGAAAAACAAATAGCTGTCTTTCACTAGATGCTAGTAATATTTTTGAGGTAATGACTTTGTTACGGTCGTGCGTGCGTTTGTCAACGCGCACGCACGCTCCATCCACCGCGCGCGTCCAGTACCCAAGTGAAGAGGCACCCCGCGCTTTTTCATCCGGCATCCCATCATCATCTATCTTCTTTCATTTCCCCCTTCCACTGCACAGGCATCTCGCCACCGGCCGCCCATCCACCACCGACACCGGCCGCCCATCCACCGCCGACGCCGGCACCTCCCAGCCCGCCTCCCTCTCCCCTACCCCTCCTCCTCCCCACGGCAGCCAGATCTAGTTGCGCCGACCGCCGCGCCAACAACCCTAGCCGCGACGAGCTCCACCACCATGGAGCGCTGCCTGGCCTCGATCTGGTCGAGAGCGGCACGGATGGGAGCCGTCTGGGATCGGTCCGTCCAACGTCTACACGGAGGAGGGCCGCCTTGCCTCGATCTCGGCCAAGGGCGTTGTGGAGGAGAGTCGTCTTCTTCGAGTGCATCCGCGGCGACTTGACAAGGTTGGCCCGTCCAGATCGCGGCGGCGTCCATGGGCGAGGCATCCAGATCAAGTGCGTATGTGCTTGAATCGGTAATACACTTCCCGATTCGTCCTTTTGGATGGTTTGCTCTGTCACGCAATCACGTGCTTTTGCTGCTAGCACTTGGAATATGTAGTGTTATCTAATTGAGGTATTCTGAAACTGAACAGGCTGCACATTGACCAGCATTGTGTCTTCCATCGGTCCGTGCTCACCATGTCAAGGTCGGCCACACGAATGGCCATGTTTACCATGGGTGAGTAGTTTCTGCCTGCTAAGAAGCCTATTTGCATACAAAGGGGTCAACACACTTTGCAGATGTGCGATTAATTTTACTACATTAGGAAACCTATTTTTCAATCTTTTCAGCAAGTACATACTCAAAAATGACAAAGTGAAAATTATTTTTATGTGGCAAGCATTAGCACCGAGCTAACCTGTGCACTGCACTGTATGATAGGACTGAATATTGATAGTCCATCCTGTCAGAGTTATGCAACCATGCAGCATGCTATATATACCAACAAAAAAAAAAATCATGGTTAATCTTTGTTGATTCTATAGTTGGCTAGCATGTCGCACGAACACATTTAGTCATGCTCATAGTTGTTGTACCTCACTACCTTTGTTGCATTTCTGCTTGATATGTGCATATTGTCTCGGTTTTTGGTTCTCAAAAGCTTCAGAAATCGCAGGTAAAAACTTCTCTACCTGGAGTTGAAAAACGAGGTAGAATACAACTCCTAACTTCTAATGATTGTATAGTTAGATACCATGTCTCGCAAACCTGCATAGCATTGCCCAATACATATTTTTGTCATGCTCATTCAGTTCTAATTATCTGAGACATGACTTCTCTGTTCATTGCACCTTCTAGCAGTTACAAGTTTCTTGATTTATATGCATATTATATTCTCGATTTAGTGTAGTTCTATTTTTTTATCTTCAGGAATAAGTAATTGGCAATTCAAAATATCCTAGCCTGGTTTAGATGTTATCCCATCAAGTGCATGTAGGAGGTTGCTTGTCTGATTCATTGCCATTTTCTTGTGTCCTATCTGTTCTAAGACTACCCGCACTCATGTTCTAAAGTTGGAATATATTTGTCCTATGCAACAGTGAGATTTTATCTGTGTAACACCTCTGGTGTTATATTAACTAAAACCTGCCATGTCATCATATGCACTGCAAAGCATTCATGTTTAAGTCAACCTTA
>CM041635.1:47366175-47484906 GCA_023333625.1 Bothriochloa decipiens | reverse complement strand
CTAAGGTGACAAAACAATGGATGAATGTACGTGGTACGGTGTAGTACTAGTACAAGGACACAAGATAGTAGAGAAGATCAAATTGGAGAGCTTTAAAATATCCAATTTGGTGTTACAAAGTGGAATGCAAGCACGCTACAAAGGCGAAGAACCCATGAGGAGAGGAGATCACCCACTAGCATATAGTATGCACACATCACGCCCAGATCACAGGCTTTCAGATTTGTTCCGTCTAACTTAATCATGGAAGTAGCGGCACGCGACGCGACCACAAAAGGAGAAAAAGGAGAACGAATGAACGCTCACCTTCTCTAATCCACCGCCTTATATATCTAGTTAATTAAATAAGTACTAGTAGTAAAATGATCCCGGCCACATGACCCCCACTAATCACTTTCCGGTCATCTTGTGGAGGCAAGGTACAGGTACCTCGTCTCGCTCACGCCCGCCCCGCCACGCTCGCCGAAGACCTGCGGTGCCGGAACGCCTTGAGCGGGCTCGGGAAGTGCCACCCCCACCGCGCCCGCGCCCGCGCCCGCGCCGCCGCTGCCGCCGCGGTCTTCGCCTCCACCACCGTGGCGGACACGGAGCTGGAGCGCGGCAGCCCCAGCGCCTCGTCGTCGTCGTCGTCCTCCTCGTCCAGCTCCGCGCCACCCTCCCGCGCCGCGGGCTTCCAGAACGGCGGCCACCCCCAGACCCGCGCCTTCCGCCTCCCGCCGCCGCCCGCGGAGGCGGCGGGCGCCGCGGAGCCGCGGGAGGCGGTGACCGCGGCGGCGAGGGAGAACGCGGCGGAGGAGCCCGTGGCCACGGACCGCGAGCGCGCCATCCGGTGCTCCCGCTCGATGAGGCTGTGCACGCGGCCGACCGCGTCGCCGGAGGCCGAGGCCGAGGAGGACGAGGACGGGGACGCGGCGCAGGCGCAGGGCCGCACGTGCGCGCAGTTGGGGCAGAGCCGCAGGAGGCGGTCCCGGAGGCAGTACGGGCACACCCCGCCGCCGGATCTCGCCGCAGGGTGCTTCCGGCACCTCCATTCGTCGCCTCCGCCTCCGCCGGCGCCGGCCGGGGCCACCGCTGCCTTCTCCTCCGCCTTCATCGATGCGGTCGCTCTCCTCGTAGGCTGCTTTGCTTTGCTTCTCGCTTTGTGGGGTGGGGTGTGAGGGGACGGGCGTTTGCTAGCGTCGCTGTTGAAAAAGAGTGGGGGCAACGGCGCGGAGTCTATAATAAGGGGCTAACGGCGTGTAGTTTCGGAGCGGGGGAAGTGGGCGCCAACTTGCAGGTTATCTACGGGAGTGCCATTGCCGAAGCTGGCGAGCAGTTGCGCGGTGATCTTCTGTGGCTGAAGAGCAACTCCATAAACCGTCCTGCAGTTTTTTTTTTTTCCCCTTCTGACAACAAACCGTCCTGCAGTTGTTTACTAGCTTTGGTTGTATTGGTTGAGTCCGTGGAACGTGTACTAAGTGTAAACAAGGGAGAAGCCGCCGGCGAACGAACAGAAACGAGCGTGCGTGCAACAAACAGAGCCTGAGATCCACGCACAGGTCACAGGAGACAGCAGAAGCCCTGCTCAAATGTTTCTTCACAGAATCACAGCTGGGAACAGGGTCACACAGCACAGGGGATCCCGGCTCGGAGTCGACAGATAAAGGCTGCCGCCGCACGTGCGGTGCGGGAATGAGCCGTGTGGGGGACAGCAAAGGGGGGTCCGCATGTCGGTCTCGACGCCGTGGCCGAGAAGCCTGGCCGGCCCTCCTTCCATTCTTTTTTATGCTGCCCCCCGTGTGGGACTGCTCACTATACAGACTACAGCGCGCAGCACCCTGCACGCTTTGCCGGTTTCCTCGTCGGTATCGTGCCGTGTCTACTGCCACACGCATGCGAGCGCGAGCGCGGTGCGGCCGCGATGTCAACGGGTGTACATGTACAGCACGTGTGCTTGACAATTCTCGGACGCGCGAGCCCTCCTCTATGGGCTCGGCGTCTCGGCAAGTCAGAATTGAAAATTTTGACTCGAAATTTATCTAGGATTACTTCTTGCTCCTTTTAACTTGCCAAATAAATGCAGCTCTGCCTGTTCGTGTTCGATGGCGTCAAGCTATGACAACACCAGTGCTTCTTTCGGCGGCCGCGCGCGGCATGCGGGCGCGCACGCCCGTGCAACGGTGCAAGAATCCGTACAAGGGTGGAGTACAAGTAGTAACTTCATTTTGGGAGAGAGATTTTTGCACCGTGTCCGGACAAAAGCCACGATAAGTCGATAATCGATTATCCGGGGCTCTAAACTAAGGGCATCTTCAAACCAAAAAGTTTTCTTTTCTAAAATCTACTCTTTAAACACATCAATTACTTAGAAAAAGCTATTCAATAAAAAAATACTTTTATATCTTTGTGCATTTTAGAGAGACATCCTCACTTTGAATATTAGCTAACAAGAAGTCGGAACAGTTCTCTAATTGAAAACAAAGTTAAAAAGGTTGTTTTATTTTGTGTCAAAATCTCTCACTATAGTTTAAGAAGTATATATAGGGAGTATTGTAGAGTTGCTCTAAATGACACTCGCTAATGGCAAGTTAGACAGCCTATAACAGATTCCGTGGTGCGCAGTGTGGAACAATTAGCAATCATCATCAAGATTTCATCAAGGGCACTCTACTCCAATGTCCAACCAAGCAAATCCACGTGCAGACATGCCTTTCGAGTCACGCAAAATCTTTTTGGGGTCTAGGGGCCGTGGAGGAAATCCCATTGTCGAATGAGCTATCAGCGTGCTCGTCATGATTGGATCCTGCTGCCTCCGACCAGATTATCCAATTTTGTTCTTCAAAGAGACCAATGCAAGTCCACCGAATAGTCTTTGGTGATGTTGAAAAAGGGAAGGTAAAAAAACAGCAATAATGTTCATGCTGTGTCCTCTTCGAAACGCGTTGTATACCAACGACGTCCCAACGAGACCGAAAACCACATGCACAAAATTCTGTTTTTTTCATTCCTAACTACTCCGTACTTGCAGACTTGCAGTGCGCACGTATAGCTCAAAAAGAAGGCAGAAAACGACAGGCACATCAGCACACTCGCAGGCGCGCGCAACAACCGAGCGCAAACAAAATCACACAACACGGACACGGTGGCGGCGGCGCAAGCGAAACGCATGGAATGGTGGGTCTAGTAGCTTGTGCGCGGCGGGCGGCGGCGCGGGCCACGTACGACAACGGCTTCGATCCCGTCCTCCACGTACGCATACGCCGCGGTAGGTACCGCGCGGCACATGGGCGACGGCCGGCCCTGCCACTCGGCCCCTGTATTCAATCGCGAGACGGCGCAACCGCAACGCGCAGGAGCTGGCTGTCGGCGTCAAGTAATATCCGGCCGACGGCGACGTCTAGTCTAATCCTCCCAGTTTCCCCTCGACAACTAGTGACTTTAGGGTCTGTTTGGAAAGAATAAAAAGGGAAAAAAAACACGGGAATTGGATGAGAATGCAAGTAGAACAGAGGATAGAAAAATGGAGGATTTCCACTTACTATGGCGTTTGCGACACAGGAACCAAACACACAATAAACTATGAGAACTAGAAGAAAAAACATATATTATTATGTATATGTGTAGCAAAAATGTTCGTTGAAGAGGTAACGTATGCCCTACCGGCGGTCATTTGCGTGCAGTGACGGAGTAGGAAGTAGCATCCTCTCTTATGCATGCTTCGTTGCCTCGGGCCTTCGTGAATCCATTAGATCTGACTATATGTTTTAGTTCTTGTGAAATCGATGAATATGGCCTCTCCTCTACTTTACTCTTGTTCCAAACGGCTTTTTAAACCTTTCTAACAAATCAGTTCTACTGAAATTCCTCTAAATCAAACAGGGTCTTAGTGGAGGTCTTAGTCCCGTGGTCACGTTGCCCTGCGGTCATTAAGCTCTCGTGGAAAGACTAGGTAGTTTAGCTGCCTAACGAACTAACTACACTACACACCTGATGAGTAGGTAGTAGCTGCTTAACGAACTAACTACACACTACACTTGATGATTAGGTGATAGCTGCTTAACGAACTAACTACACTACACTTGATGATTAGGTTGAGAACATGAGAGAGATTAGTCGCTTCCGTGGGTAGAGCCAAGCAAGGGCTCGTGGGGGCCATGCCCCCACCCCCTACACACACCCAAAAATACCATTTTTTCATAGATGATATATATATATAGTAAATAGTCCATATTTATATTAGAAGACTATAATAAAGGCAATCTTGTTATAATGTTTGATATCTTTTAGACAACTAGCGGCAATGCACGTGCAACACGCACGTCTAGTGTGTCTTATGAATTAATCTAGTGGCAATGCATCATGTGGCACCCATATCTAAATTAGTTGAAAACCAAACATTACAAACTGGATATGAAAGTATTGCTAAAAAAAAAAAAAAAAAAACTGGATATGAAAGAACCTGAAATTAGCTAGCTATGCATATTGATTTTGAATCTGCACGTTGCATAGAAAATTAGATCCCTAATTTTTGAATGAATCAAAAGATGAACTGCATCACAAATCCAATGGAAGCCAAGGGCAATTTTGATGGAGGTAGTGATCTCTTGTCTGGGAAGAGAAAGGAGGGCCAGATGCCACAGCAATGGCCGGGAGCTTCTCAACAATGTACGCGTTAATTTGACGCCGCCGTCATGGCTATGACTATATGTAAACGTATTTATGTACTTGTTTAAGAGATGGCAAATATGTCAATTTACTAATTTTTTAAAAATATAAGATTATTATAAATAAGTGAAAAATATTATTAAAGAAGAAACAGGAAACATGTTAATCAGTAAGTCACACCATAAGTTCAGCTAATTCATTACATCAGAATTCATGATATAATTTATTCATTTTCAGAAGAGTACCACAAACTACACGAGAAAAGTAAACAACATTAATTAATAAACTTGTCAAAGACATACCTAAGTAGATTGGACACTCCGAACATGCCAGACTACTTAAGTTGATTCTGTGTGAACACTACACATCTAGAGATCCATGATATCGTGACTAATATAAACCCAGGAAAGAGGCGACGCAAAAACCAGCGAGCA
The DNA here is from genome assembly GCA_023333625.1 of Bothriochloa decipiens. Taxonomy (NCBI): domain Eukaryota; kingdom Viridiplantae; phylum Streptophyta; class Magnoliopsida; order Poales; family Poaceae; genus Bothriochloa; species Bothriochloa decipiens. The sequence continues at coordinate 47,479,828 of CM041635.1, read as the reverse complement.
ACATAGATCGTTTCTAGCTAGCTGATTTTAGTACATGCTAATTTGTTGTAAAAGAAAAATACTGCTGATTTTATATTTTTAAATACATATTTATTCTAGAAAAACGTTTGAATATTTTTTTAAAAATTATTCCTACACATATTTAAAACTCTAAATTGACCTTATAACACCTCTAGTGTTATATTAACTAAAACCTGCCATGTCACCATATGCACTGCAAAGCATTCATGATTAGGTCAATCTTGATGTGCATTAACTAAAACAAGTTTATATTTCATAGGTTGATTATGTTTCTGGAATGTGTTGTCACATGAAATAATAAAATCCTACTTTCGAATGTCATCTCAAATACTTAGTTTATATTCTATGTACTTGAGGTGTAAACCGTGTTTACACTAGTGCCAAGCATAGTGTATAAATCTAAGTCCAACCCTAAAAATAATTTCCATATTTGAAGTTGAATTTGGATTTCAAAGCTTATTCCCAAGTCTTGCAATTCAAATTTAAATTCAAATTGGAAAGCTATAAAATGTTTTCCAAAAGTCAACTTGGTCAACCAAGGGTATCATTGGGTCATTGACCTAAAAATGTCCTTGGATGATGTATGTGATCACTAATAACCAACCAATTAAATTAGAAACCAAATCGAGTTTGAATTCGGTTTCAAAAATCCTTTATTTCAAAACCTAATTTTATCCCCTTTTCTGTGATTCAAAATCTATAAGGAATTTGGAGATACTCTAAAAATATAGTTTGTAGATCTTGACAAGATCTACAAAGTTGGTATAAAAAGTTTTTCAAGTTTCCAAAAAGAATTTCAAATAAATTTGAAAATACAGTTTTCCAACATTTGTCCCCTTTTGATTTTAAAACCATAATTGAAAAATTATGCATAATTTGGGAAAACTTTGTATATGAAAAAGGTTTGGTTTGAAAATTTAAACACTTCATAGTTTTTAAGATTTTCAAGTTTTATTTAAGAATCAAAAGTAATTTTAAATATTTTTTTCTAGGGTTTTATTCCCTTTTTGAATTTGAATTCATATTTCAAAATCCATACAGAATTTGAGGATGCTAGTTAAATGAAAAGTGTAGCTCTTGAAAAGTTATGCAAATGATATTTTTGGAGATTTTCAAGTTCTTATATAAATTTTAGAGTAATTTGTAATTTTAAACAAGTGGCAATTCTGTAATTTTCTTGAACAGCACCGGGACCTATCGTTGGCCGCCATCGCCAGCTTCTCAAGCCGCGCCGCCGTCCACCGCCGCACATGCCACGGCCGCCAGCGTGCTCCTGGATGCGCGAAGCTTCGCCATCGCCGTGTCGCCCGTCCATGCTTCGCCTCTGTCCTATAAATAGGCGTGGCCGACCGTCATCTTTCTCCTTTCTTTTTTCCCGCACCGCCGTCGAGCTCGTCCCCGCCGGCAAATTTCACCGCCGTCACTTCACCTCTTCCTGATTCATCTTGCCAAAAGCTCCGCCACGTCCTTGCGCTTCGATGGAGCCAGTTCGTGCCCGCTCTTGCCGTCTGAGCCGCCCGCACGACGTCGTCTTCCTCGCGACCGGTCGTCGAGCCGCCATGAGCTTCCTCGCCGTCCACCGCCGGCAAGGTGGAAAACATATTACCTTTAACATTCTTATCATGTTCTCCGTGCTTCACTGCCCCTTATGCGCATCTTGGTCGGTCTGATGGTGCACAGGAAGCGTCGGAACGCCGTCCTTGCCACCGGAGCGCCGCCGCCGCCATCAGCGTCGCCGTCCACAGCTCGACTCAACCACTCTGAGCCTTCATCAACGTGCGCACCGTGACCGTGGTGAGCTCTTGCATCTGTCGGTGCCCTCAATTTTATCCTTGCCGCGTCCTAGTGTCCGGCCGACGTGCGTCGCCGCCGGTGTGACCTTGCCGCTCCGCCGCGCGCGTAGCCGTTGCGGCTGGGGGCCAAATTGAGCCTCATCTTGTTGTCCATTACGTTCGCGTGGATGTATAGTTTGTACCCGTACGCTCGCCGTCGCCGAAAATTGCTCCGGTGAGCCCTGTCGCCGCGCCCGAGCTCCGCCGCGCCGCCATGACCGCCGGCGTGGGTGTCGTCGTCGCTCCGCGGCCGCGTTAGCTAGCCCAGGAGCTTTGTCTTGTTGTGCTGAGTCCGTAGAGCCCAAGCTCATCACCGGAGACCTCGCCGCCAGCGAGATAGCCGCCGGTCAAGCGCCGTCGCCGTCGGGTCAACGCGGGAGAGAAAAGGGATTTTCTTTTTTCTTTTTTAAATGCTATTTTCTTTAGAAAATCATAGTAATTCATGTATAGCTCCAAAAATTCTGAAAATTTTTATGTGTGTTCTTTATGATGTCATCTACCTATAAAAAATATGAAATGCTAAATTTGAGTACTTTTTGTATATGTTAAAATTAGCTCTTTTAATTAAAAAATAGACCTTCAATGATTTTTAATAAATAAAATAATTGGCTTTTAATTCTGAAATTTGGTTTGCCATCTAATTAGACCAAAATCCTTTCAAAATAAAATTTTGAGCTTAATTAGACAACTTTAATTTTTATGCCTTTATTTTATGCTTTTAAGTAATTAATTAATTAACCCCCTTTAATTAAGTTAATCATTATAGGAATTGTTTGACTTTGGGATTGATTGATGACCTTGGGTCATTAACCCTAATGACCTTTGGCACTTTAATTAATTATTTGCGCTTAACTAGATCATGTCATTAGGGCCTAATTAACGTTATTTCATGTGTTTAATAATTTTTGTAAATAATGTAGTTAACCCTAATGAACTTAGTAAGTATGTTTTGTTTGGCTTACAACTTTACCGTGAAGGAAAGTTGTACTCAAGCCATTAATCTAATCATGTATCCATCGAGCATCATGTTTACTACAATCATGTTGAAGCATATCCTTGTATCGTATAGTTTTCGATAACGGAGAGTTTAACGTTGTCACCCCAGATCCGAAAGAAGAGCAGACTCAGGAGATTGGAATTGATCCAAAGCCCAAAACCATCTACCCCGAATATCAAGGCAAGCCCCGGATGCATTCAAACCCTATTCTATTTTATAAAAGTTTCACCGCTTCAGTTTTGATATGTTGCATTAAGTAATAGGAGTTGAATGAAAACCCACCAACTGCATTACCTGTCTTACTCCTATATTCCTTGTTACCTGTTCTAAAAGATGCGTAGTAATGGTTAGCCCTGCTTAATTTATTAAGTGTTCAGAGGTAAAAGAATGAAAAAGATGAGTTTGGCTTTACCTGTTGGAATAATGCTTTTAGTTAATAAATCGAATCCGGACGGCTAACTTGCATTGGGAAAGGAGTCCCTCTGTAATATTTTTGTCTGTTGATGCCCTAGGTCCCGTGTCGATAGTGAACTGGTGATATCGAGAAATTAGAAAATCCACATGCATGAAGTGGTATACAGTGGGCCAAAGTCCCCACGTATATCATGGAGTGACTTATAGTGGGCCAGAGTCCCCACATATGTTATAGTGTGTTATACTGTGGGTTTAAGTTCCCATGTATATCGGTACACTGGGTCGAAGTGCTCACGTGTATCATATGGTGATATATGGCTGCGGTTGTTATCCCGGTATATCGGTTCATCTGATATACTTAGGAGTTAGAGTCTCCTGTATATCAGTGACCTAGGTCCCAGCTAAGTATATGAAAATGGATTCGAATCGCCGTTGCTTCTCGGAGAAGAAGACTCGATCGGTGTTCATCATCGTAGTAATAACTTGAATGATGATTAAGGTTTAAGAAGGAAGTTGGTTGATAATTTTGATCTTGAGCAAGACCGCTTTTCTTTCTTTCAAGCTTTTCTGTAAAATTTCTTATCTCCTGCAAGCTTTACCTTGTCCCTCTAGCCTGCATTTCCTGAGTCTTCACTCCTCTTTTTCGTCGGGTAAGTCTTGTTGAGTACTTTTGTACTCAGGGTTTGTTGAACCCTTGTTGCAGGTGAGCCTCATGGGCAGGAATGCTTCGCATCTTGCTGCATGACAGTCGTCGAGGAAAGTGACGACGAATAGGATATCTCGCTCTTAGGCAGAGCATATAATCAAGGTTGATGTAATAAGTTATATTGTTATTTCACTGCTATATGGTTTGTAATAATCCAAATTATGGTTTATAAAGTTATGTTATTGTAATCCTTCCGCTATTTTACCCCGATGTATATTATTTGTATAAAACGGTTGTAATACTGCAACGTCTCTTTGTAATGATTGATCCTGCTCGGAGAATCATGGATGATTCGGGATTTACCCGATAGACCTTTTAAGTTTTATGGAACACATTCATGGTTATTTGGAGTTTGTTTAGACAATAATCATGCGTGTGGGCCATAGGATCTAGGAGGTTCTGCCACAGCCCTCCCGTAGGACGATTGACATGATGTCATGTTAAACCGCACTCGATCTTAGAGTTAAATCGAAGGTAAAACCTAGGTTTTCTAAGCGAAGAAACTGAATCGGACTCAAATAATAGTTTTTTAGTAGAGAGATCAAACAGAATTTTCCATTGAATAACGGCCCCAAAACAGAAGCAGCTCAGGACTTTTTGGCCCCATAATGTTAGGCTTTTCGGCCCAAAATCACATTACAAAAATGTTTTGGCCCCAAACCATTTGGCCTTGCATCTGCAATTGCTCCGCCTCTGTCGCCGGAGCTAGCAGAGTCACAACTTCTTCTCCCCATTGGCCCGCCCTCCGCCATCGCCGGGCACAATCCCCGACTCCCTAGCCCCCTTCCAGTCCAGTCCATCGGAGCCATAGTGTTGCTTTGCTCCTCCTCCCCTCTCATTTGCTGGTGCAGGAGTGCAGATCCATCAGATTGGACTGGTTTCCTCGTCTTTAGGTGACAAGGAGAGATTGCTTGGAATGTTTCATTCTAGGTCTTCTCTTTTCTTCTCAAGTTAGATTCCAATCCATGTTTCTCATACGATTTTCGAATTGCTGCAGGACCTGATTTTAGGCGGGCGCTATTGCGGATAGTGGCAGAGCCAGAAGTTTTATGAAGCCTGTGCAAAACACTATACTAATATTAATAAGATAAACATGATGCAGTGTTACAAAAGACATTATTAGGTGCTAAGCGAGCAATGACTCACTGCCTAAAGTTTAAGTGCCTAAGCGTTCCTAATCCTTGAGTTTTCTGATGCAGTAAACACTTAGATTTTGATCTTAAATCAAATGGATGAGAAGAATGTAAAAACAGTTGAGAAAGAGCAAATGAATCACTAACTAGTCCTCTCTATCTCCCTCTCTTTCCTTTTTATAGGAAAGGTGTGAGGAGAAATTTTTATAATTTTCCCTAACGAGGCTTGTATTTTAAAAAATACATTTAGGAGAATTATTATCCTGCAAAGCTGTGTAATTGGGCCCTGTAGACACTAGTATGGTCCTTAACACACATTGATACCTTTGGATACGATCGTTGCTGATAAAGTGAGCTTATTCCTCAACTTGTGTAATTATTTGTTTTTGTACAACTCACTTGGTTCCATATGTGCATGTCATTTTCTTATAGGTACAAATGTGTCCCAAAGTGTAATTTCATTCAAGTTGAACTTTCAGTTTATCGGCATCACGATAGTGCTTCATTGGGAGTTACATCGTTGTCATGGGCTTGTTATTTATCATTGAGATCTTGGCCCAAGTTGATGCATGCCTCAAAGAGATGGAGAACACACCAAGAAAGTTGTTGGACGTCCTCCACCTTGGCCACCTCCTTAGAAGGAAAGCAAGGGTGTCAAAAGGGTCATAAAGAGCAAAGAGCTTAAAGAGCATGCACCACGGGTCATGAAAAGGAAGAGATAGAGACATTTTTATCTTTGCTGGCGTTGTCATCTACTTTTAGCCAATCAGTATGCACCACACAATAGGGGACTAGATGATTTTCCAACATGTTTTGATGCTACTCCCTCCATTCTAAATTGTAAGTCATTCTAAGAATCTTGTGGAGAGTCAAAGTATTTTAAGTTTGACCAAGATTCTAGAAAAAAATTAAAGTTTGGTGCCATCAAGTAGGTATATTATGAAAATATAGTTAACGAAGAATCCAATGATACTTAGTTGACATCCTAAATATTTTTATCTTAATGTATAAATTTGGTCAAAGTCGAAATATTTTGACTCTCCAAGATTATTGGAATGACTTACAATTTGAGACGGAGGGAGTATAATTTAAAAGATAATGATACCACTTTAGTTTCATATGCATGATTATTCGATGGTTGTCTAGCCCATCCATCCATTTTCTAACTTCACGTATGGTATAGAAATGGTTCTTTACCGTCACAAATTTAGGTGTCGTGGTTTGATGATCACTCACCAACTTTGACGCCGTGGGAGGAAGTTCACGATCTTCGGAGACGATTTTCATCCACTATTTCTTAGGGACAACCAACTTTTCAAGAGAGGGGTAATGTCAAGGCCACGAGGGAGAGGGCAAAAAGGATCAAGAGTATCGTTACACATTTGGCAATAGAGCAAATATCATCGGTCAAGGTGGGGTAATGTTACCCTAAACCCTAAACCCTAAGCCATATGGTGTGAGTTGATGGTAAGTTAACGAGTGTTATGATAAAAATCGAACCAGTATATAATGTTTGAGGCCATTATATCATAAGGAAGAACTTAAACTCTAAAACCCTCAGAGAAATCTATCTATATTCTTTGTCTCTATTTTTGCTTTTCTCCTTAAATCTTCAATTCTGAAGCTATATGTCCAATTTGAAGCGAAATCATTACATGAGCCTAGGCCGATGGATGAAATCAGATGTCTTCAAGTGGAGAAAAAATTTAATTACAAATATACGGGTTTAATAGAAGATAATAGAGACTGATGTGGATTTACAAAATTGCTGATAAATATATTATCATAGATATATAGTATAATGGTGCTAGTTTGTCGAATGATATTAGTTATTAGAAAGAAAAAAGAAATAGAAAAGAAAAAGAAAAACAGGATCCCACTCACCGCCGCATACATCTTCCACATCTTCTGCTTCATCCCCCACGCACGCTCGGCACGAAGGGAAGGCGACGGAGCGGCGTCAGCGGCTCCCCCTCCCGCCTCTCGCCTGTCGCCTCGCGCCCTCGCCTCCGTCCTCCGCACACCGGTCGGCGACCCTGCGTAGGCACCTCCCTCTCCCTTCCAGCCTCCGCTATACCGTGGGAGCCCGGCCAGCTGCCCAGGGTGGCCGGGCCTTGGCTCCGCCGGTGGTTGCGGAGATGCAGAGGCTGGGGGATTTCAGGCTCCCTCCCTTCTTCAACTACCCGCCTTACTTCACGTAATCTGTCCTTTTTCTCGTTCTATATCCGCTGACTTTTATTATCTTGCCAAACACTCTAGTGATTAGGTCTTCGCCTGTTCTGAGAAACAATGCCAGCAGATGTTTCTGTTATCTGCATCCATGCAGCTGTATGTGTAAGGGATGATCGATGATGCTGAATTGATTACAGAAGTAGTCTCAGTCAGTGTTTTCAGGACAAATAGTTAATGAAATTATGAAATACTTGTACCTTTTATGCTTGCATGTTTCATACTGATGCTTTTTGCTTTCTGTTTTTCATGGTGTTTTCAGTTTAAAAAGTTCGCCATTCATCCAATACATATAGATGGAATTGATAGCTTGGCATTATGGTTTTTGGACAACACTGTTATACACAGCGCATCAATAGTTTGCGATTACTTTTTTTTCAGCATTTTAAATTAGTGGTAGTTCTTAGGTATATATAAGAAAATTTAATCAACCTAACGTATTCCAGATTTGTAAGGTTCTCTTAACACTACATGAAACTTGCCACACACACACCCAAATTTGTTTAGTGATGGCTTGTAAATAAGCTATACCCTGCCATTCCATAGACTATGACCACAAACCATGTATGTATAGTTGTATACAGTCTTGTTCCTTAGTGAAGAACAGAAGATATATACAGTAGTTGCACATAACTTTTCAATGTTATGTATATGTTGATTCAAGGTCAGCCTTTTCCAACAGTCCTTGTTCTCAAATTTATATAGTAAGGCTCAGATTAGAATGTACAGGTTTAAGTCTATCTAAGTCAATATATTTATTGTTATTCTTGAAAAATACTGCTAGGCCAATTTTTGCTACATGTATGTTACTTTCCTATCTATTGTCACACTATTGAACCACTAGAAAGCAAGAAGCCTACCCCAACTTGCTTGGGACAAAAGGCTATGTTGTTGTTGTTGTTGTTGTTGTATTTCACTCGATGACAATGCTTCTAACATATTTTGGCATTCTCTTTGGGATTCATTGATGCTTTATTGCATTTACTCACTTTGTTAGTTATCAAAATTGCTGTTTTATTATCTTCAAAACTCCATTTGAACTTGTTTTTATGCACTCTCTCAATACCAGAACTGCGAACTATATCTTGATATCCTAACATATATCCCTCAGTTTGCAGCCTGTGCGTGAAACGCGGGAGAAGCAAGTGCAGTTATGGAAAGATCTGATACTTGATTACTGTAGAAGCCAAAAGATACATACAATATCCCTCGAAGAAGATTTCCCCTTGTTCTCCAATCCAAAGATAGAGAGTAATACACATTTACATTAATTGTAGTTTTGGCATATTCTTTCCTACAGTTTCAGCGAAACATGTTCATATCTGTTGGCTCACTGAAAATTTGTGCCTTGGAATCTGGTCTGATGACACAGAAAACCTACCATGAATTCAATCTGAGCATACTGTACTAGTCAATACACATGATATATTGAACCACTAGACTAAATTACTTTACTTTGTTACACTTATTTTAGTCATTGTACTGCATTTACAGGTTTTTTTGCAATGCAGGATCTCTTAGCCATGAAGCAAAGGAAGTGTTCCTTGCAGCTCTCGTCAGTGAAGGTTCATTCTGTAACTACTGTTGTAGCTTATGGTATACGTACGGTGTGCTATACTGTTTGATAATCAGGACATGTTTAATTTTTTTGCTGAACCTGCAGGTCGTGCAGAGTGGATGGACAAAGGTCACAAGAAGTGCCTAATTCTCTGGCTAAGGATACAGGATTGGGCCAATTTCATATTAAACTTTGTAAGATTCCCCTGTATTTACTAAGGTGCTATCTGTTTATGAACAAATTGGACAATGGTTCATCGCGGCATGATATTTGTCTTTGTATTTTGATTGTAGGTAAAGGATAACGGGTTGGAAGTAATGACTATCGAAGAAATACGCTCTGGGATTGATACACGTGGAACTGGTGAGTTTAACAAGCTTTCATAGTAATAAGGCCAGATTTGACATCCTCTTCAAACATCAGCATTTATCTGACCTCACATCAGCATATATTTACTTATACTGGAAATGTTGGTGATATTTCGTTAGCAGTAGTGTAGTACAAAGCATGCACTAACAAATAATGGAAATACTTTGTTACAGAACTTGAGGGAATTGATCGTGGTGTACTCATGCGGGCTCTGCGGCAGTTGGAGCAGAAGGGAAAAGCAGCTATCTTCAAAGGCACCTCGGCCGATGACGAAGGTGTAAAATTTTCGGTGTAATTCCTTTGCAATATTCAAACTGGCAGACCAATAATCTCGATCAGTCGGTGTCCTTGAACATGGCATGCCACATCCATAACCTCGATCATTCAGTGTCCTTGAAAATGGCATGACACATACCTGTAAAGCAGTATGGCTTCTGGTCACATCCTTCCCGAGTAGTACGTATGTTCTTCAGTGCTGCGGTTATTGTTAAGCTTCCCAGCTCATCTTTTAAATCACATGTATAATTAGAATAAAATTTTTAAATTTTATTTTCCTACCATATCAGCATACATCTATTAATCCTTTTGGTTTACTAAAGCATTTATGTTTCGTTATACTACATTTTTTGTGGAACATATATTTATCTTGTAGTAATAATTCGGTATGTAGACGTTGGTTCCTGTTGAGCTTCATTCCGTTGAAGGTCGACGCGAAGAGGATGTCGGCCGAGTTGCCGTTATCAACCAGGATTTTTGTGACGGTCCATTTTCCGACGTTGGTTTCGATGACCATCGTGTCGGTATGTGGGTACTCTTTCAGCTTGAGGTCGGACCCGTCGAAGGTGATGGGGATGTGTGACCAGTGTGCGTTCCTGTGTGGGCCTTCTGTAGCTACGTGATGTACCAGTCTGAAATGCTCTCTTCGTTGCCTCTTGTTGCCATGATCTTCGTTGGAACCTCCAGAGATGGCCAGGATGACTCCGTATGTCGAGGTCGGGTCGTTGACTGCCGTCAGGGTCGCTTGGGCTTCGGCCTCGGCTTTGACCGGTTGAGGAGCCGGCAATGCAGGTAACGGAGGTGGTGGAGGCAGAGCTTGGGCTGGAGTTGGTTGCGGGGGTGCTGAAGGGTGGGCGACCGTGTAGTGCTGCTGCTCCTGGCGGGGGTAGTAGGCTTGAGCGTGCTGAGCATGTGCATATGGATGGTGGCGAAGGTTGGCTGGGGGTAGTAGTATGGCTGGTGGTATATGGGAGGAGCGTGGTTGTTGTGTTTGTGACCCTGGTGCCGGTTCCGAGGGTTGGGAGGTCCTCTTCTAGTGTGATTGACGGTACCCGTCGGAGGTGCGGTGTTGGCTTGACTGTCTCTATATTCGATCCCCTTGGCGAAGTCGATGCACTGCTTGGTGTAATGATCACTTTCGTTGCCGTAGGAGTGGTAATAGTGGCTCTGCTGTGTCTGCTGCTTCTGGGGGTTGGGATAGGTCCGCTTACGATCTGCTGGCAGTGTTGATAATCTTGCTTGGTGGGGGTTCTGCCTTGTTTGCTGCTGTGGTGCATTGTCGATTGCATTGACGCTGCCTTGTCCCATGCGAGGGTTGTCATTGCGGTCGTTGCGGGGGTTAGAGTTGCGATATCTCTGATGTCGCTGTGGTGGCTGGTGCGGGGGTTGATATGACTGGGTCCATGCTCGTCGTTGTCTGCTCGGATTTGTTTTTCCATGATGTCATATAGCTCAACGAGGGTCTTGGGTTCTCTCCTTGACAGTTTGTCCGAGCATGGCCCCGGCTGGATGCAGCTGATTGCGGCGAGGATCATGATCTCGTCTGTGATTCCTGCGGTGCGGTTCTTGGTCTGGATGAACCTCCGCCACCATTCCTGTAGCGGCTCATCGAGCCCTTGTCTACAGCTGAGTAGTGCTATGGCTTTGGTGGTGGTCTTGCTGACTCCCTTGAAGTTGGTGCACAGCCTCTCACGGAGGTCGTCCCAGCAGCAGATGGACCCGGGGCGGAGGTGGCTGTACCAGGACTGGGCGATGTCTCTGGCTACGATCACAAAGGCCTTGGCCATGGTGTCTTCGTCTCCGCTGGCTGCGGAAACTGCGGCCTCGTAGCTCATGAGGTACTGCCTCGGCTCAGAGTGTCTGTCGTATCGTGGTAAGTGTTGTAGGTTGAACCCCGGAGGCCAGTCGGTGATCTGGAGGTCGTACGAGAGGGGGGACTTGGAGTTGTAGACAGGTGGGCGGTGGTTGGCTTTGGGCCCCGAAAGCTGGTCGTGATGAGCTTGACCTGCGCCTGGGTACAACATATCGGCGCGAAGGTTAGGATCTGGGAGTGGCGGGCAGGGGTCTTGATGCTGGCATTCATGCTGGACGGGCGGAGGTTGGACCGGCGGGGGCGGAGGTGGAGGCTGAAAACCTCCACCGTCGATGTTTGCTTCGGCTTCTGCTGCTCCTATGCTTTGCTCGATCCTGCGGAGCTCTGCCATCGCCTGCTCGGTTCTGCGTCTGGTTGCCGCTGTTCGGTTCTGCCTGTTGATTTGATCCAGTTGTCTCTTGCTTGCTGCGATGCACTCGTTGAGCTCGCCGAGCTGCCTGATCAGTTCCTCTTCGTCCTGGCCGTCCTCACCGGCGATGGTCCCATCACTACCTCCGCCCGAGGAATGAGGGGGAGGTTGCCTGATGGAGTCATGGACTACCAAGCTTCACTGTTGGGCTCCGCTTTGGTCGGTGAGAGCTTCGGCAGCCGATCCTTCGCATGATCTGTAGTCGGGTCCGTCGCCGGAGGTGCGGCCGGGGTGCCAGCATCTCTGGCTTGAGACAAGTTGACCGGGGCTGCGTGAGACTTGTCGCTAACGTTCGGGGCCATGGCTTCTAGTCTTGTTCGAATCCCCATAGATGGCGCCAACTGTTGGTACCGGCACCTGCCTCCCTACCTTCGCCGATCGAGCCGGAGGAGGGAGGGCGAGGGCTCCGCCCAGCAGGGGTGAGGAAGAAGAGCGGAACGTTTAATAGTGGACGGAGGGACCCACAGAATGATTTTGCATTAAATGGCACCGGAAATGGCACAGTGTTGTCTCTTTACAAGGTGCCTCACCCTTGGTATTTATAGGGCATACCAAGGGTCAAGGACTTTTTACCAAAGGGTTTCCCCTAACATCACACTGCGGGTGGACCCAAGGCAGGGCTATTTTCGGTACTTGAGCCTAACTACCCATACGCCCTCCACTGCCTTGCCTGTGCGCCACGTGTCGTCCTCCCGGCGCGCCACGCTTGAGCCTTTCGTGACGCCACGTGTTGGTCCGCCGCTGGTCCACATCCGGGCTGCTTCCCGCAACCTTGTTGTGCCGCCCCGAGCTCCGCCGTGTCTCCGATACCTGCAGAGTGTGAAGCTGGTCGTGGCTCCCTGCCGTGGAGATCGACATCGTGACTGAGGGAGTCGAAATGGGTCGTTACCTTCGCCTCCGGCGCCCGTTGGGGGCCATGAAGTACCTCCGACGAAGGAAGACACAAGTGGCGGAGGTTTGGACATTCGCTGCTTCCATTGTTCCGGAGGTCTTGGCCCTTGGCTGGGCCGCGGAGCTGCATGGGGGCTCCTGGCGGAGGCTGCTCCCCCCAACACCGCCAACCCCCCGGGTTCCCCTCACGTTGGAGTGTAGGCCCCTCTTCTCCAAGCATCTGACGAGCTTGGAGCTCATGGGTGTTTAGGGCAATGACGTCGTTCTTGCTTTCTCTGGATGCTTGTCGCTGGAGAGTCTCAGGATGGAGGGGTCCCTAGTTTCTTCGATGGAAATGCGTTCCTCGTCTCTGAAGCATCTGAGTATGGAATACTGCGTCTTTTTTTCCAACTACCGCACTGGGATATCGTTCCCCAACCTCCGCTCGTTGTTCATTACTAATTTCGGAAGGGCTCCAATCCTTGAAACAATGCCATACTTGGAAGCTGCAAGAGTTCGATTCGATCATCATTACGATGATGGATGTAAAAATGATCGCTTGGATGATTGTGGAAGTGCTGCCTGTAGGGGTTGTTTTAGTTACTATGGTCCTGATGATCCTGACAGTGTGTTTCTTGAAGGCTTGGTTGAAGCTACATACTTGAATTTGTCAGCTTATCCTGGTAAACATCACCTGTGGTTCGTTGACTAGTGCCTTGCTATAGATGCCTGTATCATTACTGAAACTTGTGTTCTTCTGCAGTTACTGATATTCTTGAACTAAAAATGAGAAACCTGGTAGTTATTGATTTGTGATCTTAGATTCAGAATGTGTTGCTCAGATTACAAAATAGTGGAATGTTTTTGTATATATTAGTTTAGATGCACCTCTACAAAAGATGTATGTCTAAACCTTTTTTTGCCTGCCTTTTACTAACCAATATATGATTATAGATTATAATTTCTTTTTGGTGGTATTCATTATTTGACTTTACATCCTTGTACTTTTCCTAGTATGTTTTCCACAGGGACTTGGAATGGTGCCCTGCATTTAACAAGTTAAAGACTCTGGTGCTTAGCAGATGGTTTGTGTCTACTGAGCTCAGTGCACTGATTTGGTTCCTCCACCACACGCCTCTTCTGGAGAAGCTTACACTTAAAATTTCAACGGTTCTGTCATTAACATGTTACTCTGTACTACATATCTAAGCCTTTATTTTGCTTTTGTTTATTAATTGAGTAAATTATTCATTTGCTTCAGTCACACAAGCCTTTAATGAAAACAGAGGGAAGCTACAATCCATTAAAAAAATTGATTGCACCTAGCCATCTTCAGATTGTTGAAATCATATGCAAAGATGTTGATGGGATAGTACTCAAAGTTTTGAATGTCTTGAATGCTAATGGCATACCACTGGGGAAAATCAGAATTCAGTGTTCAGGTCGTAAGTTATCTATGAATTGTCATGATTTTTTTGTGCAGTTGTTAATATGTGTTACAAAACAAAGTGTTATCAGTAATCAAACTATGTGTATTCTGATTTATCACAATTTAGGTTATTGCATTTTGCATTAAGCAGTTGATATTTACAATTCCTGTACATGATTAGACTATAACTATCATCTGTAACTGTTGTGAATGCTCTTGTGCTTCTACTTATATATAATATGCAAGCATTGATGTAGCAAGCATAGACCTCTATAGTCTATACAGTCCATTTTGATTGAATTTGCTGCCATCAGGTCCTGCTTATACAAACAAACATGTATAACCCTTATTCGATATCGAAGATATGTTTCTCCTTGTGTGTCTTAAAATTGCCATTGTACTTACATTGCAATATTGAAGTGCTAGTTCTTTATATTTGTGCATATATGCTCTTTAGAAACTGGACATATAAAAACCACAACAATATTTTCTCAACATCATCTAGTTTTCTGATCCTCAAACGTACAGGTCCAAGTGTGGCTCCAGCTTTCTGTATTTATGAAATGCTTCACATGTCCAATTTTATTTAATTAATTCCTACAAATTTTCTCTCCAGGTTAATTGTTCTTTTCTTTCCCCTTATCTCTTACTGGTTATAATTTTGTGTGTACTGATATCAACTCCATGTAGAAGAAGTGCCAGGCCATTGATGACCCTAGTAGATTATTAAAGGTATAAATGGAACATTGGAACATTTATGCAGTTGTATTTTTCTGGCTTTTGTCTGTAGGAAGTTAGGTGCCTCATGCCCTGTTATGCCAGCGTAGTTTACCTTGCGTCACAAATTAGTTGCATCACATTTGATTAATGACTTTGCAAGATAAACTTCTCCTGTCTTAATTGCACTGTGGATCTTTCTTTGTATCGTTCACTTTTGGAAACATTGTTTTCAGTACCATACCATTCAATGAAGTCTATGCAATTCTGCACCTTTACAGTTACCAAGGATGCCACTGTTAAGTGTTTACCATTCAGTCCATTCATTGACGTTGGTCTGCAGCAACCAGATCCAACCAGATGCAAAGACTGCCAACAGGTGAACAAAAGTATCATCGTGTCAGCTTCACCATGCGACCGGTCAGATAGACTTCTTTGCTGCTCTGCTTTGATGACTGCCAAGAGACAATGCCCCTACTGGTGGCTTTGATTTCCTTTCATCTCTGTATGTTCAGTTTGGACAGCCTGTCTGCTTAGTACAAACCTCACCTACTTGTTCCTTAATGCACTATGTGTAACATGATGCCTATGAGATGTTTGCTCAGGGGATCAGAACTTAAATGTGAATCAATGTCAGTTTGTGTAATATATCCGGACATGCATCCCACTTTGTATGATGCATTTAGGTTCCATTGCCGTGCCACATATATGAATACTAAGCAAGTAAGCGAAGGAGATACGTGGTATGTGATCCAGAGTAATGCATATTTGTCAATTTATACAGCTACCAAAAATTTCATCATTTTTGTCATGCGCTTTACGTAACTCTCTTCTCAATTGCAATGTGCCCAGGCGATGCCCACAAAAAAAAAAAAATGGGACCCACGACCTACGTAGGTCCGACTACCGTGCGTCGCACCGCAGCAGCGCCGCCATTGGCCATGGCCCTGATGTATACCTTGCGCCGCTGCCGTGGGCTATGGATTGGAAGATTGGGCTCCGAATCTTGTGTATAGTCCTCAATGCTTGATTTTGAAAACGAAGCACCGGTTCTATAGTGTTGGAAAACGACGCTTCGACACTCCCTCGTTCCCAGTATCGTTTTTCTGCAACACTGCATGTGCTTTGACGGACTTCTACTACACGATTTTCTTTTTCACTGTAATGGCCGGAGTACTAGTGAATGTGAATGTGATGGAGCACAGCAAGCTGACACGTCTCTCTGCGTCAAGCATGTGTAGTCCTCAATTCTTGATCCACGCTCGCCCACCCCCCTCATGATCTCGTCGCAATCAACCTCTGCAGCACCGCCGCCGAACTCTATTGGTTCCATGACGTGTAATCTTGCGAACGTAAAAACAAGCGTGGCAGGTGGCATTGGGATTGGAGAGTCCACTCTCGACTCCCGAGGCCGCACGTGCGTTCGGCTAGCCGAAGTTGCCCTGCTTGCCCTGGAAGACGCTCGAGGTGGCAGGTTGCAGACTTGCAGTTGCAGGGGAGTACACTGTACACAGGCGAGGATGCGCGATAAACAAAGTTTATCTTAAGCTGCTGGAGCGTCACAAATCAGAACGTTGAGATGCCGTGCTACTGGTAGAGTGCTAGGTGGTGAGTAGACAGAACTGTTCAGTTCTCGGTATCCTCAGAATGGCAACCCTCAAAACGACAGCAGAACGGCAAAGGAAATGGCCCAAGGAAGTCGCGCATGTTTTTCTTGGTATACAGCCATAGCACCCCAGTAGGCCAGCACCGCCACCAAGAGTAGCAAAGCCGCGTCTTCAGCGCCGCCGCCGTGTCATCCTCCAGAGTCCGCCACGAGCACGTTCTTGTTCCACACCCTACTTTAAGAAACCCAAAAGGAGCGAGCTGGAAAGGGATCGCGAGGGTACGTACTTACCCAAGGCAACACCAGCACCAAGCACAGCCGGAAACGTGTCAGGCTACGACCGAACCGATGATCAGAATAGCCATTTCCTTCCCGATCTATCATGCTCTCATGCGTGGCGTCACCTTGGCATGGCTGCTCTCTGCTTATCTTGGCGTCAGTCTCAATCCACAGCAGCCAGCGGCAGTAAAGAATTGCTTCAGGCTCGATCGATCGCTGAATTCTTTAATTTGGGAGGAAGGCTATCGCAATCTTGTTCCCCCTATCACAATGTGACCGGCACTAGGATTGAATTCGCGTAGCGCTGGTTAAAATAGTACGTACTCCAATAGTCTTGAGCTGCTTAAACAAGGCCGCGATCTTTTGTCGCCCGTGCGCGACCGGTTCCGCGTTGCGCGGCAGCCGCCGTGGAAAATCAGCCGCACGCAACGCCTCTAGATTCTACTGCTCTGCTAGTGTATATTTTAGAGATCATAGATGATCCGATCTGGGGGCAGAGCATTCTTATCTCGTGAGCCAAACAGCCAAGGAGACGTGGACCGTTTAATAGATAGATATTCTCACAAAAAAAAAAGTTTCGTGTTGTTTTTGGCTACATTATTTCTGAAACGAAACAGAACCATTGGGAAACACTATTTTTAAACGCTTCTTCTTCCTAGTGTTATAAGGAAAACGTTTCTTGATGATTCAGGACGAAATGTTTCTGAATTTTTAATGTTTGATTGATAGATAGAGACTCAGGTGATTCTGCCTAGGATCGGAAATGTTTCATCCATCTAAACGCTGTCTTGTGCAATGGCGTTGTCCCAACATGGAAACGTAAACTGGGGCTTCGTCATCATGTGCCTGAAACTCAGAAGAGCCCTGAAAGCCCACGGATCCCGGGGTGATAAAGGATGAATAGACAAGATGCTGCACCTTTCGCGTCTCTATGATTGCGGAATGACCTAGCGCCGGAGCAACCGTCAATGCAACCACTGGTGTGCTCGCCCGCCGCCGAGCAGAGGCGTGGCCGCATTGCGACTTTTCGAGGCGAGCACAGCACGCAGCTTTACCTATACGCTTCTGAGGTGTCCCCAGAAGCGGAGATGCCACCGCGGCACCCCACCGGAATCAGACAGCGGCACTAGCCTAGCCTACAGCACAGGACAAGCAGAGCTTCAGAAAGAATGGATCGCATATTCAACAACCATATTATTAAGTCAGATCGCTAACAGTTCGTGCGCACCGATTTTGTCAAAACCCGGACCAAGATTACCGGAACCTCGGGCCTGACTCGGCGCGATTTCTTGATTCCAACATCTATCGCCGCCCGGCCGCATGTGCCGTGATTCTCCAAGCAACAACGCCGTCGGCATCTGAAATACATTTACAACGCGTCGCACTCAGCTGCACTACTGTACAGGGCGAGCGACACCATCTCCATGTCAACGTTTGCTTGCTCGCTTCTGCAACCGGCGGGACCCGCCAGTTGTATCAGGAAAGCATGATCTTTCTGTGTTCTTCTAATCCCGTCCCCGTCCGTTCACGGCCGGTGAAAACAGGTGGTCGCTGTCGCCCAGGACCAGGAAGCGACCTAGGGCTTGTTTGGTTTTATAGGACTAAACTAAAATAGACTAAATTTTAGTTTTTTTTAGACTAAACCTCCAAACAGAAGGACTAAAATAGGACTAAAGTGAACTAGTCATATTAGTCCCTCCCGATGAACTAAAGTGGACTAAAACATAAGTTGCACCTGGGCTACCCCTCGACTCGCCCCGCTCGCCCCCGACCCACCTGCTCGCGCCGCCACAGCTCGCTCCCCCGTCGTTGCCCTCCCCGTCGCCGCCGAGAAGGCCTCTTCCCATCCGCGCTGCTCCTTCGCGCCTACCGCGCCTGCTTCTTCGCAATCCCAGCGGCGACGGAGGCCGCACCGACGGCTAGGAGTTGGAGGGCGCCGAGATCCACGCCTCTGAGCTGCTGCTTTCCTCGGTACTCTCTGGATCCGGGTCCGTGGCGGTCGCCACCAAGTCGCGCGGCAACAAGAACAGGGTATGCTACTGCTTCCTCTCCCCTCTCCTTCCCCTGGCGGGATCTCCCGCGGATGATTTTGGGTGGCCTCCGTGCGTTGCGGTGGATTCGTGCTTAATTGTAGAAGCCTCAGTGGTCAAATTTGTGCGGGTCTACTCCCCGTTCCGTCAGATTTGTGGGGAAAGAAAGGATGACTGCCTCTAGATTCCTCTCCTGGCTTTCGTTCTTGGCTCTCGCCGTAGACGATGCATAGGCGCACCTCGGGTGGCGCACGGCCCACGTGTCTAGGCCAAGAGCGTGGGTAGTGTAGTCGTGGAGCAGGGAATTGAAGATCGAGAAGGTGCAGAGGAAGCTACCCTGTACGAATTGGTCTCGACTAGTATTGCATTGGTTTTAATGACAGTAATATTATTGGTTTCAGACTGACTAGCATGACATTGGTTTCAGCGGGCATAGAGTTTTTTTTATCATGCCATTGCCTGTATTGTTCCTGGTGTCCTTGGTTGTCCTCTTGGTAACCTTAATTGCCACGATTGAACCATTTTTGTTAAACACATCATATTTGTTAGTAATGTACTGCACTATGATATCATATTGGCAGCTTGTGTGTTTAACGTCTTTGCTTTGCTAGTGCTAGTGGGGCTCCAAATCTGAATGCAGCAAGTACGTATATTGGCTTACTGGAATATGATGTTGCAAATGCTTTAAGTCATGAACAAATTCTTGTCATTTTTCCGTACAAGAATTGAATTTAGTGCTATAAGCATAAATCATTTACCGCAAATAATGATTTCATGAGCTATAATTTACCGCAAATATTAGAGATAGTGCTTTGACAGATGAAGAATTCTATAGGTGTGATCGTGATGAAAATTATATGCCGATGGTTGAAGAAAATAGACGACGACGAAGAGCTACCTATCAAGACGACGAAGATGAACATATGAATCAGTTTCGTGAGTGGATAGCCAATGGTTTGTTGAGTAGGTCTTAGCTCCAATGAATTTATAAGAAAATATTTGTGTACGCAGTGAACACTATTTGTATTGTATGAAAAAATTGAGATATAAATAGCCGGCCAGCAGCTTGTCAACACTATTTGTGTACGTGAGTTGTGAACAGCAGCCGGCAGAAGCAAGGCATGCAGCAGCGTGCCAAGCAGCCGACAGGGGCAATTTTTACATGCTATAGGGGTAAATCAGTCTTTATTTAAGTATTCTAATAATGTTTAGTCACTTTTAGTCCTGAGAACCAAACATACATGACTAAAATTTAGTCATTAGTTTTAGTCACTTTAGTTTAATCATGTGTAACCAAACGACCCCTTGCTACGGATGGTTACATTACATCGACGGCGACGAGCGCGACGTATAACCGCTGCAGGACGGCACTCTGATGACTTTTTCATGTCCAGTTGTCCACTAGTAGTACAATGATCCGTCCGTCACAGCAGGATTTTACTCTACAACCGATGTGCGATCAAGCTGAAACGACTGCACTGCACATCAGAAATCAGATGAAAAAGCGCAACCCAAAAACGTGTCGTCTGCCCCGGCCGGACACAGCATTGCCGTTTGCCCGAACAGAGGGAATCGCGGTTGTGCGTTCGCGGCAGCAGCAGTAGCTAGCAACATGGTTGGGACGTTACAGGGGTGGGTGGCCGAACTAGGTACGGTACCAGCGGATTCGGCTCAGGTTAAGCGCAATTGAAGCTGCAGAACAACCGGAAAACGGAATGGCCTAGACCGACCGATGAGGTTAGGCTCGTCACACTCGCATTCACAGGACGGCAGGACAAAGCCAAAAAGGTCGGTTCGTGAGTCACGCACGGTACACGGCCAGGAAAACGAGATCGCCGGCCACTACCGAAAAAGGTCCAGAACGTGTGGCATCTTCTTCTCGTCCAAAAGGTTTGTGGTGCGCTAGTTTATGGCATTAGTGTGTGGATGCACGGCTAAGGACGCATCTGATCCCGTTGTGATCCACTGGGGGAGTGGAGGCTAATGGTAATGGGTGCCAAAGGTGACACACATTACCGCGGTAATGCCGTGTTAGTGGCGCCTTTTCTGGTGGCCTTTTTCGCTTTTCTGAGAAGGAAACGTGAGGTTACTGTGTGTCGCTGTTTTTTGCAGGAGTCCAAACATATGCGTGCGTGCAATTGTGGTGGAATCCCCTAGAGGCTAAAGAAGAATTGGTGCGGCGTGTGATGGAGAGTTCACGTACCTTCCTATTTGAACACAGAGCACTAGGAGGAAAAACTAGACATTTTTGTGTGGCGAATAAACAACAACAAAGTGGAGATCAGTGTGCGAGTAAGACGTACTATACTATAAGGATATTTTGTTTTCTTCTATAGAAAAAAGAGAGGATATTTCGTGTCGTGGATATGTCGGAGATTTGGATTTGGATCCGTAACCCGGTTATTACGATCCAATACTGCTGCCGATGATCACATGATACAACGACATCCCAGTCCAAATTCATAAAAATCAACTGATGACGTGTAATAGGCTTACTACATGACAAAGACAAGGCAGTAAGAGACAATATGAACTGTGCTGGAGTAGATTTTCTAAGTCCCTCATCCTATTCAATAATATTCATATGTTACACATGTACTGTACCACGCTTATCGGGTTCAGCAAGCTTTCAGCGACAGCCCGGATGCGCACCGAGGCGATAAGAACGAACCAGAACTCCCTATCAAGCGCCAGCATCAAGCACCACCCCGAGTCTCCCCTCCTATTTTAGTTTACTCGTTGCCGGTGTTCCAAGACCTTTCGTCGTCTTTTCCCCTGTATGTCTACAAAGACTTGACACTCGCAGCCGCCCGCGGGCAGCCCCGGCAGACTCCTTCCCCGCGAAGGCTTCTCCTCTCCTCTCCCCTCTCTCCTTTCCACTCGCATTCGGTTCCCCGGCGACGAGATGGCCATAGATCACGCGACGCCTCTCGGACTGAAGAGCAGAGGCGCCATGGTAATTGGTTCGATTCCCCTTGTTCTTGTTTCTTGGTTCTTAATTGGTTTCAGTGGCGATGGTTTTTGGACTGAATGTGTGCGCGGTCTGCGGTTGCAGGGAGGCGGCGGTGAGTGCGACTACGACGACGCCGAGAACCAGCGGTGGCCACCGTGGCTGAAGCCGCTGCTGTCCACGAGCTTCTTCGTCCAATGCAGGATCCACGCGGACGCGCACAAGAGCGAGTGCAACATGTACTGCCTCGACTGCATGAACGGCGCGCTCTGCTCCCTCTGCCTCGCGCACCACCGCGACCACCACTCCATCCAGGTCAGTCAGTAAGCATTAGAGCTAGCACTGATGCAGTTCAGGCGGCTGCGTTCCCCCAGTGCCTCCTGCTTCACATTCTCCCCTGTTCCATCGATCAATCTCTTTGGGTGTTCGTGTCCCTTTTTTTTTTTTCTCTCTTGGCAACTGACCGACTGACCGGGACTCACGGGCATGCGCTTTGTATCATTCAGATACGGAGGTCGTCGTACCACGACGTGATCCGGGTGTCGGAGATACAGAAAGTGCTGGACATCGCCGGCGTGCAGACGTACATCATCAACAGCGCGCGCGTGGTGTTCCTCAACGAGCGGCCTCAGCCCCGCCCGGGCAAGGGCGTCACCAACACCTGCGAGGTCTGCGAGCGCAGCCTCCTCGACTGCTTCCGCTTCTGCTCCCTCGGCTGCAAGGTACGAGTGCCATCGATCGAACTGCGTGTGCGCAGCCTCTTCTGTCGCATTGCGCGTCTCTAGACGGCACCTAACGCATCTTTCTTTTGGTACCGCGCAGATTGTGGGCACAGCCCGTGGCTACCGTCCCAGGAAGAAGAAGCACGGCAGCGTCGGCGTCGCCGGCGGCGGGAACAAGAAGAGGAGGGTGGCGCTCAAGGTCAAGGACGTGCGCTCTGACTCGGAGGACTCGTGCACCGGCTCCAGCGGCGCCAGCAGTGACAAGAGCAGCGTCGTGCAGAGCTTCTCGCCGTCGACCCCGCCGCCGACCTCTGCCCGCCCAGGGAACAAGCGCCGGAAGGGCGTCCCGCACCGGTCGCCCTTCGGCAGCCTCATCGTCGAGTACTAGGACCGACCCTGTCAGCGCCTAGCTAGGTAATGCGCTCTGTACTGTATAGTACTCCATGACATAGCCCAGAAGAGAAGGGAATAACAGCCGGCGGCGCAAATGCCAGCGAAGGGCGAGAGCGGTAAAGTAAGAACACACACCTAGTGGTGCTGCTATAGTTTGCTTCTTTTCAGGTTTTGTTACTTACAGTACAGTTACAGTTACTAGTTACCAGGAGTGCTACCACTAAGATAGCTGCTACTTACAGCCTTCGTAACCGCGACTAAGTTTTGCAGCCTTTGTACATTGTAATATATACTCCAATGCTAGATGTATATATACATATATAGCAGTGTCAGTAGTATCAGAACGTGGGGTTGCAGTAGGCAGCGAGGTGTTGGTATGTGCATCACCAGACATCAGCTGTGTATAATGTAATAAAAATAAAGAAACGCCGCTGCAAATCTTGCCGGAATGGCACTGTTGGTCTCTGCCCCCCCAACATTGGCTGCTGCTGTTGCAGGATAAGATTGGTTTGATAGAGTGGCACATCATTCAGTGCATGCGTGTCCGTGTCCGGTGTCCACCTGACATCCTGTGGTGAACCCGACCGCGGCCGCCCCCCCCCAATCCAGATGCCGCCTCGGCATTGCCCCAACGCCCCTTGCGTGTCGTGTGTGGACGCCCCCGGCGCGCGGTTGGTGTCTTCTGGATGCAGCCGGCCACGAAGTCACGCGGCGCTGGACGGCCCCAGGTCCGTCCACCCGGCGTGGACTGGGCGCCGGCCCGAGCCGTGCCGTGCCGTGCGACG
Organism: Bothriochloa decipiens; assembly: GCA_023333625.1. Lineage (NCBI taxonomy): Eukaryota > Viridiplantae > Streptophyta > Magnoliopsida > Poales > Poaceae > Bothriochloa > Bothriochloa decipiens. The sequence goes on along the minus strand of CM041635.1, from coordinate 47,456,230 downwards.
CCGCCTAACTTGCTTGACCCGCCATTTGTTTGTCCCCGAAAGCGGCGGGGCCGACGTCGACCGCCGCCGCCGCCTGTCCGGCGTCGACCAGCTGAAATGTCCTTTTCACTACCGCGAACCCGTTCACGTCCGTCCAGACTCCAGAAGCAGCCGTGCCTGCCGCGATCGACGTCGCGCATTTATCGACCGGCGCAGCAGCAAACCGAGTTCCCACGGCTCTGCTCTCCACCAGCCGCGCTCCGGCGAAAGCCTCTGCTGCTTCGACAGGGCTCTGCCCCCGGCTTGGAAGATGCTCCGTCCCGTCCGGCGTCTCCACTGGTGCGCACCGTGCTGCTGTTCAGGCACAGCGCTCTGCAGCCTGCACGGATCCATCGAGTCGACGTCTGTGTTCAATGCCCGTTCGTCAACGCGCAGGCGCAGTGCCTGCCCGCCTCCATGGAGGCATCAGGCATGGACAGAATTTCGTGCGCACGCCGGCACCATTATTCCGGGACCAGACGAGGCCGGGAACCGCCTCCACCAGCACGCCACCGCCTCCAACGCCCCTTCCCTCCCTATGCTATGCTGCCGTCCACCATCCCCCCGCCCTGAATGAATTTCGTTGGTGTCCCTTTCCGGGCCCGCCCGCGCGAGCTTTGGCCGATCGTCCGCTGCCGTGACGTCGACCGGCGGGGCCGGGTAGTAGACCGACCTCGCCGTCCCGTGTGCCCGTGTCCCACCTCCCACCTCGTGGGCCAGGAGGACCACTCGGGAGTCAGTTGCGACGCGTCGTGCACGCGGCGTTGGGTCGGTTGCTCGTTTCACATCGGACGGACGACGGCCAGCAGGTTTCTCGATTGGACGACTGCTACCTTTTCTGATCCAACGTTGGAGGTTAGGTTCTTGATTTCGAGAGCGAGACGAGTGTGCTGTGACCATGCATTGCACCGGACGCGTCGGCCATTCGCTGCCATGACGGCCTGACTCCCCATGCTTGATTTGGATCGATCGCGGCGTGGACGGCCGGCCCCGCTTGCTGTGGATAACAACGAAAGCGACCACCGGGATTCAGTGTACTTGCGCACCCCGTCGCGAGACAATGGGAGGAGGAGGGCATCATCATTGTGGTGCCGAGTCGTTTTTGGGGAATTGGAATTGGCGTTTTATGCCGAGCATCACGGATTCGAACCGGTGAGAAGTGAGATCATGGCTGCAGTATGCTACGTCACGTGGATAGACATGAATAATGTGAGCCCGGCCAATACCAAGACTCCACGTCGTTGTCTGATGTCTTTGTGGGGTTTGTTGATTGTTTGATCAGCAGGTACGTGCATTTGAAAACGACGATGGCATACTTTAATCGCGGGATATACGTCTCCGTACGGAATTATGGGGTATACACGAAATTGATCCTTCGCAACAAATTTGGGCGGAGTTGTTTTGTTGTCTAGTAGCACGGAAACATTGCGACACCTGACACTAAGCGTGCTCGATCGCAGAGTGAGGTGTTTCCTCCTGTCTGGCTTCTGATGCAAAGGAGGGCCAACTTAGATCCCACAATGCAACCCGCAAATGTACACATTGCTAAGGCCGTGCTAACGGGATTAGGCAGGAAATCGGAGAAGAGAGATTGGGAAGTTCTGCACCTTCTAAATTTGTACACTAGTTATCAAAGAAACACACACACACAATGTCATGCCGTGCGTTGGAATATTGCCCATTTAAAATATAATATCCTAAATATAAATCATGACAGATCTAGTGCTGTCACGATTCCGAGACTAATTAAATAAATTAAGCTATAACCATCATTAAAGCGAGACAGGTGCTGGGAGCTCTAGCTGCGCTATTACTCAGATCGATCAAAGCCTTGTTGATGAAGCAGAACTCAACCGATGCGGTGGAGTAACTTGATCAGTGCATAACAACAATCCATACAACAAAGATTGAGTTGATTGTCTATAAATGAGCCGAATGACTGTCATGGCTGGTGGAGAAACCGTGTTATTGATGACGACATTGAGGGTAGTGAATGACATCGTCATGGCTGGTGGAGGAGAGATGTTGTTGACGACCATGGAGCAAAGCAGTATCGCACCATCGCCTAAAGGTCTATGATGAAGAATGTGAACGACACAAAGGGCTTCCTAAAACCTTATTTGCGCTCTTCTCGGGTTCAAGATCATAGGAGTGAGAGGTTCTAGAGATTGGTGCACGCCCGGTGTGACAGGTTTCAGAAAGCAGTGCATGCCAACGATCGATCGAGAAATTAAACTACCATGATTACGCAATAGAGAATAGAGGGAAAAAAAATTCTTAACTACCTTATAAGTACCCAAAAAGGTTACATTTAGTGCCCATTTCAATTGAACTTGATACGTGTATATAGGGAGGAGAACCATGTATATGTATTCCACATCAACTAGCGGTATGATATTAGTTGGTGATCTTTCACCTCTACTGGAGGCTTCACGGCTTCACATATTAAAACTGTTAGGAGACACTGATAATGAATTCTTGATCTATTAGAATTTGTACATTTAGCTTAGGGTGTAGCCCATATATAAATCCTAACACCGTGAGGATTTTTTTTTTTTTAGTGAAACACCGTGATGAATTCGGTTTACAAAGATGCTAAGTATAGCAGTAGTGAAGTATTGCATCATGGTGTGTCCATCGAAGGTCAGGATTATAACAATCTCTCGTATGTTGTTCCAGCAAAAAAAAAAAAAAATCAATGCAGGACGCTGCTGCGTCACAGTCCCAAATGTTGAAAAATCTGGATTTGTTCATATGATAATCCTTATATTCTGAGGATCATTGATTTCAGTGTTTTATCCGTACGGCCCGGCCCATGCGTTCATCACGTACATTGGGCTTGACCACAGTTGGGTTGCTTTGTCAAGCAAAATATATCTGGGCCAACGCGTATCGTTTAGAGAGGCTGTATACGACGACTACGAGCAAAAGCCCCCAAGGTGCGGCGGTGCGGCTCTTGCGGCGCAGCTCCCTCGCGATTTCTCTTGCCTATTGTCACCGAGTTCAATCTGAAGAAAGTCGCTGGGAGTAGGAGGACAGGTGCGCAGGCGAGGATTAACGGCACCGGGCCTCTAGCCCGACACCGCGTCATGTCATCAAGCGCAGATCGAGGTGAGAGACAAATACCCTATCCCGTCTAGATAATTCAGCCTGTATTTTGTATTGTACGGTGATAAGTTCGAGGGTGTAAGCTGAACATATAGTGTCTTAACAAATCAAAAATTGTGTGACCGTGCCCTATTGTTCAGTTGCTCGCAGAGTGGGATGGGAACGTCGCAAATTGATGAAGAAACGCCCTGAGAATCTGACATTTACTTCCTTAAGCTAAACATGGTTACAGCTTACAGCATCCATTGGTGTTGATTTGCTGTCCTATTAAGGGCATCCGAATGATACTTTTGACCATGGCATAGCCTGATCGTTTAGAACTCGGCATTTTACAATACTTTCCTTACTAACACGCGATGCATGCATTTAGACTGCTAGCTGCAAGTTCACAGCTGACAAAAAACATAATATATGCACTTTCGTCGGCCATCTTAGTATACACCTTTGTTTAATTCCAAGGGAAACGTCTCCACTCCACACTATGGCTTAATTAGCAAACTTGAATCCAAAAACTAAGAAAGGCGGTGGAAAGCTATGGACAGATGGTAGCCGCATCCCGTATATGCTTCAGCTTTAATGGAAGCATAACTTTTTCGTGTGACTTGATCATGCTCGATACAGCTGAAGAATTGATTCTAGCCAGCTTTTGTTCCCAGCAACTTTAGCTTATGGTAGCCGAGGTGACAACTTCCTCTGCTTTGCTGAAGCAGTTTTTTTGACGTGGCTTGATAATGTTGGAGAGCTGAAGGGCAGATTCTTCTGTTATCCCCTTGTCAACAATTTTATGCTCTTATGTGGCTGTCTGGAACGACACTCTGTTGTAGCAGTATCAAATATAAAAGAAAAGATCTGGTGCGCATTCAGAATGCTGTTCTTGCCGTATGCAGATGATGCTGCCAGTTTGAAATTCAGAACCCAGTGTCTTGATCAGTAAGCCCAGGAAAGGCTGACAGTTCCCATATGTAGGAAAAGCCCAGATCAAGCGCGTACATTGCAGCTTTATCCTTTAGATCAAATCCAATCGTAGTGCCCATTTTTTCACAAGTTACTACCAACTTGCTGTAATTATTGTACCTTTGCTTCTAACATACTGCCATAGTGCTATGTTGCTTTCTGCTGAAATTATGCATGCTATTCTTTGAACCACACCCTATAACTTGTCACTGGCTGACTCACCACTACTCGTGCTATCTCTGTTATCCTGTTTTGCTCGGAAACGGCTAGAAGAACCGAATAGTTGCTGTTGCTGAATCAGTTTGGCATGTGCCGCTACGACATAGCTCCACATTTTCTCTTTCCGTAGTGCCAACTTTATTTATTGTGCAAAGTAAGGGCCAGCAAGTGGGATCTGCCCTTTTCCACCTCATGGCATCAAAACTATGGAAAGCTTGAACTTGGTAGCCCTTGTCCTTGCTTTTCCAGCTAAGCAATGATTTAACCCATGGATCTGATAACTTCTTTGGTTCTTTCTATCCTTACAGTACCATGATGCTATTGATTTATCCCCTGTGCGCTATATACTATCAAGATTGTTCCACATTTCTGTCTAGGTGAAATTTATTGGCTCTGACATCATGGACATAATTTTTGGCATTTTTAGTCACTGAAATTTCTGCTAGATTTCTGTATCTGAATGGATGAGTATATGCTACACCTCCAATGTCCTGTTGAGTAGTGCCAGTTATGTTCGATTTCATATGGAACATCTAAGAGATTTATCATGCATGGCTTTGTTCTCTTTTGTCGAGGCTCTTTTACCACCCCTTTTCATCTTCTTAATATAAAGATACACAGCTCTCTTGTGTGTTTGAGAAAAAAATATATATATCATGATCTGTCCAGAAAAAAATACGGGGAAAAGGGCACTACACGTAAAGCAACGTAATGCATAATTCAGCTATTTGTCACACGCATGACTTCACTCTAACCATAATGTTTTCCATGTTGTCAGCTCTTAAGAAGGGTATTGAGGAATGCAAGAGTGGATGCCATCCCTAACTCATTCTAAGAGTAAAACAACTACTTTTCCAGATTTCGAAAAGCAATGGGTGAGATTGATGTGATGCAAACCTGAAATATACAGTACAAAGTTGAACTGATGAGGTTAGTTTACTTTGTACATGTCAAGGATAGTTTGCTTTTTCTTAACATGAAAGCACAAAATCGTAGATGATCTGATTCTCATTAATGTGGCTAATGCTTTTGGAAAAGAAGACAGGAACATGATCCTTTGCCTCATGCTCTTGTTGCCTCCCAATTCTATGTGATCTCTTTCTACTCCAACCAATCTTCCATTAACATAGTTGATTACGTATGTCAACATGATATGACATAGCAAAATAAAATAAAGCTAATAGTTGTCATCTTTACCGTCTGTGACCAAGAGGTCCAGGGTTCAAGCCCCAGCCTCTGCACATTTATGCAGGGATGGCTATTAGCTATTTTTCCTTTCCCAGACCCCGCAGTGCGGGAGCCTATGGCACTGGGTACGTCCCTTTTTTTTGTCATCTTTGTAGGAACTCCTGGTTTCATTCTGTCAATGTGGGAGCACACATTTAGTTGACACTAGTTGGTTCTGTTTTCTTTGAAAAATCGAATTTTCAGCACTTGACTCGGGGCACACCCTTTTTCGTTTTCAGAAATACAAACTATAGTCAGAGTTGTGCATTCTTGTAAGATATTTAGGTGAAGAAAAGAACGAAATGATAAAATGGTATGGATGGATTAAAAGAAATAGATGGCGGCTTACAAAAGATGTCTGCATGCTGTCATAGGATGCATTCGATATCACCTGGCTGGATGCATTAGACATTACCAGAGTACAATTACTTTTTCTAATAGTTCTTTTCTGAAATTCATGTGTTTTTTTTAAGGTTGGTCATGTGTTTGTAATGTCTTCAGCTAGTTTGTATAATTCCCATTCAGTTCATTTTCTTTGGTACGCTGACTGCCTTCTCTTTTCCACTCTACTTGCACCCTGTATGGCATTGCTCACCAGAATCTTTAATGCAATGCACACTGCAGTTTAGTTGACTTCCGTGATGGTTGCATAAGTATGCAAAAAACATTGAGCACCATTTGACAGTCTTCTGCTGGTAACCTTCCAAAATCAAAAGCACCCAAAATTAGGTGGCCTTAATCTTTCAAATGAATGCAACTGCACATCTGCCTTGGTCCTCATGTCCCCAGTGTTTTCTGTCATCATCTTCACTTCCTGTTGCTGTCACACTGCTGACCCCACTGAATGACAATGATTTGTTCATGTCATCCAAAACAAAATAAATACACTGCCTATTAAATCAGTTGGGCCTTGACGATCTGGTCATCTGGTCCATTACATTAAATTAACTTGTGGCCTAATTGCCTAGTTCTGTATATTCATCAGTGTTTCTTTCCTGCCTGCCAAAGATAATTTGGCTCCTACCATGAGTCGCTTAATCCAGGACAAGGAGTGACCTATTTTTAGATAATGGGGGTGATCTCTGGCCTCTTTGCTAACTACGAATGCGCGGGGCCATCAGGCGGCTATTATTGTTACACGCAGTCTAGTGTATACTTGCGTCCAGATCTGTGTTAGACATGGTTAACTTGATCCTCAAAATGAAGTTGAGTTAGGTGAGGAGGCGCTCATGTGGTTGCACCAATACAAGAGCGATCAGTGATTCGTCTTGTCAGGCCTCAGGAATATGAAAAGGTGTTGGAGGAGTAAATCTAAAGAAAGCAGCCGGTGTGGCAGACTGGCTGCTATTGTCTAAGTTTACTTGAAGCGAGAATAAAATTAGATTAATATCAGAGCGATTTCAAGATCCTCAGTCGCTATACCTGTGTAGCCATTGATGATTGATAGAAATGGACATCGTATGATCTTTTGCATCTGTGGCTTTCATCAAAGTTAGTCCTGTGATAGATAGTAATTTTTTTTAATGTAAAGGGTATGATTTTCGTTATTTACTCGTGAATGCTGAATGCTTGATGGTCTATTTGGATGAGCTAGGGCTAGTTACTAGTTGAATTGAAAATTAGCTCAAATTTGTTAAGGTTGGCTAGCTAGTTGGCTTAACTACTTGAATAAAAAGTTAGCCCACCTATTAGCTTCTATGTTTGGATGCACCAGAACTAATTTATTAGGCTAACTTTTAGCTAGCTAATGATTAGCCCTTGTATCAAACAGAAACAGGTCATATGTCATGATAAAACCCTTTCTTTTTCCCATTGATTTTGACCGACCAAGCCCAGTATCTAAACAAAGAACCAAAGTACCTTGTGTAGACTTGACAAGACATTTGGCCTGGTAAAGTCTTAGTCACTGGCCACCACATTATTCAAACCATTTTTGACTGCCTGCCAACTTGAAGGGAAAGGTGCCATGGTTGGAATTTTTTTAATCATGGTTAGAGTTTGGTTTCAGTCACCCCTGTCAAGTGACAAAATTTGAATGACTCTGTTTCCTCCATACTTCCATGTAGGTTAGGATAGGGAATGAGGAAGAAATTGCATTGTTACTGAGACACAGCTGTATTATTTCATTTTAGGGTATAAGCATCCGAATTCACTCACTTCTACTTCTGTCGTCCTTTCATCCGAGCACTCCAAAGGAGACAAACCAGGTAAAGGGGAGGCCATGAACGGCAGCTGCAGAGAGAGAGGGGAAAAGAAAATGAAAGCAGAGCGGCAGCGTCGGGCCCGGCCCCCAACCACCACCATCTTCTCCTTCCCCCTCCCTATCAGCTTCTACCACTCGCGAAATACTTTGCTTTCCAAGCAAGAACATTCTGGTTTGGTTTGGCCTTCACTCATCTCACTGATCTGCACTCCGTAGCAGCAATTCCTCGGAGGCTAGCTCACGCCTCACACTGGCAGCATCTCCTGATCTGTCTCCCCCTTCTCCGTTCAACATTTTCCAGCTCCTGTAAAGCTCAGCTGCATAGATACGAGCATAGCACAGGCACCTACCTCTCTTGCTTGCTTCCATCATATGGCCACAATTATTTGGATTTTGAAGCAGGAACTCGTGAAGATGCCATGCTCCAGTGTGCTGCTAGAATTCGGCAGTCTCAGGAAGATCGTCTGAGATAGAGGTAGCTGAGATTTACCCAGCGTTGGGGCTCAGTTTCTCTATCCTTTCCTTTCAGCCCACCGGGGCTGGTGGTTGTTGTCACTGTGCTTCCGTCTTCCATGGCAGCAGTGGCGGCTTCTTCTCCTCCTGCAACAATTACTGGGCCGCAGCCGACGTGGGTGCCCTATGAGCCAACCAGAGACTGCTCCCAGGGCCTCTGCAGCAGGTACTGCCCGCAGTGGTGCTACTTCATCTTCCCGCCCCCGCCGCCGGCCTTCGACATCGCCGGCCCCGGCGGCGACGACGGCGACGACTCCTCCGGCCCTACCTTCTCGCCCCTCGTCATCGCCATCATCGGAGTGCTCGCCAGCGCTTTCCTCCTCGTCAGCTACTACACCATCATCTCCAAGTACTGCGGCACCTTCACCTCCCTGCGGAATATGCTCTTCGGTCCCCGCAGGGGCCGTGGCGGCGACGGCGGCGGCGGCGGCGGCGGCGGCGGCGACTCTCGGAGTCTGGAGCCGTGGGGCGCCGTGCCGTCGGACGGGCTGGACGAGACCCTGATCAACAAGATCACGGTGTGCAAGTACAAGCGCGGCGACGGGTTCGTGGACAGCACCGACTGCTCCGTCTGCCTCGGCGAGTTCCGGGACGGCGAGAGCCTCCGGCTGCTGCCCAAGTGCAGCCACGTCTTCCACTTGCCGTGCATCGACACGTGGCTCAAGTCGCACTCCAACTGCCCGCTCTGCCGCTGTAATATCGCCTTCGTCGCCGTCGGCCTGGTGTCGCCGGAGCCGGAGCGCACTGCCCGCGGCCCGCGGGAGGACCGCGACTGGAGAGATAACAACAACCCCGAGCTGATCCTGACGGTCGACGACTCCTCGGAGCCCGCGCGTGGCATGCCGCAGAGTCAGAATCAGAACGTGGTCGGCGGCAACGGTGGTGACGGCCGGGAGGGACCGGCGCCGAAGGATCGTCCGGGGAGATCAGAGGAGGCCAGCGGCATTGCCGAGATAAAGGAGGACTGCGGTGCGCTGCCGGTGCGGGCGTCGTCGTCGCTGTCCGACACGCACCGCGAAGGCCGCATGTCCATTGCCGACGTGCTGCAGGCCAGCATGGAGGACGAGCTGATGATGGCCCGGGAGAGCGGCCTCCTGGCAGGCTCGTCGGGACGGTGGGAACACAGCAAGGACGGCGGCGGCGGCCGCAGCGGCCGTGCAATGCCGGATGCAGCGAAGCGATTGCCGTCTGTTGGAAGATCGTGCTTCAGCAGCAGCAGGAGTGGCAGGGGAAAGGACTCGATTCTTCCAATGTGAGGCAATTGATCCTCGGTGAAGATGGTTCTTCTTCGTCTGACTAGGGATACATGACATCGATACTTTGTTTTTTTTTTTTTTTTTTTTTTTGTACGCGTGTGCTTCCGGTGAAGATCAAGGTGTCAGTACTGAAGTCTACAGATCTCATGCATCATGTTTCCATCAGTTCCTGTGAATTGACTTGTGATAGCACAGGCTGCAGAAACCATACTACAAGGTGAGATCTCCTGCACTGCACCTGCTTGGTGTTTCTACTGGATAAAATTGTATAGGGCTTGGAACACTTTCTTTTCACCTCTTCCTTCCATCTCGCCACTCATTTCTCTACACGATTGGATTCCAGTTCAGAGAATTCTCCCTGCATTTTAGTGAGTTAAGTTAGGTTCTTCTCCTAGTATAGTAGTTGTCAACTTAGAACAATCATTTGCTGATGCGTGTGTTGAACTTGAAAAGAGAAGCGTGACCAATTCAGCACGATTCATATGCTCGTATCTGTCTGAATTATAGTATGATCTGGAGGTATTTGGTCGCGTTAGGTGACCCGTGCGTTGCTGCTCAATAATGCTGCCAGCTGACACTGAGCAACACACCATTTCATTCAAGCTTTCAGCACAACAATATGGGTGGCCATCCAGCGTCCTGCGTGGCCATATAAACTTGCATTTTCCGTACGCCAATTTGTGGTTGGGGTTAGGCTGATGTCGAGGCTGTATCGGCAACTGCTCGTCATATGACGAAAAAAAACTTGCAATCGACCCAGTAACCCTGATATCACAAAAACTAGGGACTTTTTCAGGCCTCTTCAGCAGCTCGTAAATTGACTCGGAGAGGTTTTTTTAGAAGAAACTGGAGGGTCTTAATCCCCTACAGGAAATCTATTGAAGATTGACTTGCAGATGTTGCTGGAAAGAAACATATTGTTGTGTCCTTGGACCGTTAGTCCGGTGTTAGTTGTCATCTACTAGCATTTTGTTAAGCTTACTGTCAGTACTGATGCTTGCCGAGTTGGGTTAGACCTGGACGTCAAGTTCCCATGCCAGGGGAGTATTGTTGTAGTGATGTGCAATTCACGCAACGTTTTGGGCTTGTGGCCTCTGCTTTTCTAGGACGTCGGTGGAGGAGGGGATCCTCGTCATTGAAAGGCGGTAGGTGCGGTGTGATGCGAGTTTGCATAAACTAATCATGACCTGGCCTGCTTAGTGTGACTTTTCCTTCCATCATGCTCTTTGATCTGTCCGAATATTGCACGTTTGGAGCCTTGTAGAATGACAAAAAGAAGGCCATTCAGCATTGTCCCGCGATGGCTGAGTACTCTAGATGAATGCTGAATCTGTGGATGGGGAGGTGATTGCTGATTAGTGCTAGAAGAATTGAGAGCCCTGCGTTGTGGCTGCACGGTGTCAGGGGATTAGAACACGCGCGGCATGAGTGGCTCCCAAGCATAGAGGTGATTGGCTGGGCGGCCAGGAAAGTCAGGCCTGCACATGGCACCTGTGAGCAAACAGACAGAAAAGAGGTCTGTGTGTGTGTGTTCCTGCTCGATCTCGCTAGAGATGTCCATAGGCGTGATTGAATTCTGTGGGAATTAAACTAAGCGAAGGTTTGGGACGGTTCACGGCTGGACCTGGACGAGAACCTGCGTAAGCGCTGACAGGTGTTTTCTTTCGTTACAAATGGCCTTCTTCAAGAATTCTGGGCCCGTTTGCATCCCGACAGCTAATTGTTGTAGCTGCTAGCTTAAGGAAACAAAAGAGTCTCTGTCTATATTTCCTTATTGATAAGAATATGTTGTTTGGTGAAATAAACACCCTTCAACGACAACCTCTTTAATTAGATATCTGAATATTGATGTAATTTGTTTCGAATTTCAATTAGTAAAAAAATGAAGAGTGGGGTTGGATCCTTAGAGTGCACACAAGACTGAAAAATTATTGGCGGAAAGATATAAAAATGACTTTTTTCTCAAAATGATTTAGAGAATGGTTAAAAAAAGACTCTTTAAGATATCCTAGTAGAGTTTTAATCTATTAACTGACCTATTAGTTGAACCTTGTTTTTTTTGGTATCTTATACGGGCACGTCTTTGATTAAGTAGAAGAACAGTTTAACGTACACAAACAGGGACGTGATGGTAAGTTAAGCTTACCCACCCCACTAAAGAACAACAAAAAAGAAAAAGAAAAAGGGATCACCGACAGCAATCGGTGGGGTATCTATGGTTCTACATTGGAGCAAGGCTGCGAGGCGAGGAGGCAGTAGCTAGTAGCGCAACAAAGATAGCAGGCAACAACGACCTAAGTCGTGTCCTCCTCCAGGGCGAAGGCATCAAGGCCGAGGCTAGTCAGCTCAAAGTTGGCATCGAAGAGAACTTGCGGTGCTTCAAAGTTGAACTTTTGTCTGGATGCTCTAGCTAATAATTAGCAGTAATAGTTTGCAAATGAAAGCCAAATAATTATTTTTATTGTCTAAACGGATCATTTAAAGCGAGTAAAATGTATTGGGGGTACCTAAACTATTAGAGTTTTCCCGTCCAGGTACTCGAACTTTGAAAGTGACTATCTAAGTACTTCATCTATTCTTGCGGCGCAGTGAAAGTCCAATAGCAGCCACGCTAGCCACTTAATCCGACGTGGCCGCGTAACCACGGATGATTAAACATGAGGCCGTGGCCATTTATGCAGAAAACCCCCTGCCTCGCTTTCGTCCTCACTCACATGTCCACTCATTATCTTTCCCATTCTTCAGTTAGGGTTCTTGGCTCTCACCCGCTGCAGCCCAACCGCCGCCGCCGCGCAATCGGCCGGCAGCCGCTGTCCAACCGCGCAATCGGCCGCCAACCGCTTCTTCTTCCCCTCCTGTTCCTTTAAGACTCCGCTGCCATGACGTCCGGAGGTTCGTCGTCGACGCGGGGGCTTGCGGCTCTCAAATTGGGTGCGCGCACAAACCTTCCGCTTGTGCCTTGCCCCAAATGCGGCGAGGAAATATTGGAGCTCAAGTGTGGTGAAGGATCTAAGGTCCCGGGGGACCATTTTCTTCAATGTCGTCTTCACAAGAGAGATGTAAGTTCCCAGTGGACATTTTCTTCAAGCTTTGTTTACCTGTGTGTATGTGGTCATGTTGATTTGGTTGAACATGTATTAATTTCAGAATCCTACCACTTGCCCATGGTTTCTGTCTGTTGACAAATATGAGAAGATGTTGATTCGAAAGGGGCTGATTGACAACAATAGTACTACTGTGGCTGGCTTGCCTCAAGATGACCAGATCAGGATAGCAATTGGACACATCGAGGAGCTTGTTGAAGCAAATAGGACTGAATTGGCACCTTTGCTTGATGATTTTGTGTCTCTGAAGAATGGAGCTGTTAGAGTAGATGAGAAGCTGCAAAAGTTGATAGACATAGGCAAATTTGCACCTTTGTGCCTTATAGTTGTTGCTGTGTTTGTTGTTGTGGGTGTCCTGATAATGTTAGTGAAGTGAAATTGTGACAGTGCAATATTATGTTGAAGTGTTATGTAAACCCTGTGTTTATCTGCAATAAAGAGCACTGTTTAGTCAATTTGAGCTCAGTTACTAACTGTTTTGATTGTGGACAATGTTAACATGTATGGTCTTCCAATTCCCACAAGCATGGTCATCCAATTCACACAAGTGATATACCTTTAATAGGAACCTGGCACATTAACCATTGCAATAAGATCTGTCATTGCAGTTACATATCATAGCTTAGGTCATTGGTTCATTGACCATCAGTCATGCCGATACATACCCTACTGTTTGCAAATGATCTATATATCTATGATCACTGCACAAAAGGCAAGCTTACAAAGCTTAGCTGCTTGACAAAAGGCAGCCATTGTTGTACAAAAGAAACAGTCAATGTTGTACAAAAAACAACCATCACGACAGAAGTTGTGGCTGCACAAAAGTTAGACACCACAATGTCATGCACAAACAACCATCACTTCCTGGCACCTTTGCTGGCCTTCTTCTTCTTCTTCTTCTTCTCTTGAGGTACCCTGGTGGCCCTAACAATCCTGGAACTATTGGAACTGATGTAGGCACAATCTGAAATTGGTTGTCTCACTACACTTGGCCTCACATTTTGGAAAGCCTGCACACAAAATTCCTACAGATTAGAAGTGTTACAAATGGGATGAATTGAGTAAGGTGTTGGGAAACAGGGGTTGCCTCTTCTAGCAGCTGTGACACCATTGGGTTTTCTAAAGTTGACAAAAGGGGTTGTGTTCCACTTTCATTCTCGTTAACCTCCTACAAAAAATGGCATATGAGTTTCATATAAGACTGAACAATGATAGGTTGTCTACACTACTTGATTAGCACAAACCTGAACAATGATTGGTTCATTGGACTGTTGATGTGGCACAAATTGAGTAGGTTAATTCCTTGATTTCTTCACTACTGGTTCTCCTGCTTTCTTCCTCTCACAGCCTCTTGTGTTGTCCCTTGGTTGTCCACAATGACTGCAATGCTTGGCTACTCCATGTTTGGTTAGTCTTGGCCCATTTGGTCCCCCAGCCTCATGTGCTGCTTTCCTTCTAGCTTTAGCTGGCCTTCTAGGCTTCTTTTCATATTTAGGTGGTTGGACTTCTTGGCCAGACACTTGTTCCCAAGCAGACTTGTCATTACAGGGCTTAATGAACCATCCATATGCTTGCTAGAAAGCTTCAAAAGAGTAGCACCAGGGTAGCATTGACTCTTCAGGAATCCTCTCATGCCTCAGGCAAGAAATTGCATGACTACATGGAATACCTGTCAGGCTCCACCTCCTGCAATCACAATGCCTTGCTCCAATATCAACATTAAATTACCACTCCCTGTCATGAACTTCAAACACACCACTTCCACTTGGCACTACATAGCATGTGTTGGCCAACTCTGCATGTCTTTGCAATTTCTTCCTAATCTTTGGGCAGATCTGCATGCCTTCTCATTTTTCTTCAAGTTGTTTTTGTTTGTTGTAGTGCCTAGTCATGAGTTGCTCCTTTATCCTTTGCAACATGCTTAAGATTGGCAACTCTCTAGCATCTAATATGTATCTGTTAAACACAGCATAGGTATTGTTCAACAGAGTCCAACTCATCCCATTGTTTACCTGCTGGTGCATTGCTTGTTGGGGCAAATCTTTTCTTCCTTGCTCTGACCATGATCCCCTTTGCAGCACCCTCATCAGTAACACCTTCATCAACATTGTCAAAAAACATGTCGTCGTCATCATCATCATCTTCAACTACATAGTTACTGTCAACAAAATCCACATCTGAACTGCCTTCACTGCCATCAACATCTGCAGATTGATTCCAAGTATGGCCAGGCACTTTGCTAGGACTAATCACTAGGGGTAATTCTGCAATTGGATTTAAGACAACATCCTCCATATTGTGTTCAAATGTGTTCAAATGGTCTAGGTAAAGCACATAATTCTTCACCTTAAATGCAACTTGCTTCATTATTTGTGCTTCTGTATCTGATGCAATCAAACGCATACCAGTAGACATATCCAAATCAGGAAACAACCAATAAATAGGGACACCTAGATCATAACCAAGCAACATTGATATCTCCTCAGCTGCATTAAAGGACCAGAACTTCACTTTCATATGATCAAACCAATCAACCTTGCCATCCAGGTACATACGATCACCACCAGAACCACAGAAAAACCCACCATGATGCACTTCCATAGAAAACTCATCAGAGTCGTCAGGCCCTAAACAGTGAAAATGAACCCTAAATTTAACCACACAAACGGAGCATTGCCACCAACAGAGTTGATGCCTATCACAACTAATACTACGGACTGAAATCAACTGAAAACTGGGCGAATTGACCTAGAAGAACAGACGTACAATACACTTACCATAGATTGGAGCCTCTTCCCCTTTACGGCGTCGACGCCCGGACATGGTGCTGCCGGCCGCAACAAAGCCGCACCTTTGTGGACGCTGCCCCGGCCTGCCCTATCCTTCATGGTGACTCCTCCCAACCCTAGCCTTCGCCGTCGCAGCTGCCCCGGGCCGCCCTTCCGTATCGCGGCTCTAGAAGATGGATTGGTAGAGTGGAGAGAGCGGGTGGACTTGGGAGTGAGGATGAAACCAAGGCAGGGGCTTTTCTACTAAATTGGCAACGGCCTCATGTTTAATCATCCATGGTTATGCGGCCACGTCGGATTAAGTGGCTAGCGTGTCTGCCTTTGAACCGTCAATGCGCCGCGGGAATAGTTGAGGGACCTGGATAGTCACTTTCAAAGTTCCAGTACCTGGATGAAAAACTCCAGTAGTTCAGCCTGGGCAATTGGTTTTAACCAACAATTCAGTTTGGTGTATTCGGTTTTCAAAAACTTTGGTTTTCAGAAAGCAGAAACCGATGGATTGGTTAGAAAATCAAGAACCGAGGAGTTCGGTTTTGGTTTTTTTATTCAGTTTTTCGATTATAACCGAACAAACCGAGAAAAGATAATACAACTTGAGAAACATGAGAATCAACAAATCAGAGTTGACGCTAAGAAGGTAGGAAGAAGCATAAATCAGTGCACGAACACTTAGGAGAAGCAAGCAAGCAAGCAGAGATAGCAGCAAGCAAGCACACAAGTCGCGAATGCGTTGCTCCACTGCAGCCGCTCCCGTACGGATCTGTGAACGCACCACTGCCACCTCCGTCCCCGTTTGGCGGCCACGTCGGTCCACCGCAGCTTTCGGACTAGCACGTTCGCACCTGCTCATGCGTCGTCGCCGCTACCTCCAAAGGATAGGGATAGGGTTAGAAGACTATGGTGCTGGTGCCGAGTGTGTGAATGCCGGTGGGTATGTGCGTGAGGACTGGGGTATCAGGTATGGGATGATGGATTGGTGAGCCGGCAAGGCCTGGCTGGGTGTATTGGTGGATGGTGGGCCGCAACTGGTGGGCTGACTTGCCTTGCTGCGGAGTGTGGGCTGGCTGACTACATCACTTGCTGCGGAGTACGGAGTATATATCGGTTTTTCGGTAGATCGGTTTGGCCTGACGCAGGAACCGTAGCCAAAGCCGATGACCGAAGATCGCAAAACAGAAAACCGAAACCGAACCGAAAAACCGAAAAACTGACGGTTCAATTCGGTTTCGGTTTGATTCGGGTTTCGGTTTTCGGTGAAAATGTGCCTAGGCTGGTCAATAGTTTAGGTAACCCGTGCATTTTACTCATTTAAAGCTATCAGTTGGGTTATTAATTGGGGATGTTTGGATTACTTAGAGCTAATTTTAGTAGCTAATGATTAACTCATATTATGATCTAAACGGGTCCTAGTCTTGATAGTAAACTACTACTCGTGACTCGTATTTTTTAAAATAATTCATGCAGACGCAGAAAGTGACAGTTCCATTCTAGCGGTACTTGCATAACAAATTATTGAACCTGCGTTCTGTGCCGTGGAGTACAAAAATCTTTACTTATTATTTCTAGGGGGATCCAAAATCTTTACTTTTTCCAGTAGAGTCCAAAAGTCTTTACTTTTCCTTTTTTTTTAGCATGTCCAAAAGTTTTTACTGGTCATCTTAGGCTGGATAGGTCCAGCAGCAGTTTTGGCCCAATGCCTGGTTTGAGGTTGTCACGTGTCAGTCGGGACTTAGCAGGCCTCTAGATGGGAGAGAAAATGAGCCCACATTAGCATTTCAGCCCGTTAATATAATTTCTTACTGGTGGGCCTGTTCAATAATAATCGAGAGACGTGCCCGGGCAGATATTGTGGGAGAAAAAGAAAATTTGATTGATTATACAGGAAAACTTATTAGAAGCTAGTTGGAAGAGTCTGAAAAGAAATCGTACGTTGGGAAGACATGAAGCGGCGCACGTGCGTTAAATAAAGATTGTGGCGGCCGCCTGCACATCCTTGAGCAACAATGAGGAAATGGACTGCTGGAGAGCTAATCATCACAGATCGAACGCTAAACGAAACATCGTGACAACATGCCGAACACACGCTTGCTTACACATCTACTCGAAAAAAAAAAACAGCTAAAAAGACGAAGATCAAACTACACAATTACACCGAGGCGTTTCACGTTTCACCGCACCCTTGAAAACGCCTGCTATGCTTGTACATGGACTTTGAGTCATGTCGCATCGCATCTACGCCCGTCTCCACGATTGCCGGCCGAGGACACCTCGTCGGTCGGCTCGCGGGCGGCCCTATTGCGGTTGCGGCCCCGCAGCCGCGAGCAGCTGCTGCTCGGTGGCCTCGGCGTCGACGATGCAAAGCACGTGGTGCACGGCGGCTGCGATGTCGTCCGCCGTCGCCAGCCCGCACCCTTCCTCCACCTACAGCAAAGCACGCCATGGTTAGAGCACCTGCACCTGCACGGACGAGGCGAATGGACGGTGCACATTTCCAATGGCCCATGGCCGGAGCCAGCCCGGATGACTGCTGCTGCATCAGGATCAGGAAAAAGGAGGGGTTGGAATCTGCGGGTACTTGACTCCACCACCACCACCAGGGGGCGAGGACGGCAGCAACATGTCCGCTGTCTCCCTGCCGCCTAGGCATAGCCTTTTGTGACCCATTTCTCGATGCCAATCTCAAGCTCCAGCGGCCAGGCTCAGTTCAGAGAGAAAAGGTTCGACCCTGCAATAAAATGTGCCTTTCTTTCTCTTCCTACTACTGACTGCTGTACATTCATCTCCATGGAAGAAGCTCGCCTTGCCGCTTGCCAGAGTGTCTACCCTCAACAACTACTAGGGTCTGCGGATCCCACTAGTACTAGCACAAGTGCAGCTGCAGCGCATAGCCATGGACAGTGGCGCCGATCGACATGAGCACATGGCAACTCTATCTATTGACAAGCCAAGCATGCTCATGTGCAAGATGCGAGCTCACCAAGGCAAGGCAAGGCAAGGCAAGGCATGGCGCTATGGGCTAGGATATGGCACGCGGCAGGCCGGCCCCGGCGCCTCGCTGAGCTCCCTGGTCAAAAGCAAGCACCAACGCCGCTGCTGTAGCATTCAGTCGTACCACCGGCGGGGAGCAAGAAAAGACCCAGGTGTCCAGTGTTCGTGTCAGGCCCATCGGATTCTCATCAGAGCCAGATTCGGGGGGGAAATTATCATCGATTCGCCTCCAGCAAGGCAACAATAATGAGCTTGGGTGCTGCCTGTACCAGCCGGACCGCAGCGATGTGATGACTCATGACCCTGGATGTTCGGTCTACACATCCAACAACAGCAGGAGAATATCTGACGCTTTAGTTTCAGGCCTACTGCTGGTAAAGATGGATGCCACCGAATCAGTGGAGACCTCAGCTCAGCTCACTAGCTTGCTCACTTGTTCACTAGCTCAGCGGGTGTGTTGGCCCTTGCTCACTAGCTCAGCGGTGTTGGCCGTGTTGCTGATCGGTTTTCTATTGATTTTTGGTTCGTGCATGGCAGGTCCTATGGCATTGGCATCACCCTCATGATTACTAAATGATGTGTGTGGAGAGAGAGAGAGAGAGACACGAACTTTGCTGGCTCGATTTGTGAGCCTAAAAACGTGCAAGATCCCAGTAGTTTTCGAGATGTGCATCGGTGTGTGTTCACTGCGAATCTTTGTCATACTCCATCAACAGAACGCAGGAACGAATCAAATAAAACTTCTTCACTACACTTAAAAGCAGCGGCGAATGCGCGCATGCATAGCATACGTACCTTGACGCTGACGGAGTAGAGGACTAGGGCGTCCAGCGTGGTGACGCTGAGGTGGAGCACGGCGAGCCGGAGCGCCTGGAGCCCGGTGACCAGGCTGACGAGCTGCCCGGGCCACCGCGTCGTCATCACGCGGACGCTGGCGTGCGTCTCCACCAGGGTCACCTCGACGTCGGCCACGCCCGACCGCCGGCGGCCGTCTTCCTCATCCTCCGCCTCCGCCGCGGGGCTCCGCGCCGAGTGGTGGTGGCACCACACGTACTGCGGGTACGTGAAGAACTGCGCGAACGGGGGCGCGTGGTCCGCCGCGTCCTCCGTCACGCTGTTGCTGCAGTTGCTCGTCGCCGCCGCGGAATCCGCGCAGCCGGTCTTGGTGGTGGTGGCGGCGTGCATTGGCGTCGCGTCAGGCTTTGCCGCCGCCGCCCCGTGCTGGTGAACCACCAGCGTCCGCTTCTGCGCCTCGAGGCACTGTACCTGCTGCTCCAGATCCTTGACGAACTCGATGGCGCCTCCGACGATGGAAGCTTGGTCACCCTGCGAATGTTCTCGAAACCGTTAGTTTTGTCAGGAATTTTGGGCAATGGACAGATAGGGAACGAGGAGCATTGAATTAACTCTCTGCAAGAACTAGAGAGAAGTTAATGACAGAAGAGGGGGACACAATAATGCGTGGTTTGTTGGTGCCCGGCCAAGAAATCCAACAGTGAAGGGAATTAAAGGCTTAAAGCTAGTGCCGAATGGCAGGCGTAAAATAGTCACGGTTGACCTAGAAAAAGGGATGAACTGCTCCGAGCTCGATACTGGAAAGTGGCAGGTCTCTTTCGCCAAGACAGACATTCCTCCGCCATGGTTGCTCCGCCATCGCTTTCTTGCTTTGATGAACACACACAGCACAAGAAAGAACAGGTAGAGAACAGAACAAGAAAAGGAACGCTTGACACGAAGCGATGTCCGTTTGTGATACGGCGCGCGCGTACCCTCTGGACGTAGGCCTCCGGCATGATGGAGCGGAGCGCGGCGAGGTACTCGTTCATCTGGCGGCGGCGGTTGCGCTCGACGGCGATGTGCGTCATCCGCTGCGTCTCCGTCTCCTCCCTCGACTTGCAGCTCCGCGCCCGCCGCCGCCGCTTCCTGACCCTGGTCGTCGCCATCGGAGCCGGCGCCGACGTCGTCGCCGTCGGCGCCGGCGCCGACGTCGTCGCTGCCTTCGCCGCCTCCCACGCCGGCGCCTCCAAGGCTGCCTCCTGCTGCTGCTGCTGGTGCTGCTGATGATGCACCGACGAAGAGCCGACGACAATGCCGGCGGCGCCGTCACAGAACGCGTCGGTGTCGAAGAGGAAGTTGGCGGCGTTGAAGGTGTCGTAGACGAGCGCGGCCGCGGCGTCGCTGGGCGGCGGCGCGGCGCACAGCGCGTCCACTAGCGCCGACATGGCGAGCGGGTGGCCGACAGTCGGTCGCTCTCGCTCGCGCGCTCTACCACCTAATAGCTCCGCGCGTGCGTGGCCGCTTCTCGGTGTCGGTAAGCTCTTGGCGACGCGCGGTATCGTTTACTTGCGATGCGAAGCTACTAGCACGCCGCACCGCCCCCCCGGCCGTCTGCTACTTATCGCTCTCGGCCGCTGCAGCTTTGCTGCTGCGTCGGCGGCTGCTGGCAACTGATGGATCCGTATCTGAGGTTCTGAGCTCGTTGCGTTGGTGGCATGCGCGTGTTTCTTTCTCCACAGTGGTGGGCTGAGTGTATACATACGTGGGGAAGGATAAGGTTTTCAGCGGGGGAACAGTGGATGCACGTAGGAGGTAGCCGTGGCTTCGGCAAATCGATCGGCAGCGCCACAGTGACTCTCAGGGCCATCAAATGTGGCCAAAAGCTGCCTTCTTTTTATGTACGAGTACTACGCCGCGCCGTGTTAGGTTGCAATTGCAATTGCAGAGCTAGTGAGAGCTCCGAACCGAGGAGGAGGTGTGCTGCAAGAAAAGTCAGAGAAGAGAGGTCCTACGGAGTGGGCCGAATGGCTTCCGTATAGTATGGTGCAAGAGTCTCAGACTCCGAGAGCTCTGATTAATGGCGACTAGGACAATTAGCACCTGAGTTAATGAGGTGCCTGCACGTACGAGGAAAGAGTTTAGGCCTTGTTTAGATGTCAAAATTTTTAGCCTAAAAAATACTGTAGCATTTCGTTTGTATTTGATAAATATTATTCAATCATGATCTAACTAGAATTAAAAGATTTATCTCGTGATTTATAACTAATCTACGTAATTAGTTATTTATTTCTCAATATTTAATGCTCTATGTATACGACACAACATTTGATGTAATGGAGAGAAAGAGTGAAATTTCTAGCCTTTTTGAGGCATCTAAACAAGACCTTAGCTTGTTTCTTAGAGAATGGCTTTGAGAACCAACCAGACCAGTTATGCCCGTGAACGAGGTTAAGAGGATAGGATGCTAGGCCTGCTAATGGGCGAAAACCCACCCCATTCCCACCTCACCCCAATCGAAAAGTGATTGATCTCCTTTACTAGCCCACCCCATCAAAAGAAATAATTTACCCAACCCAACCCAACCAGCATGCATGCACCCCCTAACCCAGCCCACGTGGTGGATTGCACCCATGAAAATCCATGGATAAACATATGATTTAAGCCGGACCCTAGATTGAAAAGTTCATGTTCATATTATAAAATTTTATCAGAACTAGTTGAAATTTGTTGCAGATGATTTTATATGACAAGCAGCTACTTCATGCCGACCGGCACTCTGAGATCAATATGTGGGCCTCGCATTAGAGCCGGACCCTAGATTTAAAAGCTCACGTTCACATTATAAAATTTTACCAGAATTAGTTAAAATTTGTTGCAGATGATTTTATATGACAAGCAGCTACTTCATGCCAACCGGTACTGCGAGATCAATATGTGGGCCCGCATCAGAGCCGGACCCTAGATTTAAAAGCTCGTGTTCATATTATAAAATTTTACTAGAATTAGTTAAAATTTTTTGTAGATGATTTTATATGACACGTAACTACTTCATGCCAACCGGCACTGCCAGATCAATATGTGGGCCCTGTATCAGAGCCGGACCTTAGATTTAAAAGCTCGTGTTCACATTGTAAAATTTACTAGAATTAGTTAAAATTTATTACAGATGATATATGACAAGCAGCTACTTCACGCCAGCCATCACTGTCCACATCAGAGCCGAACCCTAAAAAAGTTAAAACCCCCACATCAGATCAATACGTGGAACATGTAATTACCCATTCCAACCCGTCCTAACTCACGATTGCTTTCAACCCAACTCAACCCGACCCGTAAGATATTAAAACCTGTTTCTACCCATCCATATAAACCTATAGCAGGACTCAATCAAAAAACCCGAGTCCCACCAACCCATTAGCAGGCCTACGGGATGCAGTTGGAGACGGTGGTAAGTAGCACCAAGGCCAAATGGATTGACAGTTGAGGGAGAAGCAACGAGACAAGCAGGGATAGCACTACTTCTGTGCTACGCGAGGAGGGTTAACGTAAGTCCTAGAGAGCGGTCAATCATCGACCAACCACCCACCACCCCGCGACCCAACCCCCCTCCCTGCAGCAGTCACCAATGCAACCCAGGAATTCAGGGCTCCGGCTAAACTTCTGGGACACGAGCTGTGGCTGTTTGTCGACAATGATTCACGCCGTACTCACTCACGCACTGATTTTGTACCATAGTACCTACGGAGAGAAGATGTTTTCCTTGTCCAAGCTACGGGGACACCGGGATGTCCGGGCATAATGCACTATTCTATTCATGCGTTTGTAGGCTCAGAAACCGGTGCAGCTGGTTTCAAGGAGTTGATTAGTGGGTGACCAGCCTCTGATCTGAATCCATGAAACGTCATTGAGTTGTGGTTGTGGAAAGCTACCTTTTCCGTATCAGTAGCTGCCAATGTCATGACAGAAGAGATGTTTGTTACGGACGTGACTCCTTTGTTTAGTGTTTACTAGTACTACTCGCGATGCGTGTAACGGATTCGAGACAGTACATGCAAACACACATGGCAAAAAGGTGCAGCTAGCAGGTAGAGGACACGGGATGTGCAGAACCCCAAATGACAGTATCAGATTAGTATAATGCCCTGCGAGAATCTGAGCAGCTTTTCAGCTAATCTTGTGCTCCTAATGTAGGAGTAGTATGACCCAACATGGCAGCGAACAATCCGTCAAACTGGCAAGTGCAATCTAGTTAAACACTTGCTCTGCAGCTTACGTGTGTACGAATTATATGGTTCCTTGGAAACCTTGCTCTGAAGATTCACGTTAAAGACGCGCCTCAATGTTTTCAAGAATCTGTTTTTCTCAGGGTGCGCAGCACTAGGCTATCATATATATAGTATATCAAAGTTTCGCTTTCCCCTGAACATACTGATTCTGTTCTTTTGACATGTATCTTATAGATCGATGAAGAGTAAATTGCATCGACCGTAAAACAACCTGTATGATTCTGCCTTAGTCCAACAAGTAGAAAAACATGAAAATATAAAAGTTCACCAATATTTTCAAACTAAACTTGTTGGCTATTTTGATGGTTTCTGTAGCTAGCTGATAAGCTGGTTGATGTTTATTTATTATGAGAGAAAAATATTAAACTATGGCTAATAAGTTCAGACAAACTAGTCACATTCATCTAGGGCACATAAGCACGCCACCCATATTCTTTTTATTCCCTCCATGTTAGTTGGACCAAGTGAAATGAATGCATCATAAGATCTATAATTTATCATCATCATCATGCATCAATATCACACTTATTTTTATTAGGAAACTACACTTGTGTTGTTTCTTTTTGACGCCTACACTTGTGTTGTTTCTGAGACTAGTAGGATTCCAGCTTGTCGTGAACCTATTGTATCTCCATAGACAGTTGGCACGTCAGAGAAATACAAATATGGCTCGTTTCAAAATTTAGCTCGTGTACGTATCTTGGAGAACTGTTAATGGACCTGTACGTGGCAAATACGTGTATTATTGTGGAACGTTCTTCCTCGGAACAAAATACTACTAGTATCCCGCAGTAGAAAGTTTGGTGAGACAGAGCTGTCCCAAAAGGCGACTGCTCGTGCTGCGTATGGCACAGTTGCAGCAGTTCTTTGGCAGTTTACACTCGCCGGTTTGTTCGTGTCTACGTACGCCGATGAGCAGACCACGATTTGTAACCATCGCTGCCACGCTGCGACGCGATTTTCGAGGAGATTGATCGTTGCACCACATGGATTGCCCTGACAACTTGGGAGTGTTGGTGGTCCCAACAAGGCAACGAGGCTCAACAACACTACCAGTAGAGAGAAACGTAACCTACACAGAACACAGTGAAAAGATCACTAGGATTTCGGCCCACAGCACAGCAGTTACGGGTACTATATACGAGTAATGTTTCACCATGTTCTTTTTGCACACGTATCTGATCGGTGCATCCAAGAATCAGGCCATTTCTGTGTTATAGCCATGCTTGTTTATTAATTATCTGTACTCGGCGTACGTCGTGCTCCTCCTGATTGATGTACTCTCTCTATACATGCGTCGACATATACAGTACAGCTCGAGGCCTCATCACGCTGGATGCCTTCACGGACTTTTGGTTTTCCGGCCGGCCGTGCAGACACGTGTACTGTGTACGTGATGGCCCTGTTGCCAGATTCTGCGAGCTCACGCGCGCCCCGGCCGCACGGCAGGCCGCCAGGCACGGTGGCATGTGCCGCTGCGCGCCGTGCCGGCCGCTTCTGGAGGGACGCGCGCTGCAGCTGCAGGAGGCCGACGCTGACGCCGCCGCGCGGGCGCGGCCGAGCCGAGCGGGACCGCGGTG
This sequence comes from Bothriochloa decipiens, assembly GCA_023333625.1. Lineage (NCBI taxonomy): Eukaryota > Viridiplantae > Streptophyta > Magnoliopsida > Poales > Poaceae > Bothriochloa > Bothriochloa decipiens. Next base: position 47,431,208 of record CM041635.1, on the reverse strand, counting down.
AGCGACGGGGCGCGCGCGGAATGAATGCGCTTTGGTGCGACGCGGATGGCTGGTTGCGCGCGCGTGGGGAGGCCGAGGCCGACCGGCGGCTGCGGCTGCGGCTGGTATGCGGCGGCGGTTAATGCCGTTTGGTGCCATGCGGCGCGCGCCTGCGTGGCTCGGGTTCGCATGCGCTGGCGCGCTGCCCTCCAATTAATCCTCCATGCAGACGACGCAGCCCGCGCTTTTACCGGAACGTGCCAACCGTTATCAGTGGGACTGGGATGCATGGAATGGATGATGGATGGGCATGGCGAGAATCGCCAACGGCCGTTATGCTGCCACGACGTGACTTGCCGTTTTCCGGCGATTGTTCCGATCCGATGCCGTGCTATGTGTCACGTCGCGTTTAAGTCCGTGTCGGAAACTGCGCCTTCACGTCCTGCCTTCTGTTGGAAGCGAGTCTGGTGGAACCGAGTCCTAGCAGGTTAGAGTAAAAGTGGAACGGATGACTCAAACGGTTCTTCTCTTTCTATATTCAATATGGAAATTATAATGTGGGCCCAATAGCAGGGGATCCTATCGCTATTAAAGAGTCATCCTCCCCTGATTACATAGGGGGCATGGCCATTTATAGTAGCTCCCCAACTCAGGATTGAAAGTACAAGCGTGCCCCTAATGAGAGTTTCGAAACCCTATACAATGAATCTATTACACGTAGGCCCCTCAAGGGCAAGCTTGTCTGTTACTTTGTTGCCACAACACATGGGCCACGTCCCATCACCGCCCTCGAGAGGCCCAACATGTCTGCTTGTTGATAATTAGCTTCAGCTCGGCCCATCACATCACCCCGCTGTCTCCGTCTTCAGTCGTCACCACCTCCGCATAGGACCTCCGCAGAGGCCGGTGGCTAGTCCGACCGACCTCCGCGAACATGGGAGGCGGTGCCGCTGGACCTCCGCTGCAGACCGTCTCCATGGTTCCTCGAGGTAGCTCCTCGGCGGAGGCGTCCCTCCGGAGGCGTCTCCTCTGGATCCTGCGCACACAGTCATGATAGGAATGTGGGTTTTGTGGGTTAGACTCCAAGCGGAGGTATTAAGCCTCTCAGGCCCTGGGGCGCATCCCCAACATTCCCCCTTGAGGGTTAGGTCCAGTGGAGGCGGGTCTAGCCATCAATACGCCTCTGGCCGCGGAGGCTGTTCTTACCTCCGCTTCCCCCTAGCCCGTTGAACGTTGGACCGGAGGTTTTACGTGTTTACCGTTGTTCGGTTCATCTTAGTCGTTGATTTTAAATCGGCTCGTTCCCTGCCCTTCGATTCACGGATCGTCGTGACCGTTGGGCTGAGAATGCGAAGCGCCGCTCCGCTGCCTATATAAGAGGGGTGGCCAGTGAAAACGACCCGTACTCCCCTTCGCTTGCCACCACATAGTTTGTTGTGCTATTTGCCGTCTCCGCCATAGTTCTGCCTTGGCATCCTACCGTCGTGGCACCTGAACGCCCGTGCTGCGCACGTCGTCGTCCGTTCTCCGTCCCCTATTTCCGTTTCCAGGGTGTCGGAGTCGGAGGCTTCATAGATCTTTATGAGCGGTGCATGCTGGCTGCCGCGGAGGCTAAAGATCTCGAAGAGTCCCTGTCAGACGTCAAAACTTCTCCAAGTGAATTGATGGCTCTAAAGGTTGCTGTGGCTGCTGCGGCGGTGTCCTATGAGTTTGGTCGCAGCCGAATGACGCAGAGTATGATTTTAGATCTTGAGGCAAAGGGCTTTTTTCCTGCTGGTTCAGGGCGACCTCCGCATGGAGAGACCGTGCCAAGACCTGAGAAGAATGAGGCCGTTGTCTTTCGGGATTTCTTTCCTGCGGCCTCCGCTTCCCTTCAACCAATTTTCTTCGGTATGTTCTTGAATGGTTCGAGGTTCAGTTGCATCACCTTACTCCCCATGCTTTCTTGAACATGAGCAAATTTCTCTTACGAAGGTGGACTTAGCATGAATACCTTCGCGGAGTACTATGAGCTGCAAAAGCAACCGTGCCATGTAGGCACTAAGGTAGCCCAGTTTGCATCATGTAGCTTCATGGCTAAGAGAAAACCGAGCAAGGGCAAGAAAAAAATTGCAATCTCTTGGTGTCAAAGGGGAAAGTATGAGCCTGCTGATTGGCCGGATTTCTGGTTTTACGTCCAGACCCCTAGTGTTACTCGCCCAGACGAAGATGGTAGGAGCGTCACTCGGTTTCCTTTTGCCTCCGTGATGACTCCGATGAATCCATAGTGTGAAGCCTGGTTCTATTGATTCTGATAAGCGGAGGTCTTGCATGGAAGCATTCAGTGCAGCCTGTCGTTACTCTGGTGGGAGGGATCTGGTTGAGGAGATGATAGCCTCCGATTACTGGCCCCTGCTTGGTGGTTCGGGGCAGAAGAAATTTACTATAGAAAAGCTGGATCTGCCCACGTTTGGAGCTGCTGACGGCATCCCTTGCCCACATTTTGGGCTTTGCCTTCCAGATGGTCAGATCAAGGAGGAGTTTGTCCGACTGATCGAAGAAAAGTTGTTGAGATTCTCGGAGAAGTTTCTGAGAGGGAGTATCTTACCCGGAGGTCGGAGGCTGGTATCATGCCCCGCCTTAATAGGGTTTTTGAGGAGCTTGGTGTGCATTACTACGAGCGTGAGGTCCCTGACAAAATAAAGAGGAAGGTTGACAAGAAAGAGTTACTTGGTGCTGCTGCTGTCGCTAGTGCTGCTGCCGCTACTAAGGCTGCCGAGGAGAGGAAAAGGCAGGGTAGTGCTTTGACCTGAGGAGTGCTGAAGAAGCAGAAAGAAGCCTCCGCGAAACCTGCGAAGGCCGAAGATGTTTCTGAGACTTTGCACGATGAAGAGGAAAACTCTGGTATGGATCTGGAAATGACGGAGGCTGACGTCCCGACATCGCATGATAAGGAGGGTCCGCCTCGGCAGTCTCCGCCGGCCTCTCCCATCCTTGCGGGTGACGCCTCCGGCTCTTCTCCACTTTGGTCTATTTTGCCGGTTGCTGCACCTATGCTTCTGCCGGAGGAGACTGTTTCGTCGAAGGTCGCTGTGAGGCCTTTTGCTAGCGCTTACGTTGATGATAGCTCCGACGATGAGTCAGAGGAAGTGGTGGCTAAACCTGACAGCGTGGGGAAGCTTGCTAAGGATGCGGTGGTCATTGTCGATGGCAAGGAGAAACTCGTGGAAGTTGAAGAGCGTGAAACGGGTGACGTGATCGTGGAACAGGATTCTTATACTTTGAGTCAAGGTGAGGTTCTTACACGGAGTATGATTTATCTAGATTTTCTTACTCTGAAGGTATCCTGTGGTAGGGCTTCAGAGGGGAGGTATCCTTACTCGGTGAGCCCGTACGTGGTATTTATGAATCTTAGGACTGTTTAATCGGTCGCTTGACTTGTCTCGTTTTGCTTGTTTTGCTTAGCTCGCAATGTGGCGGACGTAGCACAGATGGTACCTCCGATGACGTCGACACCAGCTGCTCCTGTGGCCGTCGTTGCCCCATCCCCGCCTCCGCCAAGCTCTAGTGTTCCTGGGGCGGCTTTGACTGATGTCGGCGCTGATGAAGATAAACACTTTCTACTTGGCTAGGCCGATGGTATTGGCCAGATGACGGAGGTGATGGGTGCTGACTTAACTCGGCGTCTCGTGCAGCTGCCCCATGATGTTCTGATGCGAGCCCAAGTTGATCATCATGTCATCGTGAGTTGTTTCATGGTGTATTCTTTTTGGCCTGTTGTTTGCCTAGCTTATCTTGTTGGTAGTAATGTTTTACTGTTCTTTCAGAGTCATGCTATGTCGTTAGCTGTCCAGTCTAGCAGTCATTTTGAGCTTGAGAGGAAGGACAAGGCCATTCAAGTGTTAAAGGCAGAGGTTGAGTCCTAGGCTTATGAGAAGGAGGAATTGTTGCAGCAGGTGTCTGAGCTGAAGAAGCAATTGAGTAGCCTTGAGACAAGGTCTGCTTATTTGGAACAATCCCTTGATGATGCACAGAAGTCTGTGGATCTTGCAGCTCTGCGAGCGGTTAAGGCCAATGAGACATTCGAGAACCTTCACAAGGAGCTATACGGTGAGCGTCAATCAATTGAAGCTTTGAAGACGATGGTCAGGAATCTTGAGTCAGAGATGGGTGCCCTGAGGTCAATCGGGTTGGAGGTTACGGAATCTTATGTCTCTGCCCTTCATGGCTTTGGTGGCATTGCTACTCCGATTAATCCTAAGGCTACTACCTCCGGAATATTCTCCTGGATCAAGGTGAACCTGAACAAGCTTAATGAGTTTATGATTGGAGTCTCTGATTTTAGTGTGAAGACCTCCGCCACCTATCTGTGCAAGCTCTTTGTGTCCAAGGACATTGTCTAAATTGGAAACTTTGATTGCCCTGAGCTAGGAGATCCCGCTGAACTTGGCAGAATGGATCGTTTTGTTAAGACCACCGTGCGCAGCTTTATGGAAAAGTTCTGGTCCAAGTTTGGCCGGTCGGAGACCATTGCCATGGCCAATGTTACTCGTGAAACGGTATGTATGGCTTGCTTTTCGTGTCTTATTTTGTTGTAAGAGCTGTATTGGTGATTTATCTCTCTTAATTTCTGTATTTTTTAGCAACTGAAGTATGGCAAGCGCAGCGGTCATGGGCCGACTTCTTCTGGCGGCACTTCTACGCGGACCCGGGGATCTGCCGACGCTAGCGCCTTCGCCGCCCAAGATCCCCCTGCCACTGCTGGTACTGATTCCAAGGTGGAGCTAGCGGTAGCATCTCCGGGAGCTCAAATGGGGCCTCAGGACTTGGCCGCTACTGAGGAGGTGTAGAAATTCGCCTTCATTTGTGGTTGTATATGTTTTGTCTTTTGCTGACCTGGTGTCGGTGTGCATATGTAAAGAACAGTTTGTCATTTGGTTTTGTAAAATATTAATGGCCGAATCATCCTACGTAGGTCTGTAGTTTGCGGCCTGTGCAGGAGATCGAGCCTATTACCTTTATGCGCAATGATGTTTACGTTAGCGGCGAGCTGTGGAATTATTGGAAATCGGCGTTTCCTAGGCGCACGATGGACGACATGTTTGATTTTGTTCGCAACGACTTGGATGATAGGCGCTCCAATTTTACTCGTTCTCTTGAGTGGCGTGGTCCATCTGGACCTTTGTAATTATCCTTGTTTGCACGGAGGTTGAGTGTTGCGATTAAACTATCGTTTGTGAACGACCTCCGTTATACTGCAGAGGTCTGTTTGAATTAGTCAGAGGCCTTCGTGCCATATTGCAGGTGTTATCTCCGGAGATGATTTCTGTTTTTTCTCCTCGGAGATTGTAACCACTTCAAAATGTATTTGTGTATTAATAATTTTATTGTGAACATACGGCAGATATTACAACCATTGTTTCTCTTCGACCAGTGTTGGTGTCGGTTTTGCTGTGTTTGACTTTGCGGTCTTCAGCTATGTCTCTGTGTGTCCCGACGCTTATTCTGCGGAGGTAAACTGTGGTTGATTTGAGCGGAGACGGGAGGACGTTATGAGTTCTTATGCGGTATCCCCCCTTGTCTTCGCTTAGACGATGATCTTGACTGGCTTGTTCTGTTGGCTTCCTTCTTTGGCATTGTCCCGGAGACCACAGTTGTCTCCAGAACGTTTCTTTTGCCAACCTTATTATAAATTCTTGCGCGGTATCTCGTTATTTTTGGTCGTCCGTATGCGGACGTCTGCCTCCATCTCCCTTAAGCGGGTTTTGGTTATGTGGAGTTGGTTGTGGTTGGCCCTTTCCTAATGCTCACGCGCAGACGTTGAGCTCTAATTTTATAGCACCCCTTGTGTACTTTGCGTATCTTTGTTATTTACTATTTTGTACTTTTGCCTCTTGAGACGTGCTGGTACGGGTATTGATTTCGTATCTGCTTCCTTTAATGATAGGTAGCTGTGACTGGTTTATTCATGCTTTGGAGGTCCTTATAAAAAGATCTATTCCCCCTTGATCATCCGAGTGGCTTTGTTCCGTACATTATACTGATGGTGCTTACTTGGAGCTTTTTTGCGTTGGTGCTGTGTAAGGACTTGTAATGAAACAGCCTCAGAGATGGCGGCCAGCTGTGTTCTTATTTAGCATTGCTGATGTAAGGATTTTGGATGCGGCGGTTGCTTGCGAATGGAATGTGCAAAGTGGTGTGCTAACAGATGGTTTGATGGGATATGAGGGTGCTACGCTAGCCAGAAAATAAAACTTTTCTACCTCATAAACCAGGATCTTCTGCTAGTTATAGGTCATGGGATTACCACTAGACGCGCGGATGCAGCGGAAGACGACTCGATGTAGTCGTACGCGTCGCAACAAGCAGTGCAGTTGCATGGTCGTCCGTCACGTCAATCCCCTCGCGCGGTTCATCCCAGTGCTCCAGATGCAGCACCTCCGAGGTATCCCACACGTACAAGGAAGAAGCGATGCGCCTCCGGACTGCTAGGTCCGTGAGGAGCAGAAGGCGCGAGCATGGGGAGGGCGACGGAGGCTGTCCAAGGCGTGTAACCCTCACCGTGCGCTCTACCCCTTGCTTATATAGGTGTTCCCAATGAGCTCATGAGTTGGAGGCCCATTAGTAACCCTAAGCCTTGTCTAATTCGGGTCCAACCCGAATTAGGCTTCCAGCCCCTTAAGCGTGCGACCCTATGGGTTCACGCACACATTGACATGGGCCGAGTACTCCTACTTGCCCAATAGTCGACAGCGGCCTCTAGCAAGGCGTGACAACTCCTACGTGCACGCAAAGATCATATCAGACGAACCACTACGACCATATACAAGTTATTCCCTTTGCCACTCGATATATGGTTCAACTCATGGGTTAACACTTAACCCAAGCACGGCCATGCATTTATTGATCGAATCACTTGAGTGATCCAGTGATATCTCTCTCGAGTAGAGAGGGGCAAATTCCATCTTGATTTTCTATGTCTTATAGCATGCTTTCTGACCACCCGAAGACCAACTTTATAACTACCCAGTTACGGAGTAGCGTTTGACAGTCCCTAAGTAGGCTGTTTCACATCTTGAGTACATACCACAATCTTAGGTCTAAGGACATAACGTATATGACATGAATAGAGACTTTCTCATGTCGGGTCAGTCCAGCCTACATGTCTCACATGTGCCCACATTATTAATTTGACATCTCCATGTCCATGACTTGTGAAACATAGCCATCAACTAATACATGTGCTGGTCTAATATTCAAGTGTGTTCTCACAAGAACGCTGACCAGGGATAACTTTAGAATAACCATTCAAGTAATTGAGCTCCACAAATAATTCACATAATTGCCAATCAATACTAGTTGTCTATAATAGATATTCAATGAATACTTTATTAATCATGGATACAATCGGAATATCATCATCTCATGATTAGCTCTAGGGCATATTCCCTACATGGTTGTGGGGTTTGCTACGTGCAAGCTGGCGTTGATGGCTCACCTCCTTCTCTTCATACCGAGCGCCTGCTGGGCTTGATTCAACTGGTTGTGTGTACCTCCGGACTATTTCCATGTCTTGTGGTAGTAGGTTAACTGGGTGGAGTGACTAGATGCCTCGACCCGGAGGTTGTGCATTTTGGTCTAGCAGTTAGATACATGCATTTTGTACATTGTTTTTGTTATGAGCAAGGCACAATGTGTCATGACTGTTGTAAGCATAAAGTTGAATAAATAAGCTTGTTTTACGTATTGCCTCCGTTCTGGAATGTAAAGTATCTGTTTCTTGTGATTGTATTGCTTTTGGAAGGTGTATGATGCGGAGGTTGCTCGATTCCATGAACTTGTACCTGTGTGAGTGTTACCTCCGCTTATTTTAGTATTGTGTTCCAGAGGTCACTTTTGGTGATTGTAATGTTACCCACTTTTTGAGCTACCGGTGCCTGAGCTGGTTAACAGGTCTTTTTTCGGTTTGCTTCACAACTTATGGTTGCAATTGCCTGCCTTGATGCCTGAGTTGCGAGGGCTTTTTCGAGGTTTTTTGGCTTTTTACGAAGGTTGCTCCATGAACCACCGGTGCCTGAGTTGATTCAGGTGTTTTCCCGGTTGGCTTCGCAATTTATAGCTGCGATTGCCTGCCTCGATGCCTGATAGGACATGACTTTTTTCGAGGGCTTTTGGCATTTTGCGGAGGTTTCTCCATGAACCACCGGTGCCTGAGTTGATTCAGGTGTTTTCCCGGTTGGCTTCACAAATTACGGCTGCGATTGCCTGCCTCGATGCCTGATAGGATAGGACTTTTTTCGAGGGCTTTTGGCATTTTAAGGAGGTTGCTCCATGAACCACCGGTGCCTGAGTTGATTCAGGTGTTTTTCCGGTTGGCTTCACAACTTATGGGTGCGATTGCCTGCCTCGATGCCTGATAGGACAGGACTTTTTTTTGAGGGCTTCGATTGCCTGCCTCGATGCCTGATAGGACAGGACTTTTTTTGAGGGCTTTTGGAATTTTGCGGAGGTTGCTCCATGAACCACCGATGCCTGAGTTGATTCAGGTGTTTTCCCGGTTGGCTTCACAACTTATGGCTGCGATTGCCTGCCTCGATTCCTGATAGGATAGGACTTTTTTTGAGGGCTTTTGGTATTTAGCGGAGGTCGCTTCATGCCTTTTCATTTTTCTTGATGGTGGCATGAAGTGACCTTGTAAATCATGAATAGTTGTCGAATATTGCAGCCGCGTTGCTGGCTGCTTTTGACTGTTTTTGTGTATCGCTTTTCGGGGTCCTCTTTATACATTCAGAGGTTAATTACATACGGTCTTGGCTCATTAAAAACCTCACCTCCGATTTGGAGCCCTTTTTGTGAGGAAAAGAGTGCAAGCCGTTTTGCTGAAAAAATAAATTGCAGGAATTTAAATCTAGGGACCTCCGCTTATAATTCTATGGGGTCCTTATATTCTATGTGTAGTATTTCCTAAGTCTATCAATGTTCCAAGAGTGAGTTGACGTTCTTCCTTCTGTATCTTGCAGATAGAATGATCCTCTCCTTCCTGCTTGCTTGGCTATGAACGGTCCTTCCCATTTTGGCTGTAGCTTTCTGTAACAACCCAAAAATTCGAACTACAAAATTTTTTGACAAAACCCTGAGTGATGTGGTGCGACATGTCATCATCTACCCCTTACATATGCATCAACCCTAGCATGACATGCATGGCATTCACATGTTGCAAATTAATTAACATCTCATAACCATGCTCTATGTTCACATGTTACATTTTTTAATGTTTCATTTGTTTAATCATCATGTTGCATTAAAAGAGTGAGTTGGATTTTTATTTGGTTTATGAGTTGGATAATAAAAATAAAAACATAATATTTATTTTGACAAATAAATATTAAGGGAATAATACCCTAGAAGTATTTGGGCCATGTATGCTCACTATTCTGTAACACAAAATAAGCACACTGCATATATATATAAGTATATATATAAATATATTTGAAAATGAAAAAGGAAAAGAAAAGGAAAAAGAAAAGGAGGAGTCAGGCCCGAGCAACCCCGTCGACCCCCTGCTCGCCGCTCGACCCCTGCTCGCCGCTCGACCCCTGCTCGCCGCTCGACCCCCTGCTCGCCGCTCGACCCCGCGCTGCGCGGCCCAACCGGGCCGACGGCCCAGCAAGAGCCGCGCGCGTCCGCGCGCCGCACCGAGCCTCCGTTGCCAAGGAGTCGCTGACGATGGGGCCTCGAAGTGGAACCCACGTGTCATCGCGCCCGCTGAGGTCACCCGACCGGCCGTGCGTGCTCGCGTCAGCACTGTTCCCCGGCGTCGCTCCTAAGCAACCTCCCTCGACCGCTCGATCCAGTGTCGCCCCGCATCGATGCGCGCCCGCAAGCCACCTGGACCGACCAGCCCACGTAAAGTTCCCATGGCCGCAGGCAATATTCTCTGCGCGCGCGCGCGCACCTGCGCTGTCGCCGCAGTGGAGCGCTGCCGCCATAAAGAACTTCGAACCCCAGCTGCTGACTTGGACACCCCTTGGCCGCTCGATCAAGCAGAGCCGTGATCGACCGTTCGTCGGCTACCTACCACCGCGTCCGCCCTATAAAACAACACCCCCGGCACCCTAGGGCTCCCAGGCCGCCGCCATCGCTCTGGTGGAGCTCCATTCCTCTTTGCCAGCCTCGAGTGGAGAAGAGCTGAAGGGAGGAGGAGGGAAGGAGTCGGGGAAGAAGAAGAAGCTGCCGCCGGAGTTGGGAAAGAAGACCGTCGACTCGGAGCCGCCGCTGCTGCATCGGGAGTAGGAAGGAGGAGCAGTACCACGAGCCGCAGCCGCTTGGACTTGTACCGCACCTCCATCCTCTTCGACCCGTCGGTGAGCACCGCCATCGTCGCTCTCTCGAACCCTCCGCCGTGCTGTTGGCCATGGCGCTCCGCCGTGAGCGCGTAGGCCCAGGTCACTACCGACCTCACTGGACACACCCGCACGCACACACGAGACTAGCCGAGCCTCTTGGACCACGGCATCGGGAGGATGCCGGAACAGAAGCCGCCCAGTTCATCGCCGCGCGCCAAGCTCCGCCGTGGCGAGATCACCCAGCCGCCTTTCCGTTGAGCCTCGACCTCCGTTGTTTTCGGATCCGCGCTCGCCTTGATGAGACGGACCCCGTGTGCACCCCAGCTCTGCGTTTGCCTCGCCAGAGCATCGACCCGAACCACCTTGTCATCGACGTGTCAGTATGTTGCCGCTCCAGAACGCCGCCGTTCACCGTCGTTTCCTGCCACCATCGACCACCCTCGAGGAGCAGGAAGAAGCTAGGAAGCTCCGCCGTGACGAGCTGCATCGAGTGGGCAAGATGGAGACCGTGGACCCTCTCGGAGTGCCGTTGCCGTGCACCGAGAACCTGTCGAAGCTCCGCCGTGGGAGTTGCTGCCCGCGCGGACTCCGCCGTGTGTTTTGGTCACCGCCGGCACCTCGAGCAGGTGTTGCGTGACTCCAACCGTCCATCTATGCCACCATTTGGAGCTGTAGTGACTCGGTGTGAAGTGTACATCGAGTGCCGTCGTCGTCGAGCCGCCGTCCGCCGTAGAGCTCGTCACCAGAAGCAAAGCTGCCGCCCTGAAGCCGTCAACGTGACCGTCGTGAAGTCCCGAAATCGACGGGCGGGTTAATGGCGCCAGAGATCCTTTGTGGCACCAGGAATCGAGGGTCTCCCCGCCGCCGATCGTCGAGGAAGAACTCCGCGTTCGAGCCGATCTCGTCCGAGACTGATCACGCGCTCGAGCTGAACCTCGAGTTCGACCCTTCGATACACCGACCCTCGAGTTTGACCCTTTGAAGAACCGACCCTCGAGTTTGACCCATCGGAGGACAGACCCTCGAGTTTGACACCTCGACGCGTCGACCCTCGAGTTCTACGCCTCGAGCACCGTCACCCTCGAGCCGCTGTCCGCCATAAAGCACGTCGCCGGAACCAAGCTCCTGACTCGATGACCGCCTACGTGTTCGCCTTGACGACTCGAGGACGATGCACGAGTTAGCGAAGTCCTGGAGCAGCCCCTCGCCGGATGTTTAACCTCGCCATCACCGCCCGAGCTCCGCTGTGGGAGAAGAGCAGTCTCTCCGCCTTCGAGCGTACCCCTCGAGCGCATAACCCTCGAGACAGTACCCTCGAGAGCGAGCACCGTTGTGGGAGCAGAGCAGTTTCTCCGCCTTCGAGAGTACCCTCGAGAGCATATCCTCGAGAGCATACCCTCGAAACCGTAACCTGAGACCGTGCCCTCGAGAGCATATCCTCGAGAGCATACCCTCGAAACCGTAACCTGAGACCGTGCCCTCGAGACAGTGTCCTCGAGACAGTACCCCTCGAGACCTAAACCCCGAGACCGTGTACTCGAGACAGTACCCTCGAGACCGCATCCTCGCGATCGTGTCCTCGAGACAGTACCCTCGAGACCGCATCCTCGCGATCGTGTTCTCAAGACAGTACCCTCGAGACCGCACCCTCGCGATCGTGTTCTCGAGACAGTACCCCTCGAGACCTAAACCCCGAGACCGTGTCCTCGAGACCGTACCCCTCGAGACCGTGTCCTCGAGACCGTACCCCTCGAGACCGTACCCCCTCGAGTTCTAACCCTCGAGACAGTACCCTCGAGAGCATACCCCTCGAGAGCATACCCCTCGAGAGCGTAACCTTGAGACCGTAACTCCTCGAGCCCCTTTCTCTTTTCAGAAAATGGTTAAATCTTTGAAAATTCATAACTAATTCATACGAGCTCATAAAATTATGATCCACATATCCAAATTTTCTATAAATCGAGCCCTATCTATCTAGGCTATGTTTGAGTGTATTTGGATCTTCTATTTTGCATTCGTTCTTTGTGCTAATCTATAGGGGTCGCTTCCGCGACCGTTAAATCTCGTTACAGGCTCGAGCGAGGACAAGTCTGACGACCGTGACTACCAGGAGAAGTCCGACAGCTACGTCAGTGAAGGTGCCACACACCACCCAACCTCGTAGATCCCATTACGCATGACAATTATAGTATGGCTAGTGCTTTAAATTCATGTTGCTATAATGCTATGCCTGTGCTAGGACTGCATGATAGAGTATTTAATTGATGAGCCCTACCTTGTTGTAAACTATCACCTGCTTACCCGCTGTTATGATAGCCACCCGCTTATCTGCTATACTTATAATTTCTATACTTCACTCGCTTACATTTTGATGCGACGTGATGAACCCGGGGAAGGCCTGGAGGGTGCCAGGCTGGATGTGTGAGTTGATGTTTCAGATGATCATGTGAGCTGATGATGTTGTATCCGGGTTTGGGGTGGAGCTTACGGCAGGGAGTAGGGTGAGGGTTGAGTCGATCGAGCCGGGATCTACGACGAGCTTTTGGAGCAAGTCTTGCCAGGGAATGGTTCTGGACATTCCTAAGAGAGGAGCCTGTGGCAGGCTAACTGAGATGTGATGGTGGTCCTTGGGTGTGATCCTCGAAAAGGTGGAGCCCGGGATGAAGGTGCCGTGGTAGCACGTTAAAGATAAACCCTGATGAAGATATCCCAGTTTGGTCAAATCTAGGAACTGTTGCGCTGGTATCCGGACCTAGGAATCTCTTGCTTTCCACTCGCTCTCCATGGGGGGGAGACGGCCGAACCGCTGGATAGGTCGATGCCACTACTGCTAGGCGAGAAGTGATAGGAAGGTATATGATGGGATGGAGCCAACACCCTACCGAGACGATCATGGCACCCCCTTCGAGAGTGGGTACATGGCATGGCATCCTCTTCGGGAGCGGATACATGCTCTCTTCACAGTTCCAGTGATCCAGTGCTGGATGGTAGAGTGGCATCACCTATGGCAGTAGGCGCCCGGAATCTGCCTAGGTGCGCGCGTGCATCGATGATGGTTATCTGGTGGATTAGTGAAACCTCTGCAGAGTGTATGGTTGATCGATCGATACATATGCCGAATCTTCGGCTATGGACCTTTCCTATGTTTCGCATGCACCGGACTAGTGAGTGGAGTGTTCTACCTTCCTCTGAGTGTGTTTTCCGGCCGTGAGCCAGTTTGAGGGCTGCGGGCCGCTGAGGCAAGCCAAGAGGGAGTTGGCTTGTCGACCAGAGTTGAGAGGGTGTTGGAGATGAGATGAGATGATGCTACAGATATGGATGGTGATAGATGAAGGGAATGGGTTTGTGTTTAAAACTTGTTTATTATACTTTTGTTTTATATACTTGAACATTGCATAGGAAAACCCAGCCTTTATAGGTTCCTTTTGAGATACCCTCATTTTGCACCCACTTCCACAAAGCAATGCATAGGGTGGGAGTGTGGCCAGTACAAATCGTACTGAAAATTTGGTTTCAGGTTCAAGGAGTGAGTACTCATCTGGAGAGTACAGCGATTGAGGGTTTCGTGCCTACGCTCAAGTTGGAGAGAAGAAGATAGCTTCCGCACCTCAAGCTTTTATTGTTATGCTGCATGAACTCCGATTCCGCCCTGTGGCGATGTAATAAGTTATTGTAACTCCCTCTATTTGCATTCTTTTGTTCGATGTATGGATTATGGATTCAACTGTTATCGGGTAATGTGATTTAAATGGTCACATTACACTCCGACACTGTGGATTTCCCTTCGCGGAAATCAAGGTCGTTTCACTTTCCTACATTTTGAGCGTTTGGCCTCTGCGTCATTACCCAGTCACCGTTTTTGATGTCCTTAGTGACCACTTTTTCATCCCTCCATTTTCTGGTTTGGTCTTGGTATTTCTCGATGTTGTCGATTGCCTCTAGCATGTATGCTTCGGTCATCTCTTTGGTGTATTCTTCGTCTTTTGTGAGGTTTTATTTTATCACGCGGAGGCTCTGGTGTTTGATCTCCTCTGGCATCATTGCTTCCTCTCCATACAGTAGCTTGAATGGAGTGAACCCGGTAGCTCTTAATACGTTTGTGTTGTGAGACCATACTACCTTCGGCAGCTCTTCTACCCATTTGCCCTTTTTGTGTTCCAGCAATGTCTTGGAGATTGCTGAGAATATGATTCTATTTGACCTTTCTACTGCTCCGTTGCTTTCTGGGTGATAGACTGACGCGAAGGCTATCTGTGTGATGATGCTCTTGCAGAATTCTTTGAACTTATCTGAATCAAACTATTTTCCATTGTTGACTGTGAGTGTCCTTGGAACCCCGAATCTGCAAATTATGTTTTACAAGAAGAATTTCTTGACTGTTTTGGAGGTGATTGTTGCAAGTGGTTTGGCCTCTATCCATTTTGTGAAGTATTCTACTGCTACTATTGCATACTTGCTTTCGCCTTGGGCCGGGGGTAATGGCCCTACGAGATCCATTTCCCATCGCTGAAGTGGCCAGATCGGAGGTATTAGTTGTGATTGTCCTCCCGGAGATGCTTGATGCGGTGCAAAACTCTGGCATGCTTTGCAAGTCATTACTATGTGCAATGCATCCTTGATATGAGTTGGCCAGTAGAATCCTTGCCTGATTGCCTTTGCTGAGAGTGCTCTGGGGCCAATGTGCGATCCACACATCCCTGAGTGAATATCCTATAGGAGGTCTTTGCCCTCTGACTCAGTGATGCACTTAAGCAGTGGTTGGACTATGCCCTTCTTGTATAGAACTCCATCTATTATTGTATAGTTCCTTGCCGGCACGGCCAATCTTGCGGCGGTTGTTTCATCTGATGTTACTTGGATTCCATTGATATAATCAATTATTGCTTTCCTCCAATCCTCTGTGTCCACTAGGAGTACCTCCACAAATGCCTTGGATGTTTTTGCGTTGGTTGGCGATGTCAATTCTTGTAAGAAGGTTCCCTCGTGTACCTCCGTTTGGTTTGCTGCTGCTTTGGTTAATTCATCTGCCTCCGCGTTGTCCCCCCTTGGGATGTGTCTTGGGGTAAAACCCTGGAATCTTTTTTCCAGACCTCGGATTACCTCTAGGTATGCGGCTAACTCTGGGTTTCTGGCGACATAGTCTTTCTCAACTTGTCCTGTTACTATTTGTGAATCGGTTCTGACCATGATGTGCTTTGCACCAAGTGCCTTTGCCTTGTTAAGCCCTAGGATTACTCCTTTGTACTCAGCTACATTGTTGGTTGCTTTGAAACATAGTCTTGCTGCGTATTTTGTTTTGATACCCGATGGTGATATTAGTACTGCGGAGGCTCCTGCACCTTGGACGCCCCATGCACCATCTGTGTATAGTGTCCATACTGAAGCCTCCGCTGTCTTCTGCATGTTGCGGAGATGTCCATTCTGCCAAAAAGTCTACGAGTACTTGTGACTTGACTGCTGTTCTTGAGATGAACTTGATTGTAAACTGAGATATTTCTGTTGCCCATTTGCCAATTCTCCCTGACGCCTCTTTATTGCCTAGGATGTCGGCGAGAGGTTGTGCTGTTGGGACTAGAATTTTATGTTCTTGAAAATAGTGCTTGAGCTTTCTTGATGTTGTGACTACTGTGTATGCTATTTTTTCGACCTCCGAGTAGTTCAGTTTTTCTCCCTGCAGTACTTCTGATATGTAGTATACTGGTGTTGTACGCTTGTTGTCAACCTCCTTTTCTTGAACTAGCACTGCACCAATTGCTCCCGCGGAGGATGCAACATACAATAACAGAGTTGCCTCCGCGTCTGGTGGTGTAACCATGAGGTCTTTAGTCATGTAATTTTTGAGCTGCTGGAATGCCTCCGATTGCTCCTTGGCCCATTCAAATTTGCCTGCGGCCTTGAGTGTTTTAAAAAATGGCAGACTTCGTTATGCCGATTTGGAGATGAATCTGTTGAGTGCTGCTATTCTGCCTGTTAACCTTTGGACCTCTTTCTTGGTTGCTGGTTCCTTCATAGTCAATACTGCTTTTGTTTTATCCAGGTTTGCTTTAGCCCTTCTAGGCCGACGATGTTGCCGAGCATTTTCCCTTTGCTTACTTCGAAGATGCACTTTTCTGGGTTCAGCTTCAACCCTGCTTCTCGGAGGTTGGCGAATGTTTCCCTAAGGTCATCCAAATGATCTTCGGTCTGTTTACTAACTACTGCTAAATCATCGACATAGGCTATAATGTTCCTCTGGAGTTGAGTTCGCAACACGATCTGAATCATTCTTGTGAATGTTGATCCTGCGTTTTTGAGACCCTCTGGCATTCTAACAAAACAATAGGTGCCGAAGGGGTCGTGAAGCTTGTTTTTTCTTCGTCCTCCTTGCTTAACCATATCTGATGGTATCCTGAGAAATAATCCAACAGAGAGAAGCGCTTGCATCCTGCTGCCTTGTCGACTGATGCATCTATCCTTGGTAATGGGAATGGATCTTTTTTGCAGGCCTTATTGAGGTCTGTGAAGTCTATGCACATTCTCATTTTTTCGTTCTTTTTTGGCACTAGGACAACATTTGCTAGCCATTCTAAGTACTTGACTTCTCTGATGACCTTGGCATCTAATAACCTTTGTACCTCCGCCTTCGCTGCAATTATGCATTCTTCGGACATCTTTCTCTGTTTTTGCTTCATAGGTTTGACATCTGGGTTGCGGTCGAGGGTGTGTTCAATCAAATCACGACTGATTCCCTGCAGATCCGATGCTGACCATGTGAATATGTCCTTGTTCTTTGTTAGCAGTTCTAACAAGTCCCTCTTCTCTACCTCCGATAGATTGGCACCTAAGACCACTTTTCTGTTAGGGACTGCTTCTTCCAATGATAATATTATTGTATCCTCTTGATCTGCCATGTTGGTTTTTCCCGGAGGCATGTCCAGAGGCTCCTGTGCTTCTACAGTATTGATATTTCTATGTGCTTTGTAGATTGCTCTCTCTATGTTTCTTGCTTCTTTTTGACTACCCCGCACTGTGATGATTCCATGCAATGCTGGCATCTTCATGCAGAGGTAACCCATGTGTATTGCGACATTGAACTTGTTTGCGAATCCTCTTCCCAGTATCACATTGTACTGGTAGTAGATGTCGACCACGTTAAAGGTGATGTACTCTGTTCTTGCATAGTTTCCATCTTTGAATGATACTGGCAGCGATATCTTGCCTAGGGCGTTGATCTTTTTCCCACCGAATCCAATTAGTGGGGGTGTCCGGTGGTTGCAGCTGACTTCTGCTTAGCTTCATTTGGTCAAATACATTGGTGAAGATGATATCTGCTGAACTCCCGGAGTCAACAAGTATCCTGCTTACCTCCCAGGCTGCTATATTTGCCTTTATAACCATGGCATCTGCATGCGGATAGCTTTCAACTTGGAGGTCTTGTTCACATCTTGGACCATTCTGTTGATCTGTAGGTGCCCTGGACTGCTACATTATTTACCAATCGGAGGTGGTCCTTCTTTTGTTTTTTGGTTTCAAACTCTAGTGCCAAGCCTCCGGCTATAGGTAGTATCATGCCAATGGTTGGTAGCGCTGAATGCGGGTTTAGCTGGTTCTCTGCCGGAGGCTCTGCCTTCGTAGTTGCTGTTGTGGTTAAAGCATACTACGGAGGTGCTGGTAATACCTCATACTGCCTCTGCTGTGCTACCGGAGGTGTCTGCATCTGTGTTGATTCAACGAGCGCTATGTGCGGAGGTCTTGGGTCAATATAAGTTAGACCATTTTTTGCTCTGTTTGGGTAGTAAGCCTGGTTCTGGGCTATTTGCTGATAAACTGGTCTCCAGGCTGGCAGTGATGTTGGATAGTACTGTTGAGCCAGGTTGTGCTACGACAGTGGTGCTGGACCGTATCCTAGAAAACTTGGGTTGTATTGCTGATGGAGTTGCGAACCGTGAGTGTGATTTACTTCTCTGCTACCTTGCTGCTGGGACTGTAGCTGTGATTGTTTACTTTTCATTCTGTCAAGTGTTTCTTGGGCCTCCGGACAATCCCGTGTGATGTGCCCTTTGTCCTCGCCGTGGAAGAGGCAGTATTGCTTTCTTGGTTTCTGGTTCCTGTTCTAATTCTTGGACTTGTTTTTATTGTGGCCGTGTCCTCCTTGATTTCTCTGCTTGTAATTGTATTCTTTTTTGTCCTGAGCATTCGGAGGCTGGCTACTTTGCAAATTGAATACCTGCTTCTGGTGGTTTTGGTATTGTTGCCTTTGCTGGTTCCTGTTGTCTCTTCTACTATCGCTGTTTGAGTACTGCTTGCTTTGACCGTCTGCTTCCTCCAAACTTTTGCGGAGGTCATTGTCAAACCTGCAGTATTTTTTGAACTCCTCGTGCAGCTGAGCCATTGTGGCTGGCTTCCTTGCTAAGTGACTGGCAAATAGGCCGATCCTGAGTCCTTTGATTGCAGCTTCTATGGCCACTCCGTCAGGGACATCTGGTGCTTTAGCCCGGAGGTGTAGGAATATTTGATAATAGTCTCTGAGGGGTTCGCCCTTGAGGTGCTTGTTGCTGAACAGGTCTGACGATGTTAGTGACTCACTTGTGTAAGCTTTAAAGTTTGCCAATATCTGGTTTCGTAGGTTCTCCCATGAATATACCGTGCTTGGTTTCAACATTGAGTACCATGCTAGTGCATCTCCTTCTGCTGCAATCATGAATGACTTGGCCATTACGTGATCGTTGCCTCCGGCAGAGGCTACTGCAGCTTCAAAACTCATTATAAACTGTCTCAGATCTAAATTGCCATTGAATCTTGGCAGAGATACAGGTTTGTAGCTCGAAGGCCATGGTGAGCTTTGTAAGCCTTCGGACAGTGGTGATTTTGGGTCAAAGACTCTTGACGGTGTGGGTAGGCTTGGAATTATGGTGTGCGCAGGCTGCGCGTTCACAGTTGGGGGTCGACTTGCCATGACTGGTTGAGCGACCTTCGCTGGACCTGCTGTCGGAGGTTGCATGCTCTGTATTTCTGCTTGCAGAATGGCCATTTGTTGCCTTATCTCGTCCGCTTGACGCGATGACTGTATTGTTCTTTCTGTAGCGGCTTGCTGTGCTCTTAACCTGTCTCTTTCGGCCTCCATGTGCCGCATCTCTGCTCTCAGCCTGTTTATTTCATTTCTTGGTTCTTGTCAGGCTGGGGTTGTTCTGTGGGATTCCTCCCTGTGGCGGTGTTGTTCTCATCGTCACCTCCGTCTTCCGGTGCGGAGGCATTGGTGCTTCGGGCATTTCTTCTTGGCCTCTCGCGAGGAGAGGGTTCCGGTACCTCCGCCTCAGTGGCTGTACATCTCCTCGCGGTGGTCTTCTTTCTGAGTGGCATATGCGGGTTTTACCTCCGGCCAGACACAAGCGGTGGGCGCCAACTGTTGGAACCGAGTCCCAGTAGGTTAGAGTGAAGGTGGAACGGGTGACTCAAACGGTCCTTCTCTTTCTATATTCAATATGAAAATTACAATATGGGCCCAATAGCAGGGGATCCAGTAGCTATTAAAGAGCCATCCTCCCCTGATTACATAGGGGGCATGACCATTTATAGTGGCTCCCCAGCTCAGAATTGAAAGTACAAGCGTGCCCCCAACGGGAGTTTCGAAACCCTAGACACTGAATCTATTACATGTGGGCCCCTCAAGGGCAAGCTTGTCTGTTACTTTGTTGCCACAACACATGGGCCACGGCCCATCACTGTCCTCGAGAGGCCCAACATGTCCGCTTGTTGATAATCAGCCTCAGCTCGGCCCATCACATCACCCCGCTGTCTCCGTCTTCAGTTGTCACCACCTCCGCATAGGACCTCCGCGGAGGCCGGTGGCTAGTCCGATCGACCTCCGCGAACATGGGAGGCGGCGTCGCCGGACCTCCGCTACAGACCGTCTCCATGGTTCCTTGAGGTAGCTCCTCGGCGGAGGCCCACCTCCGGAGGCGTCTCCTCTGGATCCTGCGCACACAGTCATGATAGGAATGTGGGTTTTGTGGGTTAGACTCCAAGCGGAGGTATCAAGCCTCTTCGGCCCTGGGGCGCATCCCCAACACCTTCCATGTTCCTTCACATGGTGGTCCAGTATTCAGGATGACAGCGATGCCCTTATAGTACGTAGAAGACGTTTTGCATGTACTCCTACACATGAAGTCGTTGAATGAGTGTAAGCTTAGCCGGACGCAGTACGTTGGTACAGTATATATAGTATGGGTCAATGGCGGCAAGTAGGACTCATGAGGCGATTCACATTGGTGTTGAATGATAATAATGTTGTAGAATGCCAAAAGATAGACTGACTGGTCAAGCACTCCGATTGGCACCCTCGTGATCTAATTTCAAACCCCATGGAGATGAATTTGCAGCACTAAAGGTGACGCCCCCTTCCCCAACCCTCTGATCTACCCGCGTTCCTAAAGCATAAGTTTGTAGACATCGACCCGCTCATAGTGTTACGGTCTTTGTGTGTACAGACGAGGTATAAAGTCGGGGGGTTATTTCGATCTACGTGAGAGGTCTTCTAACTTAACCTGAAAATCCCGACAATTGTCTAGTCACCGCGGGTCAAGTTTTTTTTTTATAATGTAGTAGGATCTCTTTTTATGTTTTTTAACGAAGGCTGTAGAATCCTTGATGGTGCTCCTATCTCCTATCGCGTCAAAGTTAGTAATGATGAGTTAAGTTCACCCTCCAACGTGAAAGCAACAAGCAGGTGAAGGGCTGGGTTCTTGTGAAAGCAAACCAAAGTGACTATTGCACAGGGAGGGTTACTAGCTAGAACTATTCATGCAGTCATACGTACTAGCAAACAGAGTCCAGACTACAGAGCCACAGAGGTGACACCAGCAATGTTGCCTGCACAGGTCGACGTCGTATAGCTTCCATCAGTAACGTAGGAGCCACAGCATCACCACAACACCATTATTGAGTCATCATTATTATTACAGCATCCATCTGTATGCAGCATCCACTGATGAAACGAAGATAGCTTTAAATTGTCAATAGTGTGCGTCTGAAACGATAACCAGACAATCACCAGATTGCATCTATCAATGGTATAGAGGTCGTCGTCGCCATCCACCACTTAGCTTGCGCAACGTGCGCCCAGAATTAGCCACAAAACGCGTATCGTCTGGTCTGCCGCCGGCACTAGCTCATGCATTTCGGATTCGTATGTTCTGGTCGACTAACGATCTACTCCCTCTGTCACTCATTGTCGTTCTCGTTTTCCATGAAATAATTATTAATAATTATATATTAAAATATATTAATATTTATGTTAAATAATTAATATTATTAAAAAAATTTAAATCTAATTTTTTTAATAAAATTATTTAAAGATATAAATATTATATATATTTTATATAAATTAAATCAAACTTAAGACATGCACGTCAACAGAACACTTAGCTTAAGAAGGGAGGGAGTAGGTCTCTATGCTGCGCTCGAGCGGGCGCCATCCATATCCCGCCGCCGGTTGAAATAACCGTGTGTGTACGCGTACGCACCGTCGCCGACTCAGCTCGTCGTATATTTGCCAGTGCCAGCCATTATTACGTACTCGCACGGATTGCAGATGCATTGCCCCTCGGCCGGCAACAGATCCGCCGGACGGAGACGCCACTGCACACTGCCCGTGGTTCGAGGGCGCCCTACGGTACATATATACAATGCTGCTGCGGAGAATGCATATGCGGCCTTGTCTACGTCTCCAATTTAGCGTCCAGAATTTAGAATTAGCACCATACAGAATTTTTATTCTCTATTATATTAAAATACCGATATGTGTATGGAGTACTAAATGTAGATAAAATCAAAAACTAATTACATAATTTTGCTATACTTTACAAGATAAATATTTTAAGCCTAATTAGTCAAAGTTTAGATAATTTTTACTAAATATAAATAAAATACTATAGTACACTGATGCGACGGGCAAGACTTGCAGTAGTCTCGAGTCGCTGGCCGCCGTCGGACAAAACGAGCAGGCGAGACTAAGCGTGATGTGGATCATATCGTTTAGGTACGGTGCATTCATCTGCGTACCGCGCGGCACCAGTGAATGCATACTGTGAGTATTGCGCTTGGCAACAAAGCAGCACTGGTAGAGTATCGGCATGGCCTGGTGAGCGACAATGGCAGCGTCACGATGGTGTGACCTATAGTGTGTTAGGTTGCTTGTTGAGGGGAGCCTCTCTTCTGGTCCCATCTAAATATCAGGCCCTAGCTAGAAAAGTTGCAGGGTACGGTGCAAAATATCTTTGTTTGGTTCACGGAATCTAGGGCAGCAACACTTACAAATATAGTAAAAGCATTTTAAAAAAAACGTCTTATGATTTACAATGGAACGGAATGTATACATGTAGTGTGCATGTCTTAGGGGACGAGCTGTCGATCGTTGGAAGAGCACGTTGTCCAGTGGAAGCAAAGAAACAAAAGCGTGACAGGTCACGGAATGCATGCCGGCAGGACCAGCAGAGAACGGGCCAGCTGATGCATGCGGTCCGTCCGATAGAGACACAAATGCATCATGCATGTAGGCTGTTGCGCGCGCGACGCCGAGCTGGGGACCGGCCGCCCGGTACCGGTGCCGGTACGGCACGGTGGTGACGGCGATCGAGCGAGAGGTGAGCTTAGCTAGTCCAATGATCATATCGGGTTGTGTGATTGATTGTTGGCCCATCAGTTATGCAATTGCATTGCATTGCGCGCTCGCTCTGTGTGCGTGTTACGCACAAATTAGCGCGCGCGACGCCTGCTCTCGTCTCAATCTACTGCGTGCGGGCCCGGCGGCGCTGGTACCACTGACGCTTTACTGCTACATAAAAGCTGTAGCGTCAATGTACTTTTAGGACAACGTGTCGATGTTGATGCGTGCCTGCGTTCGCAAGCAGACCATCCGTCCTGACTGCATGTCTGCATCCAAAGGAAGGAAACGGCACGGAACGCTCGTACGGGTGCAGCGTGTTACGGTCCTCAGAAAAGTTGTGAAGAGGTGATTGACATGCTTATATGCCCCGTTTTGATTCATTAGTGCTAATTATTAACCTACAACAGAGGCACATGAACTATTTAGCACCTATCCACCAACTAGCTATTAGCAGCCCCACCATTAGCTAAAAGTGCTCCTAAATAAAACTACAAGTAGCAAGTATTAATTTTAGCAGATAGTAATAACTTTAACACGAATCTATAACTCCTATAAGAATAAAATCCATTTAGCTATTTCTCTCAACATATAAGATGTCCACCTAAACAACTCACTATCGCATACAATTAAAAATGAGTCCACTAGCCTATGCAATTGTAGTGTCCACGTCATCAAGTCACTATATTTGTCTCAATATGCAAGCAATCCAACTAAGTAGTGCACTGTTACAAACAAATCCACTAACCATACAATTATAATATCCACGTTAGCAAAACACATAAGTATTTTGTTTGTTCATGTTATTATACCACGCAATCTACTAATCTGCATTCCCGCAGCAATGCACGGGGTATTCTCCTACTAGATCCTAATAATAGAACCTAAAGCTCTTACAGAATCCGGTTAATCACAATTGTTAATATGCGATAATCTATTGTTTGATTTGTGGACAAAAATAATAAAAAAGGAGTTCATCTTCCAGTGTGAGGTGAGAGTTTGAGTGGAAAATCATATCACAAGCCATGATGAACTGCGAGAATTCATCCATCTTGCACTAGAATACAATTTTGATCACTCAATTCCCACCCCTCGTATGTGTCTAAACCTGGTATCACTGCCGGATTTGGATCCAGCAGTTATGGGGCAAAAAAAAAGTGTTTTCTAGAAAAAAAAATCAAGACCTCAAGACTCACATTCAGGGCTTGAACTCGGTTTGTTTCATATTGTTTATTATAACAATGTTGACAAGACTGCATAAGGGACTGGATTGTTGGAATGATCTCCCTCGGTTCTACATTATAGTTTATTAAAGCTTTATCTTAAATCAAACTTATTTAAATTTAACCAAGTCACTAGAAAAATTGCATCAACATGTAGACTATCAATTACTTTCATCCAACTCTCCATGAAATATGTAAAACATTTATTTGAACATGTAGATGTTAATGTTTTCTTAGCACTCGGTCAAAGTTAGGGCATTGTGATTTTAGGACAAAAACTAAAACGAACTGTAATTTGAGACAGAAGGGACATTTGTGCCTGGGATTATTTCTATCTAGACTTTGTTTCAACTCTTTAGGTATGATCTGAAAGCTTACGAATGAGAGCCAGCCAGTTCGCCGCGTCCGTGAAGCCCAAGCCCAACTACAAAACATTTTAGCGAGGCACAAGTGACCACAACCTCAAGCCCAACTCCAATTTAGCTTAGTCCAAGCAGACCACACCTCGCACTCAAAATGGCAACGGGTACCCGAAACCCGATTACCCGACGGGTTTTACCCGATAAAGACGCGGGTATGGAATGAGTTTTATACCCGCGGGTACGTTATTGGGCGAAAACCTTTACCCATCGGGTATGACGGGTACGGGTGTGGAATAGCAATACCCATACCCGCATACCCGTGGGTAAAAAATACCCGCAAAGAATGAGTAAGCAGCCTAAGTAATTTAGCCCATATAGCCCATGAAATTTGGCCCAAACACTTCTTGTATATATATAGTCGATCCATCCCCAAACCCTAGTCAAACCCCCACTCCACTCCCCTTCCCCTGTCCCAGACTCCCAGCAGAGGCGGCGCCGCCCTCACCCGTCGCGCGACGCGACCGCGGCTACGACTCCCGTCGCCGCGCGTCGTAGTCGAGCGTCGGGGCCTCGGGGGTCAGCCGCTTGTGGATCCACTCCCTCGTCCCTCCAGTCCTCCACTCGGACCACTCCTCCGCCGGCCACCAAGCACCGTCCGCGTCTGCCACCTACCCCGACCTCCTCTTCTTCCAGATCCGCGGCATCTTCGTCTCCTCGTCGCTGGTAGCCATGGTGGAGAACTCCGGCATAGGAGAAGATGATAGCCGGTGATGCTCTTACTCATCCCTAACTTTGTCCATTCTTGCAGCTCTTGTGCTTCATCTAGCCTTTGCCGTGTTCTGACCCCACGCCGTCCCGAAGGGCCGCCGTCCTGCGACCGCCGGATCCTAAGGAGACGACGAAGAAAGCTGCACCGCCTGCCCCGACTCCTGCTGCGCTCATCTTGCCACCTCCTGCACGAATAGTTGCTGCCGCTCGTCCACCCGGGGCTGCTGCCGCTCATCCACCAGGGGTTGCTGCCGCTCGTCCACCAGTCGCTGCTGCCGCTCGTGCACCAGGCGCTGCTGCGAAGCCGAAGGGCTTCCCTGTTGGTGCGGCTGCCAAGAAGGCAGCGGCCACGAAGGCAGCAACGAAGGGTGGTCGGCGTCCCCTGTCTCCAACGAGTATAGCTGCAGCTGCTCTGAAAGTGCAAAGCCAGCACCTCAAACGCTCTCTTGGGTAAGTAAAGATGAGTACTTTCACATCACTTGTCGATTTATCCGATTGTGCTTAGTTCTTAAAATATCGTTTAGTGCTAATGTGCAAGATTGTACATGCTACCTTATGAGATATATATGTCATATGCCTAGTTGTGATCTGTTACAAATAAATCAGCATATATGTTTGTCATCTGTTGTGCAAGAATCAGTTACTTTGTGAAAAAACGAATGCACAACAAACTTTCCAGTATCATCTTACAGTACAAGAACTAGTTGAAAGATTGTTTACCAAGATCAACAGCATGATGAAATTATTATCATTTTTCTATAAAAAAAGATTAACTGTACATTACTGGGACACTATTGACTATCCCATTATATTAACCCAGTTTTGTTGTTGGCTTTACAAAACACTGTTTAGTTCATATGGGATTGGGTTCCTATCGTCATAGTCATTTAAAATAGGCTATTAACCATAAGGCGTCAGGTTACAAGCTCAATACTTTTGCTATTCATGACTTCATATTATGTAATAAACAGCCTAAATATTCACATTCACCCAATTGTCAATTACTATTTGAGCTGTTAGTAACCTTAACAGTAAGAGACATTGCACATTACTGGAGGATAATTGTACATTACTGGAGGATAATTGTTGAAGATAAGTAAAATCTCTCAAAGATATAGTTGGCCTGTGTAGGAAAGATATAGTAACTTGTTGCATATTTTTTGACATTGCAGATCAGTAGCAAAATGTGTTTGTACACTGCATGCTGATTAGTTGTGTGCTAACTGCATAGTATTTTTTTTCAAAAATTCACTAGATAGTTGTGTGCTAACTGCATGCTGATGTGCTTCTATAGAGTCAACATGATGTCTACAGCTACTGGTAGTGATGGAAGCAGCAACCCACAATGTGGGTCACAAGCATCACAAGTGCAATCAGATTCAATTCCAATCTCTGGGTCACCTCAGCTTGAATCGACCAATGATTCACTGCCAATAGAGATTGATAATGATGAAGATGAAGAGGAACACATCGTAGCTGGTTCTAAGAGGAAGCTGAAATCAGCAGTTTGGAATGAGTTCACAAAAGTGGAGGTTGGGAGCAGTGAATATGCAAAATGTAACCATTGTGGGAAGAGACTTTCTGGGGTGTCAAAAAATGGGACCAACCATTTAAAGTATCATTTGAAGACTTGTGTGCTAAAGAAGGTCAAGCTTAATGGGCAGACCAAGGTACAAGCTGGTTTGAGGTTTCATAGGATAGATGCTGGTACAATTTCAGTGGAGAACTACACATTTGACCAAGATATCGCTAGAAAAGAACTGGCTGCCATGATAGTTCTCCATGAGTACCCTTTAAGCATGGTTGATCATGTTGGTTTTCGAAAATTTGTTGCCGCACTTCAACCATTATTCAGAATGGGGACAAGGAACACAATAAGGTATAAGATTTATGAGCTCACTTCCTTTTGCAATTTCTATAAGCCCATATCAATTTCCTAATATGTTCTATTTTATTTCAGATCTGATATTTTGGCACAATATGAAATGGAGAAGAAAAAGGCCATTGAATATATGGCTGGAATTCAGTCAAGGGTGGCCATCACTACTGACATGTGGACATCTGACAACCAAAAGAGAGGTTATATGGCTATCACAGCACACTTTGTTGATGAATCTTGGAATCTTAGAAACATTCTCATGAGGTATTAACTTGTTTTCTAGATCTGATTGCATATTGTAATGTTGAACTCTAGATGCAAATCTTATTTCTTACTTTGTTTGCCACTAAATGATAGGTTCATCTATGTCCCTGCACCTCACACTGCTGAAATCATTTGTGAAGAATTGTATGATAGCTTGGTTCAATGGAATCTTGATGAGAAGATATCAGCAATTACTCTTGACAATTGCACTACCAATGATGCAGTGATCCCTTTGCTTGTGAGGAATATTGGAAGACATAAGCTTTTGAATGATGGTAAGCTGTTGCATATGTGTTGTTCTGCCCATATTCTCAATCTGATAGTAAAGGATGGGTTAGAGGTGTTGAAAGATGCAATTGAAAACATTCGTGATAGTGTTGCATATTGGACAGCTACACCAAAAAGGGTTGAAAAGTTTGAGGAGATAGCTAAGTTTGTTAGAGTGGAAGCCACAACTAAGATAGTTCTTGATTGTAAGACTAGATGGAACTCAACCTTTAACATGCTTAGTCATGCATTGCCATACAAGTCTGCTTTTATTAGGGCAAGCCGTGTAGATAGGCTGTACACTTGCTTGCCATCTGAGGATGAGTGGAAATTTGCTGAGGATGTTGTAGGGAGGCTTAAATTGTTCAATGACATCACCAAAATGTTTTCTAGGACAGATTATGTTACAGCTAATATATATTTCACTAGAATTGCTGAGGTTAGAAAGCAGATTAGGGAGTGGTCAGCTTGTGGTAACCCTTTAGTAGAAACCATGTCAGCCAATGGTGGCCAAATTTGACAAATATTGGACAGATATTCAAGGTTTTATGGGCATTGCAACTATTCTTGATCCTAGATTTAAAACCACAGTGTTGCTAATTTGTTTTGAGGATTTGCTTGGGACAACTGGTAGTGAGTGTGAAGATAGAGTTCTTGAGGTGAAGAATTTATTGGCTGATTTGATGCTTGAGTACCGTGAGGAAGATGATGTGGGAAATAGTGTTTCAGCAACACCTGCAGCAGGAAATAGTGAAGATTACTTATCTTCCATGATGGCTCGTGTGGCTAGTAGAAGGCCAACAACTATGGGATTTAAGATTGAGTTAGATCGCTACCTAGATGAAGAGCTATTGGATATGAATACTAAGAATTTTAAGGTTCTAGATTGGTGGAAGGTGGCTGGAACTCGGTTTTCAACTTTAAGAAAGATTGCTAGGGACATATTTGCTATTCCTGTTACAACAGTTGCTTTAGAATCAGCTTTTAGCACTAGTGGTAGGGTTTTAAGTGAGCATCGCAGCAGGCTCACTAGCAAGATGATCGAGGCCCTAATGTGTTCTCAAGATTGGGTGAGAAACAAGTATAAAGGTATATTTAACACCACTCCTATGTCTATTAGCTTGCTATTATTCATGCAAAAGAACTCATTTGGTCACTTGTGATTTGTAGTTGATGAGAAAAACAAGCAGCCTGCAACCTTTTGGTCATGTCTACAGGACATACAAGAGGGGCTTCAGGTGATTTACCGTTCCTAAAATGTATATTCATTTTCAGCTACTTTGTGAAGTCTTATAATAGAAAACTAAGGTCATGTTTACCCTATTGTGTAGGAACTTAAAATATGAGGACTGAGGACAAGTCAAGTTGCCATGAGATGGTCTTATGGCGTGCTTTTGGTGTTAGGAACAAGACACATGATGCAATCTTCTGATGTCTAATTTATTAATTGTATTTGTGAACTTGTAACATCATTAATTTGTAATATTTAGTATGTGATGGAAACTGGGAACTGGGTGGCTGAACTTGGGATGTGCTGAGCGGCTGGTGTGCTAGTGGCCTAGTGCTACTATTAATTTATAATATTTAGTATGTGCTGGAAACTAGGAACTGATTGGCTGAACTTGGGATGTGCTGAGCGTCTGGTGTGCTACTAGTGCTGCTATTAATTTGCTGGAAGTTGTTATGTTTAATTTCCTGGAAGTTGTGATATTTAACTTGCTGAAAGTTATTATATTTCTGTTAAACTCGGGTATACTTTCGGGTATGGAATACCCGTCGGGTAAGAATTACCCGTCGGGTGCGGGTATGGAATAAATTCCTTACCCGTCCGCTTTCACGGGTAACCCGATGGAATAGATTTTAACCTGACGGGTACGGGTATGGGTGGCCATTACCCATCGGGTACTTACCCGTTGCCATTTTGACCTCGCACCCACTCTCTCAATCAAAAGGAAAAATCTCGCACTTAGCAAAAAAAAAAACGTGATTTGACTCGGGGATACATAGGAAGTTACTTTTTAGGGACATGGGGAGTACTATAGAGATTGTATAAGTTCAGCCGCGCATTTTTTCAGTGCTCTCAGCCCACTTTTTTTTTTTTCAGCTACCGTAGAGTTGCAGACTTGCAGCACAAAGGTTTTACGGCGAAATGGCTCCAGTCTCAACGTGAAACAGACAAGCTCAAGGGCCAACTAATCTTATTGTTAGATGTCCGTGTCACGGCCTCTTGAAAAGAGTTACAAACAGAACACTGAGCAACGTGTGATTTAAATTGGAGGTATAGGTCTGTCCCAACAAGGCGGCTCAGGCCTCTTCTTCCAGCTGTGAAATGATGCTCAGAAACACCTGAAAGCCCTGGGCCATGTCTGAAAACAGGCAGTACTCATTCTTCGCATGGTACGTCTTCAATAAGCCTGCGTGAAAGCAGTAGCAACATTAGATGAACATGTACAGTTACATTTGATGCAGGTGAATCTAGGAAAATAAATACTAGTAATCATAAAAAAAGAATTTGTTTTCTTGCTTATATAAGCACTCACCATATCCAGCTGTTTGAACATCAAATCCTTCGTCCTGTAAAAGTCCGATAACGAATTTGCTTTTAGTTAATGGAGACAGGACTCAGAAAGTAAGTTTGCGCATCAATTCTCAGACCTGTAATTCTCGAATCAGGGGTAGACTCCCAGTGATGGAATATGGCTCCACGTGACCAACCATTTCCTTGGTTGCTTTGCATAATGCATGATAGCCTCGAGACTCCAGATTGCAAGCCACCCCATTCATCACATCTCCATCAAAAGTGATTTCAAGCCTATAAAAACAAATCACTGGTAGCATTAATTGCCCCTTCCACCAGGATGGTTACAGCTCAAGGATAACAGAGTAAAAACATTAAATCATTCACCTTCCTTTTAGTTTTTCATCAGGAAGAATATATTTGGACACAGGACCACGAGTATCAAGTACTGTCTCAAGTCCCTCATTGATATCCTCTACATATTCCTTCAACTTCTCTATGACATGAGAAGTGCTGTAGGATAATGGCAATTATCAATTCAACGTATCATTTCCAGCGTTGAAGAACAAGCACAAGCAGAGCCGAACAATAGAAATGGGCTTACCTATAGAAAGGAGTCAACCTGTAATACACAAAAAATAAACATACAGTCAGGAATAACTCCATGTTCGTTCAAGAATTTTTTAAAAAAAATAGAGTGGTGCCATTCTTTTTCCATCAGATCAGACTTTTAATTTGTTCACTAATAAGCACACCCTTAACTCCTTAAGTAACTAATGAGTTCTCTAAAGTACTCCGTATTTCCTTAGGGCTCTGTAAGGGATCATGCCCTGCCATGTCACATGACAGCATAAACAGCCTACATCAAGCACAAGCTGAATTTGTCCATTTGATTTTGACTGCCACTAAAGGATTGTCAAATTAAAACAGGGCAATGATTTTACCTTACATCCCCTGAAATTGTGCATTCCCCAGGAATTTGATTAAGCCCCCCACCTGGATCTGCAAAGAACCATGACCATTGTTTAGGAGTGTGAGTAGCAGTACATGATTGTTTACTTAAACATGAACAAAGTACCAAAAAAGTTCAAGTTGGCCTTACAGCTCCATTTAGTTGGCTTCATTGTAGATGGAGTAGCAAACTTATAGACCTTCTCTTTCTCGTGTGGAGGGAAGTCAGTGTAAAACCGTTTTTGGATTACCTTCAGTGCTTCCATGTTCATCTCCATTGCATTTATGGCCTATAGAGGGAAAGGTGCATAAAATAGGGTACACACTTCAAAAGCAATGATGGGGATATATCCAAAAATTATAAATAAATAAATAAAGCTGATTATAGATATTTTGTAGCTGCATAGAGAATGAAAATGGGATAGATATTATAGATATTTTGTAGCGGGGAATCCTTCCAAAGGAAGTTTAGGTAAAGATGAAAACGGTGCAGCCTAATTTGTATTCAATCATAAATATAAATAATGGGTGACATAAAGGCACCTCTATTTCGAGGTCAAGATTGAAAATCTTTATCTCGGTTACATTAAGATAGTGCAGATTAATAATCAAATATAGATGTCATGTGCAACAGACAGAATTGTACAAATGCTAAATGTATATATTCAAATATAGGTGAGCAACTCCTGGGAGATGACCAATTCAGTAAAGGCCATAGAAGTATAGAAAACATAACAGAACTGAAGCAGCCTGACAAATTTGAGCCAAATACCTTATGTGCAAGGCCACTGTGGAATAGCTTCCCTGTTGCCTTGAGATGCCATGGAATCATTCCACCAGTGCCAATACACGGCTGCTTATCAGCTGTATCTATCCAAAACCTTTGCAGCACCAACAATAGCCAATTAAAACCAACACATAATCCCCATAAACAACACATTAGGTTTTTAAGGCGCAATGCTTACAAGGGTCCTGTCTTGAGCTTGTCAAGCAATCCATCCTTCACGAGGCCATCAACACCAATGCCAGTGACAGACGAGTTCTCCTCATTGGCAATAAACACAGCAATGACAGAATGCTTCAAGGGTGGCTTGATCTCACCAAGCCGCCGCATTAGCTGAGCCACCAGTGCAACATGTCCAAGACAGTCAGTTGTCCCACGTCCCCGAAGCTTGTCGTTATCCTCGCTATCAAAGGTTAGTGAGAAAGGATCAAAGTCCTGCAGAAACGTTGACAAACAAAGATCACTGATTAGAATCAACAATCGACTTTGAAGGGGCTTGAGTGGTTATAAAATCAGTACGAAGTACTTCATTGGTGAAAAAAGATTGATTAAAGAAATAACAAAGACTAAAACAATATAGATTTTTACAGGCAGCACATATGAATCAGAAAACAAAACGTAGAGATTTTTACACCAACAGAGCCATTCAAATCTACCAATATATGCAAAATTCAGTACCAGCCATGGTGCCACCGACTAGTTACAACCTACCACTGTACTGAAACACTTTGGCTCATTCTACAGAAACAAATCGATGAAACAAAGCATGCCAGCGTGAAGAAACTCCATAAATAAAAACTTCTACAACTCCCATTATTACCGAACACTACACTAATGATCACAACGCTAGTAAATTGTGCAAACTTCACATCAGTAGATCCAATCACATTCAACAGTACTGAAATTTAGCACCCGGACACGTTGCCAGTGATGAACTGGGTGAGGATAAACAAAATCCCCAAAGATCACAAAATCGGTAAAAGATGGATATAGAACAACGATAGCCAAACAAAATATAGCCGCGATTAGCAGAAAGTTCACGCGGACCTACCCACTCGCTGGCGTTGGCAGGGACGACGTCCATGTGCATGCCGACGAAGGAGACAACGCGGCCGGGGACGGTGCCGGGGTACTCAACGATGACGTTGCTCCTGCCCTCGGCGTAGCTGATCTTCCGCACGAGGAGCGGGCCGCCCCCTGTGTCCGTCGACACGGGGCGGAGCACGTCGACGACGTGCTGCGCCACGCGCTCCTCCTGAGGCCTGTAGGTCGGCGGGTCGTTCTGCAGGTGCGCGGTCTCGCCGATGAGCTTGGAGAGGAGGCCGACGAAGCCGTCGTGGTCGAGGCTTCCCACGGCGTCCTTGAGCGACGCCGATGCCGGGGATGCCATCTCAGACGGGGAAAGGATCGGGCGGCGGCGGAGTGGCGAAGTGAATCTACTCGAGTTGGAACTTGGTTACTTGAAGCAAGATAGGACCATAGGAGGTTTCCAATGAGAGGCCTCTTCCGTAGTGTTCCAATGAGAGGCCTCTTCCGTAGTGTACGAGGAGGGTTGCGGAGTGCGTGCCGTGTGCGCGGCGTGACTGCGTGTCAACGACGGTATGGCAGGCACGGGGGATGCGTGCTATACATCCGTACTCCCTTTGTTTTTTTTCCGCTTAAAGCTAAATATTAACTCTACTAGTGTGGACTAGTTTTATCCAAATGAAACTCATTTTACTCACATGTGATGCTCTCTTTATCAATACTCCCCCTATTTCATACTGTAAGCTGTTCTTACCTTTCTAGATGCATACCTTTTAGTTTGTATTTAGAGACAATGGATGTGTAGGTGCATGATAAAAATTATGTATTAAGAAATTCAGAATAACTTAAAATTTGAAACAAAGTGAGTATCATACAAGGGAATCGCCGACAAAGGCTCTATGCAAATATACTTTCGACGACGATATCTAAAAATCATGACAAAATAGATAATTTGTAATTTGATCATGAGGGTGTGCGTCGCATCCCGCCAGCTGCTTTTAGTTAGACAGCCCGAGTCCTCTGCGGCTCTCTTTCCGCTAAGCCAGGCAAAATATTTGCAGTCCAACTGAAATTCACAATAACATCTTACTTGGTTTTACAGTAGTTCTCAACTCATAAGCGCCAAAGCCGGCAATCATCACAATCACAAAAACTTTCTATACAGCAATATTTAAGGGCAAAATGTACCTTCACATCAAACACTATAATTTTGAAACACTACAATGTACCAGACCTTTAGCAGCGAATGTTTGTACACTGTTATACAAGTGAATCCATTCATCCATTTGAAGGAGAAAACAATACAAACGTTATTGATCAACAAACAAGGAAAACTACAGCCCAATATACATGCAAAAAATACTCCCCACTACAAACAGGGCATGGAGGGACGAACAGATATCCCAGACTACAATGGAAATAAGAAACACAAAGAAAATTGTCTGGTCTGCCCTGCCCTACCCTCTGTAGTACAAAGTTTCAGATGTTTGTGTCACATATACGCGCTTTATGATCCTGCATGATACCACAGAGTGATCTCTGTGGATAGCTGCTCAAAGGAGACCGACGAATATCGGTCATACTTCAATCTTGTATGAATTTGTTGCTAACACCTTATCTCATATGAACCTGCTCTCGTGATGTAGCGAACCCACTCAACAGTGTTGTAACCACTCTTCTCCCAGACCTGGAAAATGCATCACACTATGAGATTTTGCATCTCAGACACTACAATTTTTTAAACCAACACTTGGTGCACATACCTTAAGAAACCGAACACGTAAACCAGAAGCAGTGAACATTGGAACCTACAGGATCAAGAAACACATCACTACGTCAGATAGAGCACAGAGGATTAGTCAAACAAAGCATAATAGTATGATCGATATTCAATCACAATGACAATTGAAGCCAATGCCTCAACAAAATTCTGATGCCAAAAACTACAAAACTCAATTTCTTGTAGGTCCAAGCACAGTACATAAACAAAGAATCTATATTTAAGCTCTCTGCTGCTATCCATATCCAGTTCCAAATTGCAATAGACAATGAAGCACAAAGAAAACAAGTGTGTTTCCCCTTCAATTGGGGGTAAGAGTATTACCTGGAATTCCATCTGGATAGGTGGTCTGTTCCATGACTTCTTTTCACCCATGGTAGAGATCAACTCCACCTCTGCGCTCATAGTTGCCTCAGTCTGTCCTGGGAATTTCCTGATCCTGTAGTTTCAAAAAAGTGTGTATCAGTTAAAGTAGGTTAACTACTTGCAATGTGTGAGTGGAAAAAAAAAATATTATAAAAGGGTAAAAGTAACTCCCAATGTACAATAAAAAATGCTAACACATACTTCCA
Organism: Bothriochloa decipiens; assembly: GCA_023333625.1. NCBI lineage: Eukaryota > Viridiplantae > Streptophyta > Magnoliopsida > Poales > Poaceae > Bothriochloa > Bothriochloa decipiens. Next base: position 47,395,870 of record CM041635.1, on the reverse strand, counting down.
CACCAGTGAATCAATCGAAGCATTGTATTTTGCTTTGCCTGACGTCGTTTGGAAACTAGTCTTAGCTGTCTGCTTTGGAACCGGGACTTTAACAACAACACCAAGTGCAAACATCTTAGCACCGAAAACACTCTTGACCTATGTTAAAAAAAAATGAGGTTTTCATGTTAGCAAAATTCGATTGTGACACCAGGTATCCACTTGTACATATGCTTACTTTCACATTGATCTCCATGCGTGTTCGGCCCAATTCCTTGATTGTCGGTAGAACACGGAATGGGAGGTTTACACCCTCTGTGATTCGATACCTGCAACAAATTTATCTATCAAAACTGAAAACCCAGCCTAAGTCATTAGTGGGGACAAAATTACAAGCATAAAAGAGGAATCAGAAGACTTACTTCATCAATTCAAATTCACCATCTGGTGGCACAAAACTGACTGTCTTTTCTGAGTTAAATCTCGTTAAGTTGACACACTGGTGGAATGTGACATCATCAAGTTCTATGGTCTTCCCACTGTAGAGCAAGAGAAGACACACAATCAGTAACAAATTTAGCAAAAATGACAAAGAAAAGGTGGTAAAAATATCGTATCGAGAAGCAAAACAACCATGATGCGCACAGATTTCCTTTTGAGATTTTTATATGGCAAATTCTGCCACAGGACATCAAACATAGGTCGTATTGGCCATTTCACACCACATATGCTGAAATATGCCAGGTAATATTATTGCATTATGAAAGTGTGGATCTTTGCTGGAGCACACTGCAATGATTATAATAATCATGTATGTGACTCTAGGAAAGAGGGGTGTGAATAGACTTTCTTCCTTTGCCTTCATCTTCCTCCGGCGGCATGGACACATCCCTCTCTCTAGTCCACCCAAACCTCCACCTTCTTGCCACCAAGCAAGAGCACAAGTAACAGGGTCCGCTCAATGTCGTAGGTCAGGAGGTCGAGTGCGCACAAATCACAGGGAACAGGATAAATGAGCCGGTGAAGTAGCAGTCCACACGACAACCTTGTGGTACATGATGTTGACTCGCCCAGTGGTAAGATTGCTCTAATGGCGGTGGTGCGGAGGAGCTCGACACCGTCGAGCTCGAGCCAGACGAGCACGATGCAATCGTACTGATCACGGTGATGGTGGTGAAGGAGAGCACAATGAGGACAAGGGCTCAGGGAACCTGGCAAGCGGTGCGTACGCAGCCTTGGCAAGGGGGTGCCTTAAGTGTTGATGAAGGAGTACAAGAGCAATGGCATGACATAGACAGGGTCTTGTGGTGCTGCAACAAAACAAGATGTGTCCGTGCTCCAGAGTGACGAGAGGATTGAGAGAGGGATGTGTCCACGACTCCACGTCACCAGGAGGATGAAGATGCAGGCAAGGGCAAACAAAGTCATCACACCTCTTCTCTCTAATAAAACTGCAAAATGAATATTATTATTGTTGCCGTGTGCTGCAGCAAAGGTCCATCTGGCATATTTCAGAGCTTGCGGGTGAAATGGCCAATACCATGTATGTTTGATGTCATATGGCAAAATTTGCCTTTTTTATAATAGTCAAGAGAGGGTTTACCTCTTTGCTGGTCTGGACTTTAGTTGGGCCTCTTTTTCAAGTCCAATCTTGTCATTTAATCCCAACTTCAGATCAGGCATTCCAGAAAGGAAACATTTCATAAGTATCTTTCCCGTCACATCACATCTTAGAACACTCCCTACAGGAATTACACATTTATGTACACAAGGAACATCAATTAATACAATACAATGGGGAAAGACAACTGTGCAGTCCAAAATTAGGTTCGTCCATAGAGTACCTTTTGAAGACATAAGAAGGTTTACACTCTCAACTATGTCCAAAAAAACCTGAAAAAAGAGAACATTACTCCACCAGTGCAACTAGTAGATGAAAAAAAAAAGTGCAAAGAATGGGATTAGATAAGATCAGAAGTTCACATATATAGTTTATATAAGCACCTCATTCTTCTTGTACACAAGTCCCTCTCTTCTCCAACCAACAGCACCAGTGACTTGAAGAGTCGCATTTGGAACAGGCTTGTCTGAGGGCTGTAAATGCATAAATGACAGGATATTCAGATGGTTTCATAGAAAAACAAGATTATTATCATACAATTCGATGTAAATTTTTAACACATTCTATCAAAATTCAGGTTCAATTTTTCTAACCTTTGAGGAAAATGGTGACCGAACACCTTCTTGAGTTATATACAACTTCAATATTTCCGGTGACAGATTCTGAGGATAACCGAAATCCATGATCTCTGCAATCATCGACAGCTGGATGAATGAACAGAAATATCCATGTTGCAGTAGGCAGGTAAAGAATAGGATGCTTGATTACCATCAAGAAGTTCATATATTAAAACAAAGTTATTCCTGATAGCATCTTCATCAAAAGCTCCACCAAAGTAGGACTTGAAGAGAGCCACTGCCTGATAGTTTCAAATAATATTAAGTACTTAAGTCGAAATGAGAAAGAAAAAGATAGAATACTGTGAATTATTTAGAAAACTACAGCCATTTTTCAAGTTCTTTGCACTAAACTAATAGCTAAAATTTTGTGTCTAAATCATGCTAGCTTGTTCAGATGAGAAGGCTTGGGGTTTCATTCAAAGTTCTAAACAAGCCATAGGATTTTTTTGAGCAGAGTAGCAGACTACATCACAGTAGTCCTATTAAGAATATGTTTACAATATTAACAATAATGAAGTGTATCAGCACAAGAAACCACAGGATTTTTTGTGTTCCGAGCTTACTAACATATCATAATACCCACCATTAGCAAAAAAAAGTTTTATTTGCAAAGTAAAGCAAACCTATATGGCATAACAATCTAAGATTTTTTTTTAGCAGAAAATACAGCAGGGGGCCTCTCCCCATTGTAAGCTTTTATTAGCAAAAATAACACAACAACACTGTGCAAAAGGAGGAAGAAAAGGAAGCATACCCGAGGTTGGCAGCAGAACTAATCTAAGCTCATGGATCCTTTTTTTTTAACTCTTGAAATATCACAGAACAAAATTTGTATAGCTCATTAAGTGACAAATTGGTTCCTCTTCGAGTCTCACAAATTACAATGTACCCATCTACCCTATATTTGATTATTTTCTCTACTCATATCTGCCACATTCTATGTATGGAGTTGGTTATGATTATGAAAGTAATGGAAATGGAATGCAATAGTGAAAAATTAAGTAGCTAATTCCTCCTTTTCATTTTGGAAAATAACACACAAAACAGGTGGAAGGCTGATCATTTGCCCCACAGAATTCATCAAAACTACCATTTCAAAATTTGTATTTCAAACTCCTAAGCCAGCAAGACTGCAATATGCTTTCATGGGCTATGCACATTCCATTTCAAATGTATGCATAGCACAGAAATAGTAGCATACCTCGACAACAAATTTGAAAGCACAAGCAACATTAGCATTGCTGCTAACTACAATCACAATGTAAACATTACTGATCCTCATATAAAGGAAGGAACATCCTCCTATTTGGCGAACAGGACATGTGCCAAGTTCTTTTGTTTGCATGATATGCATTCTGAATGCATCAACCATATTTCCCCTGCATAAACATACATGAAAACACTAGTCACTAAATTTATGTTGATCAAGTAAGAGAAATATGGGAATAAAGGAACCAAAATGAACCCGCAGAGTGATTATTGTTGAATAAATGTAAAAATGGTTGAAACAACAAGGGAATAGATGGTGGTAGTAAATTAGTGTCATCAAGAAAAAATAGTCATTTTCAAGGAAACAAAATATCCGTGTTACTGAAGATATGCCTTATAATGTAAGTGAAACAATATTGCTTGGTATGAACGAATTACAAGCATAGATACTTTCAGATTCATGTTGTCAAAATGGGGTCCAGTTCATAAATTTTCTCTGCAAATATACCTAATGCCGAAATCCACTATGAATGATCAAGTCAAACTATGCAGCAGTCGACTTAGTGAGCACTCTAGTTCACTACCACAAAGCTTAGTCCCTAAGCAAAGCTGGGATAAACAAGCTGTGGATTGTCTGAAATGATAAAAACTAGTAGTCTGGTATGCAGTCCTAGGTGAAGCACTCTAGGTAAATCTAACGAATTCTCCGATTAAGTGATTAATAATCTCCTTTCTCGATTCCAGAAAGCAAGTAGCTCCACAATCGCTACCGAGAGCGTCCTTTCCAACCTTGGCACCACCATATTTTAGCAGCTGACGAGTCAGATCACCTAGGCCTGCTTCCCATATCAGCCCTGCCGAGCGGAATTTTCAACACGAAAAACAAAATGGACGAGACTCTATAATCGCGATCTACGCAGACGCGAGCTAGAAGCCAACTAATCGGTCCTTCCCAGGGCCTCTAGATCTAACACTCCAAGCCCACCACAGCACCACGTACCCGACATCATCACGGTAGAGGCGGTTGATGAGGACGTCCCCGCGGAGATTGAGGAAGTAGATGGCCGACGCTGCCACCGGCATCGTCGCCCGCCTCCCCGCCGCCCGAGCGCCCAGCCGCCACCCTTATCTTGTGGCGGGTTCCACGGCGCGCCTTCAGGTACCACTCGAGCGCCGGTGATCCGCTGAGTCCGTAGCTCGCCGGACGGTGAGGAGGGCGCGGGGTTTGGTCAGATCTCGCGGCAGCACGAGCACCGATGTCGTCTTCCCCGTCCAGGACGAGAGCTATCGGTGTGTTCTTTTTTGCAGAATAGACCTTTCTCGATGGCGTATTTGCTTGGTCGTTTTTGGAACTTCGGTAGGTGACCTGGAATTGGACCCACGAGGCATCAACTTTCAATTTCAGCTGGTGCTGAGTTCAGCACTGGATTTTCCCCCGAAAAGAAAACTGCATATAATAACATTAAAGAAACCCAAAATGGGTTTTAAGTGCGAATTGATTAATAAATCAACATGTAGAAGAATCAAAGTAGGCAACAAGTAGGTACTGCTTTGGCCTCGATAAGCCTAACTCCTATAAAACATAAATAAATGTTTAACTACGAAGAGACATGTCGAGTCTACCTAAAGTTTTTGTCCTATCATGCTTATTGTTAGTTTTGCCTCTAAAACTTGTCGTATTTTGCTGAATCTAGTTAGGAAATCTAATCAAACAAGTAAGATTGTCCGCTTAAATAGCACGATTAAACTTGCTTTATTATAATTGTTTAAAAACTTGCTTTATTAGAAAATTTAGTCATTTTATTGAATTGTAACATAATATTTTATAATGGTTGTTGTGGTATTGATACATTTTGTTGAGGTCAGCTACCATGAAGATGTTCATGTGCTCAAACCATACTAACAAAACTTTATACACCTTATGAAAAATTTCTGGATATCTTTTGAGTTGCTAATTCCTCATAGGATCATTTTTTATGTTGTCAAAAAGCTTGAGGTCTATTCAGAAATTTTTGTTAACGATTGTTGGGTAGAATTAATCTTCCTAAATCAAAATTTTTTGATTGTGGTCAAATTTTTAAGATTACTTTTCACATTTGTATGTGTTAGTTTTATAATTACTTTCTCAAATATCAAAAAATTTTATACTTGTTTGTCCAAACATTAAAGGCTGGTGGGAGAGTTGGGGTATTTATACCTCCCTTCCTCTCTACTTATTCCTCTTGACCAAACTTGTGCCATACACATTCATTGCTTCTTTTCATTAGGTACTGTTCCACATCTGGTAGAGTGCGTAACAGAATCTCAAAGCAGTTTTGGACAGTACAGATAGCACATGCTGAGCATGTACATGATGCAATATGTTTTTTTTTCTTGTTTTCACTCTTTTACTCACTTTGGACTTGGATTTGAGTTGGGAAAAGAGTTTGAACTCTTCAGCTAACTTTCAATCTTTGATCACTTGGGGGGTTATCGACACCTTGTTTATGGATTGTTACTCTTGGATTCTTGGGATCATAGATGACCAGGAATCTCTTGTTTGAAGCACCCAATTGATTGGAAAAATGTATCCAAAAAGTTTGTGTTACTCATCTGTTTCTAGTAAATCATAGGGCTTGATCTCTATGGTTGCTTGAAAAGATGAAGAGGTAAAAGAGATACTAGACCACTAGTATCCTCAATGACAAGGATGTCAGCACGCTTTTGTGGTGTGGCTATTTTTCGGGTTAAATCTTTATGTCCTTTTGTTGTATTCATGAGCTTATTTTTCATTGTTTAAACCTTGTCTACTTTATGTGAAGTTTTAGGTTGAGTCCATCTTGTAGAACTCGCTCAACATACTCCGTGTGGCAAACATATGTAGATTTAAGTTTCCTTGGTGAAATTCATATATATTGAGTAGGTTCTTTTTTCTGAAGGGTTGGAATTTTATGTTCTAGCTAGAATTTCTAATTGAGTTTGGAAATTTCGAGTAAGACCGAAATTTCAATCATTGTCATTTAATCCATTGTCAATTTTAAAATTCCAAGTTTAGCTTTCACTCCCTCTAGGCAATGTTGATCGTTTCAAGTCAGAGCATAATCCTCGTGATTAGGGCTTAACTGTGTTAGAAAAAACAGTGTTGATCTTGGGGATGGTCAAGGAAATGGTGGAGCAAGAGATGAAGAAGATGAATGGAGAACTTGAGAAGCAATTCCAAGACAAGATCGGTGAGATGTTTAGCAATTCCTAATCCTACCGCTAGCCTTTCCTCACTCATGTAAATTCAAATGCCAAATGTAATTGGCTGGAATAGACGAGTCGGAAGAAAATACATCAATTTCAACTCTTTTTCTATAGACCTGGGGGCAAGTCTTTTGTTTACATGAACTTTTGAGATGCCAGTAAAGAACTTTTCTTTTGGTGAGCACTGAAAAGAGGAACAAAATCATACTGTGACACTTGTTTTTGAACGAAACTCTCATTTATGACACTGTTATTAATGTTAATAGAACGGAAGAGTTGTTTCCATGTGTGCATGAAGTATATATGTATATATATTCCTTTCGCATTTCTCTGCATGTGACCGCAGTAAGTCTCAATACACATTTTTTTTTTTTTGCTTTCTAATTTTCTGCTTATAATTAGTACATACAGTTTGGTTAATCCAATCAAAGACAAGTCAGTCAAAAAGCTGCAGGTAATCCCTGAGATCAGTAGGGAAGCACGGGTACTGCCGCCAGAACACTCCATTGATCCTCACCATCCGCACCGTCTTCTGCTTCGTCGCCGGCGGGCTCTCGACGTGCAGCAAGCCCAGAAGCTTCGCCAATGCGCCGGTGAGTACCATGTCCTCTAGGACCTTCTCCGAGGGCGCCCCCACGGAGACGAGCCACAGAACCTTGACGGCCAGCTGGGTGGCCAGCTCCGACACCCGCAGCATGGTCTTCGCCACGGCCGCCACCGACAGGTCGTGTTCCGCGAAGGCCATGCGGCCCTCGGGACACTTGCATAGGCGCTTCAGAAGCAGCAGTATCCGCTCCGCGTCGTGGTGGTCGTCGGCATTCGCGAGGAGCTCGACGAGGACGTGCACCGCGCCGACCTCCACGGCCTTGGTGGGCCCGATCCGGGACCGCTCCACGACGTCCAGGAGCACGTCGAGCGCGCGGGAGCTGAGCCTCGTCGAGATGGAGACCTCGTCGGCCAGGAGCTCGAGGAGGGACTTGAGCACGTCGTCGACCTCGACGCAGGCGGTCCAGTCTCCGGCGCCGGCATTGGAGATCTTGGTAACGATGTCCATGGCGTGCAGCCTCGCCTCGGCGCTGCCGCGCTGGAGCAGTGCCATCACGGGCCTCATGCACTCAGGCGCGAGCAGGAGCGCCACCGACGCCGCGTCCGCGAGCGGGAGGAGGGCGAGCACCGCGGCGGCCTCCTCGCACGCCGTGAACGCGGAGAAGTCGCCGCCGGCGCCGCTCTCCGCGAGCGCCTGCGCCATGACCCGCGTGACCGCCTGGATCCCGCCCGAGGACACGAACTCGCATTGCATGGCCACGTCGCCGGCCATGCATGCCCGCATGCGCTTGAGCGCCGTCACCTTGAACGGCGTCTCCTCGAGGCCGGCCAGCGCCGAGCGCAGGCGCTCCGCCTCCAGGACCCGCGAAAGCGGCGGCGTGGCCAGCTCGTGGGCCGGGCTCGACAGCGACGACGTGGACGGTGACGACGACGCCGACGTCGACGGCTACGGCGACGGCGAGCCGCGGTCAAGCCAGGAGCCGATGACGCGCTTGAGGGCGTGGTTCGGGGCGAGCTCAAGGTTGGCGAGCGGCTGCATGGTGGCCGGGCAGGTGGCCCTGCCGCACTCGAAGATCCACCGCTCGATGCTGCGGCGGTCGTAGGTGACCCCCGTGGAGACCGTGACGGGGTCGTCCATGAGCTCCATGGAGATGGGGCACCGGAACAGGTGAGGAGGCTCCTCCATGACTGCCCCCACCGCAGATCGCGATGCCGATGCAGTGCAGACCACCACGCTGCGCTGGCCAAGCAAAGATGGTGATGTGATGAGGGCCTTTATACACGGACGTGATCGTGGGCTGGCATCGGCGATGGTGCAACCGGGCAAGTCAATAGTCAGAGTCAGACAGGGCGGAATCGTAAGGTTCGCTAATAAACTAGAATAAATGCATTCTGCGCACAATTAGTTTTGGTGGTGCGGAGGTTTATGATTTGAGCCATGAGAAATTTCAGAAATTGTTTATAGACTGATGAGCAGGCAAAATTAAAGCGACTTTGAATGGTGGTATTAATCTCTCAGAAATTATGTAATTCGTGACTAGCTGATGTAAGCTTTATGGAAATTCTGCAAACTGCAGAGGTCCTACATGATGTGAGCTTGCTTGCAACTTTTATTGGACTGTTCTCGAAATGTGAGGTGCATATCTTTCAGAGTTTTGTTTCTTTTCCCTGAAATGGCAGAGGAGTTGTTTCAGTGGAGATGGTAGAGAGATTTGGCGGATGACAATGTGAGATGAGATCTTGTGCTGACTGCTGAAGTCACTTGGGCCATATGCATATTTGTGCATTGGTTGCGAGCGGTTGGGCGACGATGTTTCGTCCCCTGTTTCCTGTCCCCATCCTGAGGTGAGTAAACAAGTGGCAACTGATCTGCCACTTTGCTCCTGGTCAAATGCCCAAGGTTGTACACTGACTACTGACATTCAAACCTAAAGAGTACGGTGTACATTTTCCACTTCGAGTAAGGGTGGGGTTTACAGAATGCCTCCTGTTTGCTGACTTGCCAAGCATTATCGGAACGGGTAACGGCCTAATGGGTTACATGAAGGAAAGAGGGAAGGGTGTGTGTTCAGCATTGGAGCTCAATATCATTTGCGTTAAGCACACCTTAGTGGCAACGCACAACTGAAAGGCTAGCGTGCATCACACACACACAAGTACAAGCTGCATTAGGTCATTTGACCTCCACACATCAACACAACTGGCACGCAAATTTCTCGTATGCACGAACTGTATGACACCTAACCACTCTTAAATGCGAGATAACTACTGTACGTTCAATCCTCATCATCCTCATCGGCTCCGCGAGAATTCCAATCCATGTCACTGTACAACTTTCCTGTTCTTCCTTTCCAATTTCCTTTCTGAAAACCACAATCTCCTTAACATCATGCGATTTGACAAAGCGGCATCGCAGCACAGGACGATGAACTCTCTCCACTACTCCTTTTTATCTTGTTTTTTATTTAATAATGATATAAGAAAGAAAATGGAACTACTTAGACGCGTCTCACGATCACAACGAATCATGGACAGAGTTGACTAGCCCGTGTAGAATAATCGGGCGGAGAATTATCGCCGGCCGCATGCCATTAGAATATCACATCGGATACTTGGGACTAATCTGCACCGGGATCGTGCTGCACTGCTGCTGGTCGTACGAGTGATTTCTTCTCTGGATTGATTATTATTAGTTCACGATGAACCAATCATATATATAAGTAAGCGTATATCTCGGTGATTTCGTATTTCCCGTCTCGGGATTCCCTCACTGCAGAGCCTACGATTTACCTGGCCCCGTAGCACGCGACTTTGAACCTCACCTGGAATCCAGCTCTGGCTAGTCTTCTGGATTGCTGATCGGGCGCTTTGTCTTGCAAGTGGCAAATCAAGTTGGGTGCTTCTGTTTCAGTTGTCCATTGCGGCATTACAGACTGGGAATGTGTACTTCAGATTTTCAGTAACCCTGGGAAAGCTGAAACTGAAAATCCAGCAGTTTCTGGCTATGAAAGTCATTGTTACAAAAATCAAATCAAAAGACTGTAGGAGTAGTATGGAAATCTCATTTCATTATTTCATACTAGCTACTGGCTTTCTTTTGTCTGAATTTACCGACTGCTTGGGTTTCAGTCAGCCCGTGCTTTGCCGACGGCAAAAGCAAAGGGCAGAAGTTGGCCGGATAAATGTTCAAACTCCTTGAGCGTATCAACGAAAGGTGTTTGCGGCGGAACGCTCGCCTTCCAACCCGCAGCCGCCAGGGCTTCTTCGCCTTCACCGCCGCCACCGCCACCGCCCGACCCCCGTTTCTCTCACCTCCGGCCTCCTGCCGGGGGAGAGGAGGAACGGGGTCCATCGTTTTAGTCGATCTACTGTTTTTTATTAGGTTTTTCTCCGTTTGTTTTCTTTTTCACCATAATAATTAGGGTTAGGTTTTGGTTGTCCACTTTGATGGCTTTGATCCGGTTTCGTGCTTCGTACCAGATCATCGGTGGTTGCATCATCATCTCCGGTGATGGCATGCTCCTGAGATCGAGGTATGTTGGAATAATTCTTCTCGAGGAGGGATTAGACCTATTTTTTCCCTTCTGCGAGATCATTTTTCCGGTCGCCGGTGCTGCTGGCGGCAGCGGATCTACCCTTCCGGTTGCTGGTAGTGATGCTAGCAACGTCGGATCTTATGTTCAGTTCAACCTTCAGAAGATACAGCCGATGTGCTCTCGGCGCCCTTTACTCCCTTCAATGGTCGAGCATATTGCGCCTCTTGTGCGGTCTCCATGCTCGTGGAATCTTCTGTTGGTAAGGACTATGATTCTCGAGTCCAGATCTAGTATACTCTCATGGTCGCGATATTTTTTGAAGAGTATGTAGTCGGACGCGAGAAAGATCAAGATTCAAGACCTAGTGGTATGCTTCAATCTAATTTTATTTTATATTGATGTCTCAGTTTAAAAGGATTTTTAATTTAATAAATATAAGTCCTCTTTTTAAAAAAAGGGTGTTTGCGGATTGAGAACACCCTGGCACGGCGACCCAAGCCTACGACCTACGGGAGATCGATCCGCATCCGCCAACAGAAAGACGATCCGTTCCCAACCTCGTTGCTGTTCTCATACTTCTGAATATCCTCATCGATACACGACCACCCCAACTCCCCAAGTCCCAAACAGTTGCTGTAGGGCGGTACATGCCCAGGTTGAGTATAACAAAATCAGTTCTTGCTGCTCTGAATTTTACAGCTTGCGTACTCGTTCTATAAATAACAATAATGCCAACCTATGAAGGGGGTTTCCAATAAGAAGAAAATATGGACTCTACCTAATTTCTGAACACATTCCCCTCCCCCATAAAGAAAATTTGAACTTAAGTATCTGAAGTGCATGACCACACTTTCCACCTTCATCACCTATAAAAGGCCAAACAGGCGATCTAACACGGAAAATAGTTGGTCCTGCAGTAAGCTCATAAAAGAACAAAGGATGGGCATCTGACATCTGAGTACGACAGCTTGGTGCCTTGGTCCATCTAGCCATCCATACTCCTACCAAACCAGCCAAGTTAGACTCACTTCGCGCCTGTTTACCAGGACCATGTAACCATTTTTTTGAAAGCAAATACATTGCAAAAACTCCATGCTCTAAACCTCTAGTCATTCCTCCTTTGCGTAACCAAAATTTCTTCAGCACGCTGGAAAGTTAAATCCGTCAGGATCCACAAACAAATAAATTCACACACATGAAAAATATCACCAACAACAAATAGATTACTTTCAAAATATTTTCAGCCATAGTGTAGTGTTTTTCTCTCACAATAAAATGGCTTGTCAGCAGCCAAAACCATCAGCCGATCAGCCAGGCCCAACCAAGGAACTTGCCAAGAGTTAGTAGGCACTACCTTTTTTTTCCTAGGGGAGGTGAAACGTAAACTTTTCTTTCACGGAGGCCGCTAACGCCCTGGCCATTCTTTTTTTTTTCGAAAACATGCTTTGCACGTGACTCATTAAGAGAAGTGGAAATAATTTTTTACATTCTGCCTTAGCAAATGGCGAGATGCCATTGCTAGAATAGACAACACACGAACCTGGCCATTCTTTTGAGACCTCAATCTCATATATGCAGAACAATCAAAGACTCGAAGGAGAACCACCTTCAGGACAAAATGAGGTGCCAATCGTCAATTTCTCTACCATGATCAATTCCAGTTTCCAATATAATACAGGCTCATTCCTCAATCGAGTGAGAAAAACTGCATCTATCTAAAGGTTTTCTATCTCCAAGGATAAAAAAGCACCCGACTCTATGACAGCTTAGTGTGAGGTGGAACAAAAAATGTCAGTAACATGTAACCAAACAAAGCTGTGGTGGCAAACAGAGCAAGATCGGCTCTGCTTTCCAGGTCTCCCTACCAGGCTGTCATTTCTCTGCAACTTTAATCTGCCCGAGTTCACCCATGAGCATCATGAGCTGTGCCAAAGCTGATGCGAGGATCAGCTGGAGAACTCCACTTTGACAAGTGTATGGACTACATATCTGTATGCCATGCCAGACTTTCCCCTCTTGGTGAGCATATATGCAATTTCCTGGGAGTGCTGACCGGCTGAAGTTCATTTCAGCTGAATGTTGCATCGGAATAAATACTGACATGGACAGTATATTAGCTGAACATCACACATATGTTCCAGAGGATTTCCATATCCTCCCTTCGAGAGAAATGACCATAACGGTGACATCATCATGGTATTTTCTGCGGTCCCCTTGAGGTATATCTAATAGCTCATAAAAGTCCATGCCTGAAAAGTGAAAAGACAACTCCAGGTTAGTACTGGCATATTGCTCATGGAAGAGATTTCATGAAGAATCTCTAATTGATCTAAAAATGAAGCAGGATGACATTACTTTTTTTTTGTAGGAATAGATAACAATCATCATGTAATCAAGTACAAAGATGTTTCAGCTGTGATAGTTGTGTGGCATACAACCAAACTTTTCAGCAACAGGCATTATAGCTATACGGTTAAATCTCCAACCATACAATATTGGGCAAATTAATCGCCTAGGTAGCAGCTAGGCACTAGATGTGACCTCCCACCTATACAGCTGTCTAGTGCACTGTATACACATTGTAACAGCAAGGGAAGTTCTAGTAGAAGCTATCATTGAAAACTTTCCTATCGTAGAGCAGAAATGATTAAATGGAGCTTAGCATTCATTACACACAAAACACATAGGCTCATTAAGCTTGTCATTTGTTTGAACATCTTTGTGCTGAAATTTTATATGAAGCATTGCTCTGAACCAATTTGCATGATATGATCCTAGGGAAAGTTAGAACTGGAAACTTTAGCTCCAGCCCTCCATAATAATGCAAAGCTTGTCTTTTGGCATAGATACTTCGTGCCATCAAAATGATTCACGAACAAGTGAAACTAATCAAAATTTCAAAACGAGCACAAACTTATCTATGAACAGAACCTCAGGCTGTTACTCAAGCTTTAGTCCTGTAGAGTCTGCTCTAAAAGTTTTGTAACCACCAAAACTACATACGAACATTATCAATTTCTATCAAAGATTGAATCTAGACAAAATATCCCCTATCAACTAATAATATCATTTTATCAAATAATACTTTCAAACAGAATCTGAATAGTGTAACAAGATAATATGCAATCAAGTGTGGGTAGTAAACTTTGGCCAAAAGATTCTCACAAATTAGGAACTGGCAGTCTGACATACCAGGTGTTGGCAGCTGGGCTTAAGCCCTGCCATGTTGGGTTACTTCTGGTTTTTATGCATATATAATTTTTTTATTCTAGAAAGTAGCATAGTCTCAAGGCCCCAACATGAACATGTGCAAGCACATAAATGTTTGCACAGTGCACACAAGTATGTGAACCCTAATGCTAAGGGTATAATGAAACGGTCAACATCCAAAACAATAAAGAAACGAGCCCATTTGCATTCAAGAAGAAGATCACACAATAAGCTTACCAGCTTTCTTTGCAGCACGGGAGAGTAGCTCCTCAATTAAACTCTGTGCAGGATCACCCTCTGGAAACCGCTCCATAAAATTCTCAACATGTAGAACTACCTCCTCATTGCTTAGGTACTGATATAAGCCATCAGACGAAAGTACAAGAAACTGATCCCTGGCGGAGAGCTTATGATGGCAAAGAGAAGGTGTGCATGATATATATGGTGTATCACCTATATAGTCATTGCGAAACATCTCTAGCAACCCATCATTCAACTTTGCCTGTAAAGCATTCAGACTTATTAAAATTTTCTTGTTTCCACATACATGGAACTAACATAACAACAGCCTACAGTCTCTTTACCTGTTTGAGATACCCAGCACCAAATGCACGGGTAACTTTTAAACGACCCTTTACTCTATCATTAACAATACACTGATCATCATCCGGATGTTCGCGTCTGATCCTCTGAACTTCCTGCACGTCAACATGAAAGAACATGAGTTCATATGCAGAAAGAATTCATAGGCTAAAACAGCTATGATGCTTCACATCCACCCATACTATCCTACTACGATATATGAATCCACAACTCCAAAAGAACAATGGTCTGCCGATTATAAAGCCATGCTGTTGAACAGGACAATGCACATACTGCACATGTACTCACAGAAGCCACTACAGAGTTCACACATAATGGCATAGGTATTGGTGTACCAAAGGGCATGTTCAACCAAAGATAACAAAAAAAAAAATTGGGTCTCAATATTATTTATATAGGATGCAAGCTCATCTTTTCAGTGAACTCAGCAGATGCACAAATGCATTAGCATTATGCATCAATTCAGATATGTCTGCAAAAAGGTTACCTCTTCAATGCTCGTGCTATGATCAGTCGACACCTGCAATGCCTCAAGCCCAATTGCAGAATACCCAGGGATCCTTGACTCGGTCTCCAAGCCCACACCAATGTCCTCCACCCGCATGTTTCCAATCAAGCAGTCGTCGTCGTCTCGTCGCTGCGCCACAATGGCACGGCTATCCCCAAGGTTCATTACATACACGTCGTCGTCCCTTAGCAGAGCCACGAGCAGGCAAGCCCCGGTCACTGCCAGCTCTGGGTGGGATCCCATTGATTGGCTGGTCATGTCCAGGTACGCCGCCTCTGTCGTAGCTAGCGCTCGGGCCAGTGCGCTCAGTACCGCCATGTGGTCCCTCACCGCCGGCGCGGCCGTCAACCTCTTAACTCCCCACTCCCTGCCGCTTTGACCATCGCCAGCGGCAGCCGCGAGGGCCCACAAGGGATGCCGCTGTTCCTTGAGCCTGGCAAGCGATAGCGCGAACCGGCCGGAGCCCGAGAAGTCGAGTTCGCTGTCATCGTCGTCGCCATCCGCCAGGAACTGCCAGAGCCGCTTGGAGTCCGGGTCGGCCTCTTCGTAGAAGATCCCACGGAGCTCGCGCAGCAGGAAGCGGTAGAGATTAGCGACCAGGAAGTCCGGGGCCTCGGGACCGTTGAAGCCGTCATAGATGCCGACGAAAAGCCAACGCTGGTCCTCGGAGACAACCACGTGAACCCTGTCCTCCCCGGCACGGCCGTGCGCCCACTGCACGCCGTCCTCCCGGCGGAGCGGCACGACGCATGGGCGGTTCTTCTCCGAGACGCTCCGCCGCAGGCTGCCGAAGGAGGGTTTCCGGAACCTCCTCGAGAAGCCTCGCGACGACGACGAGGGAGCGGGCTTGGTGGGCTTGGCGCTGGCGGGGAGCGGGCCGGAGAAGGGCACGGCCTGGTCGAGCGGGCCGGAGAGCTGGGCGCCGCGGTCGATGGGCCCGGACAGGAAGAGCGGCCCCGAGGAGAGGTTGGAGAGCTGCAGCGGCGCGGAGGAGAAGGACGAGGAAGTGTGGAACGCGGAGGAGTACTGCGGCGGCTGCACGCCGCCGCCGGCGAAAGAGGAGTGGTAGATCGGCACGGGCACGGAGGAGTTGGCGGAGAGCGCGGCGCCGGAGATCGCGTGGCGGAAGGAGGACGAGTGGCCCGCGGCGGCGGCGGCTGAGCTGGCCGCGTAGCAGAAGGAGTGGCCGAGCGCGTCGTCCAGGCACGGCCCGTCGTCCGCGGGCGCCGGCGCCGGCGCCGGCCGCGAGCACGCGCACGCGGTGAGCAGCCGCGACGCGCCGCTGCCCATGGCATCCGACGCTCCGGCTCCGGCTCCGTCTCCGGCTCCGGCGGTGGAAAGCAAGCGATGTGGAGCACTCGCCAAGCTACTCCAGGTGCCCTTTTTTTAGCAGTGCGCCGCACTGCCGAGGAGAGAAGGGCGGCGTGCGGAGTGCGCCGTGCGCTATGACTAGTAGTTGCAGTAGCCGCGGGGGGTCCGTTTGACAAAATCATTATTCCTCAACGTGTCCCATGTAAAATTTCCAAGACACAGGCCGAAGCCTGGAGGACTGCGATGCGAATAGATGCTGAATTGAGGGGTTGAAGCGCACGGTGCCAGGTGGAGCTGGTATGGTGGTGGGTGGTCGTTTTGTCCGCACCCGCCCCCCTCCTCACGCCGCAGAGCAGGGAGCAGCGACGTGGCGGCGCGGTGTTGACGTGGAGGGATGGGGAGTGGTGAGGAGTCAACATTTGGGCTTGCACTCTGCCCACCCGGGCTCGGCTTAATTACGGCAGCTGGGACTCCACCCAGGGGCATTTGCGTAAATCCGCGCGGAGGCGCGGCAAATTGGATGGCTTTGGCGGGCCAGCTAGAGCGTAGGGAACTCGAACTGGCTGGCCGGCTGGCCTAGTGGGCTCCCCCTCGGTCTCAAATATAATGCTATCTTCATGGATAATGCTAGGCACTCTTGACTTGTTTTTTGGAGCACCTGTTTTAAAGTGATCCTGTGTATAATTTCTTAAAGAAACGTTTTTAAGAGAAATTGATTCTGATGATATGGTGAAATAATAAAACAGACTTTATGGTTTTCTAATTCTAACTCATGATCTCGAAATCTCTTGGTAGAGATTCTCTCTAAAAAAAATCATTGGTAAAAGCTTTTGTGGAGATAAACGCTTTTGAAGAGTTCTTTTCAAGTGCACATTGTGATAAGTCTTTAGCACGAGGTGAATGGAGAGAGAATAAAGTGGCGATGAAGTATATCACACAAACCAACTCTAAGGGTCTCCGTTTTGCTCATGTTTGGTTGCGCACAAAGCTTTTATGCAGGCTTGCATAGTGCTTGAATTAGCTAGTGCAGCATTTACTAGTATTAGACAACGCAAAATGTATAAACCATGGACACAAATTAGCGTAAACAACTGATTGATTAAATAAAATGATGTATCATCGTGTAGCGTTTAAACAATGTGTAAACAGGCTAAACGTCTCTTTAGGCGGACAATGGTATTTATCACATTCTCTACTTTTACTAGAAGTCTAGAAACATGAGACCCCTAATAGATCATATAGGGTGACTATATGTAATAAATAAACATATACAATTTTATCTGATGTTGTTTGCCTGTGTAGAACAACGAAATACAAAGGTATTGCATATATCTATGTTGGGTTAGCTTTTGCTATATAATACATGCAGGCTAAGCCTAGTTTAGGAAACCACCTAACTAAAATAAGGGTTTACCCATACAAAAAAAACTCTCGCTTACTCAAAAGAAAATGACGAACTGTGAAGTAAACCGGAACGGATAATAACCTATGTTTAAAATTTAATTGTTATCTGTTGTTATTCACTACTCTCTCCTCTATTTTAAATTATTGGTCACTTTAATTTTTATCTTAAATCAAAATTCTAAATTTCTATCAAGTTTTAAAAAATATATATCAACATCTACAATGTCAAATAAATGAACCATCAAGACATGTTTTGTAGTGGCCTCAATAAAAATAATTTGATATGATAGATTTTGGTGTACATTTCTATACACAAGAATAGTTTGATATAGTAATTTGTTTTAGAACGAAATCAGTAGGCTCTATGCTAAGCAGATTGCAGCCTTTGAGATTTGAACAGCATTTCACCTTTCCAAACTCAGGGTAACAGAACTACAGAAGAGTTCCAGATTCAAAAAAAAAAACTACAGAAGAGTTCCACAGGGTGTTTCACGTGAGTGTAGCAGCGGGGGGCCGAAAGACAGCGAGACAGCGAGAGGGGCCGAGGGGATATTGGGCCTTGTCCCGCAAATTTTTTTAACTTTGACACTGTATTATTTTTATTTGTATTTGATAATTATTGTTCAATCATAGACTAATTAGACTTAAAAGATTCGTCTTATAAATTATAATAGCTTCATATAAATAGCTAAAAATTGATATGATAGAGAAAGAGTGAAAAATTTAAAATTTTAAAGATCTAAACAAGGCTGGATTCTGATTTCTGAGGGCACCTGGCAAGTCAAAATTCACAGTAATGTGATGGATGCAGTGTGCCGAACTGCGTTCCCGTTGTTTTCTGTCCTGTACTTGTCCCCCCGCTCTGAAATCTCAGCAGGCAACAGACAAATGTATGAGATCGAAAAGTTGATTGGAAAAAGAATCAGAGACTCCACCTCTGCCAAGACAGACAAAAGAAGTGTTATCAGAGAACATAGCATATTTTTTTTGAAACATAGAACACACCTTTTTATTTTCAAACAGAGAACACAGCATGTTAACATCAGAGAACTAGTGTAAAAAAAATCAGTAAAATCAGAGGACGGGTTGGTGCGTGGATGGGTTTGCCCATTTCATTGTGAAAGGAGCTGAACCACCCAACGAATAAATAGAAGATAAAGAACAGGAGTGTAGTGTTAAAAGTTAAGATATTCTATGCGAGCTTTGCTTAATGAAAAACGGGTCACATCACGCCCGATCTAGAAAAAAAAGTCTCCCAATCCTGAGAAAACATGGAAGCAATCCGAGAACTTTGCCTTAGAGCCAACCTTGTTTAGTTGTTCATCTTTAGGAGGATAACAATTGCCACGTTCGACCTAGTTATTCTCGTTGTTCATTCAGCCCGGTGCTCTGGTTTGACTAGTGCTCTGGTTTTGTCTTTTGTATATAAAGCAAAGGAAAAAAAGATGGGAGACTGCGCGCAGGGGTAGCTGGGCCTAGTTCTGCCATTGCAACACTCTCTCACAGTCCCACTGTCACATGCAAGAAAAGAGTCTGAAGAGCACGACACCTCTGAAACCAATACTCCTAGAAAACAAATTGTCTGCAAGTAACAAGTCAGTAGTTAAAAGTTCTTGATAACTGGGAGCCTAGCAGGTTAACTTAGCTGGGACCCAGCATTGGGTCAGATTAGTTGACCGGGCTGACTATATGGGACCCACTGGGCCATTGAAAGGGAAACACATACTAAAATCTGAAAGTACATAACAACCTCTATGCTTCCTATCAAATTTTATCTTGCTGCAAAGTTCTTGAATGCTCAGAACAATTGAACAAGAGATGAATAGATCAGATCACCCACTGACTCACGATCGAAACAAAGCTCGAGCCAACCAATCAACAGTGAGCTAGTGAGCTAAGCAATCTCTTGATTGCTCCCATGACAAGGAATAGAGACTTTCGTGTGCTTCAAAATATGGGCACAATCCAGGTGACTAGAGATTTTTTTGGATTAACACGATGCAAATCTATATGTTTAAGTGTTACTCTCTCCGTCCCAGAACAGATGTCATTCTCGCTTTCCGAGAAAACTACTACGGCAATTTTATATTAAAATATATAAAGATTTATGTTAAGTAATTAGTATCGAAAGATCTTAAAGTCTATTTTTTTAATAAATTTATTTAAATTTATAAATATTGCACGTATTTTATATAAATCGAGTCAAACTTATATCACAAAAATCCAAAACGACTTTCTTTATGAGACGGAGGGAGTATGTTGAAAAAGTCTTACAGGAATTAATGGTTTTTAAGTGTCAAATGGGAACCTGCTTTGGTTTGTCCGCTTCCCACCAAAAACGTCCAACTCAATTGGGACCATCCATCCATGAGAAAAGAATCTTGGACTTCTGTTAGTCTCCTTGTCCCTGGATTAAGATAACCATAGATTAATTTAGAATAGAGCAACATGGGAGTAGGGGCTAAAAGCTCTGCAATAGCAATATATTTTCTCAAGTCCAAGGCAGGCAGATAAAATAATGGTTAGGGCTAGGGCCTAGCCCCAGGCTATGGCTGGACTGGAGCACGATGGACTGAAAAATTACAAATGTGTAGAGATATGGGCCCTTTAGAGAACTAGGACATCGATAACGAAGTAAAGAAATCTCGGTGCACCTTTTGCAGCACAGAACATTGACCTTTTGCTTTGAGACTAGATATCAAACAAATGTATCATCAAAACAGCATTCTGCCCCTGTTAAGTGTTGACGGCCAAAAGCCAGCAGATCTATTGTGGTACCGGCAGCAAAGATGCTTAGCTTCAGGAAACTGGACCCAGGAGACCATATCCACTATTCTGGGAGTGATTCTGCAGGATGCCAAAAAAAAAAAAATGGAGGATGGACCCTAGTGAATGAAAAGTTATATCCCTAAGTTTTGTGCTCGGTAAATACAATATCATAGGCTACTGTGCAATCTACATGCAGAGAAATAGTTTCATTGATTGCTTACCAGTTCATCAACCATTTTTTTTGTAGTTTGATCCACTCAATGAGCTGAGAAAATTGCCTATTATGAACCATGAAGATTGTGGAGCTTTCGAAGCTGCTGTCAACAGACAGCTGTGCGGCCAAGGTAAAGTGTTATGTTATGACAGTTTAGTAAAATTTGCTCAAATTTCAGGATATTGCTACACAGATCAAGTGAAAGAAAACCTTTGTTATCTTTTTTCTCAAACACACAGGGTTATTCAAAACAAATAAGTGTTGTGGATGGATCAATAGCTGCGTGGTAGATAAGACATTTTGCAAAAGTATGACATGATAATGTAAATTAATCGGTCACATTAAAGATGATAGAGTGAAAGATCACCAAGCCTACAGCCTACTGTCTGCACAATGCACACTTTTTTTTTGTCTTACAACAGTACAAGCTATTCTTTATTCAAAGATATGGTCTATGGCAACAGAATTTGCAACACCTGTGCAGAACATGATGCCCCAAGCACACAATGAATTGGCCCAACTGTATGCACAGTTGAAATTTGATCCTAGAGGAAGAGGGGAGATGTCAATTTATCCAACACAAGAGAATACGTCTGTCCAGATGTGTCATGCCATTAAAATGAGTAAAATTTCAATACTGAAGAACTTAGAATAACATATGAACATAAGGAACCAACAAATGAAAACGTTAATCCAGATTTGTCAGGGCCCCAAGTTCCAGGTGAGGTTATAATGTTATATATATCACAATAACTCAATAAGTATGGAGAAGTCAGAAGCAAGTAGAAGAATAACATTAGAAATGCATTGTCACCAGGAAATGTCTCCCATATAATGCTGTCAACATCTACTTCTATGTTATTCAGTCCTCTGATGGTAGATGTCAAGAATGTAGCAGTCAAATAGATCACTAAAATTATCCTAGTGGAGAATTCCTGCACCACACAGTTCAGTGCTTATTTACCCATCCTAACAGCTAGATCATGACCATTTACCAATGCAGAAAATGCTTTTGAGAATGCAATAGGGGAAGGTTCACATAGAAACCCTGTCAATTTGTTTGTAACTGTCTCAATAGAACCACCACTATTACATGCAATACAGCTTTCTTTGCTGCCATAGCTTCTGAAGGAATGCAAAACTTTACAATTATAAGGTATGCAGTTGAAGTAGCACAGCTGAACTCATGGAGAAACTAAACAAATGTCAAATACTATATCTTTGGAATCTCCAAGACACAGAGACAGTTAGAAAGAAGCTCATCCCTTCAGATGTCAAGCACAATGTGACAAAGGTAGCATGGTCAGAAACCCCTTCAATTAGAACCAATCTTCTCAGCTCCCCAAGATAATCGACATTTACTTTCAGACGCTTGTCATATCCACCTTATGTACCCAGTCTGTAGATAAAGATAAGAAGATGGTATTTATACAATTCATGACAACAAATTTGACTTCTAATTGACACAAAAAAGGAATATGATCAAAATACCACCAGCAATTGTCAAAGTTGCTTCATGCAGATCATCACTGCTGAGATGGACATGCAACAGAACGAAGCAAAGTGAATGCTGGGATGGCGAGATCAAGGTTCCTTTTTCTTTCAAAATGTTTGGTTCATAGAAAAAAATAGCTTGCATAGTGGTCAATCAATAATAGCATTAGAGAACATGGCATCATATGTTTATTTAATTGATAAGCCACAAGATTGATTTTCCTGTGGTTTATAGTAGACTAGATTATATTATATCATTATAGGTGTCACTCTGTGCTATAGAAATAAATATGGCCGTTCTGATTACTTGTAAGTTGTAAGCAAGGGGTTCATCAAAGTGCTCGACAGAGACTGCTGGATATAGAACAGCAGGTTCAATTCCTCTACCATGAAGAACACGGCAAATGTACATGCTGTTGACTAGAGTCAAATCTGCCATGCTTTGATTTTAAAATCTGTCACCTTTAGCATGAATCACAGATGCCTACAGATATGAACTAGGAATGGAACAGCTGCAATATAGTGCCACTGCCATAGATAAGACTGTCATGGCTTCCTACTGATGGGTTTGCGATATAGATTCAGAAGAACAGAAGTGTGCTTTGCAACCAAGTCAAGGAAATGGCAATACAATACAATCTGAAAAGATGCACGAAGGTAATACATATTGAGCATTTGAGGTTAAATCAAAGAGAAGCCATTAGAAAATATATATGTTAGTATCTTGGTTTAAGCACAGAAACCTGATCCACTAATATGATGTCGAATGAAGACTGCTAAAGTAGCACATACCACAAGTAAAGGACATGGAGTGCACAGACAGCATAGAAATGCTAGAAAATATCATGAGTCAAGAAAACACCATAAACGGTAGCTAGAAATTGACCTGAGCGCTTATTAAAAAATACAGGATGTCAAGATCACTTAAGAATTACTTCATTATATCATAGTTTTACTAGAGATAAGATAAAACTGACAATAACAGAGTCGTAGTTGCATAATGCTTATGCATCAGTTACCTGAAACTGTCTAAAAATCTGAAAAAACAGATTGCCAGAGGATCCAAAAAATTTCTGTGCAAATGCAACCTAAATTGAGTGGAAATTAACCTTCACAGAAACAGTTAATACCAGTGCGTGAAGAGAAAGTACTATAGAGCAAAGCCTGAGGGAACTTACCTGGTAAGAACCACCAAGTAGGACAATAAAACATCAAGCTCAACCATGTACAATCAAGGCTACTTGACAATTGTTGGAAGGACAGAAGTGTATGTGTGGAATGATTCAGAGATCTCCATACAGATATTGGCATTTAAAATTTGGTGAGTATTATAGGACACGAAAATCTATTTAACAGACAAGATTACTATGGAGCACTTCTTGAAAACATATTTGAAGGGTGGTTGTAATTCTATACAGTACATTGGACTGCAGGATAATGTAACATGAGAGTAACTGGAACAGAGGCAGTTGCTATAGCATTTAGAACCTTACCAGACACAGTCTAAACGCAAGTTTTTTCATGGTGAGGTGTGAAAACATGAGCATTATGTCTATGGGCAGTGAGCTACTGAGCTGTCATGCCACATCAATATCAATCTCTCGGCATCACCTGCAAGCAGGAAGTTGGCCTTCATTTCAATCACACTGAGTTTCATTTGAAGAATTAAACGCACTGGACGTACTGAAAGTACTCCAAGTGCTGTACATGATGAATCTTCTAAATTAATCACTAAAACCATATATTTGCAAATTTGCAGAATTTGGTCAGTGTATATAAGGATATATTTTAGAAATTCACAAGAATTCTTGTCCACTATTCTACAATCGCCAATCTGCAATTCAAATAAAAAACAAACAAAAGGAGCATATTTTACAGGTCAGAGGACCGGTAGATCCCACAACATGATTCGAATGTACATTCTCATTCAATCCCTGTCTCGGTGTGAAAGTTATGTATGCAAACCCCTATGTGCTTGAATCACACAAAACGAGACTTTAGTTGTTCCTAGGGAAGGAAAGTGCTGCATTGTGGATAAATTCCACATTTCCATTATCTCTAGATTCAAGATACAAGTAGATAAAATTTGCAAGTCATATGAATGTCAATTTGCATTTACAAGTGCACACTGAATCAATGTAAATTTGCAAGTCATATGAATGTCAATTTGCATTTACAAGTGCACACTGAATCAATGTATCAGCATAGACAGCGGTCGGAAACAGAATTGTGTCGAATAATGCATTCATCCTACTAGATGAAAGCCCTTGGAATCCCTGAGGACTTTAATATTCATAATAGTAACTTCTACAACCTTCCCATTCAGTCTCCCAGGACGATATCAGTGTCCACTTTGGTTCATGTTAATAAACCGACTTCTTCCAAAAATAAAAGTGACATCTAAAGTTAGACTCAGCCTTTCAGTTTGCCACTCCAAAAATTGGTACGTAGTTGCTGCATTGCGTCTGTGCAATCACGCTGCAACATAGCACTAACAGTTCGCCCTAATTTGGGGCCCTTTTGGTGCGAATCCTCTCAAACGCAAAGTAATTAGAACCTAGATGACTGGAGACCTATACGGGCGATCGTTGACGGCAGGTCCCGCTCCCGTCCGTCAGATCGAGCCGAGCGGAAATGCGCAATAGCGAGGAGTGTGTGAGAGAAGAGACGTACCGGTTCAGAGGTGGGGATGGATGACGGCGATCCGGACTCCGGAGTTGCTTATGCCGATGGCCCGCCCTCACCTCAGACGAGGAAGAGTCACTAGCCGCGGCCGGCGCCTCCGTAGTCTCCACCCCCGCTGGCGTGGTGTGGGCGGGGTTCGGCGGTTGGCAATCGGCAGGACATGCGGGATTTGGACCTGTTCCATCGAATTTTGGTGACCTTTATATCTCAGTAATAACTCCGTTTTAATTTATATTTTGTTTCATTTTTTAACCATAAATTTGTTCACTCATCTTATTTAAAAATCTATGTCAAATATAATTTTTTTCTGTGGTTTGCTTTACTGACAAAAGACTTCAAAAATGACTTAAATTTAACCATATTTGCGTAAATTTTTTTAATAACCCGAGTGATCAAAGCTGATATTTAAAAAGTCAAACGAACTATAATTTAAAATGGAGACTTGATTGCATATACATATACTGTCATTGTATTATATAAGTGACCTTTATACTATGCTCGATTGCATATACATATACTGTCATTGTAATAAATTGGTCACGTAGCTTCGATGTGAATTTCTCTGATGAGCTCATGGCCTCGTAGCTCCGACGGGGCACAAAATTTTTGCAACGGAACACAAGGTCTATCAGAAATTTCACGGGAACAACGAGGTTTTCCGAGCATGAGTGTATGACTGTTCAGATTAACTTGTTCCTTATCAACAGTCAGGAAACTTGTATAGTTCCACCCGTCTCCCTAAATATTTAACAAAGAAAAACGTCTGGTAACACAAAGACGTTCAGTTTAACGCACGACAGCCAAAATGTCCAGAGGCATCAGCAAGCACTGATACATTATGCCCGCAAGTCGAACAGAGAATCACACCATCAAGCAGCAACGTTCTTGGGAGGGCACTGCGCAGGTTGGGCATCAGAAGACAGGTCTGTGATGGACATCAGCTTTGATCTGAAGTTGTCCGCCCCATCGCCCGCCTTCCCGTTTTCTGCACCGGAGATTGGCGTCTTCCCGGTCTGGGGTGAAGGTGTCTCCGGAATGGACTGGGAGATTGCGATCAGAGACTGACGAGCTGCTTCCTTACTGAACTCGGTTGGTGAAGGTGAGGCCATCAATCGTAGGCTGCATTTCAAGTGATGATTAAAGGCCATCAGAACTCAGAGACTCGCAACATAACAAACTATACCTACACAGGGCATATATAATGCATACGAGGCATGGCAAAAAGTAAGGCAACCAAAGAACAGAGAAAAAAGCAGTAATATTTCTGCAGTAACAGGGCCCCTGAAGGCCACAGAGAACAATTGGAAATGGCAAAATAATCATTTGGTGAGTAAGTTGGTTGCCGAAAGCCCCGGACTGGATGCTGCAGCTGACTAACTGAATCTCATAGAGAAAGATCCCATCTGGATCATGTCTCTATTCACTACTTCCAAGGAACATGAAAATGCATTAGTCCTAAATTAGCTGTACCTATTAAGGTTAATAGCTAAATCAACCAGCCAACTAAATTAAAATTTAAATAGCTAAGTAGAAGTGCATCATGGTCACTTGCTGAATTGCTGGAGTGAAGAAACAAAACGGAAGGTATTAACCAATGAGGTCCATACTACTTACTATCTCAGCGAATTGGGCAACAATACATCAATACCTCAGCATAATTTTAATCAAAATATTATGTACTTCCTCCGTTCCAAATTATAAGTCGCTTTGACTTTTTTGGTTTATCCATTTTGCTATCTAGATACGTAGCAAAATGGATGAACCAAAAAAGTCAAAGCGACTTGTAATTTGGAACGGAGGGAGTATGTAATAATTGGAAATTTGGAATTGAGGAAATAGTAGCAGGAATCTGTATCTTTCATAAACAACAAAGGTTTTAAGTGGAATATTCTTGCATTTACTTGAAGGGCGGCCCTGGTGCAGCGGTAGTGTCTTACCGTCTGTTACCGGAAGGTCCAGGGTTCGAGCCCCGGCCTCCGCACATTATGTGCGGGTATGGCTTGGCGCAGAAATCCCTTCCCCAGACCCCGCACAGCGCGGGAGCCTACGGCACTGGGTACGCCCTTTATTCTTGCATTTACTTAGCACAGTACCAATAAAGGAGATGATAGATCGGAGTTTTCTAAACTGCAGTTACATCCTTGCATTCCACTTTGAAATAAGTGAGCCTCAACATGGGCGCTAATTTAAATGTAGAAAATGCTCAAAATCTAGTGCCTAAATTTCAGTGGGTAACATATAAACGCTATCACATATCTGACACTGTTGGTTTGACTTTTTTTCGTGACTGTGCCTAAGAAATGTTTCACTATTCACATAATTCTTCTGATCTCAGGACAAAGCAATGTCATAATAGCTCACGCAGACAAGAGAAGGCAAAAGTTTAAGAAAAATCCTAACCACACCATAAATTTTCAGTTTCAATTTTCACCTCACATGACTGGAAGAAAGGGGCAAAAAGAAAAGCGGTGAAGGCTAAAGGATAAGAATATCTCAATCTCCATGTAATTACACCATTTTTTCCTCATAATCAAATCAAATAACTATGGATGGCCAATCGATGTACTGATATTTATGCTACCAGGGAAATCCCTGTCCAATAAAAATTGAGAACCAACAGTCCATTTTGCTGGGTTCATGAAATTCAAAGGCGTCTAGCAAGGCTAAAGATTTGCATAACAACTTACCTGGAACAAGTTTAAATTCTAGAAGCAACTATGCTAGAAAACTACAAATAACGATGATGGTGTTTAGTCCCCGTCCGACATCCCGAACCAACCTCTAGCCTCGTTAGAGTTTAGTCCCTCGATGAACTAATTGATCTCTAACGAGATAGTGGTTGGTTCTTCCCATCACCTCCAAGCAAGGGAGGATTCCCTAAGCTTTATTAATAACATCCTGTCATGCTATAATTAATTCAATTATTCGCTTAGCACTTAGCAGCTTGGCTCGATCTGTGTTTCCACAGCCACCACTCACATGACAGCCAGTAATAGCAAAGCTTCGGCCAGCCTGCCTATCCTACCGGCCGTTGACCTCAATATGGACCAACTGCACAGCCTAAGAATAGATGGCCTTCTACGGGTAGTCAAAGCTATTGGCTAACACGAGTTCCACAGCTAATTAAACTCCAATCCACACATCCTTCCCCTGCTGCAACGGAATCACTTCGCATCAAACTGATAGGAAGATCGGAGCAACCATCAAGGAAGATCCGGATCCGATTACTCAGAGCCATATAGCAAAAGAAATAGCTATCTCTATCGTGCACAGCTCACAGCTCGTTCTCCGAACAATCCGTGCAAGCAAAGCAAGGTAGGGCTTGCTTACCAGCGAGCGAAGAAGTCGGACTATGTCGGCACGGATCTCCACTCCGCCGCAGTTCCTGTAGAAGAGGATGAGCAAGGCCGCGAGGACGAGTGGTAGAGAAGATGATCCCTTCGAGGCAGGAGGTGGCGTGCTTCGCTTTGCGTGATTCTGTCTGGCAGTCTAGGGGAATGCAAAGGCGAAGGAGAGGTGCCGGCGCAAGTTGAAAAGGGTTGACCGGGAGACAATAGACAAGACCTTCGCAAGATTGATATCGAAATCGCGGATTCTCTGCGCTAAATCAAATTAATGTACATTTTTTCCACCACTAAGATTGATTTTATTATGGATTATTATGGAAAAAAATCTACTTCCTTAATTTCAAATTAGATCAATCAGTGGTGGACTTTTATTAAGTTGTTTCCAAAATTACTACATCAACTTTGCGGAATTTAGTTGATAAATAAAAATAGTCTCTTTCGACGTACTTTTTTATCTCGATAATTTTAGGGGTTATTATTAAAAAACAATTTTAGAGGTTGTTTGGATCGAAGAAATTTCAAAGGATTGTATTCCTACTAGTGAATTGCGCGCGTCCATGCTGGTCGATGGCCATGAGTTGTTTTTTTCACAACACATGCTCCAAATATTATAGTGATTGAAACTGCGTACAAAGTTTTGAGATTATTATACATTCCAAAGAACAGTAGCTCTCTGGTGCAGTGTGCAGTGGAACAACATTGACAGTAGCCATCTAATTGCAACGTTTCAGTAACAATTGACCAGCGGGGTGTCCCAAAAGAGCTCTAAGATGGCTGAACATCATATTTATATTACACGAGACATCTTTAAAAGAGTACTTAGTCTTACATAGGACGGGTCCACATCGGGTAGCACTTGTTTAAGGAGTACATAGGAAGAAGGAAAGTTTGGCAAAGAAGCAAACAACATCAAGTGGGATAAAAAGCTTTAATCTAGGATAAACAGTAAGGGCATAAACTGAGTCGTTGCCACATGGTGATTAATTTCCATATGCCCAGAAAACCATACTCAAATTTAAAGCTTTAGACGTCAAGAGATCCTGGTCAAATATCATAAATTGCAAATTAGCAACGGGATGATAGTATACATGTTATCTCTAAATTGCAAATTAGCAACAGGATGATAGTATACATGTTATCTCTATGCGTGATCCAATTTCAATGGTTTAGATAGCCATATATCTCTGGAAAACAAACTATAAAAAGGAATGAAAACAGAGCAAGCACTTAATTTGGTACCATATTATGCAAAAAGGGGGTAAGGAATTGTCGATATAGCTTATTTTGGTCAATATGCAGAGTCTCGTGTTGGTAAGGAATTGTAATATGATAGACGAAGAACCTAAAATATAGAAAGGCTAATAATTTACTCCCAAAACATAGATGTTTTGTTCATAATTTTACTGAAGGAGCA